>CM034533.1:25453920-25478046 GCA_020002185.1 Paraescarpia echinospica | reverse complement strand
TCGTAAGTGAGACACAACTCTCTTCATACCAAATGGAACAGTTGTGATCTGCATCGCTCCGTTTACATCAGAAGGGCGATTGTGACGTAGATGACAAATGATGGACTCTCGATAAGCCAACGCCTTCCTTGTCTACTTGTCGTTGATGCTTTGGATAGCAATCTTGTAAAATTCTATTATCTTTAGGAATAATTGTTCCAATAGGCGGCGACGTATCACAAACAATCGGCGAATGGACACATGCATTTATTTGTGCGATCCCCCAGCCGGCAGAGGCGGTGCAGAACACCAGTTTTCTTTTTTATGTTTATCTCACTTGCCTAGAGTGTGTGTGTGTGTGTGTGTGCGCGCGCGCGCGCGCGTATGTGTGTTTATGTTTGTGTGTGTGTGCGTGTGTGTGTGTATGTGTGTGCGTGTGTGTGCGTGTGTGTGTATGTGTGTGTGTGTGTGTGTGTGTGTGTGTGTGTGTGTGTGTGTGTGTGTGTGTGTGTGTGTGTGTGTGTGTGTGTGTTTATGTGTGTGTGTTTGCGCGTGCGTACGTGCATGTGGGTGGGCGTGTGTTTGCGTGTGCGTGTGTTTGTGTCAATGTGTTTGTGTGCTGAACGATTGGTTAACCTGGCAGCTTCTCTGTTGCGTAATGTAATGCAGGTTTAAGTAAAAACGAACGTCATTGTGTTTTAAATAAACTTGTCAAAAAACTAACCAAAATTTATAACTCCATTCCGTGGCAGTCTGAGAACGTTACAATCAAAATGATGTACGCAAATGGTATACGCGACCTCCGACAAACATTCCCCCGCCAACAATATTTACATAAGTAAAATATGTGTATTGCATTACTATGGCGGCATGACATCTACTAAACCAACCTTTCCCTCCTTTTGTTCTCGCTTGAACAACTTTGTATATATTTTGACAATATGAAGACCTTTTGGGGCCATAATTTCAAGAAAAAATGCGATGGTCATGACTTTCGTTTTTTTTCTTAAACCTGCATTACAATACTCAATAAAGAAGCTACCAGGCTATTCAATGATATGTGTGTGTGTGTGTGTGTGTGTGTGTGTGTGTGTGTGTGTGTGTGTGTGTGTGTGTGTGTGTGTGTGTGTGTGTGTGTGTGTGTGTGTGTGTGTGTGTGTGTGTGTGTCATTTGGTAAACTCCAAACATTGGTCGTGATTTTTCAGTTGATTAGGGTCTATAATTACGGATAGTTTTATATGTAGACAAGTTTATTAGAAACATGGCAACGTTTTTAAGTACCATGTTACGTCATCAAGTGCACATTTGAAATATCGTAATGAGCATTAGATGGCATTCTTAGCCTACCATTCGTTTATGCCATTTCGCTAGCCGTTTGTTTGTTGTCATGGTGATATTGTCAATTGTGATCTTCGTCTAGTATTCTTAAGAAGCGGGATACCTAATAACAAAAGAACTGGATGTCTTTCTTCTCTTCTTGATGCCGGTTTATAATTATTTTTCAGCGAGTGAATGCGACAAATTTTTGGCCGAGAAAGCAACACATGTCCCAGGTAGGACTACCGACTCTTACGTTAATAATCTTTATACAAGTGGATGTTAAACAAACACTAATATGTATCTTAAGTCTGTTTCGGCAATGTCATATTATTGTGCATTTGAAAATGCATACCAGTGCATAGCCGTTAAACATTGTACCAAAAGCAACCGTATATTCCGTCATTGTGGAAGTACCTTCGGTTTAACAAATGTATATTTAAATTCCGTATTATATCAATTTTGTACTATTTCATTGCAGTTATTACATGTTACCATTGTTGTGTTTTAAGATCCTCTGAACTGGTTTGTATATCCGGATGCATGGCGCTATACAATATTTGTTTATTATTTATTGTTATTATATTAATTGTATGTGTTATTATGTATTATAATTACAATATTATTATTAACGAGGAACGCTATTGTTTACAGCACAAATGACGTGGACAGCGGGAACGAGTTTAATAACGCAAACATCTACGGCTGACAATTGCAACACGTGTTGTGTTGCTCCATGACCGGATGTAAAGTAGTTATCATTACCATTGTCATTATCGTCTTTGCAGATGTGGACGAGTGTGCGACGGAAGGTCAGACCCTGTGTCCGACTGACGCCGTCTGCGTCAACACCATCGGCTCCTACTACTGCCGCTGTAGCACCGGCTACCAATGGGACGACCAGACCAAGTCTTGCGTGGGTGAGTTGTTACCGATCGCTTGTTGTTTCGTTCGCGATCTATCCCAGTATCCCGCCTGGTTCACGAATCCTCATGAACCAGGCGGAATACGGGGATAGATCGTTAATTCTTCTTCTTCTTATTCGGCGATCGCTCAGACTTTACCCCAGGTTTCTCGTATGTAGGTCGTTGTGTGCCGCAGGTTTTTCAGAGGACCATATGTATTTTCTGTAAGCGATATCTCTGTAGGCCAGGTTATCTTTCTCTCATTCTGATGTGTTGGGCAGTCTTGAAGATGGTGTTTCACTGTCATAGGAGTCGTGCCATTGTGTCTGTTTCTCCAATGTGTAGTTTAGAGTGCATGTGGTGCCTGACTTGTGAATGAAAGTTTACTCAACATGCGCGACACATGTATAAATGCATAGTATATATACAGCTGCATAGAATGAAGAGCTCCTACGCGAAAATGAAGAGTTCCCGCACGATTGTGAAGAACTCCCACATGAATATGAAGAGCTCTTACACGAGTGTGAAGAGCTCCTACACGTGTGTAAAGAGCTCCTACACGTGTGTAAAGAGCTCCCACACGAGTGTAAAGAGTTCCTACACAAGTGTGAAGATCTCAAATACAAGTGTGAAGAGGTCCCACGCGAGTGAAAAGAGCTCCTACACAAGTATGAAGATCTCCAACGCGAGTGTGAAGAGCTCCTACATGAGTGCGAAGAGCTCCCAAACCAGTGTGTATGCCCCCACATAAGGGTGGAGAACTCACCCATACAATTGCAGAGATTGTCCACACGAGTGTGAAGAGCTCCCACACGAGTGTGAGGAGCTCCCACACAAATTTGTATGCATACCATATATTCCTACGCGAGTGTGAAGAGCTCCCGCACGAGTACGAAGAGCTCCCAGACAAGTATGTATACCCCCACATAAGTGTGAAGAGCTTCCACACAACTGCAAAGAGCTCCCACACGAGTGTGAGAGCTCCCACACAAATGTAAGGGCTCCCATACAAGAATGAGCTTCCAACACATTTGTAAAGAGCTTCTACACAACTACACCGTACGTCTGCAGATATCGACGAATGTGCGCTGGGAACCCATGCCTGTACGGACACCTGGATGGCTGTCTGCACGAACGTGCCCGGCTCGTACTCGTGCAAGTGCAAAGAAGCATTCGACGGAGACGGCCATTATTGCTCTAGTAAGTAAGGGTCGTCTATAAACTACGTCACGCTTAGGGGGTGGGGGTCTGTGAATAAGCGTGACGTCGAGCTGTCAATATCAAACAGATATAACATTAATTGTTCAGCCAGTTTTGGGGTACATTTCAACAGTATTCCAACGAAAAACAGCAATTTACTATTGCATTTTTATTACTTTTACGAACTTGTGTTTTGTAAGCAAACAACGAATCAATAGAAACATGCAACGAATATAATTCTTATTATAGATGTACGCTCGACGTGGGTAGGGAGGTCTTTATTAAAACGAACTTAATTTTAGGGATGTTGTACATGCCAGCGTTACGAAGAGCAACAAGGAGATGTGGACATCCAAATTGTCCACAAATGAAGATATTTTCATTACATCGTACGCTAGTTCATTCAATATAATTATTATTGGCATTTAGATGAAGAATTCTAAACGTTATGAAACGTTAATCTTATTTCTCTTGGTTTCAGTGCCTGGTAAGTCGGATTGTGAAGTCAAATGTTCGCCCGAGAAGGAGTTCTGCTACGACATCATATTAGGACCAATTAAGAAAGAGATGTGTCTGTGCCAGTTCGGCTTCATATCCACCGTAGACGGGTGCATGGGTGAGTGGCGACGTCTTGCGACCACAGCAAAAATCACATTTCAACACGGGCATTTCGAAGGGAAACAAAACGCAATTGTTTTTGTCTAAAATAGTTAATACAAACTAACCATTTTACATTTTCACGTAAGTCTGAAAGTGGAAGAATCCAGTAATATGTTCGATATCCTGGAGGCTGACACATTGCTCATGACGCTTAAGCTTGAGTTTCGCTCCATTTGTGTACGACTACGCCGGCTCATTTATTGATTTCTTGTCCGTTACAGAAGCCGAGTTACACTTTTATATGCATAAACAACTATATTAATACCATACCATGCAGCAGGCGGACGAAACATGTTCATTAATCATTGCGACAAACCAAATGTGGCGATTATTTACATTGCAAACATATAACGGGTATGGACATAAATATCTCACAATATACATAAAACGACTTATATACTTGACAGTAGCAAAATAAGCTGGGAAAATCATCGTCAGTCGTTCTTTCAAAATCGCTGTCTATATAAGTTATAATAATTTATCTTCAACAAGGTTATTCCAGGAAACTACAAGCATAATATTATTGATTATAGTTGCAATTGGTTTGTTTGTTTGTTTGTTTTTGTATGTTTATTAACTCTCAAATGCATAGGCCCAAAAAGATCGCAATCCAAAGGTACGAACATTTGATGATCACGCCTTTGGCTTATTGAGAGTTCACCAATTGTCCACCAACATATAACCCGCCCTTATAATAATAATAATAATAATGACAAACTTCTATAGCGCCTAAATCCCCAGGAATCTGAGCTCAGAGGCGCAACATACAAACATCATTGGGCAAAATCGTTAACAGGGACAAGCAAGAGTTGTCATTAGAGCAAGGGACCGCCGAAGGTTAGGGTAGGAATGCAATTTCAAACAAATAAGTATTTATTTTTTTACGGAAAGTACTTATAGTGTCAGACGATTTTAAAGCGATAGGGAGTTGATTCCAGATTGTGGGTGCAGCTACAAAAAAGCACGTCTTCCGATATTAAGCTTGAAATGTAGAAATGACATCTTATATAATTATATATGGGTTTGAGCTGTTTTTGCGGGCCTGGGCAGGGCCTGGACTCTACTGCTAATTGCGGACCGGGATGAAATTCTAGACCCGTGCAGGACACTTGAGCATGCACTAAACTAAGTCTTGTCCACTTGCAGACGTTCGGGAGTGTTCCGACAATCCATATCCCTGTGATCCCAATGCGGCTTGCGAAGAGCTCTCTCCCAGTTTCATGTGTTCCTGTAAAGACGGATACGAGGGAGACGGATTCAGCTGCAGAGGTAAGACGTGACACTGACGTCATGTGTTAAAAAGAGGCAATCAGTTCCTAGTTTTTCACTAATTAATTAAAATAATGTTCTTAAAACTATAGCATCTATGTTTACGGTATACTGCCCGTCAAATTGTGCTTAGTAAGCCCATAACAACGTTCGCAATTTGGAAGATACGACCCCGGAGCATGTTCAAACGGTAATTAAAGATTGGGAACTGCTTTTCTGGTGCACTGCCAACTTTATTTGGTGTTCCCGAGGGTTCTGTTCTTGGGCCTTTGCTTGTTGCTCTTTACACCACGCCACTAAGCTCTGTTATACAAAGACTTGGATCACCATCTTTATGCTGATGATACTCAGATCTACATTTCTTTGGCTACCCCGCTCCCTTAACTAACTTAATGATTGCCTTCAAGATATCTTCCACTGGATGACTGACAGCAAGTTGAAATTAAATGCAAATAAAATTTAATTGATCATTATTGGTACTCCAATGCAGCATAGTAAACTTGACGGTTTTTCCCTATGCGTATTTTGAATCTGCATATCACGCCAGCAACCTCGGTGCGGCATCTAAGAGTGGTCTTTGATAGTAACTTCAATTTCCGACAACACATATCTCAAACGTGTCGCTGGTGTTTTTATCACATTCGTGATCTTCACTGTATTCGCCGGTGTATGTCATTTTCTGTTGCTAAAACTATTACAACAGCGCTTGTTAGCAGCAAACTTGACTATTGTCTGGCAAGGGTAGTTACAATATATCATCGTTTTTCTCCTTCTGTACCACTTATGAAGTCTTTGCATTGGCTTCCTGTACGATATCGTATACTATTTACGATATATACCATTACATACCAGGCACTGTCCAATACGCAACCATCGTATTCACTGCTTACGCCTGTCAGAAAACCTATCCAGTTCCGATCATATAGTTCTGACCTACTGTTTGTTCCTAGAGTCAACAAAAAACATTGGAACTAGGGCTTTTTCTGTTGCTGCACCAACTCTTTGGAATATACTCCCTCTTAATGTTAGATCAGTTGAAAATAAACAAAAATTCCGTCGTCATTTAAAAACTTATTTTTACAACCTTGCAAGTATTTTTGAAGTTAGCTCGTTCCAACGCTCTAAAATGCACAGAAGGATGAAGTACATCTAATTCTGCCAACTGTCTTGTCATACTATAGCTGTTATTATCACCCTTGGTTTGAGAGGGTGATTCCGGGTAACGGAACAGGTCGCTTTAATTACTCACTCGTATCGTGCCGTGTTTGTTTCCGATAACGGAATGGACAATGTCGCTTTAATTATTCGCTCCGATCGTGCGGCGTTTGTTTCCCGGTAACGGGAAGGTCGCTTTAATTACTCGCTCGGGTCGTGCCGTGTTTGTTTCCAATAACGGAATAGACACGTTCGCTTTAATCGTTCGACTAACGTATTGTTTGTAACCTGGTAACGGAATAAACTAGGTCTCTTTAATCACTCACCCGGTCGTGTGGTGTTTGTTTCCTGTTAACGGATCACAGTAGGTCGCTTTAATTACTCGCTGGGGTCGTTTATTTCAGACATGGACGAGTGTGCCCCCGGCGGAACGAACACGTGCGGAGAGTACACGGACTGCATCAACACGGACGGCTCGTACAAGTGCGTGTGTCAGTACGGCTACACGGGAGATGGCGCCACCTGCACACCCATCTGTCCAGGGCCGACCAAACCGCCGAGTGAGTGTGATTGTTGTTTTTGTAATGGCTTCCTGTATATCGGATTTACGATCCAATCGACCCGATACTTGATACTCGGCTCGGCAACATTTTGTTTTCGTGTATATTTACCGCTGTAAGAGCTTAACTATTCTTGACACGAGATTTATTATTTTTTTAAATACATGATGTGTCCTTAACGCGCAACGGTTGTTGCGTAAGCAGTGGAAATTAGTCATCGTTAGTCGAAAGTGTTACATAATTCGTTTGGTGTCAGAATATTAATATTAAAATGTTAAACCGAGGATAGTGTTTTAGTATAATGATCTTAATACTAGAATAAATTTGTGAAGATATATTCCCCAACAGATTGCTTTAGTAAACCCAAATTCGCGTTAACAAATTGAGCGTTGCGCAAACGACATTGTCAAATAGCAGTCAATTTACAAATAACCGCTGTATGTACGTATTGTGGAAGCACAGGTCTCCACCCGCAAATACTTTGAGTTTGGTGGTTCTGACACTCCTGTCCACAAATTGGGAAGAAGTACACCGGTGGTTGATTCCGGATAACGGAACAAACCAATTAAAGTTGCAATCTGGGTTAAGCCACAATTTAAAAATATTAAAAAGGTCTATGCATAACGTAAACAATGTTTACTTATTTGATCATACTTGCTACCGTACATGACAATTTGGCAGTTGATATTTTAGTCGATAAATTATATATTTTCCAAAATATTGATTGTCATGTCCGTCCAGCGGAATAATAAATGTATGGCACGCAGATAAATGTTTTCGTTTTTTGCGCGGTTTTATCTTAAAGTTGCATATTGTATGAAATAAAATGTACATGGTGTTAAGTAAAGTTATATATACTATTTTGTATGGGGCATGTTGATTTACTAGAATTTGTTTTTAAAAGATGGGCGATCTCAGAATGCAACTTTACCCTCGATTTAAGCAATAAGATAGATGAGTATTAACAGCTCTGTTTAGCGGAATGAATTCAATAATCTCCAAAACACACACACACACACACACACACACACACACACACACACACACACACACACACACACACACACACACACACATATATATACCTAATGACGGGAAGTGTCTCAATCATTATGAATGCAGCGTAATTTAAACTGCGTACTATTATAGTATAACTCCTCTTTTATTTCCGACTGTAGGTGGAGCTGTCATTCCGCCATAACTGCATACTGGACCCGACAGCCGCATCCATTCCAAACCGTGAACTAATGCCTTCCGTTCTTCTTAACTGAAGGCCAATCGAGTACTTCCAGTCTAGCAAACGGATGATTTCTGGTTTCCTGAGCGTCTCGATTGACAGTTGTCGAATTATGTATCTTACTACGTAGCCTAGCGTATATGACTACGAAGCTAGTCGACGTTCGGTGTGTATTAACAAATATGTTATTCATGTTTAAGCATTGCCAACTAGCATATATGCTAACCTTAACAATTAAGCAATTAGTTTAACCCATTTTAATTCCATGGGTGGATATTTAGATATTATCAGCATAATCAGTAACACTACACGAATATGCGTCACTTGTTTTATATCTGCTTATTGTGTAACTCTTAAAATAATGCGCATGTTATACTCGCCAGGTAGCCAGCATTTTTATTTATCTCCATAAACGTCTGTAACCGGACAGCTGACATTACAAGCTGAACGTTGTATTACACTAGCGCTTCGTCGTCATAGTACACACGTGAACATATTCGTTTTATACGATGTCATAGTTAGTGGGTGAAACTTGCTAGTAGAAATAACCATGCGTGTTGATCATTAAGGGTAGCCAATGACAAACAATTGGTCTTATTGCTCTTTTCCTTTGTACACGTGATTATGTCGTTGCTTAAATTAAACATGAAAAAAAAAAAAAAAAAATCGCATCTTCTTTTAACAACGTATAGAGCATAGGGCTAAAAGTACATTTCTCGAAAGCATGCTATGGTGTTTTCTTTGTGTTAAAATTACTACAGGTAGCAAAATAGGGTGAATGAAGCGAAGTCTTAAAATAGCGCGTATTAAAATGTCTAACAGTGCGTTGTATACAGTAACAGCCTGTCGCTGTTTAACTGAAAGCAAGCGTTTCGTTTTGCTAATAAATATATCAATTATGAAACTGGCGTCGTCTTCAGTGTGTCTTTGTTGTTCTCGCTGATCATGTTGTTATTGCTATTCTTATTGTTCTCTTCGTAATTGCTGTTCTTGTTATTCTTGTTGTTATTGCTATTCTTATTGTTCTCTTCGTAATTGCTGTTCTTGTTATTCTTGTTGTTATTGCTATTCTTATTGTTCCCTTCGTAATTACTGTTCTTGTTATTCTTGTTGTTATTGCTATTCTTGTTGTTCTCTTCGTAATTGCTGTTCTTGTTATTCTTGTTGTTATTGCTATTCTTGTTGTTCTCTTCGTAATTGCTGTTCTTGTTATTCTTGTTGTTATTGCTATTCTTGTTGTTCTCTTCGTAATTGCTGTTCTTGTTATTCTTGTTGTTATTGCTATTCTTGTTGTTCTCTTCGTAATTGCTGTTCTTGTTATTCTTGTTGTTATTGCTATTCTTGTTGTTCTCTTCGTAATTGCTGTTCTTGTTATTCTTGTTGTTATTGCTATTCTTTTGTTCTCTACTTAATTGCAGTTCTTGTTGTTCTTGTTGTTATTGCTATTCTTGTTGTTCTCTTCGTAATTGCTGTTCTTGTTATTCTTGTTGTTATTGCTATTCTTTTGTCCTCTACTTAATCGCAGTTCTTGTTGTTCTTGTTGTTATTGCTATTCTTGTTGTTCTCTTCGTAATTGCTGTTCTTGTTATTCTTGTTGTTATTGCTAATCTTGTTGCTCTCTTCGTAATTGATGTACTTGTTATTCTTGTTGTTATTGCTCATGTTGTTGTTGTTTTTATTGTTGTTTTTTGGTGTTCATGTTGTTATATTTGTTGTTATTGCTCCAGTTGTTCATCTTCATTAATATCGCAGTCTTCTTGTTATTCCATCTTAGTCCATTAACGGTCCATTGATGTTATGTGATCTGTTTCTCCCTCTCGACTGTTCGTCTCAACCATACACGATATTCTGGTATCCTCTTCCAAACTAGACGTATATACTATTGTTATTTAGTTACAAAACATATACAGACGGATGTGCGCTAGCGTCATATTCGCAATTTTTTCAAAATGAATTTGTCAGCTAACCGTCGCATAACTCATGTATATTATACACGTTTGCCAGGTGAGACTACCGTCCCTTTGGTCAACGGTGACTAATGTTGGTCCTAGCCTTTCGTGTTCACCTTGGAAATAATGTCCAGCACATTTTTCTAAATGTTCAAACATTTACTCACCAATTGTCCTCGTTTTTTAAACCGCACAACTTATTTTCATCCAAGCTGATACCATCAGTGTTGCCCCAACCCCGGTGGCGAATTTACTTTTCCCAAACAAGCTAGATAGGGAAATGTCTCCGTGGCGCTCCCGTTGGCTGTTCACCTGACTCCCGACGCAGCGGTCCACGTGCTCGGTAGAAAGCGTAAACATCGATGCACCGAGCACACAGTTTATGCGTCGAAATCAGTTGATTATCAATAATCGAGCAAAGCAGTAATTCTTATAACTTTGGTTTTTATGGGGATGATACGCATCACGGAGGTTTTGTTAATGCATTGTCGTAACGTTTAGTTCAGCCGTCGTAGTGCGGAGTTTGCGGCAATAATGGTCAGTATATCTGTAATCGGAGTCATGACTCATGTGCACTCGACAAAACATGGCAACTGTTGTATTAAGTGTTATCATTATTGTCGAGTCATAAGTTGCATGAGCGCATTAATTGTGGCAAGTGTGTAGAAAAATTCCGTTCTTTTTATATAAAATACTATTATATACGTGTGCATGTATGTAAAGCGCCCGAGGGCAATTTTAATTGAGTGGGCGCTATATAAGTACTTTTATTTATTTATTTTTACGCCAAAGCTTTTGTTTGTTTCTTCCCGCCAGAGCTACTTGCAAGGTTAATAATAAACAAACAGTAAAGCCTTGTTTTCTGTTAAATGGTGTGTCTCAACTCATTTAAGTGATAAAATGATTATGAAAAATGCTCTTACGTCTGTTCCATAAATACAACCAAATTCAGATTAAAATGATACCACTATTATTACACTGGTGCTTTCGGGGTATAAATTGTGTGCGTGTATTATATATAAATATATATATATATACATACGTACGTACGTGTGTGTATGTACGTACGTACGTACGTATGTACATACACACTCGCACACACACACACACATACATACAAGACAGTATATATTAATGTAGTCAATTACGCATGCACAGATTTCTCATGGCAACTTTTAACCAATGTTTACGAAAGCAAATTATTGTAATGATACTTGATACTAAATCACATGCGTAAGTAGAACATGTTCGTAGAACTATTGTAAACACCATATGACACATCATGTAACAAATCGGAATGAAATTTGATAAAATAATACTAGCCTCTATAGTAAAATAAGTTGAATAAAACATTATCCAGGGTAACAGACGAACACCACAAATAATACTTATCTGAGTATGAAAACAATGTACCAGCAGTAATCAAAGAAGTGTTTATTACAAAAATGTAATTTCCCAAGTTACCAATTTGAGCTATGAGTTTACCCCTTCGCGCTTCTTTCCGTGGCAGTAAAGCAGCCATCTTTCCAGGTCACTTAATGTCGAGCGCAGGTGCGATCTAAAATACCATTCACTCATAATATAGTCACAGTGCATAACATATGTTGTTTCTAATAGAAGACTATGCACATTGCAAGTCTGGTGATCATACAGGCTTGTAACATTAAACAAGGCTGTATTGGGGGGGGGGGGTTGTACCACATATACACAACTTGTTCTGTGGTATGTGTAATGTGCTTACAATCAAGGTCTGAAAATCCTCTCATGGGTGAATTATCGAATAAATCGTTACTCTTATCAGATGAATGCACATTAACCAGAAACTGCATTTTTATTCTAATTGCACGTATGTGACCTACACATTGTATGAAACAATTCCACAAAGTTTCATTGACATATCATGCAATGAGATGAGAAGATCAAGTTTTGAGTTCATTTAGGTGTTGAGCTAGCAGGGTCAAGTCTTAAGTGGAGTGCAGTGGCCCAATGGCTAGAGCATCGGTCCATCAATCGAGATAACCCAGGTTCGAATCCTGTGCTGCCGTGTCGAACCTTGGGCAAGTTCGTTCATTCTGTTTTGTTCCAGTTCATTCAGCTGTATGAATGAGTACATGGCTACATACATTGGTGGATATTTGTGTATGAATAATTGTTGCGCAACAATTGCAGCATGGCTGAATTCTTCCCAAATAAGTCGAGATGGTGTTCGATTGAACAGGTATGTCAGTGAGTAAAGTGTAAAGTGCTTTGAGCAGTCCTAATGACTGGATACTGCGTTACATAAGAACTTATATATTAACCTGTGAAATATTAATAAACTACATTTCCTGATAGGGCAGACAATTCTTAATTTAATTACAAGTACATGATACACAGGTAACACAACATAATTCTCTAGCATGTACACTTAGACTGTCGTAAGACACATGTTGCAATGGCCAATGCATGGCAATGCCAATAGTTAAAACATGCACGTGTAACATAGCCATAGCTATATTCCTATACGGCTGTAGGCCCTAGTCAACTATATTGACATTATTGTGGCTTTTAGCCTTTGACTTTGACAGTTTCGTGCTATTTCGTTTTTAGGTTATGACCTCTGGTTTATTTTTCCTGTTAATGCACACACGTGTAAGTGAATGAGTCTTATCGGTCTTATGAGACACAGCAATTAGCATGCAGGGTTATCATACGTACCGTTAGATCTTCAATTTCGTCTTGACAAACTTCAGTTGCGTTTTGGAAGGCGCCGCTATCCGACTGCGCATGCGCTCGTTTTCAGTACATGTTTACACTGTCTACCAAGCACGTGGACCACTGTGTCAGGGGTCAGGACAACAGCCAATAGGAACCGCGGAGACATTTCCCTAGCCAGCTTGTTTGGGGAAAATAAATTCGCTGAACTGTTCCCACTATAAAGCCATCGCATTGGAAATATGTTAATGCCGTTCTTAATCGCAAGATGGCGCCAGCGTTCACCGACTTGTCAGCCAGAAAGATGGCGTCACCGTTCGGTACCTCCTCCGTGGGGTGCGTATGCCAGTAGTTAAGCCTCAATTTGAAAATCTGAATGAAAATGAATCAATAACATTGCAGCAGGGTGATTCATCAATCGTTTTTTGTTTACTTCAGCTAATTAAACACAAGTGAATATGTTGCCATTGACCCTAATGAAGTCTGAGGACAGTGATTAGCTGGAGTAGGCCATAGCCGGAGCCTGTTATCAGATCTGTCTACTGACTGGACCTTTTGGCCAATTAAGCAAGTGGCATTGTTTTCTGAATGTTTGCTAATTAAGCTGTGTAATATTATGTAATTGAACTGCTTGAGACGTCTGGCCTTTGAGGATTTCACACCCTAAGGTGACTTTTTGTTGATGTTTACCTTTGTAAATAGGGCACAAGGTAAAAAAATCAATATACATTTGAATGTAACGTAACAACTGCCTGTATTGAATTTTCTTATAAAACACTTATTGGACTTTCTGGAAAACTGTATCAGGAGTTCGTAGTGCCACCTGAGAACGTTGTGCTGGATTACAAATTGTCCAACAGCGAAGTGCTGATTTTTCTGGTGCCTTGCCAAGTTTGGTGGCATCTTTGAAATGTACATAAAACACAAACACCTGGAGGGATTACAAAAATTAAAATTGCAGAGTGCTTGTAACATTGGTGCCTATAAAGTGTGTTGTTTTCAACATTTTTCTCCAAAATCACCATGCCTATTTGGGGTCAGCACACTGTTGAACTTCCTGCTTGATTACAGATGAAAAAAGTGCATTATATTTTTGAGAAATGATTTTTTACAATGTTCACTTGCTCTGACATAAGTGCATTTGAGTAGTCAGATTTCTAGATGTGATTATAACAGCTGTTGACAGTAAAATGGTGTCTTTTTAGCTGATTTTACTAAGCGGAAGGGTATCTGGCAGCAATTTGGCTAGTTGACACTTTAGCCGGATTACTGCCTGCTTGCATTTGTAAATATTGACGGGTGTCATACATACAGGCATTTTGCAAGAGCTAGAAATATTAGATTTTGACTAAAATCGACCAGCATGTCAATGAGATGATAATAACAGCAGGTGGGAAGTTTAAGAAACTTTATAGGTCACGTTTTCTTATAATCACACAAAACATTAACATGGTCGCCAATGGGAAAACTGACAGTGTGCTGAGCCCTCAGGCGAAGTCTATTAATTACTTCATTTCTGCGCAAACTGTTTCCGCGGGTTTGCAAACTGTTTCCGCTAGACATCCCGGTGAAGCAAGGTTGTGTCTTGCTTAGCTCATATTTGCTATTCTTATGTAGATTCGTGTGGTCAGCAAGTGATCGTTTGACGACTTCCGGTCGTCACCCTGTCGCGTCGGTCAGTCAGTAAATTAGCCAGACAACTGGGCAGTCGTCTTCTTCTGTTCGTCGTCGATTTATCGACCACTTTTACTTGGTTGAAGATTTTGTTGTGTTTTGTTTGCAACAAGAAAGAAAAAAGACAGCAGAAATGTAGCAGTGCGGTTTTTGTGAGAGGAAGGTACGGAGAAAGGCGAGGGAGAAGTGCATTTGATGTTCAGATATAGCGCTGAAGTCTAGACACAGATGAGCCCCGGACATTCGCAAATACCACTTATTTGGATAAGTTATTCAACTCGGCTGTGGGAAAATTACACACAATGCCGGATATCATGGGTATATCCCTTGTGTTTGTGTTGCATGGTCGGATAGTGTGGGCAGGTACTCCGAGTTAACTGCGATGCTTCCTGTGCAGGGCCGATTCATGGTTGATTTTGTTTGTTGGGGGGGGGGCGTTTTTCGGTCTGGAAAACGTTTTGTCGCGTAAAGTTGAGGGAGGAGTGTTGGGAATTTTTTTATTTATGGTGATAGTGTTGGAGTTTTTCCAGGTCGACGGGATGTAATCTCGGACGTCTTTGACACATTTTCATACTACTTCCTTCCAAGCGGAACTATTCCCCCAAGCGGATATCTTGCCTTTGTTTATATATCTAACGCACCCCCAGCCTATGCGCCTACTGTGTGATATGTATATAGCATATTTATATGTTTTTGTTTCTACAGGCCTGGAGTTTTGGTCACTTAATTAGTTTGCAATAATAATTCAGTCAGTCTGTCAATCAGTCAGCATGATCAACGATGAACCTGACAATTTGCAATTTAGTAAGCACCTGTTTAGCAATACCGCGTTTTTTTTTTATTCTGTAAGAATCTACTGAAACCACAATTTCAAGATAACAAAATTCTAATTTTGAATACAAATGTACTGGCAACCGAACATTTCCATATAATATGCACAAGAGAATGCAGACAATTTCAGTAAGTATACACTAAAATTTAAACATCATCCGGCCTGCACTGTATGTCACCTTCCACACCCCCTTTCGCCACCGCAGCGCGAGGTTCGTGGCGCCAGATCTTCATACCTTCATTTACCGCCATCACATCATGAAAACCAGAAGATCGACCCGTTTTGTGCTGAATTGCTAGACACTTATGGACAGTATAGTGTCATTCCGCCACTCACATTATTAATGTCGTTGGGTCAATGTGTCAACAACGTCAACGGGTAATGTAAATATGGTTCCGGTCGAACGTGAGAAAATACTCTTCAAATATGCGAACCAGAGTAAGAATACTTTTGTACGGATGTCAGTGCAAAGATGTGTCTACGGTCTTTTGAAAGACTCGCAACGCACGTGTTTCGAACGCCACGTGGCAGCTATTCAACGGCGGAAGTGAACGGCTAAATTTGGCAGACGTGAAATGACTGGTTTCTGTTGGCGCGGCTACACGATTGTATTCTTCCCGCATACCAACAATGCCACGAGGAAACTGCACGTTCACAATACCGTGAGAATATACGTTCGATATTGCGTTCTCTATTCACACAATTCCGCAAATTATGATTCTCCATAACATACGTCGTACAACATATTCATGTGGTGATGATTAATATTAGTACTAATTTAGAACTAGAATAACGTAGTTCAACGTTTCTTGTTTTGTAGTAGCGGCTGTGACTTCGGATGTGAAGGGCAGATTGGGTCAGAGTTTTGTGCCAGGTGACGTAAGCCTGGCGTGCGTAAAAAGAAGCCGTACAATTGTGCATTCGAAGTTCAGTAGATAAATACAACGGCGAGTTTACGTTTCACTGATTATTTATTTAACCCTCGGCGACGATGTACAATAGCACCTGCAGGTGACATAGACACCGCGTCGTCGGAAGATATGCACATATGTAGATATGCCGGTTACATTAATCAGTAAGACAAAGTTCGTGAACGTACTTTGTGGGATGTCGCTGTTATATGACCAAAACCACAAACGCGATCACACTAAGAAAGTAAACGTTTAACATAGTAACATCACAAACACACACACTCCACGTTCATATACGATCACACTAACAAAGTAAACGTTTAACATAGTAACATCACAAACACACACACTCCACGTTCATATACGATCACACTAACAAAGTAAACGTTTAACATAGTAACATCACAAACACACACACTCCACGTTCATATACGATCACACTAACAAAGTAAACGTTTAACATAGTAACATCACAAACACACACACTCCACGTTCATATACGATCACACTAACAAAGTAAACGTTTAACATAGTAACATCACAAACACACACACTCCACGTTCATATACGATCACACTAACAAAGTAAACGTTTAACATAGTAACATCACAAACACACACACTCCACGTTCATATACGATCACACTAACAAAGTAAACGTTTAACATAGTAACACAACAAACACACACACTCCACGTTCATATACGATCACACTAACAAAGTAAACGTTTAACATAGTAACATCACAAACACACACACTCCACGTTCATATACGATCACACTAAGAAAGTAAACGTTTAACATAGTAACATCACAAACACACACACTCCACGTTCACATACGATCACACTAACAAAGTAAACGTTTAACATAGTAACATCACAAACACACACACTCCACGTTCATATACGATCACACTAACAAAGTAAACGTTTAACATAGTAACATCACAAACACACACACTCCACGTTCATATACGATCACACTAAGAAAGTAAACGTTTAACATAGTAACATTACAAACACACACACTCCACGTTCACATAGATGAACATTGTTTAGGTTGATTTTAGACACACTACTACTGCTAAATCCTTTCAGACCTTACCCTCTACGTCTGCGTCACGTGATCGGATTGACGTGAATATGACGTCGCAGCCAGTGCACTTGCAGGCCAGGATACGCTGATACGAGACGCAATCCTAGCCTGCAGCCGCCCTGGCTAGAACGATCTGCCTCCCGCTCTCGCAGAATGACGCCTCTATGTCCAGTACACTCCCAGTCGTGTTTCTTGTGCATTGTAGAACAGAAACCGTATAGCACGCCGACCTCCGCACATTGTAACGTTTCTGCTTTTGTTCCGTCACCTGTGACGATGATTTCTTTTATAATAACTGACATATCTCTGTTTTTATCTCTCCCACGGATATCCAGATGGCGTAACTTGTCCGTCTAATTAGACACCAATTTGATGTCCAAACCACCACGCAGTTTGTCGGTCGGTCGGTCGGTCGGTCGGTCGGTCGGTCCCATGATAGCAAATACTCAGTTAATTTACCCTTCAACTACACAAGTATTCCCTTCTTTCCTCTCTACCCCTCCACCCTTTTCTCTTGTTTCCTCTCTTCCATCTTCCCTGTTTTCTCTTCCATTCCTCGCGACCTCCATTCCATCGGCGTTACGTTCCCGCGTCCGAGCAAGCAAGCTCTTTAATCGCTTCAGTGTACGTCCTGCAAAGATAAAACACGAAACATAAATGTAAGTTACACGTATCGCTATTAATTATACCAAACACCTTACGTTATAATTCATAGTCGTGATACCACAGCTGCTGCGACGTATCACAAGGTAAGCTTCGTCTCCATTTCATCTGGACCGAGTCACATTATGCCGTGCCCATGGAAAGTGGGAAGTTTAACATGTCGGAAGACTACTCGTTTTTCCTCTTCGTGTTAAGATTAGTCGAAATAAATGTCTTCGCTGTCTAGCTTTTTTTTCTGTTTTATACTCGTTATTAATTTCGTCTGGGTAATTATACATATCTCTGTCTTTCTGTCTTTCCGATTGTTAATCTTTTTCTTCGCTCTCTCTCTCTCTCTCTCTCTCTCTCTCTCTCTCTCTCTCTCTCTCTCTCTCTCTCTCTCTCTCTCTCTCTCTCTCTCTCTCTCTCTCTCTCTCTCTCCACCAGGCTGTTACTGCACATCTCCCTCTCCTTACATCCTTCTCCCTCCCTCCGTTCTTCGGTCTATCTGTCTGTCTCTCTGTCACTCAGTCACTGATTAACGCAGTCACTGACTCACTGACTCACTGACTCACTGACTCACTGACTCACTCACTCACTCACTCACTCACTCACTCACCCACCCACCCACCCACCCCCCCACCCACGCGTCTACATTTTAACACTGTGCATACCATATCGTGTGCATCCAATGGACAGCGACAGTCGCTGATGAACATACTACAATATTATATCACAAACTACAACACTAAAACAATACAACGACACGTTTGGGTAATGCGACCCCAGTTCACAAATCCGGATATAACACACACTCGGCCGACTTTATTTGCGCCGACATAGGCCGATGAATGTATCCCGTGTGACTACACTGACACACGTTGTTCTACACGGCTGCTGACAGACGGACCCGAATAACTGAAAGACACCATAAATGCGCAACACCACTACCGTCACAGTTAATCATAAGTTAACGCCAACGAGGACATCGGGTGCACCTTCTTTTCAGTCCACCGACTCAGATCGTTCCGCTTCATTGCGTGCCCCAACACGACCGGCATCGGGTGTCATCATGGATACGTTAAGAGGAAACACTTTGACATTTATGTGATCATATTTTACAAGTCTGCACATGTGTACGATTGCACATTTATACAACTAGAATGCAACCCACGAGAACATTCTACGCGTACACGATACAGCACCTCAATCTACGTTTTCTTTCAACGACACCAGCATATCACAAACTCATCATGATATATACAAACTGTAAATCCGCCAACCACAGTTCACGCAACAGTTCTGACAATCATGATACTCGATAGCCGAGCCGGCATCTGCTTCCGGCAGAAAGTATCGCGATAGTTGTCAGCTGAGACACATACACACAAATAAATGATAAACGTCGCTTCTGTGTCTCCAATGCACCGCCTTCTGACAGAGCCTCAGTGAAGGTGATCAACCAACTAGACACGCACTGTCGTCTTATGTGCTGACGTTCGATAGAGTCTTCGTTACACGTACAGCAGCCATGTCTGTCACCCTCATGTCTGCCGGGTCGTGTCGTCTTGGCAGTTCGTCACGTGATCGCACCGGACTTCCTGTTAGCGTCGACAAACGCCAGATGTGTCAGGTGATTGAATATACTACCTTGTTAGTTCGTAGACGCCATTGTAAACTATGCAAACACATATTGTGTGTGTAATTAAAGCTCTGTGGAACATTGCATTGCCGGAAACGGGAAATGTTTATTGCAAAATGTAATATATTTTGTGGAAGTGTCACTGGTTTTCAGCACGATTATGTGCATTGTGTTTGGAACTCGGCTGGTTCATCTGCCTGGCTTCCTTTCAGTAACTATAGTGTACCTGTTTGCATGTCGATCCTTCTATCTTTTTGTGAAAGACGTGATAATAAAAGCTAATCAAACCAGGCACGCGAGAAGTATCGAAAAGTCAGATCAACAATATATTCATCATTCTCACTAAACGGAAACAATGCATCAGCGTGTTTATTTCGCCCTCTGTTGCCATGGCAATACATCGTTCATCACGATGCAGGCGAAACAAAACAAGGCATTGTGCCAAAGATACAACTCGACGAATGTGTAACGCAATAGGCTGATGTTTAATTTTGCACATCTTTAACGTGTACACTGCGTTGTGATGACGCGCGTACGTCAGCACACGGGCAGATGTATGGCTGGATAATCATGGGACTTGACGGAAGGTATATGGGAGACTTAACAAACGATTAACAAAATAAAATCATCGTAACATGGATTCCTTCATTTAACTAGAAGGCATGAAGGGGGAATAATAGAATCAGGAAAAATAACACAAGCGCGCGCACGCATGCACGCACGCATGCACGCACGCATGCACGCACGCATGCACACACACACACACACACACCGTGCACAATATTAAAAGAATCATTACAATGTTACCATTTATTTAACTCTTATCAAATACTGTATGCGATTTAATGAAGGAAAGGTGTGTATTATTTAAGTACTAACAGCATAGGGGCTACTTTACGTCAACAGTGAAGTTATTCAAGTTATTGCAACCAATTAGGGGTTTCATTTAGCATTATCACAGGTCGCACTGACTTGGAATAAATCGGCTTCAGAACGTCGGTAAAGCCATAACACCTTTTATTTCTTTTTATTCTTAAAGTTATTTAGTATTGTTTTTATTTTACTGTTATGATTATTATTATCATTACGGTGATTATTACGAAAATGATTATAACGTTATTAAGGATGATGACGATGATGACGATGACGCACATTTCACATTGTCTATTTGCGTCGTAGCTTTCTCGTTTCACCCAGATTACACATGTAACACGCTGATGTGGACATCGCACAATCAGGCGGAGTAAACACGACAGTTGTACGTAGGTCATGTTCTCGCCGCGCGCAAACAACGAACGTCGTGTCACGTCTGTACTGCAACTTATTTGTCTACCAATACAAGTCAGCGTAGACGCAAGAAATGTCGCGAAATCATGGCCGCTCAACGGGTGACAAATAATGCACGTGCGCGGTGTAGTAGGCTTGTAAGTTATTTGGCCTAGAATAGGGATTTCGAATATTTAGGTATACGAGATAAATAAAATGTTTCGATAAATATTGACGATATAACGTAATTAATATGTAGGCCTATATAAAAAATGGCTCGCCGTGGTAGACACGCGCACGCAAGCACGAATATGAACATTAAAGCATAAAAGGATCGCGCACGAGCGAACGCGCACATGCAAAAACACGCACGCACGCACACACATTCTCTTTCCCGTTGTCCCTCCTTCTCACCTCCACCCATATACCCCCTTTCTCGTCCACCCCCAAACTCCTCTTGAAACATTACTGGAATTCGATGTGTCTTATAAAGTGTATGATGTTTTCAACAGCAGAATCATCCCTTTCGCAATAAATGTCATATTAAAATGATACAAAGCGATAAAAAAATCACTGCCTGTGAGTCGTCAAGTCGTCCGTGTTTCCCATAAAATAAATTTTCCATGTGCAATGTCAGATCCACACCCTGGGGCTTCGGTGGCCCAACGTTGGCTCGAAGCTCATAGCAAGTTTTTATTCCACGTCGGTTGTCTACATTAACGAGTCATAAAAGAGCTGCTTGCGGCGCTCGCCACAATGTCAGAGTTATTCAATGAGTCACAACATGTATGGTGTCATTAACACGAGCAGTCCATGTGCGAAAGTCGTGAACAATAGTCACGTCGATAAAAAATACTTCCGCAAGTCAAACATTCGCATGCCTCATTTGAGAATCAACTTGCACAAAAAATCTAATCTTTGTCGTATCTACCAAGATATGTTAGCACAACTGCGCATATTACTTAAGCTATTCAAGCACAAGGGAGATACGCATCAAGCTAATGATGTTAACAGTTTTAAATGTGTGACCAAACAGGAATGCCGTTAGCCAGCTAGACCGTTACACGGCTAGACAAATAGACCGCGAGTGAGTTAGCCTGCTTGACAGGCTTGACATGTTTACAGGTTCGGCTCCGTTCTCTACTGTACACCTGGCTACACGTGGTGTATCTTTCGCCGTTCATATCAACGTCATACGCAAATATCGCCCTTATCAATTTGGCATGAAGTCGGTGACACTTGATAGATGCGAATGAATCGGTGCAAACAGGCGTGTATTCGTTGTTTTCAGCCGTCTTCACAAGGCGAGTGCACTCCTGCTCGAAGACACGCCCATTTTACGTATGTGAGTCAGTCGAAACGACGCGACTTTCTAGTTCATATAAGTGATCTAACGAAGCATAAACACATTGATGTAATAGTATGTCAGACTGTCTCGATGTTTATTAATGCATGACTGTACTATGGATTTTAATTTCTCCTTTATTGACTCTCACTATCCACCGTTCAATATAACACTCTCTGCCACTAAATGCGGTCATTATCTTTCAGCCGTAAAACACATCAATGAAAAAAATAAAGCAATTTGTTTTAACACATAAAACAGAGTGATTGCTATTGTTCATTGCCGTGGAATAATCGGACAATTATTCTGACAGTCTGTTAATGTCAGGCGTATTTTATTTGTTCAAGTATTTTATGTGAGGCATATTTATCCGCCGAACGGGCGTTAGTGGAACAAAAATATTGAAATAAATGTCTCCTCTTACGACGGCTGATGACAGCGTATGTCGACGGACTATGTCCACATTCTCACATTTCATATTTCAACTTTTTGCTGTATCATACATTACAACAAATGACAATAGGAGCACCTATGTCTGGTTATGTTTCGTAGATCTGAACAACATCGTAGCAAATTGCTGTAGCTGAATACAGACTCAAGATGTAGAAACGTCACTTTGTATTAAGAAAACACTGACAGAAAGGAGCCTGCATACACATACAACGCGTTATGCTGTTTCGGCATTCGCAAAATCTGCATAATTTAAATGTCGAATAGCGAACCTCCAACAAAAACACACTTCGTGTGATAGACACATTTCGAAAGTAGTTTAGTAAAATAGTCCGATGATGGCTGACTGCCTACGCTAAGCATACTCGAGGCATATGATGTTGGGTATCTATGTGTATCACTCTCACAAGAAGACAGAAGAAGGGGCGAGTGAGTGAGCTCTGCATTTCCAATAGGGAGAAAGGGAGGATGAGAAGGAAAGAGGCAGAAAGGCAGAAAGACAGAGAGGGAGAGAGGGGGAGAGGGAGAGAGAGGGGGAGGGAGAGAGGGAGAGAGGGAGAGAGGGAGAGAGGGAGAGAGGGAGAGAGGGAGAGAGAGAGAGAGAGGGGGAAAGAGGATGAGAGGGAGAAATGGAGAGAGGGGGAGAGAGAGGGTGAGAGGGAGAAAGGGAGAGGGTGGGAGAGAAAGAGGGGGGAGAGAGAGAATGAGAGTGGGAGGGCGAGAGAGAGGGAGAGAGAGGGTGATAGGGAGAGAAGGAGAGAGAGAGGGAGGTGAGAGGGGGAGAAGGAGAGAGAGGGGAGGCCAAGAGAGAAGATGAGAGGGAGACAGGGAGAGAGAGGGGAGGGAGAGAGAGAGAGGGAGAGGAGGGAGGAGAGAGAGAAACGGTGAGAGGGGGAGAGGAGAGGAGGAGGAGGGAGAGGGAGAGATGGAGAGGGGCGAGGGGATAGAGGAGAGAGAGGGAGAGATAAGGAGAGGGAGGAGGGAGGAGAGTTGATAGGAGAGAAGGAGAGAGAGAGAGGTGAGAGGGGGAGAAAGAAAGAGAGGGAAGCCAAGAGGAAGACAGAAGGAGAGAGGGAGAGTGAGGGAAGAAAGAGAGGAGAGAGAGGGAGAGTGAGAGAGAGGAGAGAGAGGAGAGAGAGGTGAGAGAGAGAAGAGAGAGAAGAGAGAGGAAAGAGAGGAGAGAGGATAGAGAGGAGAGAGAGGAGAGAGAGAGCAGAGAGAGAGGAGAGAGAGGAGAGATGGGAGAGAGGAGTGAGAGGGGAGCGAGGAGAGGGAGAGAGTGATTGAGAGAGAGAGGGGAGAGAGGAGAGAGGGGGAGAGGGGAGAGATGAGAGGGAGAGG
>CM034533.1:25445184-25452920 GCA_020002185.1 Paraescarpia echinospica | reverse complement strand
CAACCTGATAAACTTGAAATTTCGCCAAAGTACCACGATAGGAGAGAAATCACGCTGGGCCGGTGTTCACAGAGCAGGGACCGTTCAACGGTGGCCCATTCAGGCATGCCATCATCAATCAAGTTACCGCTGCAAGGTCAATACAACAATACAACGGTCACGAAACTATACATCGTATAGGCAAAAAATACAAGGTGTGTAAATCAAGCGGCCTTCCTTCGCCCTGGCAGTGGAAGAAATACATTCCTCCGAGGTAAGTTAGCAGGAAGATTTGTTACGATGACTTTTTACTTTTGGAATCCCACGTGGTAGAAGGCAATGCTAACGCGTTGTTTGTGGTGATATGAAACTGCGCACGCTAGCACTCACACATACGTACACACACACACACACACACACACACACACACACACACACACACACACACACACACACACACACACACACACACACACACACACACACACACACACACACACGCACACGTACGCACGCACGCAAGCACACACAATCTACATGCACATAAGCCCATTGTCAGCAGTCCACGTCTATGTCGCCATACAACGTCACAGTGAACTGAATAAACATGATCTTTTCAAAGGCTCATATGAGTCAAAACTGCTGTCCACTAAGAGCGGAATACGTGTCGTTTGTCCGAAAGTAACTATGTTAATCTTACTAATCTTGATTCAAAGATATGGTATTTTTAATGGTGCGCCTTTGCGAGAAACGGGATAGTACGATATCGACCAACATCACACTCACCAAAAAACACAATAAGCTTCGATAATGGCTTTTGTCATGCAAACATGACGTTGTTATATTTGTTATGTTTCGATTTGTCATTCCGTTGTCACGTCACAGCAAAACTACGCGTGCAAGACGAAATATGGATTTGTGCTGATCGTATTTTGTTAAGCTCGTCTTGCGAACATGTCGAATGTCTGAGTGAAGTCGGCTAGTTGGGTCATTTGTAAAAAATAAATGGGCCACTAACTCGCCCCTTTCCTGATAACTAATAACCTGTTCACAATAGTCACGACATGTGTTGTCGATAGGATATCTTGAGTACGCGAGTAAGTGGGTTATTAAAAATGCTATTGCCGTCAGTGACTCACGTAATACAATCACCTGTCTGGCAGCAGCGGAGATGCTAGACAATCCAAATAGTAGAAACACGGACGAGTAATCGTTTTATAACCTACCGGGTACTTCTAATCGCATGGCCGTGTTCTGAACGACAGTACGGACGATCCGACGAACCAGTCTTGTCACCAACGCCGCATCGTACGTGTTTGCGGCGCGACGCCGGGTCGCGTTCACGCCTGTCGACACGTCAAACGGCTCTGGCGACGGACGGAGCGTGAAAGAACGACAGTCGAGTTTACCTGCGCCTCGTCACACGGCTTGGCCACCGCCCGTCGTCTACGTCAGGAGCCATTCACGCGTCGCTATAAATCACCGACGTCCGGAGCGTTTTATTCGCCGAGTCTTTACGCACTGACGCCGCCATTGGGCTTGTTGCTGCGTCTCTAAGGCGACGACTGCGGGCGTGACCCGGTGAGAGCGACAGGAGGCACGCCAAGACGATCACAGCTGTATCGGGAGTCTAGGGGACCTGTCAAAACGGCACGACCCCACTGGAGACCCGCTACTTCCAAACGTTCGCCCGGATTGATGCATATACGAGCACTCGTTCTTCAATAGCACCATGAAATCGCGAAAGAAATTCTCACACCAGTTATGTAGCAAACGTACAGCTTGTCTTAATGCCGATATACTAACACTCGTTCTTCACAAGCACCATCAAATCACGGATCAACTTAACACAACTGTTAGTTAGCAAACAATATGTCGACACAGCTTCTCTTAATGCCGGTGTAAAGTAATTCACACATGTCTACATATATATAGGAACACCGATAACTACTTGGCCTAAATTTGACCAATATGCCAATGTACCTAAACCAGCGCTACACCCAGTTACTGTGACGTACTACCCCCAACTCGACAACAATCCAGCCACATACACGTAACTAACACAGAGTGACTAGCTCAGAAGAGGAAGAAGAAGAAGAACATCATTAACAAGAATGACTGAACAATTACATGAATTACACGAATCTACCACTGTAGAAACTGAAAGTTCATCGCGATCTGCCCCATGTGGTTGGTCAGTTTGACTCCTCCGATAAACTGTTTGTATGTTTTGTTGGGGTCAGTGTATTCCACGGTGAGTGTTATGGTGTATTTGTACTGCTGAGTGTTCGCTGTTGGTAATGTGGCTGAATATCCGTACTGTTTTATACGAATTTATACCACACAAAAATTTAGTTTTTCGTAGTTTTACACAGTAACCGAGAAAGACACTGAAGTCTGTGCACTTACAACGAGAGACCATGAAATGCTCGAATCAACGAAAAGCTACAAATTCATCACATCACCTGTGTACAATAGTCAACTTCCTGTGTGGGCAGAACGGAGTAACTGTTATAAAGAAAAACAATTGGGTGAACAAGCGACCCGAATCAAGCCCAACATGTCACGGTGATGGCCGCGTTGGAACCATTAAACTAAATGGAATCCACTCTGTCTCTCTCTCTCTCTCTCTCTCTCTCTCTCTCTCTCTCTCTCTCTCTCTCTCTCTCTCTCTCTCTGTCTCTCTCTCTCTCTCTCTCTCTCTCTCTCTCTCTCTCTCTCTCTCTCTCTCTCTCTCTCTCTCTCTCTCTCTCTCTCTCTCTCTCTCTCTCTCTCTCCCTTACACAAAAACGCACGCACGCACACATGCACGCCCGTATATATATATATATATAAATATATATATATATATATATACATATATGGGATTCTTCCACAAGACACACACACACGCACGCACGCACACACACACACACACACACACACACACACACACACACACACACACATATATATATATATATACAGGTTTTTTATACTGAAAACGGTGATTTGGTGTGTGTGTGTGTGTGTGTGTGTGTGTGTGTGTGTGTGTGTGTGTGGTTGTGTGTGTGTGTGTGTGCATGCAGGGCAGACACAACATTACCAGTTTTTCTCATGTGAAGGCTAACCTTTTCAATATTTCCATTATCTGTTGTCCCTATTCAGACGGGGACCTCTCACACAACAAAGCAACCTACATTTTGCAGGTTTTCACGAAACCCAATACGCTAGACTCGCGTACGGGACCAGATACGAGTGTTCGTGAAATTGAACGAATTGAAAAAATGGAACACCATGTCCTTGTGGGTAATGTATGCCCGTTATACATCGATCAATTGGCACGTGGTAGTTGTTTACACTGTTCACATAAGCAAACTCAGGTAACGCATTTCGTTTGATGTATATTACGATTTATATTTGAAGAATAACACGAATAATCGTCAACAACGATCTTGAATACAATTTCTGGACAATTTCGAAAAGCTGATATTTAGTTTGTCCTTCAGTACGGATGTTGTAAATATAACGTTGCACGATAACGACTAATGAAGTAAGTGAGGAGGTAACAAAAGGATAAACAGGTGGTAGAGACTGGGACAAGATAATGATATCTGCAGATGACCAGACCCGTAGGTATAGTAACATAAAATGAAGGTTTTCATTAAGTGATTAATATCTTGGATATGTGGAAGACACTAATTACCGAGATAGAAGGACGTGCACTACAATAATAAGACAGGCGTCACGCTCGAAAGTAATCCTTATGTCAAGACGAGAATATCAATGGAGAAGGCAACCTTCACCAATAAATGCAACGGTACTATCAAACATAATGTGTATCTAGCTGACGAAGAATAGTAAAATATGGATATTAGCTGACGAAAACAGTAATAAAACGTGAATATGGCACGAGTATTCTATGTTGCAGATGTCTAGACATTAAGAAGCACTAAAGCATAATATAGGTTTATATGAGGAATTGGAGGAGGACGGAAGTAATAGGTTAAACTGACGGAGGTTATCTCGAAGAGATACCACTGTTTAGGGCACCTCGCTGACTGTCGATACCCCTCCTGTATAGAAAGGAGACTGCATAGAGACCAACATGAATGTGATGATTATATATAATGGAATGTTCATGGACATTTATAGGAATGAAGAGATACGCTATACACCAAGCGAAATGTAGAGAAGCCAAGGATCTGTCATAAACAAGAAGATTCAGAATTCGATATCGGACATCGCTGGTCTTCAACTCGATAAAAACCTCTTGCGGTTACCTTAGATGCTACACTCCCTAAGCAAACGTTCACGGTGTCAACAACCTCACCGGGTATCAGCTGGTCGTACCCATGCAACCTCAGCATGTAGCTGGGCACGGTCTTTGGTGAAGCACCCAAAAGACCGTCGCTGGTCTGAGATGTTTGTCGTATAAACAGACGCGTTGAATGGCCCAGTGGCACGTCGTGGGATTGACTGATTGGTTTAGTGTATAACCAGTGTACACCGACAGAGCGTGATAAGTACCCATCAATACTATACACCGACTTTAACATGTAGTGACTGCAAGCCAAGTCGGCGGTATAGATGTCGATTGGCGAACCGAGAGACCGAGGTCTTAGCGCTCTTTGTCCCATTTTAATCTAGTGAACTAAATAGTACCTGGATGTAGACAACGGTGGAATGGTTTCTCTTTGCTAAAACTCGTTTTTATGACTACGCGGTTGCTCTTTTTAAAGAGACTCTAGTGCAAAAAACATGGGTTCTGTTAAATCGGTGGCATCTTAGAAACTACTCCTATCCGGATGTGATCGACTGAAGCTGAACATGTTGGCGGAATCATTTGCACATGTCAGGATATCCATTTAAACGCACACCATTTTTTTGCGCCGGTTTAAATCATTACGCCCCTTGACAATCATCGTATATCAGCCTATATTATATTACGCACACACTAACTTCGGTTAATCACGGTGATGGTGAAACGCTATTAAACTTACACCAGACTCGCTATAACGAACATATTAGACTATTACAAAATTGTTCCGAAGTTCCTTATATCCATGGGTATAACTGGTATATCAAAGTTGCTCCTCTTAAAACGGTGTTCCTTGTGTCATCAATCCTTATAACGAGAGGCCTTTGCTTAGACCTTTTAAGAAAGATGTGTTTGTGTGTGGTACAAAGTAAAAAGATACGATCTTATGTAGCGCGATATATAGTCCGTAGGACTGCTCGCAGCCGTTTACAGTTTACTCCCTGACAGATGTGTTCAAGCGAACACCATATCGACATATCTGGGAAGCATTGAACACTGTCGTCCGTCTTACTGCACACAAGTGGGTTTCTACGAAGGAGTATTTCTTTCTCCGCGACGTTTTGTACTGTCACCGTCATCATCACGTCATAAGTGTGACGTCCATTCACACAACAACGATCGCGCATAGACAAGCTATGTTATTGGGGACTGACCCCAAAACACGCAGTGCACTTTGCTGTTTTTATGATATCATCTACACGTGTTGCCGCACCCACAAACGCTGGCCCGAAAATTACAAAACGTAGGCCAGTGACGAAGAACAAGAAATGTGCGACCACAACAAATATATAATAACTATTTATTATGCCCTATGATGTCACTCTCTTGTTTGAGGTTGATATACGCAGAAGGATGTGATTCATAGGTAGGTATGAGTAATGTACAATATTACGTATATTGAGTCACGATAACTGAAATTTGTTGACGATATATAATGCAGGGCACACCGTTCTTCTGATGACCTACCGACATTGTCAACAGTTCTAAGAAAAATAAGACTGTAATTTGCTGATCGCTGACAAGGGCAGTCAACCAAGTAGTGTCTAACGTGGTGTATGTCATTCTCCTAGTGGTATCGCTACGCAGGACAAACAGTTTCCGCCATTCATGACTAGCTTGCCATAGACCCTTAACCAGCTCTTTACTCGTTAGTAACAGGAAAGTGTGGAGGGAAGACTTAGTAGATGCTTCCGATAGTGATCTTGGTGATGACGATGACAACGGCGGCGACGACAACAATAAACTGTCAACTGTCTTTAACAAGATTTAACAAGATTGCCACCCAGAGAATTAACTCTAGGTGGCAAGTGGACAAGGAAGCCCTTTGGCTTATCGAGAGTCCGACCCTTTTATCTATGTGTATCCCGCCCGTCTGAGGTATGTGTCGATTTTATTTTTAAACATATTCACGCTACTAGCACCCACACAATTAGCAGGTAATCTGTTCCATTCATTTACAGTCCTTTGTGAAAATGAAAACCTTCTTATATCCAATCTACTCTGCTCCTTTGCCAATGTAAGTTCATGTCCTCTAGTCCTTCTATCTTTCTTAACTGAGAAAAAAATATTTCTATCAATATTTTCATAACCCTTCAATATTTTAAACACTTCTATCTGATCTCCTCTCAATCTCCTGGTCTCTAGTGTTGTTAAACCGCATTTTTTAGGCGTATTTCGTAACTAAGATCCCTCAGTTTTGGTATCATTTTAGTTGCTCTCCTCTGCACTCTTTCTAGCATATCTATGTCCTTCCTGCGATATGGCCTCCACGCTTGAATACAATATTCTAAATGAGGCCTAACTATTGTTTTGTACAGCGGTATTATTAGCTCTTTTTCCTTATACGTTATGTTTCGCCTAATTAATCCAAGGATTTGATTTCCCTTTGAAGCTGCAATTCCGCACTGCTCTGAAACCTTCATATCAGCACTAATGGTTAACCCTAAGTCCTTTTCTTTTACAGTAGTACTTAGTACAGTACCCCCCATTGTATATTCTACCTCTTCGTTCCCATGTCCTGTGTGGAGGCATTTACATTTCCCAAAATTGAACAGCATTTGCCACTTTTCAGACCATTTGATCAACCTGTCAAGATCATCTTGTAAATGCTGTCTATCTCCATCACTTTTAATCCTTCTAAACACTTTTGTATCATCTGCAAATTTCAACACCTTGCTTGTTATTTCATCATCCAAATCGTTGATATATATTAAGAATAATATATGACCTAATACTGATCCCTGTGGTACCCCACTCAATACCGATTTCCAGTTTGAAGCCTCCCCATCAACTACTACACGTTGTCTTCTGTCAATCAGCCATTGTTCTATCCAGTTTATTATACCATTTCCTATGCCATGGGCCTTTAGTTTAAGCAGTAATCTTTGATGTGGTACTTTGTCGAAAGCTTTTTGAAAATCTAAGTAGACGATATCTACTGGTGATCCCTCATCTACCCACTTAGTGATGTCTTCCCATTAAGAATGTACGACAAGACAATATAAGCAAAACCAATGAAATTCTGTACGAAAGAAGGTTTTAAATGCCGTCTATGTCTATTTGATTTTCGACCGGATATGCGTCACCTGTTTGCAACAGTTTCGTCGCTGCGTCATGCTGTACAGTTAATATATTCAATTGGCACATTCTCATTTCGCTTTTCTGTGTATGAAATTCCCATTAATTTACACAATGAAACAATAAATCAGTATTTTATTATTAATTGTTATTATACATTAGTTGTTTGAATCAGTATTGTCCATCAATAGAGTCTATGAAAGCTTCATGTTATCTAACTAACATGGCCACTTGATAAATAATGTTATTATGTTTATTCTCTGGCCGTCAGACCCAGTTAAAACTGCTTTAAATACGTGTGGCTATGTGATATTGTGACATTCGAATTGGTTTCATGCACAGGTTGACATTTCTTAGCATAGGACTTCCATATTGTATG
>CM034533.1:25310184-25437684 GCA_020002185.1 Paraescarpia echinospica | reverse complement strand
GGTTGAATTCGTAAATAATCTAAAGCAAGAATATATCGGGTACAATACGTAAATTGGCACATAATGCGTATGTGGTACTGTTTACGACGATTGGCTTACACAGCCGTAGCCAGGTGTTCAAAGGGGGTTCGTATTTTGTTGTTGGAGCCTAGGCATCAACCTAACGTGTGGAAGGTTTACAAGACATAGGCCTACTTACACATATAATAATATTCACGAAAAAAACTCCAATTGCACCGCTCCTTTGAGACTTCCAACTGTACCTCCCCCTTGAAACATTCAATTGAAACTACCCCTTGATACATCCAACTGCACCTCCCCCTTGAAACATTCAATTGAAACTCCCCCTTGATACATCCAACTGCATCTCCCCCTTTAGACATCCAAATTCACCTCCCCTTGAAACATTCAATTGAAACGCCCTCTTAATACATCCAACTGCATCTACCCCTTGAGACATCCAAATTCACCTGCCCTTGAAACATTCAATTGAAACTCCCCCTTGATACATCCAACTGCACCTCCCCCTTTAGACATCCAACTTCACCTCCCCCTTGGGACTTCCAATTTCACCTCCCCTGAGATATCCAACTTCACGTTCCCCTTGAGACACCCAACTTAATCTCCCCTTGAGACACCCAACTTAACCTCCCCTTGAGACACCCAACTTAACCTCCCCTTGATACATCCAACTTAACCTCCCCTTGAGACACCCAAATTAACCTCCTCTTGAGACATCCAACTTAACCTCCCCTTGAGACACCCAACTTAACTTCCCCTTGAGACACCCAACTTAACCTCCCCTTGAGATATCCAACTTAACCTCCCATTGAGACATCCAACTTAACCTCCCCTTGAGACATCCAACTTAACCTCCCATTGAGACACCCAACTTAACCTTCACTTGACACAACCAACATAACCTCCCCTTGAGACATCCAACTTAACCTCCCCTTGAGACAACCAACTTCACCTCCCATTGAGACACCCAATTTAACCTCCCCTTGAGACACCCAACTTAACCTCCCCTTGAGACACCCAACTTAACCTCCCCTTGAGACATCCAACATAACCTTCCCTTGAGACACCCAACTTAACCTCCCCTTGAGACATCCAACTTAACCTCCCCTTGAGACACCCACCTTAAACTCCCCTTGAGACACCCAACTTAACCTCCCTTGAGACATCCAACTTCACCTCCCTTGAGACATCCAACTTCACCTCCCCTTGAGACACCCAACTTAAACTCCCCTTGAGACATCCAACTTAACCTCCCCTTGAGACATCCAACTTAATCTCCCCTTGAGACATCCAACTTCACCTCCTCTTGAGACACCCAACTTAACCTCCTCTTGAGACATCCAACTTAACCTCCCCTTGAGACATCCAACTTCACCTCCTCTTGAGACACCCAACTTAACCTCCTCTTGAGACATCCAACTTAACCTCCCCTTGAGACATCCAACTTAACCTCCCATTGAGACACCCAACTTAACCTTCACTTGACACAACCAACATAACCTCCCCTTGAGACATCCAACATAACCTTCCCATGAGACACCCAACTTAACCTCCCCTTGAGACATCCAACTTAACCTCCCCTTGAGACACCCACCTTAAACTCCCCTTGAGACACCCAACTTAACCTCCCTTGAGACATCCAACTTCACCTCCCTTGAGACATCCAACTTCACCTCCCCTTGAGACACCCAACTTAAACTCCCCTTGAGACATCCAACTTAACCTCCCCTTGAGACATCCAACTTAACCTCCCCTTGAGACATCCAGCTTCATCTCTCCCTTGAGACATCCAACTTCACGTTCCCCTTGAGGCTCATCTAAAACTTCCACCTGCACTGAACCCCGGGTACATGCATGTTTGCGCATTTAATACAACTTATCTATGATTGTGTTCATAAACCAACATTTTTTTGAAAATGGAGTCGTTTAAAAATGGGATTCGCAAAATAAATGTCGCGTTAAACTCCTTCCGGGCAACGGCTGTTGTTTACCACATCGGTTTTATAATTTATTTGTGATACTACCCTTTTTATAATGTGTTTTAATATACGTGTGAACATGTTATATTATTACCATGACTCACGCCAAAATTAGATGCGATGGGACGATACTATGGAAGGAATAATAGTATACTGTCATTGTTCCATCGCTCCAGCGAATCGCTTATCGCAATATATCGCATCGCATCACCGTTGCATCGCATCGCAACACAGTAACGATTACCATTCTTGGTCTTTGTACATTTAGATAACATCATATAATCTGTATTGCTTCTTTAAAGAAGAATGAATTTTTGTACAACTGGCTCTCATAAAGTGTTTGAGAACGTAATAATGGGACATGCACCAATCAAGATAAATTGTGAAAATACACAGATATAACACATATTACGAAAAGTAATCAGAAGCATTTCAGAGAGATGATATTGGTGTATAAGGATGAAATACGATACATCAAGGCGTGAATGTCGAATGAACGATTGACGGATAAAAGAAGTATCATAACAGGCATGAATGCGAACATACACGTATCCAGACTGCAACTACTGATTGGTATAATACGTGTCTAAGGAATCTCTGACTTTTGGATAGAGAAATGGCATTATGTAAGGGTATCCTTTTGTATCTTTCTGTTCTGGCATATACAAAGCTGAGGCACTTCCTTGCGGGCATCGGCTGGAGTAGGTGATTTATTGGATGAGACTCTTCATCCATGATTGCTTTAGCCTTCTGTAAGGTTCACTCTTGATACAGTTATTCTAAGGAGGGAGAAGATGAACACATTATTTCCTTGAGTGTACTGAATAACCGGCCATCAAACGGATCGTCTTGCATTGGCAATTACTTGTATGTCATTAATAACAATTAATTAACGTACAGGTATCTCCCTGAAGTTGAAGCGTTGGGGCTACTAGCATTTCCTTATAAACATAATTTTACCACTGGCCTTTATGCGTTAGCGAGAAATCATCCAACAGAGGGCGCGACAGTTTCCCGCCATCCTACAGCAACGTGCGCCATGTCTCGGCATTATTCGGTGATCAGCCGTTGGAGAGGAAACATTGACCACGCACGTTGTTTACTACTGTCGCAATTGCAGGTGCGTCCGCGTCACAGATTGTCTCTTCTGAAATCACCATAAGAAGACATAAGAAGACATTTTCTCGGCTGGCCAGTGGTTAGATCGCGCTGACTTAACTTGGACTAGGCGTCTTGTTGCATATACTGAGGTATTCAACAGAGGTATTCAACAAAGGTAGCTGTGACGCCAATGTTAACGGCGAAATAGATCAAACATATGTATGGTGCGTGACTCTGTCACAAGGGTTGAGTGATGCGCCTCGTGCTGTAGCATTGTGTAGTGGTTGGTAGCTTGCTTCTGACCTCCCGCTTTCAGCTTCAGCCGCTAGATAGCCTTATCCGAGGTGAAAAGAAAGCCGAGTGTGTAAGGGCTCAGCACACTGTCAGTTTTCCCATTGGCGACCATGTTAATGTTTTGTGTGATTATAAGAAAACGTCACCTGTAAAGTTTCTTAAACTTCCCACCCGCTGTTATTATCATCTCATTGACATGCTGGTCGATTTTAGTCAAAATCTAATATCTCTAGCTCTTGCAAAATGCCTGTATGTATGACACCCGTCAATATTTACAAATGCATGCAGGCAGTAATCCGGCTAAAGTGTCAACTAGCCAAATTGCTGCCAGATACCCTTCCGCTTAGTAAAATCAGCTAAAAAGACACCATTTTACTGTCAACAGCTGTTACAATCACATCTAGAAATCTGACTACTCAAATGCACTTATGTCAGAGCAAGTGAACATTGTAAAAATTCATTTCTCAAAAATATAATGCACTTTTTTTCGTCTGTAATCAAGCAGGAAGTTCAACAGTGTGCTGACCCCGTAAGTCTTTCCTTCTGGTATATAGCCTCTCCTCAATCAAGACTCATGCAGTGCCTCCTTGCGACACCATATGGTAACTGGACACCTTGTGGCTCCAGGCCAAACCTGCATGGGATCTAGTGGTCCAGTCACAAAAAACCTTGGCGGAGCAGCATGAGCCCGATATGTGCAGGGTTCAGGGCCCACCGGTGTGTGGACACGTCCCGACCCTCACAAATCATGTTCCAGCTATGGGGCAAATAGCAAAGTAGGGGATGTGATGGACAGCATGTCCCCTCAGTTCTGGCGGCGGAAGATCCAGTTGTATGGACAACGGCGGCGACCACAGCTCAGTATGAGTTACTGTTCTTTGGAGTAAACCAAAAACCGGTAGAAGGCTCTTTCCCAAGACAATCATAACCCACAAAACCACAGAAAATAATGTTAACAGCGTGAACGGTTGTTCTAACAGTTCTGACATTACCACCTGGCTCGATAGGGATAGTCATGTGCGACAGGTGACACGAAATCGTCATCCAGCTACTGTGTACAAAAGACAGATTTTGAATATTGCTACATGGAATGTAAGAACTCTATGACAGAAAGGAAAACTAGAAAACACCAAACAAGAAGCGACAAGACTGAGGATAAATATAATGGGAATGTGTGAAGTTAGATGGACAGGGGCAGGATTGATGACATCAGATAATTACACAATAATTTACTCAGGAGGCGGTAAACATGAAAGAGGAGTTGGAATGCTTACTAGGATACTGGACCCTATCGGATCGCATCCTCTTGGTGAAAATCAGTGGCAAACCATTAAACATTAACACCATGCAAGCGTGTGCACCAACAGACAGACAAATCTGATGAAGATCACGAGACATTTTATAATGATCTTGAATTGGCAAAATCATATTGCAAATCACTGGAGATTGTAATAGTTATGGGATACTTTAATGCTAAAGGTGGTGGGGAAAGATGCGAAGACATAATTGGACCATATGGCCTGGGGAGCAGAAATGAGAGAGGAGATAAACTAATAGAGTGAGCAAAATCTCATGACATGATTATAGGAAACACCTGGTTTCAACAACACCCAAGAAAACTTTGGACTTGGCAAAGTCCAGGAGACTGTACACAGTACCAAATTGATTATATCCTGGACAGTAAAAGATTTAGAAATGCCCTACTGGTGGCAAAGACCTTTCCAGGGGCAGAATTCGATTCCGAAAATTTGCCAGTGCGAGCCAAGTTCCGACTGAAACTGAAGAAAGGGAAAAGAGCAACAAGGAACTTGAAACTAGACATGAATATCCTAAAATCAGATTCAACGATCAAAGAGAAATTCAATGTAGCAGTACAAAACAGTTTCAGTGTTCTGAATGACATTCAAGATGTGGACGACCAATGGGAACAAATGAAGGAATCAATCACACAGGCTGCAAAAGAAACTATTCTTAGGCAATGCAGAAAAGCAAAGAAAAAATGGATGACTGACGATATTCTAATTTGATGGACGAAAGGAGGAAACTTATGCAAAATCATAACGCATATGTAGCAATGAACAAGGATATAACGACCAAATGTAATCTAGCGAAAGAGGAATGGCTTAATGAACAATGCAAATAAATTGAACAGAAGCGTAAGCACGACATAAAATCCATGCATGCTAGAATAAGAGAAATCACAGGGAAAAGAACATGCTCAACTACAGGTTGCCTGAAATCTAAAGAAGGAAACATAATGATGGACAAAGACAAAATACTCGAGAGATGGTCAGAATATATTGGTGAACTATATGAACTATACGATGATGAAAGGGGTGAAAGACCACCAATTAAGAAGAACTTTGATGGTCCTCCTATATTGAAGGACGAAGTTCGAAAAGCCATCAGATCAATGAAAAAGGGAAAAGCTGCTGGACCAGATAATATTACCATTGAAATGATTGAGTGTTTAGAGGAATTTGGCATTGATATAGTAACATATTTCTTGAACAAAATATATGACAGCGGAAGAATCCCAACTGATTTATCCAGATCCATTTTTGTAGCAATACCAAAGAAACCAGGTGCGATTGAATGTGAACTACACCGTAGAATTAGTCTCATGAGTCACTACACCAAGATGTTGCTTACAATTATTATGACCAGAATGAGAAACAAAATAAAGCCGGAAATTGCTGAAGAACAATGTGGATTTGTAGAAGATAAAGGTACAAGTAATGCAATATACATCCTACGAACACCGATTGAGAGAGCACTGGAAGTGCAGAAAGATCTGTATGTATGTTTTATTGATTACACAAAGGCATTTGACAGAGTTCGTCATGAAGAAATCATATAAATGCTGGAGAGATTGAACATTGATGGGAAAGATCTGAGAGTTGTGAGAAATCTGTACTGGGAACAAACAGCAGCAATACGAATAGAACATGACAAGAAATAAAATCAAGAAATAAAACGTGGTGTAAGACAAGGGTGTGTCCTATCACCCGATCTCTTTTCACTATACAGTGAGATCATCTTACGTACATTAGAAGATATGCCAGGCATTCAAGTAGGGGGATACAACATGAATTATTTACAATATGCAGACGACACGGTACTGATTGCTGAGAACGAAATAGATCTACAACAGATGCTAGATACAATAATAAGGGAAAGTGAGAAAAAAGGTCTGTCCCTGAACAAAAAGAAAACATAAATCGTGGTCATCTCAAAGAAAAATTACACTCCAACATGCAACATGGTAGCACATGGCACAGTTTTGAAGCAAGTCCGAACGTTTAACTATCTGGGATCACTAATAACATCCGACCGTCGATGCAACGTTGAGATCAAGAGACGAATTGCTCAGGCCAAAACAGCTTTTCACAACATGAAAAACATTTTAACAAATAAAAATATATCAATTGAAGTGAGAAAACGTGTACTGCAATGCTACATAGAGCCCATATTGCTATATGGATGTGAATCCTGGACAATAACCAAAAGTTCACAAAAAACATAGAAGCCACTGAAATGTGGTTCTTAAGAAGAATGCTGCGAGTGCCATGGAATGCAAAGCAAAGCAATGAAGTCATCCTTAGGACAGCCAAATCAAAAAGAAAGATCATCAACAAAGTTAGAACACAACAAGCACGATTTATAGGCCATGTCATGAGAAAGAAAAAGTTAGAACGAATAGTAACAACAGGAAAGATAAAAGGAAAAATATCCAGAGGACGCCAGAGAATAAAAATAGCAGATAGTCTCTCAACATGGTGTGGAAAGAGCACAACAGAACTGCTACAAACTACACACGACCGTGCGGTTTGGAGGGCCATGGTCGCCAACGCATGTGACAGACATGGCACATAGAAGAAGATGAAACAATGTGATCGTAGTCAGACTTATACAATGAGTATTGGTTTATTTATAAGTGACGGGTATAGCGTGGTGTTAGTGCATGATATTAATTGCTTAATAAAAAAAATTACACGTGTTTTAAGATGATTCCAACGTCGTGCATAACGGATGGCACAAACACACGCTCCATCGCACGTACGCACAGACACGCAAGCAGGCACGCGTCCAGGCATACACGCACGCACGCACAAGGGGCGGATCCAGAAAGTTAATTTAGGGGTGGCACACCAACCTGCACTGGGGGCCGAACCAAATGGTGTAGCATAGATGTCGCCGCCGAGCCGCCGTACCTTGAGTCGCAGTCTCGGCTCGACTGTGAGCATCGGAAGACTGGGGGAGGGGGGACGCGCACACGCACGCACGCACGCATGCGCGCGCGCGCGCACACACACACACACATACGGATGTGTGTATGTGTGTGCGTGCATCGTGCGTGCGTGCGTACATCGATTTGACATATTGTCACATGTTGCCACAATCTCTCCACGCTAGCAACTGTTTTGTACATCACTGCATTTGAAAAGTGGCAGAAACAATTGTCACAATATATTTATCCAATGCCACGATCGCCAATTTGCGACGTCGTCGAAATATTCATTCACATGTATTCCGAACGGCGGAGGTCTGCTTCTTGCGCCTCTTGCAATACGACTTGGATGCAGTTGTGTAACAGAACGGGGGGACTTTTCCATGATATATTCCACTCTTTCCGAGTCACAAGAATGCGCCGTGGTGAAGCGTTGTCTATTTGGTGTGACGTGTTCAAAATGCTGTGCTTTGACTGGGTGATTAAGTGGCGACGCTCGGTTTGAGTCGCAAATGTCGAGCAAAATAGATACCATTAGCAAATAAATAAGCACGTACGCCGACGCGAACGCCGAACGTGGACGGCAGGTTTGGAGAAATCTCCAGATTTCACGTCGGCGACTAGCATAACACCATTTGTTAACCTTAACCGCTCAATAAATGGTTTTGTATTCGACTCCGATAAAAAAGAATGTCCGTTATAGTTGGAAATTTGGTGTGCATAGCCATATATTGTAATATTTAGAACATTCTCAGCTAACAAAGAGCATACACAGACCTAAGATTTAGCCGAAGGAGTCCAATAAACACATTTTATTTAATTGCCACAGCATTGGCTCAACGCCTGACCGCGTCACAGCAGTTGTCAACAAGAGGCTCGTAGGTCTTTTTAAAAAGTCGCCAAACGTGCTGATACCTATTTCAAACTCAACTTTCTGTACACGCGTGTGTTCCGAAGATGTCGAGCTGTTACACGGCATAGTTATTTTCCAATTAACTATTTGTATACGATATAAAGCGGTGTTTGTGCATACGCCGAATATTCATTTCTCGCGTGCGAACGGCTCGTCGATATGCATACCTGGGATTGATTTTATTGACAAAAGCAAAAGGGATGTACGGGATTAATAAAAAAGTAAAGAAATACATCGATAGTAATCATTCAACCCGTTGAAATGTTTCCTGATGATGTCGCTGTGCATTCTACCTTACGTAAAAAACAATGCGTTCTGTGTAACACGAATACCTTAAATGCGAAATTATTATCTGCGAGGTACCATGTTACAATATGAGAAATATCATGAAATAATGTACACACACGAACAAATATACTAATATACGTTGCGGGCTTAGTAATTTATGTAATTAATAGCCGGGAGTAATGATCGCATAAGAAAGAGAAAGCGACGTTTGCATTTGCTATGTTGTTGTTGTTTTGTTAACACAAGATGGCGCTGCAATAGTTCTTGAGAGTTTGCATGCGAGATCACGGGAACTTCTTAAATTGACTAGTGGGTTCTGTATATATGAAACCCTGGTCGATCCGCATAAAATATATTTTTATAATCACTTACCCGTGCGCAGTTTTGCCTCGCAATTAACAAATTTGAATAAGAAAATGTTGCTATTATTCCTAGAAATGATTCACGGTGTGAACAATTATTAATTTCATGCCCAGTAGAAAAGGAAAAGTCTAGAGAAAACTAACGCTCACTCGAATAACAAGAGTAACTGACTATCGTTATTACAAAGAGCAAAGCATTACAGTATATCGCTTGTGATATACTGTAAACTGCCTGGAAATCTGGAAATCTTACTTACGCTTACATACATACAAACTTCATTACGGCAGGAGAGAATATAACTATAAGTACAAAGCAAGACATGGTTTGGTTGAATTCCTAAATCATCTAAAGCAAGAATAACATGGGTACAATACGTAAATTGGCACACAATGTGTCTATAGTACTATTTACGACGAATGGCTTACACAGCCGTAGCCAGGTGTTCAAAGGGGGTTCGTATTTTGTTGTTGGAGCCTAGGTATCAACCTAACGTGAGGAAGGTTTACAAGACATAGGCCTAATTACACATAATAATAATATTCACACAAAAACTCCAATTGCATCTCCCCCTTGAAACATCCAACTTCACCTCCCCTTGAGACATCCAACTTAACCTCCCCCTTTAGAAATCCAACTTCAACTCTTCCTTGAGACATCCAACTGAATTTCCCCATGATACGTCTAACTTCACCTGCGCCTTTAGACATCGAACTTTATGTCCCCTCGAGACATCCAACTTCAAATCCGCATAAAATATCCAATTGAACCTCATCCTTTAGCCATCCAACTTCACCTTCCCTTGAGACATCCAACATCAACTCCCCTTAAGACATCCAGTTGAACCTCCCATTGAGACATCCAACAACACCTCCTCCTGAGATACTTAACTTCACCTTCTCCTTGAGACCTCCAACTGCACCTCCACCTTAAGACATTAAATTTCACCTCCCCATGAGACATTAAATTTCATCTCTCCCTTGAGACATCCAACTTCACGTTCCCATTGAGGTTCATCTAAAACTTCCACCTGCACTGAACGCCGGGTACATGAATGATCGCGTAATTAATACAACTTATCTATGGTTGTGTTTATAAACCAACATTTTCTTGAAAATGGGATCGTTTAAAAATGGGATTCGCAAAATAAGTTTCGCGTTAAACTCCTGAAACTCTTCCGGGCTACGGCCGTTGCTTACCACATCGGTTTTATAATTAAACTGTGATATTAACCTTGTTTATAATGTGTTCTAACTTTCCGTGTATCAAAATTATTCAGACTCATACGTGTTAACATGTAATAATATTAACATGAATCACGCCAATATTAGATGCGATGGGACGGCGCTATGGACGCAATAATAGTATAATGTCATCGTTCCATCGCTCCAGCGAATCGCTTTAAATTCACAGGAACGATTACCATTCTTGGTCATCGTACTTTTAAATAATATAACACAATAGTTATTGCTTCTTTAAAGAAGAATTCTTTTAAAACAGGCTCTCATTAAGTGTATGGGAAATTAATATTGGAACATGAACCTATCAAGATAAATTGTGAAAATACACAGATATAACACATATTAAGAAACGTAATCATAAGCATTTCAGAGAGATGATATTGGTTTAGAAGGATGAAATATGAGACATCAAGGCGTGAATGTCGAATGAACGATTGATTGATAAAAGAAGTATCATAACAAGCATGAATGCGAACATACACGTATCCAGACTGCAACTACTGATTGGTATAATACGTGTCTAAGGAATCTCTGAATGTTGGAAAGAGAAATGGCATTATGTAAGGGTGTCCTTTTGTATCTCTCTGTTCAGGCATATTACGAGCTGAGGCACTTCCTTGTAGGCAGCGGTTGGAGCAAGTAATTTATTGGACGAGATTCACCATCCATGATTGTTTTTGCCTTCTGTAAGGTTCACTCTTTATACAGTTATTCTACGGAGGGGGAGATGAGCCGATTATTTCCTTGTGTGTACTGAATAACCAGCCATCAAACGGATCGTCTTGCATTGGCAATTACTTGTACATCATTAATACTAATTAATTAACGTACGGGCATCTCCCTGAAGTGGATGCATAGGGGCTACTAGTATTTCCTTTAAAAAAAAATTAATATTGGCCGTTAGTCGTAAGCGCGAAAACATCCGACAGAGGCGCGACTGTTTTCCGCCATCCTACAGCAACGCTCGCCATGTCTCGGCATTTATTCGGTGATCAGCCGTTGGAGAGGAAACATTGATCACGCACGTAGTTTACTACTGTCGCAATTGCAGGCGCGTTCGCGTCACAGCTTGTCTCTTCTGAAATCGCCATAAGAAGACATCTTCTCGGCTGGCCAGTGCTTAGTTCACGCTGACTTAACTTGGAGTTGGCGTCTTGTTGCATTTACAGAGGTATTCAACAGAGGCTTTCAACAAAGGTAGGTGTGACGTCAATGTTAACAGCGAAATAGATCGTACCTTGAGTTACTGTCCCGGCTCGACTGTGAGCATCGGAACACGAGGGTGGGGGGGACGCACGCAGGAACACACGCACACACACACATGCACACACACACGCACGCACACACACACACACACACACACACACACACACACACACACACACCTATATGTGTGTGTCACCTCTGAACATCGATTTAACATACTGTCACATTTTGCCTCTCTTCACTCTCACAAATGTTTTGAACCTCAATGTGGTAGAAACAATTGTCACAATATATTTCTCAGATGCCACGATCGCCAATTTGCGACGTAGTCGAAATATTCATTCATACGTATTCCGAACGGCGGAGGTCTGCTTGTTGTGCCTCTTGCAATACGACTTGGATTCAGTTGTGTAACAGAACGAGGGACGTCCACCACATTTCCATGATCTCTTCCTCTCTATCCGAGTCATAACAATGCTTCGTGTTGAAGCGTTGTCTGGTTGTTGTGACATGTTCAAAATGCTGCGGTTTGACTGAGTGATCAAGTGGCGCCGCTCGGTTTGAGTCGCAAATGGCGCGCAAAATATATTCCATTAACAAATAGATAAGCACGTACGCCGGCGCGAACGCCGAAATTGGACAGCAGGTTTAGAGTAATCTCCAGAATGTCCGTTATACTTGGAAATTTGGGGTGCTTATCCATATATTCTGATATTTAGAACATTTTCAGCTAACAAAGAAAATACACAGACCTAAGATTAAGCCGAAGGAGTCCAATAAACACAATTTATTTCATAGTCAACGCATTGGCTCAACGCCTGACTGCGTCACAGCAGTTGTCAACAAGAGACTCGTAGGCCTTTTTAAAAAGTCGCCAAACGTGCTGATACCTATTTCAAACTCAACTTTCTGTACAGCTCTGTGTTCCAAAGATGTCGAGCTGTTACAACGCATAGTTATTTTCCAATTAATATAACTATTTGTATACGATATAATGCGGTGTTTGTGCATACGCCGAATATTCATTGTTCGCGTGCGAACGGCTCGTCGATATGTATACCTGTGATTGACTTTTATTTGGACCACAAAAGCTAAAGGGATGTACGGGATTAATAAAAAAGTAACGAAATACATCGATCGTAATCATTCATTCCGTTGAAATGTCTCCTGATGATAACGCTGTGCATTGTACCGTGGGAATTCCTTGTCCGGTGTATGCAAATTCAACCGTGCATAATGCGATTTACATAAAAAATTGCGTTCTGTGTTACACGAATACCTTAAATGTGAAATGATTATCTGCGAGGTACCATGTTACAATATGAGAAATATCATGAAATAATGTACACACACAAACAAATATACCAATCTACGTTGCGGGATTATTAATTTATGTAATTAAAGGCCGGGAGTAATTATCGCATAAGAAAGAGAAAGCGACGTTTGCATTTGTTATGTTGTTGTTTTGTTAACACAAGATGGCGCTGCAATAGTTCTCGAGAGTTTGCATGCGAGATCACGGGAAAATCTTAAATTGACTAGTGGGTTCTGTATATATGAAACCCTGGTCGATCCACATAAAACATATTTTTAACATCACTTAATCGTGCGCAGTTTTACCTAGCTATTAACATACTTGAATAAGAAAATTATGCTATCATTCCTAGAAATGATTCACGGTGTGAAGAATTGGGGGAGATGAGTCGATTATTTCCTTGTGTGTACTGAATAACCAGCCATCAAACGGATCGTCTTGCAATGGCAATTACTTGTACGTCATTAATAACAATTAATTAACGTACGGGCATCTCCCTGAAGTTTATGCGTAGGGGCTACTAGCATTTCCTTGTAAACATAATTTTACCACTGGCCGTTATGCGTTAGCCAGAAAACATCCGAGAGAGGGCGCGACTGTTTCCCGCCATCCTACAGCAACGCTCGCCATGTCTCGGCATTTATTCGGTGATCAGCCGTTGGAGAGGAAACATTGATCACGCACGTTGTTTACTACTGTCGCAATTGCAGGTGCGTCCGAGACACAGCTAGTCTCTTCTGAAATCGCCATAAGAAGACATCTTCTCGGCTGGCCAGTGCTTAGGTCACGTTGACTTAACTTGGAGTAGGTGTCTTGTTGCATATACAGAGGTATTCAACAGAGGTATTCAACAAAGGTAGGTGTAACGACAACGTTAACGGCGAAATAAAGCAAACTATGTGTTCGTAGTCAGGCTTATACATTGAGTATTGGTTTATTTATAAGTGACGGGTATAGCGTGGCATTAGTGCATGATATTAATTACACATGTATTAAGGTGACTCCAACTTCGAGCATAACGGCGGGCATAACACACTCGCTCCATCGCACGTACACACAGGCACGCAAGCACGCATCCAGGCACGCACGCACGCACGCACGCACGCACGCACAAGGGGCGGATCCAGAAAGTTAATTTAGGGGTGGCACACAAACCTGCACTGAGGGCCGAACCATATGGTGTAGCATAGATGTCGCCGCCGCGCCGCCGTGCCTTGAGTCGCTGTCTCGGCTCCATTGTGAGCATCGAAATACGGGGGGAGGGGGGACGCACGAACGCACGTACGCACGCCCGCACACGTACACAGCCGTATGTGTGTGTCACCTCTGAACATCGATTTCACTTACTGTCACATATTGCCATAATCTCTCCACGCTCGCAACTGCTGTGTACCTCACTACATTTAAAAAGTGGCAGAAACAATTGTCACAATATATTTCTCCAATGCCACGATCGCCAATTTGCGACGTCGTCGAAATATTCATTCATATGTATTCCGAACGGCGGAGGTCTGCTTCTTGTGCCTCTTGCAACGACTTGGATTCAGTTGTGTAACAGAACCAGGGACGTCCACCACATTTCCATGATCTCTTCCTCTCTATCCGAGTCATAACAATGCTTCGTGTTGAAGCGTTGTCTGGTTGTTCAAAATTCTGCGCTTTGACTGAGTGATCAAGTGGCGACGCTCGGTTTGAGTCGCAAATGGTGCGCAAAATGGATACCATTAGCAAATAAATAAGCACGTACGCCGACGCGAACGCCGAACGTGGACGGCAGGTTTGGAGTATTCTCCAGATCTCACGTCGGCGGCTATCATAACACCATTTGTTAATCGCTCAGTAAGTGGTTTTGTGTTCGAATCCGATAAAAAAGAATGTGCGTTGTATTTGGAAATTTTGTGTGCTTTGCCATATATTCTGATATTTAGAACATTCTCAGCTAACAAAGAAAATACACAGACCTAAGATTAAGCCGAAGGAGTCCAATAAACACATTTTGTTTCGCTGTCACAGCATTGGCTCAACGCCTGACTGCGTCACAGCAGTTGTCAACAAGAGACTCGTAGGTCTTTTTAAAAAGTCGCCAAACGTGCTGATACCTATTTCAAACTCAACTTTCTGAACAGCTCTGTGTTCCTAAGATGTCGAGCTGTTACAACGCATAGTTATTTTTTAATTAATATAACTATTTGTATACGATATAATTTGTGCATAAGCCGAATATTCATTTCTAGCGTGCGAATGGCTCGTCGATATGCACACCTGGGATCGACTTTTGATTGAACCGCAAAAGCTGTGACGTAGCACTCAATAACTAGATATTGACGTGCTGTGGTCTCGCGACGTGCCTGCTTAATTAGGGACTACTAGCATTTCGTTGTAAACCAAAAAATTACCACTGGCCTTTAGGCGTTAGCGAGAAAACATCCGACAAAGGACGCGACAGTTTCCCGCCATCCTACAGCAACGCGCGCCATGACTCGGCATTTATTCGGTGACCAGCCGTTGGAGAGGAAACATTGATCACGCACGTTGTTTACTACTGTCGCATTTGCAGGTGCGTCCGAGACACAGCTAGTCTCTTCTTACATCGCCATAAGAAGACATCTTCTCCGCTGGCCTATGCTTAGGTTGCGCTGAGTTCATGCGGGTCGAATATTCTTGCGCTGGTGCGTTTCCGGGAGAACGTTCACGGTGTGTTTAATTGTTGCTTCAGTCGTGTTACCGGAGTCGTGTCGAAGACACTCTGAGTGTGTTGTAGCATTCGAGCGAACATTGATGAATAATACGGTTCTTCTGCAACTGGCAACTAACTCGCGATCACAGACACTGAGCAACAAGTGTTTACAGTAGCAGAAATCTGTGCAACGTCTTCTGAAGTTGCGTCTCTGTTACAAGAGTGTCGGACTTTGGTGTAGGCGTCTTGTCGCATATACAGAGGTATTCAACAAAGGTAGGCGTGACGTCATTGTTAATGACAAAATAGATCAAACAATGTGTTCGTAGTCAGACGTATACATTGTGTATTGGTTTATTTATAAGTGACGGATATAGCGTGGTATTAATGCATGAAATGAATTACTTAATTAAAAAAAATTACTCATATATTAAGGTGACTCCAACGTCGTGCATAACGGCGGGCACAAACATTTATTTATAAGTGACGGGTATAGAGTGGTATTAGTGCATAATATTAATTGCTTAATTAAAAAAATATTACACATGTTTTAAAACAAGTTGTTACAATATATTTCTCCGATGCCACGATCGCCAATTTGCGACAACGTCGAAATATTCAATCATATGTATTCCGAACGGCGAGGGTCTGCTTCTTGTGCCTCTTGCAACGACTTGGAGGCAGTTGTGTAACAGAACGGGGGACGTCCACCACATTTCCATGATCTCTTCCGCTCTTTCCGAGTCATAACAATGCTTCGTGTTGAAGCGTTGTCTGGTTTGTGTGACGTGTTTCTAATGCTGCGCTTTGACTGAGTGATCAAGTGGCGACGCTCGGTTTGAGTCGCAAATGTCGAGCAAAATAGATACCATTAGCAAATAAACAAGGACGTACGCCGGCGTGAACGCCGAACGTGGACGGCAGGTTTGGAGAAATCTCCCGATCTCATGTCGGCGACTAGCAATACACCTTTTGGTAACCGCTCAGTCAGAGGTATTATGTTCGACTCTGATAAAAAAGAATGTCCGTTATAGTTGGAAATTTGGTGTGCGTAGACATATATTCTGATATTTATTACATTCTCAGCTAACAAAGAACATACACAGACCTAAGATTAAGCCGAAGGAGTCCAATAAACACATTTTATTTCACTGCATTGGCTCAGGTCCTGGCTGCGTCACAGCAGTTGTCAACAAGAGACTCGTGTGTATTTGTTAAAAAGTCGCCAAACGTGCTGATACCTATTTCAAACTCAACTTTCTGTACACGTGTGTGTTCCTAAAATGTCGATCTGTTACAATGCATAGTTATTTTCCAATTAATATAACTATTTGCATACGATATAATGCAGCGTTTGTGCATACCCCGAATATTCATTTCTCGCGTCCGAACGGCTCGTCGATATGCACACCTGGGATCGACTTTTGATTGAACCACAAAAGCTGTTACGTAGCACTCAATAACTAGAGATTGACGCGCTGTGGTCTCGCGACGTGCCTGCTTAATTAGATTAGCTAATGGTGTCTAATTTAAGTAAAAAAGACACAAGCTGGCTGGACGCACGCATGAACCAGTGTCAAAATATTATGATTAGGGTCGAGGTGGTGGCTTCTGAGGGCTAATTATCTTGCACCCCGGTTAGCACGTCCGACTACAGCTGCTGATCTGTGGTAATTAACGAGGAGCATAAGATAAAGCATGAATTTGGACGGAGTAATAACATAAAAATAACTCGGGGACTAATGGCTGTTGGCCTGCATGTGGCAATAAAGGTCTACATCCAATGTATACAGGGATAGGTTAAATTTAAAATGACTTTCTTAAAATGAACTTCTTAGAAACGCAGTGCCGGGTTTAGGGCTGGACAGACGGGGCAGTTGCCCAGGGGCCGCCACAATATATTTTTATGGGGTTTCCACAATCCACTTTTGTTGGAACTTCCTTTGGAGGTCGAAACGTTTGTATTCGTAACTTGAGTGCTTAAATATGGTACAAGTTGGTGTTCTGAATGGACAAAGGTTGTAATTCGCTGCGAAGTATCTTTTGTGGAAGGTGCTGGGGGTTTCACCCTCACAGTTTCCCAACAGGTAATTCTAACTTGACTTGAAAACAAAACAGGATGCTGCCATGTAGGTTATAAGACTACAAATACTTGTATATTTTCTTATCCACTTCTTCATTTCTACACACCAAATCTGTCGACCGCATACGCCGACTAGTGCCATTAGTAAGGATAGTTCATTAAGTGCTACGACCTTGAAATGGAAGCATAGCAAAATACACAGCAATTATCTCACGACTACCGATTAATCTTGGCAATTAAATTGCGAGTTTCGGCCCCTCGACAATGTTTTATTGCCCGACCGGATCTATCTGTGTCTACCGTTGGCCACACTGACCCTTCAACGTCGTCTGTAGTAATGTCTGAACTCTACGGCATCATTTGCCCTTTAGCTGCTGTGGACAGGACAGGCGCCACTCGATCGCTCACGGAACACGGACAAATTCAATTAAATACACTTTCGAACACACAGTGAGCGTGTTTAACTCATAGACACGTGCACGTCCACATGCGTCTTCTACATACGTGCCTGAGCATAATGAACCATCTGCATGTATGTACGGACGTATGTGTGTATGTATGTATGTATGTATGTATGTATGTATGTATGTATGTATGTATGTATGTATATATGCATGTATGCATGTATGCATGTATGCATATATGTATGTATAAATATATATATATATATATACATACTGAGTGTGTGCATGTATGCATGTATGCATGTATACACATATGTATGCATAAATGTATGTATATATGCATGTATGCATGTATGCATATATGTATGTATATATATATATATATATATACATACAAATATATATGTTTATATATACACACATAAATATATAAATATGAAAGTTTATTTAGACCTCAGTATACAGTGTGGATAATATATATAGTTAGCATAAACAGAAAACATATTCACACCATCCTTGCCCTTTACAAATGTCTTCATGCTGATACGTTGGGTACATTGTATATATATATATATACATATCTATATATATATATATATATATATTGAATATATATATGTATGTATGTATATATATATATATGTATATATATATATGTATATATATATACATGTATATACAATATATATGTATATTGTATATATATATATATATATATATACAACATACATATACATTGTATATATATATATACATATATATATACATATATATATACATACATACATATATATATATATATACAATATACAGGTACAATGTATATATATGTATGTATATATGTATATATATATACAATGTACATATATACGTATATATATATATATATATACAGCGTTCGAAATAGCACTTGTCCGTTTGTCCGGGACAAGTGATTTTTGGCCCGGACAAGTAAAACGACTCTACATGGTTATCCGGTGGACAAGTGAAAATTGACAGTAAATATAGTGACGCGTGCAATATTGCAACATTTTTATTTTACGAAATTCAAACGTAAATGAAGTTCGCTAGCAATCGCGCGCGTTGCAATTTTGTTGGTGTGTCGGCGTCTTGTTCTGCCGCCAGTGTGTTGTACGTCAGTCTTCGACCGAGTTTAGTGCCTGCGTTAACAGGGTCATGAGCTGAGCGCACCGACCTAGCTGTCATACGCGTAGGACAGACTCGGCATCAGCCATGGTTGATCGAGGCTGTATTTCACATAATCGTAAATCATTCAGTTTGGCCGACGTACAACTTGCTTCCGCGCACGGATCATATTTGATGAACTTTGGAAATAGTAGACTTTGTATCGTTACCTGTTATTTGAATAAGTATATACAAAGTTTTACCCATTATTACGCCTAACCCATGCGGACTCGGCAGTCTTCCAAAACCAAGTCATCGAACTGTCGTTAGCCGATCCAGATCGGTGACAATTTTCTAAATTTGTAACTGGCTCTCCGGTAAACCTATAGTGCTGGTTAATAAACGGAATATTAATGACATTTCATAAATGTTGTTGTATCTATGTAACATGTATATTAACCATAAATTGCAAGTTTTTGAAACCGAATTATGCAAGACGCGCGGCCGGGGACGGTGCGCCAACCGCCGTTGACATGTCGGCTTTCGCCAACTACGGCGGTCTGCGCGCGGCAGCAACGTAACGACGTAACTAAATCTATAAATTATATTCCGCCTGGTAAATATAATTCGGGCACCGTTAAAACTGTTTTAGCATAATTGAAATGGTAATATAACACTTAGGAAAATTACGCGTTTGTTTTGCTGATGATCAATTGAATATTATCTTCGTTTGTAAAATACAGAACTATGTTAATATTGAAGTTCATACAGGTTGACAAAAATATTCTCATATTAGGTCTATATAGTTTATTATGATTTTTTTCTCCTGGCTTTGTATTGATCGTGTTCCTGTTTGAGTGGCGTCTTCAATGACAAACTGATGCAACAATTTTACATCAGTGTTATATGTTATATATATATATACATATATATATATATATATATATACCATATTAAACATAAACAGTTTTTGCAACATTATAAAACGAAAATAGCAAGGAAAACAATTGTCTAATTCCTATTATCGTAATAATTATTTGTTATTAATAAAAGCGTTCATATCATCATGTAACGTGTCTACTTTTAATATTCGTGATGAACAGTAATGGACCGGAAAATAGTTGCAAATATAGTTTTGCAATTTCAAAATTTGCAGATTAAATCAAATTGTGTCGTTAATCACAAGTCACTCAGATGTACATGCAACAAAACAGCAGGAACATTGTGTTGTTGTCATAAAAATAAGACATACTTTTATGTTTTTTTCCAAAGCTTCAATTCCCCTTGACAACCACTCGGACAAGTTAAGATTTTGGCGGACAAGTAGATTTCAAAACTTACTTGTCCAGCGGACAAGTAAATATTCTGGCTTATTTCTATCGCTGATATATATACATATATATATATATATATACGTATATATGTTTTATATATACGTATATATATAGAAATATATATATATATACAATGTACCCAACGTATCAGTGTATCACAAATTTTTTATAAAACTGTAACCATGATGAATACCTACTGACAATTGTAAAGGGCAAGGATAGTGTATTTCTGTTTATGTTAACTATATATATGCCTACGTATATATATATATATATATATATATATATATATACAGTGTATATATATATATGTGTGTGTGTGTGTATACATATATATATATATATACATATATATATATACATATATATATATGTATATGTTTACACATATATATACATACGTACGTGCATGTGTGAGTGGGTGTTTATGAGTGTGTGTGTGGTGCGTGCACGTGTTCATTTCGTGTGTGTATGACAGTGTATGTGTGTGTTTTTGTGTGCTTGCGTTCGGGTGCAAGCGCGCGCGCTTGTGTGTGTGTGTGCGGGCGCGCGCGCGCGCGCGCGCACTCGCGTGTGTATATGCGTTGTGATTCCGTTCAGTGAGTGAGTAAGTGAATGAGTCGTATCTTGCGTGGGAGCGTGCCACAAGACGTACATGCATGGGCACGTTGCTGAGTGCGTGCGATACACGCGTTTGGTCACAACTACGACTATTTCTCTGTTTCTCGGACGTGTCCTGAGAATGGAGTAATAACTGCGACCAGCGACTTCTTTCATCGTCGCATTATTCGCGTTCACGACACTCGTAGCCACTGACATTTCTCTTTACGACGCCCTTATAATCAATCACAGACAGCTCTCAACGATGGCAACTGGACAAACGTGAAGAGCATCAAATGTTCTCACATCGGCATTTTGAATATATGAATAGAGCTCTCAGGCCGGCAAGGCAAATAAGTTGAGACGAGTTGTTTATAATTATGAGTTAATGTCATTGTAATTTATTATATTATCTATTTATATATTCTCAAAGCGAGAACGTTGGTCAAGCCTGTATTTATGTCAGCCAACGCACTGTAGAGATGTCGCTTACTAGTTCAATTTATATCTCGAGTACTACCATGAGTACTGTTAATTTCGAAGCTTTGTTTTGGTTAGTACATACTTCCTGTGTACGGGGGCATGTGTGTAAGTGTCAAAAGCACATGGCAATAAACTGAATTGTTGACGTGTTACAAACTTACGAAGTATTACATGGTGTCAGACTTGGAGAAGAAATAGCATGGAATCGCTACAACCGCCCGGGAAACTGAGTTTCGAAGCCACGGAAAAATCAAGCAGGCCCGACAAGATAAAATGCGCGTTGCTGTTACACTGCGCCGGTAAGGAAGCAATTGAAGTATTCAATACTTTCGACATCGCTGAAGAGAACAAAAACACGTTTGCCTACTTTGTAGAACAATTCGAGAAACATTTGCAAGGAAAGAAAGATGTGACGAAAGAACACAGAAACAAGGCGAGTCGTTTGCATCGTATCTCACAGATTTGAGGAAGATAGCAAAAAGATGGGAGTTCGAACAGTTAGCCGAAGGACTGATTCTTCACACAATTATTATATGAATCTGAAGTGTCGAAAAAAAAATAATAATAATGAACACACACGAATTTACACTTGACAAGAACGTTTTGGTAAAAACGATGAGTTGAATGTCACCAAGATGAAAGAAATGTCACTGGTTGATGACCGAGACGTACATGTCTTGATGAAAGACAGGAAGTTCACTAGAAAAGCATAAACCAAAGGTCCATGGCAAGATCAAGGCGGATCCAGGCGGTACCACGGAAATAGGAACTACTCTTACGTATACAAGCAGAAATATATGAAGTGCGGTTAACGTCACGAAAGAAAACGCTGTCCTGCTGCCGGACAAACATGTCTCAGATGTCATGGAAGAGATTACTTCAAGAGAAGTTGTACAGCCAGAAATCCAAAGTCAAATGTGACAACACGGAAGAAAGTGCGCGTGGTAGAAGAGCACGACTTTCTGGTTGACACAATAGAAGAACACAAGAAGACTAAATCCTGGATTGTGCCACTGTGTATACATGATGTGGTAATTCCAATGAAACTTGACACAGGAAGTGATGTGAACATAATACCAGTGAAAGAGTACAACACCCTTCTAAGCAGGCAAAAATGAGAGCTACAAAAATTAAGCTTACCGCTTACAATGGGGAAGAAGTTGCTGTAACAGGACAAGCAATTCTGACCGTGAAGCACAAAGGACACACAAAGCGAGCATTGTTTATCATCTGTCCAGGTCAGGTTCAGCCTACAATGGGAAGACAGATGTGTGATGACATGGGTCGTGTGAAGAGAGTACTAGCTGTTGAGCTAGCTGGTGACAAGAACGTTCCTGATATCTTGGAAGAATACGAAGACTTGTTCAGAGGACTTGGATGTGAACCAGGAGATGTTAGCATCAAGGGCAAACCAGATGCGGAACCTGTAACAGAACCATACAGGAAAGTACATTTCGGGAAATTCAAACGAGTTGGAAAAAGAATTGAAGAGAATGGAAGAAAATTATGTGATAACAAAGATCGAAGAACCGACTGATTGGGTAAATTCTCTACACTTGGTGAACAAGCAAGATGAGTCACTTGAATAAGGCAATTCGAAGAGAATACTTTAAACTTCCAACACGAGAAGAGATCATGACTTCCGTTTGGAGTCTCGTGTAGTCCAGATACATATATCACAGAACCATCCATCAGTTGTTTGAAACAATCCCAAACGTAGACACATCAATGGATTACATCATCATGTGGGGTTCGACTCGAGAACAGCATTATGCCACTGTGAGAAGAGTCCTTGACAAGTGTCGAGAGACAGGAATATTCCTCAAGAAAGAGAAATGCGAAATGGGCGTAACAGAGTTGATATTTCTGGGAGAAATTGTCAGTAAAGAAGGCATAAATCCAGACCCGGAGAAAGTCGCAGCTATCGCGCACATAATGTCACCCACAAGCAAAGAAGAACTGGCTAAGTTCCTTGGTATGGTCAAATACCTCGCAAGATTTCTGCCAGATCTTGCAGAAATGAGTTACCACTTGAGAGTGCTGATTAAATCAAATGTGCACTTCCAATGGGGTCAACAACAGAGAGCATTTGAAAACCTAAAAGAGGTGGTCTCTAGCAAATCCGTGCGGCAATTCTACAACCCTGAGTTGCCAAATAAAATATCGTGTAATGCAAGTCAGAAAGGACTTGGGGCAGTATTACAACACCTGCATGGTGATGAGTGGTTACCAGTTGCGTATCCATCAAGATCAACGACTGATTGTCAATCGCGGTATGCACCCATCGAAAGAGAAGCTTTAGCTGTGGAGTTTGTCTGTGAAAGATTTCACGAATACGTGATCGGGCAGACAGTGGAAGTGCAGACCGACCACAAGCCACTTGTTGCAATTTTCTCGAAAGCGCTGAATGACTGTCCACCACGAATACAACGAATTCAACTGAGGTTGCAGAAGTATGATCTGAAACTCACATATGTACCAGGAATGTACACGTACACAGCGGACAAATTGTCACGAGCGACTCAGCAAAACACACATGTTGACCGGAAACAAGAGGAAGACACTCTTGCGAACACTTATGTCGATGCCATCGCATTAGCACATGTGCTGGCGAGTATCGCAGAAATACAGAAAGTGCAAACACTCGATTTTGAATCGGAGATAGAAGCACATATACATGGTTTGATGAGCTCAGTGTCTGAGACAGACAGGAAGAAAAAAAATCAAAAGAGAATATGAAGATGATACAGAGATATGCGCTTTGGAAAACACTATCATGTCAGGATGGCCAAGTGAACAGAGAGATAGTCCAGTGTGCACACATTCATACTGAAACTACAAGGATGAAATGACTGTTCAGGATAGCTTGATCCTGAAAGGAACCAGAATTGTGATTCCAAGGACGATGAAGATGAACATTCTTGAAAGACTACACATGGGTCATCTCGGTCAAGAGAAATGTAATCGAAGAGTGATATCAACAGTGTTTTGGCCTGGTATCAACAGAGACATTGAGAAGATGGCGAGTCAGTGCAGTGACTGTCTAGAGCAGAGAGCCAGACAGTGTCCAGAGCCACTGATTCCACATGAAGTACCAACACAAGGACTTGCTCCAGTTGGATAACAAGGAATATGTTCTGATTGTTGATTATCTCTCCAACTACTCAGGTGTGTACCAGATCCCTCACCAGAGCATCACATCGGTCATACAAACTATGAAATAAAGCTTTTGTTAGTTTCGGAATCCCACACGAGCTTGTGAGCGATAATGGGCCTTGCTACTCAAGCACCAAATTCAAGCAATTTGGTGAAGAATGGGCCTTTAAGCACACCACATCTAATCCAACGTACCCACAATCCAATGGACTAGCGGAAAGAACAGTAAAGACCCTAACGAACATCCTCGGAAAACGTGGTGATAAACAAATGGGTTTACTAACGTACAGAAGCACCCAACTTGAAAGTGGATACACTCCTCCAGAGCTCAATCTGGGAAGAAGAACCAGATGTATTCTTCCAAGGCATGGAGACAACACGTCCAAAGCATATGCCGGACATTTTTAGAAGATTAAGAAGAGAGAGAAACAGAAAGATAAATATTACCATGACAGAAGAGGAGTTCGATCACTTGAACCATTTAAACAAGGAGACAGAGTGAGAGTGTACGACTCGAGAAAAAATGGCAGAACCGTGTTACTGTGTTTGAGCAAGTCGCGCCGTGATCGCATAAGGTCCAAATAGACCGAGGTACAGAAATTCGAAGAAATTGACGAGATTTAATGACAAAAACAAAAAGAGCATGGAGAAACTGATGAAACTGCAACAGAAGAACAAGAAAAGCAACACGAAGAAAGTGAACCTGAGCTGAATGTGCCGAGAAGTCCAGTTGTGCCTCCTGAGACTCCTGTGGTGTACCGAAGTTCTGCCAGGATTCACCGACAACCAGAGAGACTTATAGAAAACATGTAAAGTAGACAGGAAATTAGTTGCTCAAGATAGCTGTCAGAATAACATAGCTGCAACTCAACTGGAAATACGGATAGTCTATATTTACTAGATTAGAATATCTTGTTGAATTATTACATTGTGAAAGACGTTTAGCATAAAAAAATTAATTCATTACATGAATATTTTATTTTGTAATACATACAATAATATTGTACACAAGTTAATTCCTAGGTTGAGAACGTGAACTGTGCAAAGGACATGCAAATGCGAAGACAGACATTTGAACGTGAAGAAAGAGTATCACAACACGAACATTCTGAGTATATATGAACATTGCAATGAACATTTTAATTCTTTTTAGTAGGAAGATGTCGCTTACTAGTTCAATTTATATCGCGAGTGCGACCGCGAGTACCGTTAATTTTGAAGCTTTGTTTTGGTTAATACACATTTCCTGTGTATGGGGTCATGAGTGCAAGTATCAAAAGCACATGGCAATACATTAATTAAAACTGAATTGTTGACGTGTTACGAACATACGAAGTATTACAGGCACTAGATGTCGGGCCAGTTTGTTCATACATGATGACCAATCGTCAAGCCCGGTTGTTTCGTCCCACATATACTGGCTTGCAACTCGCCATTCTTTTTAACATATAGAGAACGCACTCACTCACTCACTCACTCACTCACTCACTCACTCACTCACTCACTCACTCACTCACTCTCTCACTCACTAACTCACTCACTCACTCACTCTCTGTCTCACTCAATCACGCACTCACTCACTCGCCCACTCACTCACTCACTCACTCACTCACTCACTCACTCACTCACACACACACACACACACACACACACACACACACACACACACACACTCTTTCTCTCTATCTCTCTCTCTCTCTCTCTCTCTCTCTCTCTCTCTCTGTTTATCTTTCTATCTCTATCTCTCTCTCATATATATATATATATATCTCATCTCTCTTTCATCACTCTCTTCTCTCTCTCTCTCCCTTCCCTTCCTTCTCTCCCGTCTCTCCCGTCTCTCCGTTCTCTCCCCTCTCTCTCTCATCTCTCTTCTTGTCTCCCCCTCCCTCCCTCCATTCCTCCCTCCCTCTCTCTCTCCCTTCCTGCCTCCCTCCCTCCCTCCATCCCTTCCTCCATCCCTCCATCCCTCCCTCCGTCCCACCTACTCTCATTGTGAGACTGTTGCGAACTGCTTAGTGTTTACACATACATAAATTCAATACTCGTGCGTAAAGCCAAACACACAATAAATAGTGACGTATCAAAATAATACATAAAATGAACAATTGCAATCGCAATATGATAGTTAACCTCTCATTTGATGTGTGCATTTGTTGTTCAGCCAATCATGACACTATGGAGTTATTGGGTCAGCGGAGGACAACGACTTGTGAATCTTTCCATCCTGATCATCATCGGTCTCTGGTGCAATCTTCATGGAACGAGTAAGTACAGACGTCGTGATCACGATCCGACAGCGGAGTGGTGCTAAAGCTCCGGCTCCGTCTATATATTGGTTCACCTTTGCCTTCAGGGAAGACGAATGGCGTGTGTTTTCAGACGCTGTACCTTTTCGGTAATGTTTGCACCCTGAAAATATAGTTTGTGAATAGGGACAGCGGGCGTTTGCAGAATGGATACGTCTGCTTCGCTCAGGCTTACATTTCTAGTTCCTAGTTTGTAGCATATGCGCATGTCAGTGATGGCAGTCTCCACTTTGTGTGTATAGGCAGAATCCTGTTTAGATGACAGATGACGAATAACATTTTCCACGTTAATGTTTGTGAGAAAAAAATTGCAGAATTTGACAAAACCGTTACCACAGGTCAGTGGCAATGGATTTTGTAAAAAAAATCGTATCTTTTAGTTTTACTGGCTTAGTATTTTGCACTGATTTCTATGAGGGTGAAGCAACATACTGATGTGTAGACATACACAAAGATTAGCTTTATAAAACTGTGGAGAAGCGCTGAAGATTATAGTAAAACACTGCAGATTAAATGCAATCTTCATCAAGTAAATTCAGCAGTGAATGTAATGTTGTATTGACAGTCAATGTGATACTCAGGACTTTTTCCCGGTTTATTTCAGACGCCAGTATCAAGTGCTACTTCTGTATGTTTGCCCCCGTGTCTAACAACATCACCTGTCTGATGCCTGGAGATGACATGGCAGGGGTGTCTATCGTCGAGTGCCCTGATTATGCCGTCTGTGTCATACGGAGCTACTTCAGTAAGTGCATTAGGCTGACGACAAACAGGCAATTCACAACAATAACTATAAAAAGGTAAATTATATTATATAGCGCAGTATCCAGTCCATAGGACTGTTCAAAGCGCTTTACACTTTACTCCCTGGCAGACCTGTTCAATCGAACACCATCTCGACTTCTCTGCGAAGCATTCAGCCACGCTGCAATTAACGCGCGAAGACTATTCCTACACAAATATCCACCACTGTCTATAGCCAGATACTCAGTCATACAGCTGAGTGAACTGGAACACCGTAGAGTGAATGAACTTGCCTAAGGTTCGACACAGCAGCATAGGATTCGAACTCGGGGACTTTTGATTGAGAGTCCGATGCTCTAGCCACTGCACCATATAACACTGTAATGTTGAGATCAAACATTTTAGAGAACTGGAGTTTTTAATTCTACAAACCTAAATATACGCTGCCGTAGATGCATTAGTCAGTCGTTGAAGGTTTCCATGTGGGGCGCAGCAGACTAGTAATTAAAACATCAACCTCGATGAAAAAGGTTCTGGGTTCGAATTCTCCTGCTGCTATTTCGTTCACTCCACGTTGTTCCAGTTCACTCAGCTGTATGAATGAGGACACTGTTGTAAACTGAGGTGGGTGTTTTTGTATATGTATGCCTAGTCTTTGCGCAGTATTTGCAGCGTGGCTTAATGCTCCCCAGAGAAGTCGAGCTGATGTTCGATTGAATAGATCTGCCTGTGAGTAACCCATCAACTTGCAGGTAATACATCTGATGATTGTGTTACCGATAAATTCGTCCCGGTGTCCTTTTTAACTACAACTACGCTATATGCCTTTATTATTGTCATTAGTATTATTCAATGAGATAGAACAAGATTAAACAATACTGATCAAGCGTTAACTATATTTAACAAGTTTGCCATCCAGAACAAAACACCCAAATGGCAAATGTAATTGTGTGTTTTTTGTAATTACCTAAACCGCGCTTCTGATATATTTGTTAATTGAAATAATATTTTTTATAGCATTTAAACAATCAGCAGAACATTTATTTCAAAATCCCGTGTGAGAATGAATCTTTCGAGAATGTTTTGGCTACTACAGATGTGCCATACCACGCAATAATTTGGAAAACAATGCCTGACACGATGTGCATGCAATGAGGTATAATATTGAGAAAAACAGTTGTTTTAATTGCGTACAATTAGGTAGGCTCAGACACAAAAAGCAGGCCTATTAATGTAATTATTAAATGTGACAGGCGACAACCAAGTGGTGGAGTTCTCCAGAACATGCGAGGTGTCCACACTGTCCCGCGTTGACCAGTGTTTCATCACAAGCGAGACGTCGGAGTGTCAGAAGTTTTGCTCTACAGACCTGTGTAATGTCGGAGACGGCAAAGTTGGCGGCGGTGCCAGTGTGAACACACCCGCCAGTCGCTTGGTGGCGCTGTTGGCAGTTGTCGGGGTGCTTCTGGTCCAATGGGACAAATGACGTCATCGGTGATACTGAACTTGTTGTCTTCATCGTAGGTGCGTATAAATGTACAGGCATGCATACACGTATGTATTATGAAAAATACATAAGCGAGCGAAAAAATTTAAAACAAGTCCCCAAAACGCTCAATTCTACGGTTGCTTGTTCCCTTATGGCTCGTCCGAACCCAACGTTACTGACATCGTGTGAAAGCGTTCGCTTTCCACTATACTAACTTGTAATTGGTATCCCGATAATAACTCCTAAAATAACCTGTAAATAGACCTACAACCGTGCCGTTTCCGGTGTCTTAGACACTGGCGAACGATGTGCACCCACCTACCGATTGATGCACCACTTTCTGATTTATACTAGAAAGCCCGCAGCACACTAGCCGAATTTTGTCGGGGGACTGCCGATTATTTATCGGGGTTAAATTTGTCGGGCCATCAGCTCGCAGCACACTTGCCGATATTTTGTCTCGACTGGTACGCCATTAGTGCCAAATTTTGAATAAAGCAAAACATGGCGGCACTCACACACCCTGCGGCTGCGATGCGGAGAAAAAGACAGAAGTTAGCTTTGTTCGTCTTGATTATGCTACGGAGGACAAGTGCTAAATGTTTAGAATGTGTGGCTATATTGAGGAATGTGTTTTGTTTTTTGCTAAATATCTGTTTCGCTGTCGTCAAAGCACCTCAGTTTCGCCCAAGGAGCATATATTTAGACAGGAGGCATCACTGAGCGCGATCATGGCACTTCCAGAATGGCGGACTAAAGGCTCCGGTGACGTATTTTTTTCTAACAATGCGAACAGCGCGCGCTGGACCGTCTTGTGTTGACAACACGGTCATTGGTTTCGCCGTCGGTTAAAAGTGGGTAGAGCTTATAATAGGAAATCAAAAATTAGTGAAGTGCACATTTCTAAATCCTATATAAATGATCCCGGCAGCGCCGCAATCGGAAGATTAGAGTACTGAGTACCGAAGCCAATATCGTTCGGAACCGTACAGTACACTGACAACGACATGATTAGGTGCTCTGTGAATGGTTACCGGGAAATCTAGATGGATGCTACAATAACAGAAAGTACCTGTTTTCAAAAGATACCAACATCGTCGGGATCGGACGAATCGTGAGGGTGCTAACAGTTGTTGAATTGAATGTTTTAGATGTTTTGAGCTACACATTTCCCGCTCGCTTATCTATTTTTGGTATTATGCATTATGTGATGCATGTTTTTTATGCAGGCATACATATATTCACATACGCACACACACAGGTACGCAGAGACGCACACGCACACGCGCGCACACACAGACACACACACAGAGACACGCACGCACGCTTACACACACTCACTCACACAAACACACACGCACGTTCACACACACACACACACACACACTCATACAAACGCGCACACACAAACACACACGCGCGCACGCACGCACGCACACACACACACACACACAGAGACACACTCACACACAAATCGCATTTAGTCACCTTCCATCCGGAAATCAAATAATGACCCGTCGCCACAGTAAAAATCTGGTATGTTCCCACAGGAAATGCTGATCTGTCCCCAGCACAAATTTATCTGTGTACACATTGTACATAAAGTAGCACTGATCTTCTTAAGCGTTGACCTCGGAAACTTATATGAGACAATTAATTTTATACGTCGCCATTTCGCACACACGATTAATTGGGTTCTGCGGACGAGATTTTCTCGGAACGAAATGCCATAAATCAAACCGAAATTGGCAGCCTTTACATTACAACAGAATCATAAATGTTGCAAATATGTAAAAACCATCAGTGTAAAACCATCAGATTGCACAGTGTGATTGACTAACATTCATATAAACCGTTTATACAACAGTTTGGCCGTTTAGTCCGGTTCTCCTTCTCGGTGATGAAAAACAAATTAACTTGAACTGTACCCACGCGTATCGAGTTCATCTGTAGATCAGGAAACACACAGCATTTAATCAATCAAACGAACCGCTACCGTCAATTCACGCGGTTATAGCGGGATTGTAAACCTTTGATACCGACAATAAAACAATAAAACCAAAAGTAGTAGAACCATAAATTAATTTTTTTCGGGGTTTTCGAGTATGGAGAATCCATTTCCGGTGTTATTTTGCCGATTCTATGTCGATGTCACGTGATAAGGTCACATTCAATGTCATTTTGGCTCAAAATTCACGTTTTTTGTACATAGGATCATTGCATACAGCGTTATGTTACAAGCATGTTATACAAACTTTATCATGATGTCAACGGCTATGATAGTGTCTTGCGGTAATAAAGATAATAATGTTTTGACAATTTGAAGACCCTGGTGTAAAATGTACCTTATAGTCATAGGGCTTATCCTCCTGAAGCACCACAATTGTTCACAACGTTCGACAATAACAATTTTTGGAACAGCGTTAGATATGGCCATGAACTTTCATGTTTTCGCAGGAGCCAAGCTGGGCTCCTGCTGTGGCAGCCATATTGGGCAAATCCAAGATGGCCGCCATCCGGAGTCAGGCTGTGCAATACGTTGAGAACCAATAGTAGAAGAACCATAAATGAAACCACGTTTTAGGGGTTTTCGAGTATGGAGAATCCGTGTTCGGTGTTATTTTTACTATTCCAGGTGGAGGATACGTGATAAGGTCACATTCAAGATCAGATCATTTTGGTTCAGAATATACCTTAGTTGTACACAGGATCACCGTATACAGCGTTATGTTCCAAGCATGTTATCAAAACTTTATCATGATGGCAATGGCAATGTCAATGGCCATGTCAGTGTATTGCAGTAATAAAGATAATATATGTTTTGACAATTGAAGACCCTAATGGAAAATGTACATTAGTCACATTTCGGCAGAAACTGAGTTATTCATACCAGCTTGCAGTACTACTTATCCTGCACCCATTGATATACTCATTGGTCATGGCAGATGTCTTGAGCTATTGATGTGCCGCTCTGTGCGCTTTCTGAGAGAGGGTGACTGCCTTCTCTACGTCCAGGTGTGCGATGAGGTTTGTGCGTGTTTCTTTGTCCTGGACCACTCCAACTACGCCCGCTGCTTGCCTATTCACGTCAGAGACATTGTCAAGCTCACTGTGAAACATTCAGTGGTGTATGCGGAGTACCTCAAGGGAAACTTCACGGTCCAAAATACGAGCACAAGTTCAGCCTCATAACAAAAGACGAATCCCACGAGCAGATGAACAAAATACTCCAAGGCAATGATGATCTGATCACATCAACGCCAGAGCAATGCACATGTTGGCTGGTCCAGATTGCGTCAGAATGATTGAAGAGTTCGAGAATGTTCACAATCTTATGGCAGCAACAACTATTCACCACGAAAAGTCACGGTACCCTGCATTTTAGGTTTCTGAATGACGTGGTGTCTTTTACGAAGGTGGTGAGCGGAATGGGCAACCCTTCCTAGCCACTGGTCATGCGCTCGTCGCTCTTGTTACACATGTCCTGATGGAGCATGAAGTAGCCGTGTCTGCTCCCAAATCCATGATGTTGGCCAGGCCCTTCACGAAGAATACGTGAAGACACGGCTATATAAGGTGACGGTTTCTCTGCCAGACTCAATAAAGAGAAACAACATGTTTACTTTCGCCAACCATCCCGACTCCCGAAAGAAGGGAAGCAAAGTCGGGACACTGAAACTAAATACCGTGCTCGTCATCCAACTCTTCCTTTCTCTTTAACGACGTCCCGACGCGGATATATTGCCGAATTCTTGAAATTCGAGAACCAGCGACAGTCTCCTTTTCTATCAGACTGACGTTCGCTCAGAGCTAGGACCAAATCGGACATCCTTGCGTGCGTCAACGCGCCAACCGGTCGCGTCAATCGAGCCAGACAAGCAGCAGTTCAAGTGCCCGACATGGTTGCCGTCATCCGCATGGTACATCCGACCAGAGCGGCAACATTCGCTGAATATGTACACCTAAACATTGTATTTTTCTTGAAAGCTCAAGTGATCGCCACGGTTCAACGCATCGATGCAGTCTGGGACACATACCTTGAACAACGCCTGAAATCATTGACACAACAGCGGCGTGAGACAAGTGCATATACTCGACTCGAACCAGGTGGCGACGGCTGCACTCCCATCCCCAAAAAGACTAGCAGTCGTACTTTAAAAATTTGGAAAACAAAAAGGAGCTATTTTCCTTTGTCAGTAAAGTGTTGGCCAAGACTGACATGGATAGAAGACTCTTCTTCAGCACCGAGTCTGAGACGGAGCTCTCCAACGTGTGTCCGATCCATGTGTCAGTACTCCAGCCCTGCAACAAGAGAGGTATTCATGCAGAGGCAGATAGACGTATCATCATGCACTGTCGACAACGACATCGTTGTTCTTGCTGTCGCTTTCTTTGGACAGCTTGACCTTTCAGAATTTTGCATTGGCTTTGGTAGCTGCAAAATTATCGAGATATCCCTGTGTAAAGCATCCACTCCAAGCCTGGCCATCAAAGTCGTTGGCTCTACCCCTCTTTCACGCCCTAATGGGCTGCGATACGACGTCTCGGTTTCTCAACTGCGGCAAGAAGACGACGTGGATTGCATCGAACAGTACACCACGCCTTACAGAGACGATGATCTCGCTTACCAAAGATCCGGAGTCCTTCACTTTGCAATCTGTTCACATGCAGCGCATCGAGAGATTCATTGTATTCGTGTAGAGCAAGGCGTATGTTCTGCAACTGTCAACGATGGTAGGCATCATCTCTTCTCAATGGCAGTCGTTCGCCCGATAATATGCCGCCGACACAGGCTGCTCTCTCTGAGCATGTCAAAAGATCCTTGCTCCAAGCCAGTTTAATCTGGAAGCAGTCTGCCACCACGCAATCACTGCATTTTTGGTCAATGAGGATGGGAACAGGATGAGCACATCATGCAATGGCTCACTTTGTGGACCACTAACGCCGATGCAAGTAAGGCTCTTACACTGTGGCTGCACGAAAGCATGCGAGGGGACTACTAATGTATGTATGTATGTGTGTATGTATGTATGTATGTTTGTATGTATGTATGTATGTATGTATGTATGTATGTATGTATGTATGTATGTATGTATGTATGTATGTATGTATGTATGTATGTACGTATGTATATATATGTATGTATGTATATATGGGTTTATGGATGGATGGATGGATGGATGGATGGGTGGGTGGATGGATGGATGGATGGATGGATGGATGGATGGATGGATGGATGGAAGGATGAATAGATGAATGGATGGATAGACAGATAATGGATGAGATTGTCTGATTATACGAGTAGAGTGAATAAGTAAAATATAATTTGTGTATCCATTTGTTGGCAGTGCTTTTCTAGAGTAGTGGTATCGTTCATGCATTTGGACTGGGTTACATTTCAAGTTGTACGTAATAAGAAGTTTCTGTGATAAATGATGATATTGATCTTCACATTGACCTTCATGATATGACCTTGCATTTCGCTTTTCAGTATCAATTCCAATATTACAATTAAACGTAAACCCCTGTTCACACAGCGATATCAATTGAATCATCAACAGATATATGCTTTTTACGCATTTTGACATTGACCTTGATTGTCGTGACCTTCACCCCAATAGTTAGCTCTTGGCTCGAAATATCGATATTTTAAAGCCAAAATGACTTTGAATGTGACCTTATCACGTGACCTCGACCTGGGATCGACAAATTAACACCGAAAATAATGGGTTCCCCATACTCAAAAACACCTACAAAGTTGTCTAATTTAAGGTTATACAACTTTTGGTTTTCAAGTTATTGCACAGCCTTACTCCGGACAACGGCCATCTTGGATTTGTCCAATATGGCCATCACAGCGGGAGCCCAGCCTGGCTTCCACGAAAAAATAAAAAATCATGGCTATATCTAACGCTGATCCAAAAATGGTGCTTGTGGAACGGTGTGAACAATTATATGATTAAGCCCCCTGACTAATAGGTTTTTATGTTGTGACGTAAGTTTATTGCTTAGGAGAAAAAATCTGACAAGCGATGTTGATTATTAATCTGAGGCTATTTATGTACAATGTACAATAATGTCGTCGGTGCAACATAGTTCACTTCGTCACTGTTACTAGTCTTATGCCGTATTCACACAATTTAACCGGCTTAATTGTGACCGGTTTGTGACATATTAACACTGTTTAATCACAAGATTAGTGTTTGACTAAAGATATTTATTTCGTCGAAAAGAGTCATGCACCACACAAGGAGATAGGCCTGAGTTAGGAACTAGTATATCAAAAATGTAGAGTACATTTTCTTCATATGTGCAATGAAAAATAAGAAACTTAAAAAGGGTAACTGTGCTTGTTTAAAAAACATAAACGTAATTAGGTAGCCACATATTTTGTTTCGATTTATAACGGAACATGTTCATACTTTGTTACACTTTTAAAATAAATTGACATATTGAAACTTTGTCATTTTTATGCAGTGGTGTATCTGATAGACACACACACACATATTGAAGACAATTATGGGCGGTTGTGTAATTTTGTAATGTTCAATAATACTTTAAGCATTATGTGGGGACGGTTTGATTGTCACCACGTATCGCGGAGAAAATAAATTGCTACAGGATCGCCACCTTGCAAGTGAAACGTGTTAAAGCAAACTGACGCAAATCGTAAAGAGCACAAATCCCACACCACTGATTGGCGGACGAGGGAGGATTTGGACCATTGTTGAAAGCTTTTGGACGTTTCGAAGTTATTGATGATCCCTTACCAATGTTGTTGTTGTTTCTATATGCTGTAGGGGCGGCTTTGTATGAACAACGCACACGACAACGAAACGTCGAACTGAAAACAGCTAATTGTTTAGTGCATATTCTGTTGCATTCTACATTCAAGAACTTTCCTTCGGGATGTCGTAAGCCTTGACACCTTATGAATGCCATTCACGTCAATATTCGAGTGTGGATTTCCTGCGCGCAAATTATGCGCTTACCCGAAGAACATGCATAATGGCGGCTCTGTCATACTCTTACAGCGCGTGCTTGTACGCATGCCCAGGTCGTGATTTGTTCAACTCGCTTGCTCCAGCGGTCGTGCCCAAGAAATAAGATCCGTCAGAAGATGCCCTCTATAATGTCAAAGTTGAATAGTCGTTCAGCTGTGCTTTTAACCATACTATGGCATTAAATTATATTTCTTTGTAGTATGTTATTATCGCGCAGGCTCGGTGTTCCAACTCTTCATCATTTGTTGTGTTCGAACTATGTTCCAATGTGTCATGATATGTCGTATTGTAGTATGTAATGTTAGTTCATTTTATATTGTGATTTTGTCGGGTGACTACCATGAGCTTAAGTAATGCATATGTAAAGTATGTAATATTAAGTTGTAATCATTAATTGTATTGTAAATTGTGTTGTACACCGGTGTTTATTAGAGGTATAAAACCAACGTTTATAATGTTATTACGCGTTTGATATAAGTCCGTATAACGATATTGTAATTAGTGTTGATGCACACGCGGAGAAATGTCTTGCAAAACACACGATACTTAATCGAATTTGTAGCAACTTTGCTATTGACGACAGTCCGAAGTTCACCACAAGTAATCTTTAATATTACAATGGAACACATGTACAAAATATTATGTAAGGTCTCTCCACAAACAAGTAAAATGAAAATCGCTTAGGTACAAGTGTTCAAAAATATTGCACATACAATCCAAAACACTCACACACATGCAAGCACGCACACACGCACGCACGTATCTATCCATATCGCAATGATTTTGCGCTAATGTTATTTTTGCGCTAACGTCAGATTAGTTGTGTGCATATTAAACAAAACGTTGTCGCGTGTTGTCGAGTGAAATTATAGATTTGTATTAGTGAAATTATATTGTATTTGGAAGAAAGCATAAACAATAAAGCGTGACAACAAAACAAGTTGTATTATACATGTTATTATTACACGCCCAGTGCTATTAATAACAATACTCCATAAAGTAAGTGTTACGTTGATATTTTGACAGTTTTGGTTGGCTATAAATTATAGAAGCGTAGGTACTTTCAATGGTTCAGTGATAACTTGGAAAACGTTTCTGTTGATTGAACTTTGCCACAGTTGCTACATCAACCAATCAGACGCGTCGCTAGGTTTTCTTGCAGTTACATCCGGGCAAGTAACGAACGGAACTTCACCAGTATGACGCAAAACAGTTTTTCGTTCGAAGCGAAGTAAACAATGCTAATGGTGATCCATCACTGAGTAGAAGTAGACTCCGTTTCGGACTTCCTTCGGCAGAAAGGTCATCTCAGCCGTTATCCAAATGACATTCCATGCTGAGAAATTGTGACGCGTAACGTCTCATCCGGCAAGAAAAGGCGTCGGCAGTGTAAGTCACTGAAGGCGGAAACAGTGCCTGAACTGCATCGGAAAATAACACGCAACGTTTCAAGATATGTATGTGTACAAGATACGTGTATATGAACATTTTGAGATTTAGTCAAACTGTGGATAAATCGAATATTGCTAATAGCCATCGGTATATATTACACGGCAATTTCGAGGTAGTTTTTAAGTAGATATTCTTCCCAACAGGAGTTCTGTATGTTACTGTGTGTCAACCTGTCTGTCTGCCTGTCTGTCTGGCTGGCTGGCTGGCTGGCCGGCCGGCTGGCTGGCTGGCTGGCTGGCTGTCTGCTATCTGCCTGTCTGTGGTGTGTATGTGTGCGTGTGCATGCGTGTGTGTGTGTACGTGCGTGTGTGTATGTGGTGTGTGTGTGTGTGTCTGTGTGAGCGTGTGCGTCTGCGTGTGCGTGTGCATGTGGTGTATTTGTGTCTGTGTGTGAGTATGTGTGCGTGTGTGCGTGCGTGCATATGTGTGCGTGTGTGGTGTGTATGTGTGTACGTGTGTGTGCGTATGTGATGTGTATGTGAGTGTGTGTGCGTGGGTGTGCGTGTGTGTGCGTGTGTGTGTGTATGTGTGCGTGTGTGTGTACACACACAGCATTTAAATAGAAATATAAAAACATAAAAAAATAAAGTAAACAAAATTTATATCGTGCGTTATCAGGACTAGTTTGCCCTGTACTTTTGTATACGTACATCCATGCTACACACTCGACGTGTTGATGTAATCCGTTATACCTTCTGATTGCGGCCACTTGATAAAGGCATATCTGCTGCGCGTCTGCCATTAACCCGGTGGCCGCTTCGTTGCCAGACCGGGACGATTGAGTGACCTCACGCACGCGAGGTAGATAATGATGTTGCTAATGAGAATGTGTGTGCGTGTGTGCGCGTGTGCGTGTGTGCGTATGTTGTGTGTGTGTCTGTGTGTGTGTGTCTATGTGTGTGTGTGCGTGTGCCTGTGTGTGTGCATGTGGTGTGTGTGTCTGTGTGTATATGTTATGTGTGCGTGTGTGCGTGTGTGCTTGTGTGCGCGTGTGTGCGTATGTTGTGTTTGTGTATGTGTCTGTGTCTGTGTGTGTGCGTGTGCCTGTGTGTGTGTGCATGTGGTGTATGTGTGTATATGTTATGTGTGCGTGCGTGCGTGCGCGCGCGTGTGCGTGTGTGTGTGTGTCTGTGTGTGCGTATGTGGTGTGTGTGTGTGTGTGTGTCTGTGTGTGAAATTGTGTGTGCGTGTGTGTATGTGGTGTGTGTGTGTCTGCGTGTGAAATTGTATGCGTGCGTGTGTGTGTGTGTGTATGTGGTGTGTGTGTCTGTGCGTGTGTGTGTGTATGTGCGCGCGCGCGCGCGTGTGTGTGTGTGTGTGTATGTGTGCGTGTGTGTGTGTACACACACAACATTTAAATATAAAAACAGTAAAAAATTAAGTAAACAAAACTTACATCGTGTGTTATCAGGACTAGTTTGCTCTATACTTGTATACGTACATCCATGCTACACACTCGACGTGTTGATGTAATCCGTTATACCTTATGACTGCGGCCACTTGATAAAGGCATATCTGCTGCGCGTCTGCCATTAACCCGGTGGCCGCTTCGTTGCCAGATCGGGACGATTGAGTGACCTCACGCACGCGAGGTAGATAATGATGTTGCTAATGAGAATCTCCGCGGGGAATCCCTTGACAACACCTGACGACTGGTACAATCAGACAGTACGACCAGACAGCGTCGCAATACATTCCCTTTAACGCCGCATCTTCTTCCCTTTTTCCATTGCGGAGTATGGAAACAACACTCGGTCTGTCTTGCGTTCATGACAATATTTCTCCAACTATCTCGATCTGCTGCAACGTTGTCTTTCACTCCAAGCTGTATTTCCCGATTCCCTGCCCTGTTGAGATATTTCTTGTCTCTTCATCTTAATTCATGTCTTCCCCTTTCCTTTTGTTTTCCATGCTGATTCTCTATACATTGTAATATAATTATGTTCAACTCGTCTCGATCTGCTCCCGGCGACTTTCGTTTTAGGTATTTATTCATTCCAATCTCTTCTCTCAATTCATTTTAGATATCCCACGTTGTTCTTCCCCCTTGCCCCTGGTATACAGGGCTGAGTGTTAGACACAGCGTTGTCGAACCACTCGTTTTGTTCTTTCTTTCCATAGTTTTCTATCCCCAGCGCCTTCTTTCCATATTCCATCCAGCCCGAATTTTTCGTGTGGTTGCGTCTTTTATGTTTTTACGTCCCTGTTCTGTTTGCTAGTTTGCTTGGAACCACCCTTACCAAATGGCCTGCTCATCTCATCCGGCTTCTCATCAATCTTCTCGTTAGTCGGCTTTGAATTCAAGTTGGCATGGCTGAATAAATGGCTATTATTTTCAAGCGGTTCAAATTACACTATGTTTAGTTTAGTTTTGACTTCGGAACATTGCTTACATATTTGGCTCGTTTTATTCTCTGAAAATAGCGCGAATTTCTCGGTGCGTAGACTATTCTCGGAAGATCACGTTTCTATTCATCATCATTTGCAGAATTGCCGCCACCACCATCATCATCAACATTAGTAACATGGCATTTTATTGTGATTTCTTGTGCACCGAAAATATATGGTGCTATAAGTATTGTTTTATCAGCACAAAGCTTCGGGGACAAGACGAAATTAGAGTTGTGAATCAGTAATCACGAAGTCGCAATTTTATTGGAACAAATTAATTATTTCTCCACCGACTTCGAACATCGTGCAAATATATAAAACTTTTTACGATTCCCACGCTCATTTAAAAGGACACAAATGTGTTGGGTAGTTAGCAGCTACATTAGTTAAATAATTCCCTTCAACGTTTACTTCATTACCGAGAAAATGAAAGGTAAAATGTAATGGAGTTTATGGGTAAATATATTTCTTCCTCCTGGCTCCATTGTATAGGTAGTATGGTATAGTTCCTCTGCACTGATGTACTGTTCTTGGTGTAATTTACATACCTATCACGTGACCTGCTGCAAAATCTCCGTTAAGCCATAACAAATGGATGCCAAACTTTTCATCGTGTATTTTGTTGAAATTCTGGACGCAAAAGTGTTTCCTTATGATAAAAACATACGGCAAAGTTGTTAAAGTGACATCTGTTTGCGGGAAAGAATAATTTATGAGCTCTCATGCATTAATAGTAATGTAATTCACGTGTATAACCTTTATTAACATTGTTGGCAAAGACGAAGCTTGATGGAGGTCACGCGCAATTTGTTTTATTGTGACGTAGACAAACCGCGAAATACAGAATAGATCTATTGCCTTCAACCGTCACATCATTCTGCAGCCCTCTCCTCCATCTTCCTTCATCCTTCTTCCAGTTTCTCAAATCCAACTTCACGCAATCGTCCTTATTTCCTGTAGCCATGGTGATCCTCAGCCGCGTCTCTTGTTTGTAGTCAGCACGCCTCTCTGTTCTCACAAAATTCCATATCATCCGGCATTCTGAACCCCATTGCAATTCATTAACCTTCTATTCACTCTAATTGCTCCTGTGGTTCTGCGGACCCAATTAAATTATTCTCGCACACTTGCAGTTTCTGGTGTTGTTGCTCTGTCAGCGTGAGCATCTACTGACCATACAGACATGCCGCTGTTATACACACTCTCAGGAGTTTTCCTTTCAACTTATTCGAACTTTACGTGGTACGCAAGCGAAAATCTCTACAAGGTAATTAATCATATTGGATATGTTAGAAAGAAATTGTTTGAATAAGAATAAAATCGCATGCCTCCCTTTTGTTCTCTCGTATTCTGCTTTTAACATCCTGGCTTCGACTTATGGTACTTCCATCCATGACACTGTTGTCATCATCATTTCTCTCGGGACCCTGTTGCAAGCCTTATATGTGTTAATCAAAACAGTTTATTGTCGAGCAGTTTATTCACTTTATTGCAAGAAGAATGCAGACGCGAGTGATTTTACTGCGGCGCTTATCGTTGACGTTAAACGCCCTCGTCAATTGACTCAGACCAACTAGAAGCGCACGTTTAAAGTAACAGTCAATACGACTACACAGCGAGACACACACGGAGAAACACGAAGCCTAAAGTTGGTGTCTGATGCATTATGGTATAATCGGCGACAACAGTCGATTATACTGCTGCCTCCAGCAATAAAACGTTATTTTATGTCCATGCTTATAAGCCAGCGGAAATGTGAAGACTTTTGGTGGAATTGTGCACTCTGTGGTAAAAGCATTTGTCTTAGTTGTATATCTGCCAATACCAATCATTCTTGCACTTAAAAAAGCAGCCGCCAAGGCACATTACATGTATATGTAACATATGAAATTGATTTCAGATATATTCTTATGTTTGTGGAATAAATAATATAAGTGTGCCTTTAAAATTACAATAAAAGAAAGTTTTTCAATATGGCCTCTACACCAAACGTTTGAATACCATGATTTTTCAGCAGCCAAGTCACATAAAAATGTAATTTGAGGTTCAATCTATCATTGTGGATTTCAAGATGATTACCATGCCAAATCCCGATTTCTCGCACACGTTCGCGTTAACATTACATAATGTGTTAAGTATTACGGTTAAATAATCGTCGTTGCCGTTGATATAATTTAAGGTCTAATAGAATTTCCATCACACACACACGCGCGCGCGCGCGCACACACACACAAACGCATACGCACACACACACAGTCACACACACACACACACACGCATTTTGATAAAGGGTGTTTCAAAAGTTCGCAAAATCAAGACAACATGTGTTGTACGTTGTATTGTTCCAAGGCCCCACTAACGCGTCGTGCAGGATTTATGATTTTAAGCAATCTAAAATGTTTTTACAAACTACAGCCACTACCCATCGATTCCAAATGACGTGACTTGGTTATATATTAAGATATTACAAACCACGCTGCCCGGTTCTTAATGATATCCACAAATGCACCAATGTGCAATTACATGTGTTCCTCTCGTTAGATAGCGTCACCACTTCGATTTATGTTCCCCTCGATACCTGATGATAACCGTAACGCTACCCATTTTAGACTTGGCCAACTACTGCGATCACTTCTAAACGCAACCAGCGCAACTGCAAATTAACTGTCCGACAACCCCATTCTGGCAGTTCATGTTTCAAACATGACGATTGATAAGAATTATTACTCTTATCGATAGTTTTAGTTGATTAGAATGACAAACGCGCACGCACGCACGCACACACGCACGCACGCACACACACACAACACAACCACACACGCACGCACGGACGCACATAAACACATGTGCACGCACGCACAAGCACACAATTTTAAACAGGAAGAATAAATAATGTTTTCATTATGCTATCCGCCTTTACTTACTAAAGTCGATCGGGCTGTTTTTTTTGTAAAAAAAATCATTATATTCATTATTGAAAACGCCGGCGAAGTATGAACAATGACAAAGATTCGATGCCATTAAACCACGCCGCTTGATTACCGACACGTCGCAGCATGCGGCATCCCGCAGGAAACACTAAAAGAGCGAGCACCGCAAATAACCTTCTTACGAACAACAAGCGTTATCTAGATGCGCGCAAATTGTCGATTTAAGACCCGCGAAATGGTTCGGTTGATGTATTGCTGGATCGTTTGTTTTACCCGACAATTAACAGTATCGGTCGTTACACCGTGAACGGTAGAGCAATATAAAATGTGGTGTCGAATTCATGCTTGTTTTAGTATTTATTTAAAGCTGCTTAAACTCCATCATTAATCCGGCTCTTTGATGTCCAAGTACCTATGTATTGCGTGAATAGTTTAAATAGTATTACTAAAGTGCGTGCATGTGTTTATGTGGTAGAAAGTATTGATTTTATTCATTATTCCTTGTGATTTGCTAGTCATTTGCCGCTTTGAATCCACTGAATATATCGGTCACATGTCTTAAAGGTCCTCAACCAATTCGTTTGCCCATCGCCAATCCGGTTCTTTTAGGTCCAGACGTATAATGTGTGAATAGTTTAACTAGTGCGCACGGTCGGTTTAATAAAAAAATGCATACTTGTTTTTTAATCGTCAAAAAGAAAAGATTTGTCGTTACACCGGGTATAGCTGACGAAAGCCAATTGCGCTGTCGACCTCCTGCGTCATTTCGGTCACGTGCTTTACGCGAGATCGGCATCCCACGTATTCGAAAACAATAACAACATACACGTGCTTTGGTGTATCAAGACGAAGATTCCAAAGTGGTTGTACGAAGGTACGTATTCCACTATCGCATTTAGTAACAAGAACGCGTAGCCGTGTATTAATTCAACGAGAATTGCAACTTGCAAACGTCTACACCCGACTCGAGGCTGACTAAGTCTAAGGCTAAGCCTAGGCTAAGCCACTGCCAGTCACCAGGTCCATGACCATATCAGCCAGAGATTCAGTCAGAGGCTGTGACAACGAGTATAATATTTGATATGCATTGTATTTGGTTACGTAGGATCTTGTTAATAAGCTATGATATTGTGACAATACACATAGAGAATAGGTGACATGAGGGTGCGAAGTGACAAGTAACATTGGTTTGGCAGTAGGCCCCTTTTGTCAGTTTTGATCGTGCAACTTCAAGTTACTTAGTCAGGGAGCATCCGTAATTTCGTGCAACAGAGCGTCAAACACGGGAGTATAATATTGGTGATCATAATTATTAAAACAGTGTTTTGTGACTCACATTTTGATATTACTACTGCAGAATGTTGTTGATTTGCATTGTAGTTTATGCAAAATGAGATTTTTATATGACAACCATGTCCATGATGGTGATGACGATTTTATTCAATATAAAAATGTAAACGTGTAAATACATAACATATAAATACAGCTAGAGTACACCATATATAAGGATTACACAAGATTATGCTCGCACTTGTTTCCATTGATGTCCTTGGTGCCTGGCTATAGTTTATGTAATTGGTATCCTGTGTTACCTTTCAACTGACATATGCCAGCTATTCTTGTGTATTTACCAATATGTGTATATATTCTCACCACAGCAATATATGAATGCATAATACGTAACTTGAATTATGATTTTGCTAGAGGCCACACTGCAACCCAAGAATGGGAATGAGACGAGGTAGAAGAGGAACGAAGGAGGTCACCTGGGTCAGGAAGACACAGGGAGGAACATAGTCTGCGGGAGGCCCACATTTGATAAATCCAGGTAATTTCAAATTTATAACAATCAACAACGTATAAATTGTCAACAAATTTTAATGTGCACATTTACATATAAATTTGTTTTCATACACATTTTAATAATAACATCTTGGACATGGAAAACTAAGTTGACTTCTGCACTTATATTATACCCACAGGCATATTAAAACACCTTTAAAAGTATTTAGCATATGGCGATGACTCGGAAATAAGTTTATAAAATATATTATTAATTTTTTAAGAAGGTAAACATACATGTTATGAACCTTTGAATACTTGGCGAGGAAAATATACTGTTAGCATCACAATAACACCTCATTTTGTCATTTCCAACATTCACCTTGACCATTCAACCTCAGGCAGAACCTTAAAATGTCAAACATGAATATGTGTAGTAGTTACACATGGCAGACACTGACATGAAAATAGTTAAAATGTTTCACCGTTTTGAAAAAGAGCATATTCTACTAATGTCTGCATGTTGTATCAACCCGCCCCCTCCCTCCTCCGGAACATCCCCGGTAAACACTGACTGTTCCTAAGATATAAACATGTATAGATGCAGCTGTAGTAGCACATTTCTTGCTGCCGTTTTTCTTGTGAAATGCTGCAGGTCACACATGAAACATTATTTTATATTTACTGATTATGAGAATGAACATTCCATAATTATTTAAACCCAACACTACAATGATACTTCTTCTTTTTTCTGAAAATATGCTTTTCTTTACAGGAGATTGGACTAGTGTGCTTAGTACCACTAGTTCTCCAAGTTAATATGGCATTCTGGGCAGTTGTATTTGTCCAGGATCTCGGACAAGATTGTACAGCCATGCAGCATGCTGCATATTAATGGTTTGTCATGTGAATGTCCACCGATTGATCCCAATTGTGTCATGTGTTGCATCCATGACAGATTCCCCAGTGCCGATGGGGTGTGCACTGGCTTCCAGGTCAGTCAGTTAGCTTAACTGACTAAAAACCAATGTAGAATGTAGGTTGCTCGACATACAAATATGGTGACGCCTGACTAGCTCGGCAGTTGGTGAAGGAACGGTGGGTGCGAGGGTCTGGCAGATATAGCATGAGTCTTCTGGCAACAACTGTTGATGCTGTGAGACAGGTTCAGTGTCGAGCATTCTTCGATGAACTACATCGGTTTGGATATCGATGACATCACTGTATGTCAGACCTGGGGCCGAGTACATTTTTATGAGTACGAGTACTTTGACAATGGACGAGTACGAGTACATTGCTAAAAGCTGAGTACGAGTACATTCTCACGAGTACGAGTACAAGTACATTTTTGTAAATATAAATATTAAATAATAACGTATTGTAAAATTATTAAAATTAATCTAATTTATATAACTCAGCACAAGTGAATATACAATGGCAGTTGATAATTTTTTTTATGAGGAAAATTGTAAAAAAAACTATTTCATCGACAATGACATTTATTTATGTGGCATCCTATGATTTCTGCATCTATTTTCCATTGCACCGGATGAACATGAGTTGTTCAAAGGTTGAGTCTTTGAGGCTTGATTTTTGGGTAAAAGACATGTGATTAAATTAACAATATCAATACCAATGCAACCATATACAAAAAGATCACAATTACCTTCAGATGCTTGACAAAGTTTGAAGTCGTTTTCATGTGGCCTTTTATTTCGATCTTACAGTATTTGCATTTCCCTAACACATTCCCTGTGGAGTTACGTAGTATCACAAAATGGCTAAGTACAGTCGACATGCTACTAGTACTAGTTTTATACTTCAGCTCTTGCAACAAAGTTGAACAAACAATACTCCAATTAACTTAATCGACAATTTAGTGGATCTCTCTGCAATGTAGGCATGTGGTATCACTGTCATGATATATCTAGGGGCAATATTGAGTCACCGACCAACTAGGCACACGTAAACCAATCATAAAGTACGATTGACATTTGAGAAAAAAAACTTAGCCAATCAAGTTGATATCTGTCTTTAATGATCACAAATGAGTGGGTAAAAGAGACTGACCAGTGGATACCCCCAGCCAATCATTTGAACTTTGCTGGTTGTCTCCAGGTTAAAGGAAATAACAACAAGGCATTAGCTAAAATCCGTTTTCCATGTGTACACAAAGATTAACATTGTATGAAACATTTGACAACATTAAAAAAATACAGAAAAATACGTTTGTAGACAAAATTCTATTTTAAACCCGTCTGTGTAGAGATTCCCGCAGAAAGTTGAAATTTAATGAGCTAGGCGATCACGTGGTATCGTGACGTCAATGCCGACTCGCGGCTTTGTTGACATCTATGCATCGCCATTGTTGTTCTCTCCATTCACTTGTAACATCATGGCTAGTGGGAGTTTCGCAGAGTTTCAAGTGAAATCATACGATTTTGAGCCACTAGCGGGAACGGTTACAGCGGATGATTCGTCTAATTCCGCTCTTTCCGAGCGTTTCAGCGATGGTAGCGAAGAAGATGATGCGGAGTCGGACAGTCACAAAAGACACAATGTTCGCTCATGCAACACCGACTGGTAAGCTTCAACTTCATTATAATGACACATATGGTGTGAAAACTGTCGACAACAACAATTATATCGTTTTAGTACGACGTTATATTATAAAATGCGGTGTCAAAGCTGTACAGAGAGTTAGCTAGAGGTTGTAGCTAAGTAGGTCATCGGACGAAGTAATTGTAAACGGACTTGTCAAAGACAAACTTCACAAAGTTACGAACCGTCGAACGTCGTAAGCATGGTTGTCTGGTTTATGCGGATCGAGTTTAGGACGTTATAGCTACTTACGATATCACCCCTCTGGACAAAACCCACACTTTTTTAGTTGGACAGTTGTTCGCGAGATGACCATAATATCATAACATATATAATGACAGCTCTAGATTATCATTATGTCATTTATGTGGAACAATAATTTTATTACTCTGAGTCTGACACATAACAATATAGCTACTATATAATCAAAATAAACTAAAATAAACATTAAAACAACATGCAGAACAATTGAATAATTATGGTAATGGGTTATAGCCTGAAGGGTTATGTCCTAGACCTAGGGGTTTAGTGTAACCTTAGGGGTCTTATATGTGAGATGCTACCAGTGGGTATATATGTGCCCTACGACTATGTCCATAAAAATCATAAGGACATAGCATTTTTAATCACATTTTTTGTGTGACATATTTATTACAAATCCATCAAGCAAGTTTCAGAACACAGTTTTACTGGGTTGAATCATTACAAATTCATCAAGCAGGTTTCATAACACAGTGTTACTGGGATGAATCATTCCAAATGTTGGTAACTGTGTATACCTGGTAACACAATGTGAATCACCACACGGTGCACAGACAATGGTTATAAGCCAAACAACACCCATGTGAATACTTCCCCTGCAGGCATATGAGAATATGGCTTCAGCAAATACCCATTGATAAACAAGTTATCTAGTCCATTTTGTTGATCACTTTACCTATGACATGCTAATAAATAGCATAGCTTCACATCTACAGACCAATTATTATCTTTACAGGGCTTCCCATTGAGCCGAGAAACTGCTGCACTACGACATTGGTTTGGCCAGTGCAGTTTCGGCAACGTACGAAAAGATGACGAAGTGAAGACTCTGCAACCAAGAAGTACCTCTCCCTGGAAGGGCAGCAATCTTTCCTCAAGGGAGTCTTGTTTGTAACACCCTCCTCTGTTTCAGTGTACTGGTCGACATGGTCATCGCTGTCACTGTTGCTGCTGTCACGACTAGTCGACTCATTGTCAGAGCAAACATACTCTGGATCTGCAGCAGATGTCACTTCCTCCCCGTTTTAGTCACTCGAGTCACTAATCGGACCAGTCAACAAACTGCACTGCACACTCGTTGACCTCACTGCTGATGTCACCTGCACAGCAACCTGCTCTGATGCACAGACTGCTTGCACTCTTCTCGTGCGAGTTGATGGCCTGATGTCAACCTGAAAGCATTTGCTGCTCCTTTTTGGAGTGGAAGCTGTGACTGACTCAGGTGTGGAATCCTCTGTATCACAGGAATCCGTACGAGAGCTGTCATATTCAGTTGCTGTATCTTCAGATGACCCATTCTTGGTCGACGGTGGACTATCTCGAGCTGCTGCCAGAATGTCAGCAAATAACTGAAATAACAAATGACCCTTATAGAATTTGCAAAAAAATAAATTGTTGTAGGTTTCTGACAAAAGCAAACAAAATCCTGTCTTTTACCATCTTGTCAGAAAGGAGTACATCCATTTGTCTAGTCATTTGCCCAGCTTCCAAGTGTGAACAGACTGCCTAGCTGTGAAAAATACAAATTAATAAATTAATTTCAAGTTGCAAGGTATGTATTGTTTATTCTATGATAAAAACATCATAAATAATTGATATCACGCTTACAGAATCTACACAGAGACATAGTTACTTTTGTTATGTTACACTTTTATGCAAACAATTACCTGGAAAATGTGACAATATATTACTTGTGAACATTTTATTTTTGGTTATAACTAATCATCTATTAAATATACAATAGATAGGTTTGCAACTTGCATTGCATTTATTGTTATTGTTTCACAACAAATGACCATTTTCACACTTGGTAGCTGGGCAACAACCCACATCCAAATGTGAACATATTTATTATTTGATAAATTTACTTGATTTTTTTAATAACATTAAGTTAAAAATCAAATAAATTCATTAATGACATTTTGTAACATCATTAGTAGAATCCTTATCCATTGATATAGTTACTATCATAACAATATGTGACTGCAGACATGAACAATCCTGCAATACTCAATTTTATAGTCACTATAGGAAGCCTGCTCCAGGAGTGGTGTAATAATAATAATACCTATTAGTAACAATAAGTTGAACAAAGCACAATATAATAACAGAAACAATGTAATAGTAACTGGCATATAATATATATACATGTTTATTAATATATGTCGCATCAAAATATAAATTTAATTATGCTTTCTGTATCCTATTGAACTAGTTTATCCAGGTTTTATGATTGCCAACATCCATCCCATGAATAATGTGGGAGCCGAATAATGGTCCTTGGTACATTTCTGAGCTTCTGTTTAAAAAAACATCATGACTTGTGCCAGTAATTAGCAATGCACCAAGCAGTAAGGTGTAATTACACTGATTGCAATCTATTAAATTGCAGTGACATTTCTTTTGTCTTCCATTCATTCATGTTATACAGACATAAAATGAAAAATATGTTCTATCCATAAACGTTGTTAGTAGATAATACAAGATACAATAGTTATATTTTTGTTCTAAATATTTATCTCGGTACATACTGTAGTTCCAATTCAAAATGTAATGATAATACCTTCAAATGTAATAGTATATATTGCACAGTACATTGTCTTCGATATTCAACTGTAATAAAATGGAAACTAGGCAATAGCAATATATGACACTGTAATGTAATTCACCATAGGCCTGTGCACTGGAGTTATGAAAATACAAATCAATAAATTACTATTGAAATATTAAAAATTCTATAGTAACAAATGTAACAGTACTTGTGTGTTACAATAGTATGTGTTATGAAAGCTGCTCTCTACTGTAAGAATTCTATAGTAACAAATGTAACAGTACTTGTGTGTTACAATAGTGTGTGTTATGTAACAGTACTTGTGTGTTACAATAGTGTGTGTTATGAAAGCTGCATCTACTGTAAGAATTCTATAGTAACAAATGTAACAGTACTTGTGTGTTACAATAGTGTGTGTTATGAAAGCTGCATCTACTGTAAGAATTATATTTATTGAAAACATTACTTTTGAAAACTTAAACATAATATATTATTAACTCGATGAATACATACTGTAATCTACAGGGTGTTCAATGTGGTAACCATTCAATATTAATAATAATTAATCACATCTACCTGCAAGGTTTACCAATTGCAATGGTGATCAGGGTGATGTTAGGCATGGGTTAATTGCATGGGTTAATTATAGTAATAATAAGTATCCGACATGTCACATCCATGTTACCCAGTTCCTGCCATTTCCACCTAGCATGCTTTAATTACCAGTAGATCAGGTTCAGATAACTATTTTAACTGGAGGGAGAATGCAGTGGGCCAGCTGGAGGTGGCTGGTGTATTTGTTATTCATAGCAGGAAAGACCTACAAAGTGCAATGTCAACTGGTAATTAATTAGATTTGATCTTTGATCAGTTGACTAGGGCAAACACTACACTTAGTTCCTCAGTCAAGTGGAGGAGTCACAACAAAGGAGTCCAATTAGCTGGATTAGCAGACAGGTGCCAAACACTGTAATAAACTGTTTCTACAGAGAATACTGATGGGGGATAATTCTTCAGCAAGTCATTGATGACATAAGACTTTAGTGAGTCATGTGTCAGAGGAGGAGATTGCCAGCAACTGGTTCCAACTATGAGAGTGAGACAGACCACTTCCTAATTTTATAATTTTTGTTTTAAATATCTAACTTATGCATGGTACTTTATGTGTACATACATTTGATGTTGATCAAAATGCATGGCACTTTCATAAAGTCCAAGTATTGTCATTTAAAAAACAACAAATGTTATGTATGAAAAATAATAATTAATTTATGCAAATTCAACGTTAAATACATTTGAACATATAATTATTCTTCCATCTGCAAATTCATATTGCAATGTTCTACATCCAAGTATTGCTTCTTACGGTTTAAAAAACTTATTATAACAGACTAACCTGACTCGGCAACGAGTATAATTAAAATAATTATTTCTTATTTGCATGTAAAAGTAAATAGATTAATTAAATGCATAACTAACAAATTAGCATCAATTAATTTGCTGACGTTTTTGTTTTATTGCCTTACATTCCTGTAACCATGATAATGATAAAAACAGTCACCTGAATCGATTTGATTACACTATCAAATTTTCCACAAAACTGAGTATATGTAGATTTATTATAGTAGTATCGTGCATAACTACAACATTTAGAATATAAGATACTTAGGAAGAGTTCCGTGATATGATTGGAACCAATGGGATACAATGACAATAAGTTGAATAACTTATTTTGACACTTGACACACACGAGACCGTCCAGTCCAGGCATTATACTAGACCTACAGAATAATAATAGTAGATATAACATGTAAGAATTACCTTGATTCGTTGCCGCTTTCGGTAAGCAGACCTCGTAAATTCCCCATCTCGTCGAAGGAACCTGGTACCCCAAAGAAGCCATGGGTGTAGTTGCTGAGCCGGCTGTAGTGACAGCGGCAGCGGAGCCTGCAGCGGCGACTGCGGCACTGGAACAACGCTTGCGAGACCCGCTTGCCTTCGACTCGGGCAAAGCGGCCGTCGATCCTGCCCGTGCCGACGCCTGTCTTCTGCGGATTGACGGCATCAATGCAGCTTCTACTGCCGGGAATATTGTTGGGACTGCATCGCTTTTCAACGATATTCGAGCACCAGGATATCCAAGGGTTGCCAACATCTCCGGATCGCGATCAAAACAGCTTTTCTCAAAATGAGCGGAGCAAAGCCGGCTGTGTTTCTTCAATAAAACTGGATCCGTAGGGAACCGAAAAAAATGGTGTGTTGCTGTATGTTTAGAAGAGTTTGCATTGCAACCGAATGCCGCACAATGAATCATGATGATATTCGCATTACACAGCCACCTCTGCTGTCATATTGCTGAGAATGAATGTAAACAAGCGGTCGCTGTATCGGCAGAGTCAACTGTGACGTCACATCTCGGCATCCCGAAAAGCGCGCCAAAAATATGCATATTCGAAAATGTCCGGATGTACAGCATAAAATGTGGAATTTTTAATTCTTCGATTTTTGGGGATTTTTTTGGCTTGGTGGACATGGAAATATATAGCAGGATCTAATTTAATATGAATTCAAGCAATAGATGTTTTTATTCCCTTTAAGCATGTAAAACAAAGCAACCAACAGGAGGATTTGTTACCTGGCATCCCCCTGGCTACATGTCTTTGTTTAGCATTTCTCTTATCTCTGCTCCCTTAGTGCGTGTTCTCTCTGACCTAGACTATCATGCCACATGGCTTCACTGGTGTCACACTAAGTTGGCACCGGATTATATTAGTGTAGGGTGACGTCTGACTTGAGCCACCTTACTTCTACAGAGGAAGACTGGCAGTTCTTGTTCTTAGCAGTTAGCACTGTCGGCCAGTGCCAAGTGGCATAGTCTCCAGACTACATTAAATGCATTCCCTGTCCAACAGGTGGGTTAACTGCTACTAGTAGTTGGCTCTTTGTGGACATCCTGGTGGCTTAATTAAGCTGTTTTATGGCCTGAACTGATAGCCTACAATTATTATTTGCTTAACAGGGTGTTTCTGACTGGGGAAAGATGCTGCCTGTTGCCATGTTAGGGTATCATAGTCATGGACTCATGGCTATCAGAGAATGAGGATGTACTATGTGTAGGGATGGCAAGGTGGCATTCTATGTGAAATAACAAAGTATTAAACAAAAATAGTTGAGCATTTCAATATTTCAGGAAAGTTTGATTTTATAACTGCAAATAAATTAATTGTTCCCAGTATATATTGAGAAAGTACTCAGATGTACTCGTAATGTACTCGTAAAATCTGAGTACAATGAGTATGAGTACATGACCCATAAGTTTTATGAGTACGAGTACTTCAAAAATGTACTCGAGTACCGAGTACTTCCGCCCCAGGTCTGCTGTAGGTATTCGCTGTCTTCGATGGTACTGCATACCAGCTTCCTCACATTTTGCTGTACATCCGCATCTACCTATACCAGAGACAAAGTGACAATTAGCATGACTCTGACATGTATGATATTTTATATGTGATGACACATTTATCGAAAGTCGATAATACATGGTATTTGTATTCAATTAAACTTTAACTTTTAGCAGTGTCCATGAAAAAATACATAAATTATCCAGCATTGTTACAGTGGTAGGATTTCATTGTTTTTGTGTTGCTAATAGTCAGTGGCAGCCAGCTGAGTTCTTGCAATGTACACCAGGTACTTGTTATGTACAACACAAGTTTGTGATAAAGTAATGGTATTGAAAGCCTTTTCAAATTTTTCAACAACAATCTGTTGATACACTGACAGCAGCATTTTACTTATTTAAGTTATCTATGTATCATGAGGACTGTTATATTTTTCATGCCATGTTTCATATTTCTAAATTATTCTTTTTTATCACTGGTTTATATTTTCACAAATAATTTACATTATATTTTCATTTCGCATGATGATTATACACCTGTACCCATTGTACTCATTATTTTATAAACAACACTTCAGCAAAGTTAGTTCTGATATGGTGTAGTATCCAGTCCTCAGGATTGCTCAAAGCGCTTTAGCAGACTTGTTAAATCGAACACCATCTCGACTTATGTGGGAAGCATTCAGCCACACTGAAATTAATATGCGAAGACTATTCGTACAGAATATTGCGGTCTGTAGCCGGTACTCTTCATACAGCTGAGTAAACCTGAGCAATGTAGCATGTAATGATTGTACATGTAATTCTCAGTCACATGGCGATGACCCTGACTAGTCTAGTCACTATTATTTGCGAGTTGTAAACATACATACCAAGAATTGTATAAACTACAAAATGTTCGAATGTTATTTAGAAAAACAATTATGATTCTTAATAGTTATTTTTATTTGATATGTACAGCCCCTGTACATAGTACATTTGGTCAACTAAACATCTTCCTAAGTAATTTTTTCTCATTGGTTTACATTTTATGGGCATGCGATATTAAACAAATTTGTAAAATAAACATAATTGTTTAGTCACTAAGTTGTAAACGTACAAGGCATGTATAAACTACAACTAGCATTTGACATCATGTGTACTAGTGTTTTTTTTTTGTAACAAAGAATCTTGATAAAAGTTTCTGTTTGTTTTTTATATATACCTGACATTTTTTCAACCTCTTCCTAATTTTTTTTTCTATTGTTGTTTTGCATTTTATGTACATGTGATATGTATATGATGTTAAAAATTATTACATTATACACATCAAGTGCAGTGATTGTACCTATAGTTGTATTGTACTTTTCATTATTTTGTAGTCAATCTCATCAAATAGTGTCAATAAAATGTTTTCACTTTACATTGTCTTTACTTTAATTCACATGCATTTCTAACAACAATATACAATTTAACGAGGACACACATTACTGCAAAATCCTCATGCAGACAAACAAAATTATCACATACGGGGATGGATCCAGAAATCGAGTCTGGGGGGCACAAAAACCTCCACTGGCCACCGAACCAAATGTTGTAGTCTAAATTTTGTCGCTACCACAACTTCACCCGCTCCACTTGAGTGGTAATGTTGGAAAACGCCATAACGTTCAGCTTATTATTATCACCTAAACTGAGGCACATTTCAAATGGTCTGGGAGGACACAGTCGCGTGGGCCCATTATAAAAGATTTGCAGACACGCCAAATTCTTAAGGTCTAGAGGGGCCCGCCTGGATGAATGAATGAACGTTTATTCAGAACATTGATAACAATATATACAAGACAAGACAACCAAACAAGTTTAACTATAATACAAGTGAGAATATACAATGTTTGAAGGGGGTAAATACGAAGTCATTGACTTGGATCCGCCTATGACACTTGTTTATTGCTTGTATTTATAATTTTGATAACAGGTTTGGTGACAGAGTAACCACATTTGACAACACTCATTTACCTGAAGGTGAAGAGCTTTGAAGCACACATCTGCATGTGGTGTTGACACACCTCGAGTTCTGAAAATATAGTACTTGTATTAATAAAAATAACAATAATAATTTTGATGTACACTGTACTTGCAAAAGTTGCAGTGCAATGAACGACTACCTGCCAAATGCAACCAATGCCAACAGTCAAAAGCTATCTATATATATATACATGTTATGGACATTAAATTTCAGAGGGGCGCTGGTTTTCTGAACATAATAAAAACTCACAGAAGGGGCAATCAAAAAACCTGGTGAAACTACTGGAATATTCTTTTCCTTGTAAATAATTAAATACCAAGATTACATACAATTGAATTCATATAACATGTTTTAATATCCAATAATAGTAATTTTTAATATAAAAGTAATAGATTAGTTAAATTAATTACTATTACATTACTGTTGTTAGTCAATTATGTACATATTGTTTTGTTAAACCTATTATTATTGGTTCAATAATCATAATCGTTACGGATCATTTTTAATTGTGACTCTGAAAACAACGATACACTCCTTCAGTTGATCAAAACAGCCTGCAACAGTCGAGGTGTGACACATATCCTAATAACCGGAGACTTTAATATGAAAGACATTGATTGGGAGACATGGACGGTACCAGAACATTACACGTTAGAAACGGAACTACTTAAAACCCTGAGTGACTGCTTTCTACACCAACATGTCAATTTCCCCACCAGGTATCGACACAATCAAGAACCATCACTTCTTGATCTGATAATCACCAATGATGAACATATGGCACAAAACATAAAACAGAAGCCACCTCTAGGGAAAAGTGACCACATAATCATTGAGACAGAATGTCACTGCTACTGTGATACAATGAGTGAAGAGAAGGCAAGTTACCAGTTTGAGAAAGGCAACTACACTGACATCAAGCGCAAACTCAGAGAAATAAACTGGAAGGAGACTCTGAATAACCTAAGTGTGGACAAGACGTGGCAAGAACTGAACAGCACACTCTCAGACCTGGTTGATAAACACATACCAAAGAAACAGACAGTAACAGGAAAGAGAGTTAAGCCTTTGTGGATGAACAGCGATGCAATGAGGAAAGTGAAAAAGAAGTACAACAGTTGGAAGAGGTATACTGAGACAAAACAGTACAGAGACTATGTTGAATACTCACGTGTGAGAAACATTGCGACCAGTGCTGTAAGGAAAGCTAGAAAAGACTTTGAACGGAAGCTTGCGACAGAGGTCAGCAAAAACCCCAAGGTGTTCTGGCGTTATGTCCAAGATGGAAGAAAGGTTAGATCTGCCATGGGTGAATTTGACTTGGATGATGGCACAACAGCAAAGACAGACCAAGAGAAAGCAGACACACTAAACACATTTTTCACAAGTGCGTTCTCACATGAAGATCTGACGGAAATTCCGACACTCGAAGACAGACATAATGGAAACCTGCTGATCAGCATTGAAATCACAGCAGAAGAAGTCCTGGCTAAATTAACCAACTTAAAAACAAACAAGTCACCTGGTCCAGACAGATGTCACCCGTACGTTCTACATGAACTGAGAAATGAACTGGTGGAGCCCCTCCTTTTGATCTTCAACAGGTCATTGAAGGATGGAGTGCTCCCAGCTCAATGTAAGACAGCACACGTAACAGCCTTACACAAGAAGAACTCAAAAAGACATGCTTCCAACTACCGGCCAATCAGTTTGACATGCATAGCATGTAAGATTATGGAAAGCATTATTCGAGACCATCTCCTGACTCATATGACTATGAACAACATGTTCCACAAAGGTCAGCATGGATTTAGACCAGGCAGGTCATGCACCACCCAACTCCTAGAAGTCATGGAGAATTGGACTACCACCATTGACTCGGGCGGATGTGTAGACACAATATATATTGACTTTGCGAAAGCCTTCGATACGGTGCCACACAAAAGACTAGCAAAAAAACTAACTGCGTATGGCATCCAAGGAGAAGTGGCAGCGTGGATCGCAGCTTTCATAACGGGACGAAGACAAAGGGTAGTAGTAAATGGAAAGCTATCAGATTGGGCAGAGGTCACAAGTGGCATACCTCAGGGAAGTGTCCTTGGCCCCATTCTATTTATCCTGTTCATCAACGATCTACCAGATGGTATAAACAGTGGACTCAAGATCTTCGCCGATGATACAAAAATATATCGAGATGTAAGGTGTGAAATGGACAAAAAGCTATTACAAGAAGATATTAACAAACTAACATCGTGGTCAGAGAAATGGCAGTTACATTTCAATCCATCAAAATGCAAACATCTGACTTTTGGCAAGCCGAAGGTTAACACCACATACACGATGACAAGTAAAGATGGGGAAGTGTCAGAAATCGACAGCACATCAGAAACAGAAAAAGATCTCGGTGTAACGTTCGACAGATCCCTAAAATTCCGACAGCATATTGGCACCATTGCAAAGAAGGCAAACCAGATGACAGGCCTCATCAAACACACGTTTAAACATCTGGACAGTAGCAGCTTCCGAGTATTATATACAGCGCTAGTGAGACCACATCTCGACTATGCTGACTCCATCTGGAACCCGCACTACGCCGTAGACATCAACACCCTTGAAAGAGCACAACGGAGAGCAACCAAGCTGGTCCCAGAAATAAGAAACTTGAACTATGAAGACAGGCTGAAACATCTTAACTTACCAAGTCTGGCATACCGAAGAAGAAGAGGAGACCTGATCCAAGTCTACAGAATTATTAATGGCATCGACGACATCAATCAAGAGGACTTCTTCAAGATCACAACAAACCGCACACGAGGCCACACAAAAAAAATGTATAAGACACCAAGCAGACTTGATATTAGGAAACACTCCTTCTCACAACGCATCTTCCTAGACTGGAACAACCTTTCTCAGCAAACAGTGAACGCTGAAAACATCCTCTCCTTCAAAACAAAACTCGACAAAGAATTGAAGATGGACAGGTTTAAATTTTAATAAAAGCACAAAATAACAAGACAAGCCACGTTCTCAATACCAAAATACGATGCGTAAAGGCGGGTGTACACAAGGCTGTTGTGCCTTATTTTAAAACCCGAAGATCCAGGCAAGTAATGCATTTACACTGTTACTATTATCCCAAGCCTACTTAGACTACTACCATATACGACATAGACATAATATAATCACTATCATTGACAGGTATATGCCATAGCGTCATACTGCTAGCTGATATTAGTCGATACTATAGTAAACAGGGCCCAACCAGGCCGCCCATACCGCCATTGGCTATGACTAAAAGGTAAACAATTAAAATAAAAAACAAATAAATTTAGTACAAGCAACATTAATATACGTGACTATAGCTTAATAATGTTAAATTACTAACCTGTCTGGAAGAACCTTTGCAAACGCTGCATCTCATTTGTTGATGTTGTGACTGACCCCACGGCACGGGCAACGGCCCACGGCCACTGGCACTGTCGCCAACTCCTGTTTACTTTGTTTCGTTCCATAGTCGTTCCCAAATAGAAATACACCTTTATGCGTGGGTACTGTTTTTGTCTGTCTAATTTAGCCCATTTTGTTGTGTCGGTGGCATATATGTTCGTGGACGTCCACACATTGCCTAAACTCGGAATTCCATAACATCAACAGCGCCAAAGGGTGGGGTCAAAGGTCAATATCGCCCATAATTCGCGATCACGAGAAGACAAGAACGCGATTCCACGCAAAGTTCAATGTCCATACTCAGGTAAAATGGAAGCAAAAAACCGGATCCAGTTTTTACTAAACACGAAAGAGTTCGCAGTTTTTTTATTAATTTAAAAAAACGAACTAATACATATGCATAAACGAACTAGGATATCATTGGGGAGTACTTGATTCCTCTGGTTTTTTTTGAAATTACTAAGAAACGCGAGGAGCAAAACAATCGAATTGGTTGAGTACCTTTAACATAAAGATGTGTCATCACCAAGTTGAAATAATTGAAACGGACAACCGGTAATCGTTACGGTCGGGTCTGACGGACGAGCTGTTGTATTCCATCATCGACTCCCGTTTAGGTATCCGCGACATCGATTACTGGTGGGTCGCGCTTGGCTATGACGGGTTGCTTCTGATCACGCAACAGTCGCTTCCATCACTAGCCGCGGTGGCGAACTTTACGACGCTGGGTAAATCAGATCCGCTTTGATCCAGGTGTCGGCATCACGTGACCGACGTGCTCTAATAATCAGCAGTGCGGCTGAGTAGATTTGTAGAATACAGATTAAATGGAATTCGTACCGAGTCAATAACGCTCCAGACATATTAAAAGGAGGAAGTATGTCCCTAGTTTTTCATTTATTAATTAATATTATGTTCTTAAGACAACATGTATAATACATATTTTGACGGAATACTGCCCGCCAAATTGTGTATAGTAAGCCCGTAACAATGTTCGGAATTTGAAAGTTACGACCCCGTAGCATGTTCAAATGGTAAACAAAACATCCCGTTTCAAAACAAGCTTTATTGACAGTATTGCCGAGGTGAGCTGAGTTAACCGCACTACATCTGATGTTCTAAGATTTCCAATTGTTCCACGTTCAACACCTAGCCTGTTATAGATTATTACGCTAGCTAATTCCAGGTTGAGGAACGGGTTACCCCTCTTTAACGTGAAACCTGCTTTCGATATGGATGTCTAATTAGAAACGGTCGGCCAGGGTACCAATCCTGTGCTGTCGTTTCGAACCTTGGGCAAGTTCGTTCACTCTACGTTGCTGCAGTTCACTCAGCTTTACGAATGAGTACATTGCTATAGACGGTGGTGCATATTTGTATACAAACGGTCATAATTGCAGCGTGGCTGAATGCTTCCCATAGAAGTCGAGATGGTGTTCGATTAAACAGGTCTGCCAGGGAGTAAAATGTAAAGCACTTTGAAGCGTCCTAAGGACTGGATACTGCGCTAAATGAGAAATTACCTTTACGTTTTTATCTCACTGCAAAGAAACCCGCCTGCTTCTAAGCGTGATGTATTGCCTATTCGTTTTACGACTTCTTCGCGACGAGGTTATTATAAAGAAGTTGCCATAATTGAGACTTTCTGCGTCAATCGTCGCCTCTGCTAAAGCCACTTCCGCGAGCTTGTAAAATAGCACTGATCGTTGTACGATGACATTTATGAAGATGGAGATCGCTATTATAACGGGGCACATGTTTAGAGTTGTGCTTTAGAACAATTTGCGGTCAGAGATGCCTTGTTCGCGTAGACTGTTCGTCGCGGAGTGAGATCGTTTGCATCTACAGCACTTCTTGCAGGCACCATGCAGTTTTTGCACCAGCACATCCTTTCGCACACGAACTTTGATATCCGTGGTTAGTTGTTAATCATTGACGTCGGAACGGAGGGGGCTTGGTTCTCCATATGTGACATGGTCACTGGACAGGTATTTTAGAATTAGTAAAGATGATCACCACCACATGGCAGCACCCAGAACTTAATGCATTTTAGATAACGTAGTGTATTATTTATTTTTATTCTACCAAATTATATTGTCATTAGTTAGAATTACTTAATTGCTCACCAGTGCACCCAGGCAGCGTCTTACAATTAACACCACCCGTGGTTTTGGAAAGTTTCAAAACTTATGAAGCAATACTTTCAATTTATAGTGATATCATGATGTGTGATAGCTGCCTCGTTAGTTGTAAACAGATTCACACCCTTTATTGAATTAATTATTTAACATTTTCCAAATAAAAAAATTCTTCACCATCTACGTTATGATGTCGTATCGAACATATCATATACAGAAAAAATATATGAAATGAATACTTGCATACACTAACTTGATATGGCTGCAATGGTTTTGCATTGATTTTAATGACAATAAACCAAGCAAAAAGTATAAAACGGGTACGTTGCCACAGGGCAACAACGTCCAATAAAAGGGTTTAATGGGCTAGACTGTGTTCCAGACTTGTCAACAAAGCTGGAATGCTATGTCCGTTCACATACTGTCCACACTGCCCAGCTCAGGTTATGTTGATACACTAAGATTGTCAACCAGGTAATACTTATATGTATCTGTACAGGCCGTGCAAGTACTGTACTGGGTCACTCCTGACTGTGGCCAGTCGTCTTTCTTTCGTATTGGCTGTCATAATCTTGTATTTAATTGTCTTTCTTTGGTTTTAGTATGTTCTGTGCGTAATGTTTTGGTTGTATCAGGTTAACTTGAATTTGGAATTTATTTTGGTTAAAAGATCAGTTAGTGTTGTTAATGATCAGTTTTAAAACTTGTCTTACAGTGGTCTATCCATTTAACCTTACACTTACCATCCCTAGCCTATTTTAGAGCCTACACTTAACATATTTTTGAATGGTGTTGATATTTTTGATGAGCGTCAAGGATGGTACATTTTGAGGCACCCAAAGAATGTGCAACATCATGCCTCTTTCGTCATCCGAGTTGTAACGTTCGAGCTGCAGCTGCATCATCTCGTGGTTGTTCCCAAAATCTCTCCAGCTCTACCCACCTCGAACCGCGAAAAATGTCCAACATTACCCTCTCAAACCGCGAACAAATCATCAAAACTAACCTCCTCGAACCGCGAATAATCTCCAACGCTATCTCCCTCGGCACATCAAAAATCTCCCAACACTACCCCCGCGACAACGGAAAAAATCTTCAACACTAATACCTCCCAACACCCCAACCTCCGCCTTCGATGTCATGTCCAACAGCAGCCAAAAATCACCATTTTCCGATGCCAAGTTGGAATATGTCTTCTAAACTGTTTTCACTAAAAAGATACAAAAGTAAATTCTTAAAACTGGATACCCAGTCCATGGGGGCCGCTCAAGTTGCACTACCCCTGCCATCGACCGACTTGTTCATTCCAACTCCATTTCGACTTCAGTCACGCAGTGAATACTGCGAGAACATTACATTCGTTATTCGATTTTTTAGGCGTTCGGTGTGATCACCACAGAGGCAATATACAGGACATATAACAAAATAGCGGTAATAATAGCGGCAGCTACAAGCTAGTGGGTTATAACCAGACCATACCATCCCTTATGATTACCGTCTTCTTATTATAGACTTCTATATATAGACCGATTTAAGTGTCGTTATGGATTTACGAGCATCGATGCATTGCTGAAGTTTGGGTCCAGAGAAGTGTGTCTAAGTGCAACATTATTATATAGTCAAGGCAAAGCAAACTACGTTTGATAAACATTTCTGGATTGTACTGTGTAATGGGAAACAAAAGACGAATGTGTGGGCCAATAGACCTAATATAGTTAATACAATCTAACCATTTGCACCTACAAAACATATTTCGTAACTAAGGTCTCTCTTTCTAGCACATCGATTTCCTTCTTAGACTACAGTAGTATTATGGTCTCCACGCTTCTATGCAGTATTCCAAATTAGGCCTACTATTGTTCTAGACACCGGCATAACTAGTTCTTTTTCGTTGTAAGTCATAGTTCCCCTAATTAATCCAAGAATCAGATTTCCCTTTGAAGATGCAATCCCGCGCTGTTTAGAAAATTTCATATCAACACTAATTGTTATTACATTCGCCTAATTGGCAGTTAAAATGCATTTGACCATAGAGTTATTAATTCAGTGGAATAGCAATGTTTTATTGAATAAAAAGAAGTGTGTCGCTGTCTGCAATTTTCATGAAAAAACTAGGTGAAAAACTTGGTAACGCGTCAATGCGGAATAAAAACAGTTGCCCCATCTAGCGGATCACACAGCGACAGCGAATTTCTTTCACCCATTTTCGATTATCCAATCTCCGTGGTGTGGCGCCACCATTTGTAGCATTTGCCGTAGTGTGGAGAACAGCTTTTTTATTAAAATGTTTTTTTCTAAAAATGGAAATATTCGATACCCAGTCAGTGGACGGCCTATCTGATACCACATAAACGGTTCATAACATAATTAATTTTCCTTTCAAGTTTGCTTTTTTGGGCATATAAATAATTGTTTTAGTTTATATTTATGTATGTTTAAACACAATGTGCTGTTACAATTAGAAGATCAATGGCGGGTCAACATTGTAAGAATGTATGTTGTAAGCCATCAAAGCGGTCAAAATGGAACCGAGATGTTGCTAAGACCCATCGTGTGCCACGGTCATCGTTGCAGCGGCATTTAAAATTGAATGGAGCAATCAGAAAGCAACCGGAAACAGTGTTTTTTTTATAAAGAAACTGGATTAGACCTGGTTTGTTTTAATGGTTGAATTTGAACATAGAGAATTCCATCTTACAGTGACACAGTCAGATCCTTAGCATTTGAAGTTGCAGCTACAACCAAAACCAACATCCAATTCATGTGCTAAATGTAAGAGAATATACATAAGTGTGATTATGGTGATATTGCAAATGATAAAGATAAATAAATTGACAGAGAAACGACTCTTGATGACCGGCCCATCTGACCTCAATGTACGGGGGTCAGGAAATTCCTTTCACAATGTGTTGGACAAGACCCATCCGCACATACCTCATTAAAAAAAGTTCAATCCAATTTGTATTAAAGGAATAAACCCATCATTTTTCCTTATGGGCCCATCTGAATCCCACCCTACTCTACCTTTAAAGAGCATAATATACGTATGAGATACTTATATTGCACAAATACATCAGGATGTTTTTACACCCACTGTAGTTTAGGCTGAATTGTGTGCACCTTGGAGGCAGTCACTAAAGTAGTTGGCAACTTGGAACTTGGCAGAACTGGCTTCAAAGCAGTGAAAGTCCAGTTTAATCCCTTTAGCCAATGTAGCAGTCACTCTGTACCAGTGTCTCTTGCTGTGTAAGTGCTCATAACACTTTAGGGTAAAACTTCACCAGGGCCATGCTGAAGTTGACAAGGGGAGCAACCATAAAACCTGGAGAAACTAGTGAAATCTACAACCTAATCAAATGGAATTGTTATGTAGTTTAAATTTGGTTTAAATTTTCAAAAGTAATATAAAAGTAATAGGTCAATTACTATTACTTTGCTTCCTAGTACTATTACTTTGAGTTTTTGCTCAACCTATTACTATTACTTCAATATTTGTAATCGTTCCTATTACATACTACTATTACACCAGGCCTGCTCAAAGCATGAATAAGAGTAATTATCATGTAGAAGATACCTTTATTAAGTCATGCTTACAACTTGGTGTAACATCTACCACATTCTCTGTTGTTCAATCATGTCAATATCAGAAGTCTGCCTCGCCACCACCAACCATTTGAACATTATTTTGCCAATTTCAGTCACTCGTTTTCGATAATTGGTTTATCTGAAACGTGGCTTCAGGAAAGCAATGTTGATACTTATAACATCACAGGCTATATGGTGAGTAACTATAGGAACAATAAAAAGGGTGGTGGCATGACGGTCTGCATAAAAGATTCACTTCTTTACAAATGAAGAGAAGATTTAGACAAAAAGTAATGAAGATATAGTGTGTGTTTATTGAGTTGGACAAAGGTATACTTACATATAAAAGGAACGTTATTATAGGAGTTGTGTACAGACCACATAAATGTATTCACTTTAATCTTGCATGCTATCTTTAAAATTATCCATAAGGAGAATTGCCTATAGGACGATAACCAGATTTTTGGTAAAGGGCACTTTGGCCATGGACAGTTGGGCAACAGACATTTTGGTAACAGGACATTTCGGTAACATGACATTTTGGTAATAGGACATTTCAGTAAAACTATTGAAACTAATCAGAATGATTTGGTCATTTTTAAAGATGTCCTTATGTGTGTCTGGTTTTAAATGTGTGCAGCTAGCCACTGACTGGATGTAGCAATAGAACACTCTAACCTGTCCCCTCTAATGCATGGATTTACCTAACCCATATCCCCATGACTGACTGCTGTTGCCTGGGAAGCCATGTTCCCTTTCACTGCCTTGAAAGTTCATCAAATAAGCACTAACTAGCACTAACTTTGACTGCTGGTGGGAAGCCAAGTCCTCTGTCTGGAAAAATGACCAGCCTAATTTCTAAATGGTTTAACTGACTGGCACCACTGACATGGCAGACTGAACAGGTTTTAATTCATTGATAGATTTTATTACCTTACAGATTTACTTTATCATGTGTAATTAAGTTCAAGAAATCTTACAAAACATGCCATACGCATAATAATAAAAAATAGTAAATAAAAAAAATGCAATATCTATTACAAAAATATATATAATTATCTATGCAAGACACCTTAAAAATGACCAAATAATTCTGATTATTTTCAATAGTTTTACCAAAATTTCCTATTACCGAAATGTCCTGTTACCAAAATGTCTGTTGCCCAACTGTCCATGGCCAAAGTGTCCTTTACCAAAACGTCATGGATTCGCCTATGATATCTCATGGGTGACTTCAATATAAGTCTGCTAAATGTGAATAAACATGTACCTACCTTGAATGTATGTATACCATGTCATATATTCCTCTCATTAGCAAACCAACTAGAGTAACTGCTACTTCTGCTACCTATTGACAGTATTTTTAGTAATAACCTAACCATTAATAGCACAGAAACCTGTTCTGGCATACTATATATATATATCAGATAATTTTCCCGTCTTTTATGTCAATAACAATTGTTGTTCAACATAATTATGTAAACACAAATTACATAACTAAGCGGCTTTATACCGATCAGAACATAGCAAAGTTTAGAACAAGTCTAACTAACGCTGACTGGTCTCTTGTTACTTCTGAGCTTGATGACCCAAATAATGCATGTTGCTTTCTATTCACAGTTTGTTAAGCATTATTAGTTCAGAGACTCCAGTGAATGAACAGCCCAATCCTTTCATGTGGTCGTTTTCATGAAGTAAAGATTAAACAAAATGGCTATCACATGGACTGAAGACCTCCATAAAATAAAATAAAAAAAAATTTGCCTACTACAAAAAAGCACCTACCCTTACTAATGAAACTGACTATAAAGTATACAGCAATAAGCTTAACTCAATTTTAAGAATCGCAGAAAGAAATCATTATCAACAGTTATTAGAGCAAAATCAATGGAATCTTCTCAAATCATAGCAACTTATCAAGCAAATAATCAATAAAAACCTCCCCAATCTCTGAAGATAACTATTAATAATAAGCTATTAACCGATAAAAAAGTCTCCAATAACTATTATGTTAATGTTGAACCATCGTTGGCTGAAAAGATTACCAAAAATGCTATTGACCTGTCAATGTTATATTATGTATCAAAACTTCCATACAATATTGATCTCGCCTGTTGAAGTGAATGAAGTAGAAACTATAATCAAAGATCTAAATATGTCAAGTCCTGGATGAGACTTGATAACTCCACGTATTATTAAATTAACATATCATGGTTTCCTACTTCCCTTAACACATGTTATTAACTCGTTAACTATAGTTATTTTTCCGGACGACATGAAAATTGCAAAAGTGACCCCGATATACAAAGGTGGTGACAAGACACTCGTAAACAATTACTGTCCAATATTGATTTTGCCAGTTTTCTCTAAAGTTCTAGAAACATTAATGTACAATAGATTAACATCTTTCATAAACAAACATAACATCTTATATGATTACCAGTGTGGATTTAGGAAGAAGCATTCTGCAAACATGGCTCTTGTGCAACTAGTAGATACGATGTCCACAACTCTAAATAATGGTGACTACGTACTATGTGTTTTTGATGACTTCAGTCAAACTTTCGATACAGTTGATCATCAAATATTACTTAATAAACATTATGGTATTACAGGAAGAGCGCTTATCTGACTTGAAAGTTATTTGTCTAATAGAACGCAGTATGTTTTATTTGACAGAATAAAATCGAACATTCAGTCTAAATGCTGTGGTGTCCCAATAATAGGGCCACTGTTATTTGTAATCTATATTAACGACATTGTTAACGTATGATACATCCTTTTTCCTATTATATTTGCAGATGATACACATTTTTGTCAGTCGTATCAGTCTTAGCAAGCTTGAAACTGTCATGAATCAAGAACTGCAAAAATGTTGTATTGTGGTTAAAGAGTAATAAACTATCTTTAAATATCAGTAAAACACATTTTATGGTATTCAAGTCAGTAAATAAAAAGGTCTCCAATCCAATCGCCATCTTTATTGATGGACTACAAATTAGTCAAATAGAAAACACAAAATTCTTAGGAATTTTAATCGATACTAATATGTCCTAGTCTTTTCATATCCAGTATATAAAATCTAAAATAGCCAAAGCTGTTGGAATTATAAGTAAAGGTAAAAAAAACCTGAGTAGATCATCCCTTGTAACATTATACTGTACATTTTTACATCCATATCTAACTTATTGTATCAAAGTGTGGGGAGGAGCATATAATACACATTTTAGGTCTCTATTCAAATTGCAAAAGTTTGCAATTCGGCTAATCATGTCAGCTCCATACAGAGCCCACACAGACCAACTCTTCAAAAAGCTGTCTATTTTACCAGTATGAAAAATCTACGAACACACAGTTGTGCTATATATGTATAAAACTGTTAAGAATATGTTTCTATCGGTTGTGACAAGGATGTTCATTAGAAACACAACGAACTCCACAAACATAGGACACATTAAATTATGGAACTATACGGCGACAACAGTGGATTGTAATTATGCATTTGTAATGTTTAAATGTCAACTCTAGACATTTTTGTTAGTAAATAAAATTAATGACTTATTAAGACTTATATAAATAGCATTCCTTTTTTGCAATTTTTAAATGAAGTATTTATGAAAATAGTACTGCTGTGATTTATGTTGCTGTTTTTCTTCTTTCTTCAGTTACACAAACTGTTATCTTGCACCATGAAATTTACATATGTATTACATGTATTGTGAGGGATAATCAGCTACAAGTGGCAATATACCTCATTATAGAAACTCTGACAATCTCTGTATGTAATCGAATTGAATGTAACGTATCATAGTTTCTGTAATTAACCGTTATTAGAAAAAATATTTTTTAAATGGGCCAAGAGGCCCTGAAGTCCTTTGGACTAATACGTCTATATGTGACCCCGGCTGACCAAATGAGTGATAAGTCGGAAAAATTGTAACATTGTTTTCTGACATTCTTGTAAAGGATGGGCAGGGTGCTTTACATGGTTTCAAAAATTATGACTGCTACAAAAATTGGCGAAGTTATGGAGCATTGAACATGGTAGGGTTCAAAAAGTGAAAATGAAGAAAATGACTGTTGAACTTTTACATTATATATGCAAATCGATTGCATGGAAATATTACATGCATGACATTCAAATGTGGCACACAGTATGTATGTTATGTTGCAGTGATACACCGGAAGTACAAATGTGCTGCTACAAAGACTTATCAAGTTATGCCAGATTATGTCTTTATGTGTAAAACTAAGAGGACAGATTATTTGAGAGTAAAAGGTAGACTAAAGAAAATAAAAAATGACGAAGTTAATGCAGAGTTAAGATAATTGGCTAGTGGGTATAAATGCTTTATAAAACAAATATCAAAATGCTACCATAAACAGTTACATGAAAACTTGTGCAACCTAAAACATAGCAAGCCTGCAGAATACTGGGATATATTTAATACAGCAAGTAACAGCAATGAAAAATGTGGAAATATTTCACTGGATAAGTTTATGAACCACTTTGAAAAACTCTGTGAAAAATCTGAAAGTGAAACTGCAGCTAGTGAGATACCGTTTGATCCAAGAAAGATTTCCCAATCAAACGAACACATAAACAGACCATTCACACAAGATGAGGTACTAATGCAAATCAAAAAACTCAAAAACAAAAAGGCATGTGGTATTGATAATGTTATAAACGAATATTTAGAAAACAGCCCCACAGAAGTAATTTTAGTTATTGTTAAGATGTTTAACCTAGTTCTATTATCTGGCATTGTGCCAACATATTGGTGTATTGGGATCATTAAGCCTATATACAAAAAGCAGGGGTCAATAGATGACCCAGACAACTATCGTGGCATTACACTATTAAGCTGCATAGGCAAGCTGTTTACAGCCTCCATTAACGCGAGACTGACCACATACCTAAAAGAAGCGAATGTAATAGGTGAATTCAACAACATATTAAAAGGTATCATCATGTGGATAATTCAATGCTCTTCAAAATAACACTTATTTGTAATTATAGAATAAACCCATGAAATGTTTTTTGGTGAATCATAGTTACAGATCATTAAAGGTTATGATGGAAGTAAAATGTTGACATGTTTAGTGGAGACTATATACATGCCAGTGAAGATACACCTGGAAATAAAATATTTGAGTAGTTGTTCACAAGGTACATACATAGCATGCATTTTGACTTAAAACAGTAGCAATTAGAGACATAATACTAATTGAATTGGAGCTGCATATAACTGGATTTAAATTTGCCCAGTGCACATCACAAATCCTGAAACATGGGGCAGGGGTCAGTTGCTAAGATTGTCTCACTCTCTAAATAAGTCTGATATACTGCTGTGTTGTAACCATGTTTTAAGGTGGTAGGCCAAAGTACAGCATTTGGGAGCATTTTTTGACTGTTGAAGAGAATGGCAGTAACTGGCACTCGGCAAGGATGTAAACCGTAGAGTAATATTTAAATTCAATTAAATTGTTGGAAAAGTTAAATTTGCATTATGCTTCTGTGATCAGGGTATTTAATTATTTACAAGGAAAAGTAGATTCCTCTAGTTACTCCAGGCTTTATGAGTTTACATAGCAGCAGACACTGGGACAGTGCGACTGCTGCCTGGCTAAATGGATGCAATGGTGCTTTGAAGTTAGTTCTTCTGCCAACTATCCTTTTCACACAAGCCTATAGGTTTAGTGACTGCCAGCACACTACTGAGCCTAAACTACCATGCAGGTGTGAGAAACGTCCTGATGTATTTGAACTTGAGCCACTAATTAACTGTCCACCAAGCAGCAGCAGAGCATTTTTATAATAATAATCCACAAGTTCAGTGGCAGTGATCTTCCTTTTATCATTCATGTGATGTTTGTGAGCAGGGCATACAAATGGTTATCATACGTAGACAGGTAGAGAAAGAAACTGACGTTTTCTATAAAAAGAACACGTTTGCTTATCAATGGCACGTATTTCCTACTGTTGCCGTTTCTGCAGAAATCAAACAACCCTGTAGGTAATTATTAATCAAATGTTTTTGGTGAATCATAGTTACAGATCATTAAGGGATGTGATGGAAGTAAAATGTTGACATGTTTACTGTTCACTTATTGCACCATGTCTTGCATTTAGAGGGATAATTATAATAGAAAATAAAATGGTGTGGCACCTATTTTTAAATACATGCATTGATGAGAAACCGGGAATGGCGCAACAATGTGTTAGTTTTCTCAACCCAGAAACACTAGGTGAACAAATACAGAGATCATCTACATACATCAATTGATTCATTATAGTGCCTGCATAAAGACATCCAATTTGTAATTTGTTAAGATTTACACTTAAGTCATCCATGTACACATTAAAAAGGTCGGGAGAAATGATTCCACCTTGTTTAACACCATTTGACAGTAAAAAATCTAGAAAAGCTCTGACACCATCTGACAGTGAATTTCTGGGTACTGTACCAGTGATACAGAATGCGCACAATGTAAGCAGGACAGCCACAGTCAATTAGTTTAGTGAATAGCTTGAGTATGAGCATCTCAGTCGAGTGATGCTTTTAAAATCCAAATTGGTTGGCACACGTTGTGAAGAAAAAGGTAGCCCTTGATAATATTAAAGATTCAAATAATGTACTAGCAATTGTTGCAAGACCAATAGGTCTGTAGTTATTGTTATCAGACAAATCACCAGCTTTGTTTTTAATTATTGGAGCTATTGTTGTGACCATCATAGCATCCGGTAAAAACCCATGAATTAACAAGCTGCTGAATAGCAGTGACATGTAAACATGCAGTTTTTCATTAGCATACTTAAAATGTTAATTACTTATACAGTCATAACCAGGAGCTTTTCCTGCAGGCATCGCCTGAATTATTTCTTGTATTTCTTTAGCATCAACCATCATTTGGTCATTAAATTGCATATTGCTGCAATACACGTCAATCTTTTTTTAGTGTGTTGGAGAGCCAGGTACAGAATTAAGTAGACTGGTAATGATGAAGCCACATATTCTTTACATTTTCAACACCACATGCACCACCAACATTGCTGGGATTTGGCAACTTGGCATTGTTCATTTGCTTGATATCTTTCCAGAAGTTTTTAAAGTCATTACTATTTAGTTTTGAAGCAAGTCGCTCGGCTTTAAGGGCTTCAGCATTTTTTTCACACTTTTATTATGTTTAAATTGAGCACGTTTGATTTTCATTGTCATACAAAGGACCGTGTCGGGGACTCCCCGCAGACCGCCATATGAGAAAAGACTCTCTAGCAACCTGGTGGGAGTCTCTGACCATATCATTCCAACCAAGAACAGCGTGCTTCGAAGACATGTTATGGACGCTTCCCTCCATAATTAATAAGTGCCAATTAGGCTAACAATTAAGGGCCTAGACTAGTGTGTAATAGTTGGATGTTTTGCTAACCAACAATTTCAACATTTTGCGGGCGTACTAGTCGACATGTGAACTGTTTCACACTTATTAAATGCAATTTGACGGAGAGTTTATTTTCAACATAATAGTATTCTGTTCTAGTGGGCCCTATGACAATTGTTATTATGATCCCCAATAAGGAGGCAGTATCTTATTAGACCCTAACAGAAGTGAAACTATACTTTATTATAAATATTTTGGCCACTAAAACTTGTTTTTGCAAGCCAGGGGCCGTTGGCCTAATTGACTACACTACACCTGACATATCTGACGCAATGTACAGAAGTTAGCAGCATCAGCTGTACTTTGCCCCATTTTCTGGCTGTCTTCGCCAGTTGTGATTGCGGGAACCAAACGCCCATGTCCCATATCAAAGAGCAATTCCAGGAAATAAAATTATAATCGAGCTAGTGTGTGCTTATTAACGTTTACCTCCTAGTCACCTACCAACCCTGGCCTGCAAGGATGAATATTATTAATGCATTAATTTATCTGACAGTTACCATTCCTTTGAAAGCTGTTGAAAATTTTTAAAGAGAACCCCACCCCCCGTCTTCTGATGTCAAGATCAGTGACAGTGCAACGACACGGGAAGCGTGCTGAACCGCTGATGAATATCCCAGATTTCAAGAAAAGTTGACAATATCTCTGTATAAATAAAAGGACTTGTGCTTGTCCTTTAAGTCCACTTATAAACAACAACTAGGAAATTCTGGTTCTGTCCTACACCGTTTTATTATACGATCAGATATACCAAACGACTAACAATAGATCATCTCGGAACGACATATCCAATATCAGATTAAATTACTTTCGTTTGGGAAGGGGGGACATCAATATTTTATGCTTCGGACCAATACTGTTAATGTATTTATATCATCATATCAATGTTTAAAAACTTTCATCAGAGGGGGATTGGGGGACTGAGGCCAGATGAATGTAATTTCGCCTGATATTGGACATCGACGTTCCGAGATGATTCCTAAACAAACACCATTCACCCAGTGGAAGTGTTTAACAGAACAAATGTTTTATTTCCATAGCATACAGTAGTACAGCCGTTCAGACTCCAATGAATGAACAGCCCAATCCTTTCATTTGGTCGTTTTCTTCCCGAGAGACACACTGAGAAACAGAGGATACAGTTCTGACAATCGATGTCACATGTCACCACACACCACTCCCCCTAGTGGCCAAGCTGTCTTAATAGGCACACAGGCACGAAATTTCACTGTCAACGAGCCCTTTAGATCCTGGGTCGCTCCGCGGGAACCTTGATTGTGTTGTAGTTGAGGTTCCTGGTGTACAGCTATGAAAGCAAAACACAGCAACATCAGTAACTGTTGTCAACCCTTTATATAAAATTTTAATGTAAATGCACCCTCTCAACTTACCCATCCACTTTTGGTCTAACATCGATAGGACAAATAGGAATTCAAAAGTAAAAATATACAAATAACATAGAAATATATTTTAACAATTTAAGCAATCACGGAAATTTCCATACCAATAGCTAATGTTGCATACATTATTTCAGATGGCGTCATCTATCGACTTGAGATTAGACAAATTAGAAAGTGCTGACTTTCAACATTACAAAAACAAACAGATTTGTGGTGAAAGATCGCAAGACACCTCTAAATATCCACAATTATTACAAAGATATACTATATTTTAAGAAAATAGATAAATGTTTCCAACCCTGGGCTCTTAGATGTGGATTCTTGGCATACAAAGAACTAAACAACTCTGAGTAAGGATGCCTCCCTAAATGGTTTGTCACATACTTGCAGATAAACTTCCACAATTGGTGCAACAAACACACAACTTGGCACCAATAAACTGTCTATTTTATTCATGTCAAAAACATTTTTTTCAAAAGATCTAACTGCATAACCATTATCATTACATCAGTAAAGTTACATTGAATTGTATAATTATTTTAAATTATTATTACACATACTTTGTACTGTGTGTTTGGAGCCAGTTGTTGCCATGGCTGTGGGTTATGCTTCCTGTCAAACCTGAAACAAAGGCGAATAATAAGAAACATTAACAATCACAAAAAAATAGAATTAATAATAAAGAAAGAGCAGTTAAACTTAACAACAGAATGTAAACAATCCGTTGGTACAACATATTTCCCATTTCTCCATAAATATCAATGTTTAGTGCTTCGGTGGCAAACTTGCTACAAAAGTACAAATACCACATTATTGACAACAGTCAGTGTTTTCTATAATTGCACACATAAGTATTATACTATTATTAAACCAAATACTAAATATTATTTATACTAACTAATATACACAGTAAGTTATGCCAATCATCTAGCATATTGGAGTGTTTGAAAATGTTTCATTTTATTATCCGTTTCTGAGAAGACCCCTCGTTGCACCTTTCATTCCCCAGAGGGCGGCACTGCAGTGACATTTAGCAGCAGAGGCATTGTATGCTGGAGGTCACACATATAGAGCACAACAAATAGTCCTTTCACACAATCTCTGTCAGACACTCGTTCCCACTCTCAATTTATCTGAACACATTTTTTCATGCTAGTTTATTTCTATCAGGACCGACAACTGTAGTTTCTAGTTGTCTGGCCTTGACCAGCTCTGTAGCAGATTAAATAACAAGGTTATTCATAGCTTGCAAGCAACAGAAACCGATACACGGGAGAATAGAATGCCAGACTATTACAGTATCTTTGGGTTACAGATAACCACAACATAATATTATGATGCTCTTTCTTGTATGGTCCACGAAATAGCAGTTTTCAAAGTTGCAACAATCAGCTTTGTGGCTTGCTACTTCCGGAAAAGTAACCATTCTGATTTGCTGGTCTTCTGCTGTATCTTGTTTCACTGGTAAAATAATAAGTTGATTTGATTAAATAATTAGCTAAATTTTGATTAATCCGCATATTCCACAAAATGAATATTTTGTAGCAGCAAATGATTGCACAATTTGGTCAGATATTCATACTAGAAAAGATTGACAACAGTATTTACTTAATTTAATCAACAATGGGCCAAAATATATATAATATATAATAAATATATAACCCACATTTACATTAAAATAATTCGGACTGAAAATCATGAACAGAAAATGTTTTTCCCCCCAGAAAGGCATACCTCCCCCAAACAGGGATCTCTTCCCAAACAAGGATCTCATACAGACACCTCTCCCTTACGCCAACAAACTGTATCAACACAGTCGCCTGTCCTAGCCCAAGTAGCACACTACAGGCAGTCCACTCAGGTAAACGTGCATTCCAGGGCTATTTTCGTCTGCGAGCCATTGTACCCCTGACTTGCAATGCAATACATCAACAGGGTAAACATGTCTGTCATCAGGCACTACTGGACACTGATTGCCACGGTAATCGGGATTGTGTACAGTTTTCCATGTCAGCAGACAAAGAGGAACAGCTGAATTGGCAATGTTCCATAACACACAAAGAAAAACAACCTAGTTCACAGACCAACAGGTGTTAGTGCAATAAATGCTCTGAAATTTGTGTTGCCCTTTCGACCACAGTTCGTGCTGTAATTGCCGGGTGATAACCTATTTACACATCTGTAAACACACTAGCCAAGACTTTGACTGCTTACTCATCTACCCAGACAAAACGCCGCACCACAAACCATCTACATGTTCCCATAAACTTGTCATTTATGTGCATGTGAACACCTCTCGCTCAATTTGCCAGGTAAATAGGAGTGGTGTACATTATTATTACCGAGACTACCAGTATGATGGCTATACATTACTTCAGACTGTGAAGTCATGAACAGAAGAACTAGTTTTTTTGACTGGAATTTATGAATACTATAATTAGTGGTGAAAGATACGAAAGCGTGCAGCCCGACATTGGATACGACCACCAAGCAGGCTGCAGACAACGCAGTGGCGTTGTCTTGTCGAAACATTACGCGCTTCCATGTCACAAAGAGGAATGAGCGAGGGATAATTTGTTCGGATGTTTTCTTATGAGATCATCAGAACTGACAATGGACACTTTCAACACTCATACTTAGAACAAATTCACACAAACTGTTATTTAAAATCTTATTCAAAACATCAAGGCAATGGCTTCAGACTTTTCTCCAATGCACTGCAGCCATAAACTCAATTATCTTATTTACCCATAAACCAGGACTTGGTTGCATGCACACCGACCTTGTAAGCCAACAAAATTCCCTCCTCACCTCAGTGTTTATGGCAGTGTTTTCAGCTGGTGATCTAACTGCACTGTGTGCTGTGTTACTTGGCACCGATGAGGTCACAAACTGGGCAGTCACAACTCAAAAAGACTATATCTCTTTATTGAAACATGTTTACAGATCTGTCAATAAACCTGCCTTTGTTATATGTATGCAGCAATGGACTGGTTGACGCTGGCCTACATAAAAAGTACCGGTAGATAAAATTGTTACCAAGAAATAGCAATGCTGTTCAGTCATGTGAACTTTACTCCCAGATGGTTGACTTGGTGAATACAATCTCAAATTGCCTGAAGTATTCAACCATGTGATGTAATTATTATCCGTTAACACTGCGTCACCACCACAGGCCTATTTACACGACTTTGAGCGAACTAGGACAAGGTTAAGACATACTCTACTTTTTTCAAATAGCTGCAGGCAAGCTTCATTAAACTAAGTCTTTCTGTGTTTCTAGTTTCTACTTTATTGCATCTACTTCTATTTCTCACTGGATAAAAACTGGCACTAAATCTTGAAAATATTTTTATAATTACACCATATCATTAACGTTTACAAGCCAGTAAGTTTGCTAAATTAAAAAATAATAATCCACAAACTACTGTACTAAACATCATTCCAATTTTAATCACAATAATCACCATTTCACCCGGTAGTAGCATTAAGAACATTATCACATTTACAAACATGTTATTAATTTACGGCAGCACCCGTTAATGCTACACACATACATGTCCACGTCTACGAATGTAATGCTAAATATCTTTATTACTATCATTTCAATATCAATCCAAAAATCTACATGTCAACACTTTTATAATCAAGTAGCATTTATTCAGTCTACCAATATACCACTCAGATTCTACACATAACCCTGGAGCTACCATTATCTTGAGAGCTTCTAACGGGGATTGTACGGTAGCTGCTGGCCTACTAGGTCAGCCTAACCGGCCAGCAAGCCAGCTCTGACCACATCGGTCAGCTTGGCTACGAGCAAGCTGACATGCTCCTTGACAAGCGGTCACCTTGACTCAAGTGTCCTTCAGCCCCAGGTCATGCTGGGATTGCAATGGCTGCCGCCAGCCAGATCGAGCTGGGCCTGACCGACTTAACAGCCAGCACCTGTTTACAGCTTTAGAAAGCGGTCAACGGAAGTGGGGCAGTGTGCAGGCTACTCTGTGTGGTGTGGAGTTGAGCAGAGCAGAGACACAATTTATGGGTAGCTAGTGTTGTAAACAGCCATGTAGATGTTGAACAGATAACTGGGGAAACTACAAATATAATCAAAGTACACATGTTGCATTAGTAAGAATTTATATTGTGCAGTTACATAGGGTTTACAGCTACATCTAAAATTATCACAAACATAACATGCTGTACACTGTCACATGCTCAAACCCCACGAGTGAATGTCTGCTGATCGATAACAATTTGTGTCAACAGGCCAAGCCTCGCTGAATATAGTGCAACTAATAGAGCTAGGTGGCATAAACAATGTCCTGTATGAATATAGTTCAACTAATAGAGCTAGGTTGCATAAACAATGTCCTGTATGAATATAGTGCAACTAATAGAGCTAGGTTGCATAAACAATGTCCTGTATGAATATAGTGCAACTAATAGAGCTAGGTTGCATAAACAATGTCCTGTATGAATATAGTGCAACTAATAGAGCTAGGTTGCATAAACAATGTCCTGTATGAATATAGTGCAACTAATAGAGCTAGGTTGCATAAACAATGTCCTGTATGAATATAGTGCAACTAATAGAGCTAGGTTGCATAAACAATGTCCTGTATGAATATAGTGCAACTAATAGAGCTAGGTTGCATAAACAATGTCCTGTATGAATATAGTGCAACTAATAGAGCTAGGTGGCATAAACAATGTCCTGTATCTTAGGCCACACCAATTTTATTGTTAGGATTAATTAAAAGTCATTGCACGAGAAAGGTGTTTTGTGTAAATACATGAATTGTCATATGAGCCACAGTACATTGCTAACAAATTACTTAGCCTTGTATCAAAACTTACTAGACTTTTATGAAAGTTTAATAAAAGTTGAAGACTATTAGAATAACAAATTAAGTACTGATAACAATACTTGGCAGATAACATTATGGTATGTTAACCATTTCAGTACTACAGCCCTGACCAGCTGTGACCACTGAATACTGCATTGCCAATGAATATGCAAGACAATGGACTACCTCACTTCCAATCAAGATTTGAGCAACTAAATTTTATTTTAAGAATAGGAATGTTATACACTTTCGGAAAGTATGATAATCAGCACGTAAAATGAGCCATATTATTTTAGATTCCGTCATCATGGTAACCAGATTATTATAGAGCGATAATAAACAATAACCACTGCTGAATAGCTAATTTATTTGCTATGACAACCGTACACAACAAGTGTCTCCATATAGTGGATAATTATGTGTAAAAACGATTTGAATAGCGGACATCGTCAATGCCGCCACACCGGCCTGAAGCATCACACTCCGTGCGGCCGGTGTAGCGGCCTGTCGTACTGAAATAGTTAATGACATTGTTAATTGTCGGACAATTTTAATTTTGTTACTTCTTTTTGGGAGGAAGCAGCACCAAACTTCAATTTCTTGATACAAAACCATACTGCAGTGTCTGGTTCAGCCATGATTTAGATCAATTAATGACAAGTTGGACTTTCGCGGATTCAAAGGATCGTAGACTGAAGATGCGCAACAACCAATGAAACGGTGTTTAATATACAATGTTCGGTATGATGCGTGTATGCGCTATGAATCGATACAAAATCATTGGTTCTGCATTTCGATCAGAAATAAAAGTTCATAATTGCAATTTTATTTCCGTTTTGTCAAAAACAACATCGGCGGGTCCGTAATCCGAATAACCAAATTGGTGTTGCCTTAGTGTTTATCAAACCAAAATGTGTAAATTAAAATATATAAACTATGAGCTGCCGAGTTGTTGGAAAAATAAAAAAAATTAAATTGGAGAGAATTTGTCTTGTCTTTTGCTGGTCAACCATCTTTTATTCTCAATGTTCAGCTTCTATAGTCATTTTTATGTAATGATGCGTTCCAATACATTGTGTTTATGGTGAAAACCACGTGATGAATTCAAAATTTCAGGAGCAGCCCGACTTCACCTCTTGTAAATTGGATCATGTAGGGGTCACAAAGTTGTATTTACACTAAATACGAGCTAACTGGAGCAGCTTACGTAATGGAAAAGGGGTGCTACCACTACTTAGCGACTCTGACAAACGTTTTTTTAAGTGTCAGCTCATATAGTCTGCGCAGAAATTCATGCACACCCATTTCCTAATTTTCATGTTCAACTCATACAAACACAAATCAAAGATAAACATATTTTTGGTTAATTATTTAGGAAAATTCAATTTTTTTAGTCAGTATCTCATAAACACACCCATTTTTTCATGTTCAAGTCGCAGATAGCTGAAATGAACACAAATCAAATGAATATATTTTATTAATAATTTCGAGCTGAGTAAAATTTCAGACATGCAATTTGCCTGTATAGAAACTTAAAAACAATGGTAGTTAAGTCATACGTACACAACATCGGGTCCCTTCACTCCGAGACGGCCGAGAGCGGCGAAGCCCATCACTGTTCCTCCAACCATGCACACCAAGAGTGGCATCAGCTGAAAGTCATCATCCGTCATACAACTTATTCTCAAATAAACTTCCCTTACAAATTAATTAGAATTGTCATGAATCATATGATTTGATCTAAAAAAATGAGATGTTCTCACATTTGATTCCAACATAATTCTTAAAATTTTGAAAATACTTCACATTATTTAAACAACATTCCCCTTTAGCACTCACTGGAAATCTATACCTGCAATGCTGCATTTGCTACGGTTATTTTGAAGGTCATCAACATCGTCATTATAGCAAATTCGTATCTTGTTATTTCAGGAATTATTACTGTGTTATTATTTTTATTTTATAAAGTAATTTCAATCTGGCCTTATAATTAGCAATTCACAAGCGGAATATTGCTAAAACTCGGCTTATCGATTCGACAGAGATTATTGAAAAGGACTGTCCGCTCGCGGTCGGACTGAAATCGGTGAGCAGAAACGGGTCAGAGTGACCTTCTGTGAACTTGAATTTTCCGATCTACTACCAAACGATTATTAACGAACAAAATAAATTCCACCGATATATGTAACGTATTTAAATCGTAGCAAAATGACCCGTTAATAGGGAATATATCCCAACCGAAAAATAAGCACAGGAACTATAAAATCAACTGCACACAGACAGTTTTAGTTTAGCAATCTCCCAGGCCCAGCCCAAGAAACCCAATATTCTATTTGTAAAAGCTATCATGGCATTGTACAAATAGCGTAAACGATTGTCACACACGAACGTGATAGTTCTGTAGCTTCTAACTTTTTTCCATCAAGTGGAAAGTCAGGTATGCCGCTTGGCGCTAACGCATTAGGATCGTATTCTGTTGCACGTTCATTGCCGCACGTACGCATCATTCGCCCATCGCTTACGCAAACATTCCTAATTTTAGCACTCATCCGCGACACTTTGTTAATCTTGTACATTTCCAGTTCAATTCATCACCACCGCATTGAAATGCAAAAATCAAATCTAAGCATGCTGTTGTTTTAACTGAATAAAATAAAAAATGCATCATATTTAATTTTTTAGTAAACAAAAAGTGTCAGTTACTAGTTAGAGGCCTATTGATCGCCGTCGTCTGCATTTCGATTTCTGACAAGTTAATTATAGCTGTATCATAAACAACATACCGAATAATTCTTGATCAGTGACCGCCAAGTAAGGCCCCATAGCCTCCTTTCGGTTGATAGTGCAGCTGGCATCTTTTGGGTTTCGACTCAAACACAACTTCGAAAACACCTACCTCTACGATACTACCGGGGAGGTGTGGTGTTCCGTATTTTATACCAATGCGGAAATTGCCGATGTGTTTCGGCTTTCTTCGGGACGACTCGACCTCTCGTTCATCAGTCATGATGACATGGCGATGCAGGGACGCGCTCAAAAGCGTTGGTGTACTGGTGATGGTTTAGCATAGTCGCCATAACACTTTCATGTTGGTGTATTTTATCCTCGAAGATGGTGGACTCGAATTATTCTATAGGCAGCCGTTGAATGTTAATGTATTAGTAATCAGCACAATGTATTAGTAATTTAATTAGGTAAATAATTTAGGCCCTACACTAATTCCGTTTTTACATTAAAAAATCCGATTTGGAAGAGTATTATTTCCATTGTATGGAGACCCTATGCAAATAGTAAGGTTTGGGGAAATGTGTAAATTTGTTGTAAGTTTCCGCATGAATCATTGAAACGCCTGCATGGCAGGCTTCCAGAACACATTCATCAAATTGCAACCGGTGTATGGGGAGGGCTATTATTGGCCTCCTGGCATATATCTGGACGAGGGGTGAACCCATCCTCGCAAGGATGGGCGAACCCTTTCTGTGCATTTAAAATAGTATGACTGTGCAGCTCGCCAGCAGGGTTAATTTCGTACAGTATTTGAGGGTGACCTTGATTCAAAGAATATATGTTGACGCTATAAGCCTAGCAGAACTTCTGAAGGGGCCCAATATTTCCCTCAGGACGATTTTTAGAATAAACTAGACGAAGTTCTATTCCATACACGTTGATACGTAAATTAAATACGACACCTGAATTAACAACAAATTTTATTACGACAATAAGATCGTCGTGGTTCCATCGAGGACCACTTCAAAAAATCACGCTTCTAATCACCCTGATATTTGCAGTTTTTGCACGCGTGCGCACTTCTGGCACTGTCCCTTGTTGTCAGGTGCCCTGCGTCCACATTTCACAACAATGGACTCGTGTGACCGATACGGGAGAGTTCATTTTTAAAATAGGTAAGCCTCCAGCTACCACTGTCCGACATTCTCGCCTCGGCGGTGAAGAGGCGAGGGTGGCGACAAATATATCCCTGGCGAATGCAAGTATAACCAATGTAGTTCCAGACGTCCTCGGTCTCGGATCGGCTTCATGAGTTTAGAAGCGTGGACGGTCCGTTGGCCACTTCATGACTGGGTAGTTCAGCGACCCGGAGTTGAGCTGTCGACAGAGGGAAATATGATGTTAGTTTTGTTGTTTCTACATTACAATTATTTTAAACAGTTATTTGAAAGTCACAAACTGATAGCCCACGTTAAGTCCCTTGAAACCAATACTATTATTTTACAGACTTAAATTGGTGGAAAGTCACAAACTTATAAGCTAAGTCACAAATCAAGTCAAACCGAACGCAGAGACTAAGGCACTTCTTTTGTGGTACTTGATTAAGAGTAAAACATTGTTTTTATCACCAAAAACATTATAAGCTATGAGGGCCCTCTATTCTACATAGTTCTACTGGCCGTCCATAACAATTTCCGCTACAAAGACACCATACAAACGCGACACGAATATGTCGGGCATCGACACTGGCATCTAAATGAGAGGTCGATTTGGAAGATATTGTTCATGGCTCCAAGATGAAATTGTAATAGCAAGAATTAAACTTACTTACTCTATGTGTTCTATGTGTACGTTGCAAGTTTCAAATATAGCTCCAATGTTGATTTCATTCATGCTATTAGAGGTCGATTGTTAATACGGGCATGAGAAGATACAAAATTGTAACATTGTTTTCTTACATCCTTGTAAAGGTTTGGTAGGGTGCTTTACACGGTTTCAAAAATTATATGACTGCTACAAAAATTGGCGAAGTTATAGAGCATTGAACATGGTAGGGGTCAAAAAGTGAAAAATGAAGAAAACGGCTGTTGAAATTATATATGCAAATGGATTGCATGGAAATATTACATGCACAATATTCAAATGTGGCACACAGTATGTAATATGTATGTTATGTTGCAATGATACACTGGAAGTACAAATGTGCTGCTACAAAGACTTATCAAGTTATGCCAGATTATGTCTTTATGTGTAAAACTAAGAGGACAGATTATCTGAGAGCAAAAGGTAGACTCACTGTTTGACACAGTTTAAAACCTACAGGCAACTGTCCAGTTTAACAGGGGTCTAGTGGCTCAATGCTGTCTGTTGACACAAGCTACTGCCAGTGACCAATTACAGATTAGTCACAGCTTCCATCAAACAATAGCAGGCAGAGAATCTTAGCTCCACAGCTGGGTGTAATACACAACCAGAGCCACCACTGATTCATGGTCAAGTAGATTAGCTCAATGCACCAACTAAGACAATACACAACACTGTGAGTGACAGTGTCCGGAGTGAGGCCTAAGCAGTGTCCTCATTGCTGAATAAATCAATTAAACCTGCCAAGTGGGTGACATTCTGCACAAGTGTTCATTAAAGGGAATAAATATTATAATAATAATCCACAAGTTAAGTGGCAGTGATCTTCCTTTTATCATTCATGTGATGTTTATTGTGAACAGGGCGGACAAAAGGTTATCATATGTAGACATTTACAGAAAGAAACTGAAATTTTCTATAAAAAGAACACGTTTGCCTATCAATGGCATGTATTTCCTATTGTTGTTGTTTCTACCGGGCAGAAACAGTTTCTGCCCAGCATAAATCAAACAACCCTGTAGGTAATTATTAATCAAATGTTTTTTGGTGAATCATAGTTACAGATCATTAAGGGTTATGATGGAAGTAAAATGTTTACTGTTCACTGAAAAAAACAGCTCCACAGAACTAATTATAGTTATTGTTAAGATGTTTAACCTAGTTCCATTATCTGACATTGTGCCAACAGATTGGTGTATTGGGATCATTAAGCCTGTATAATTATTATATAAACATAGCAGCAGACACTGGGACAGTGTGACTAAATGGATGCAATGGTGCTTTGAAGTTAGTTCTTCTGCCAACTATCCTTTTCACACAAGCCTATAGGTTTAGTAGCTGCCAGCACACTACTGAGCCTAAACTACCATGCAGGTGTGAAAAACGTGCTGATGTATTTGAACTTGATCCACTAATTAACTGTCCACCAAGCAGTAGCAGAGCAGTTTTATAATAATAATAATCCACAAATTAAGTGGTAGTGATCTTCCTTTTATCATTCATGTGATGTTTATTGTGAGCAGGGCGGACAAATGGTTATCATATGTAGACAGGTACAGAAAGAAACTAAAATTTTCTATAAAAAAGAACCACATACCTAAACAAAGCGAATGTAATAGGTGAAGAACAGGCAGTGTTCAGATAGGGGTATTGGTTTAATTGTATTTGTCTTGACACAAAAGGCTTAATTGTGCCTTAACTATGTCAACTCTTCTAATGGTTGACATTTGGTTGTTTCAGGTGTCAACTATATTGTGAATCTGTAATTATTAGTCTATATTGATACAATTGATTTACACAGTACCATGTCTACACAAGGCATGGCAAGCATAAACAGAACAGTAGAATGCATTTGATATCAATAAAGTGTAGGATATTTCACTCTATAGTTGTCCAGAATATTAATTTTCTATGTTTGTCACCTACACGTGACAGAATATTAATTTTCAATGTTTGTCACCTACAGGTTTCTACAGACAATACATCTTTAACCAATAGATACCACAGTCACACCATTTTATAATAATTAAATGAACATAAAAAAAAACACAACTTGCAATTATAGAAAATCAATAGTTTTGAAGATACAGTTTAAAAGTGTTAGGCAACTGTTCAGTCTAACAGGGGCCAAGTGTGTCTACTCTGACTGGGTGCTGTGACCAATTAAAGATTAGTCAAGGTCTCAATGGCCTAGGCTGTAGAGATTAGTCACAGCTTTTGACTTTGTGGCACATTACACATCTACTGTTGCGGGTGGTCTCAAGGGCCCTTCTCAAAACCACATCACTAGATAATGTAAACCTTTTGCACTTTGGGGGCCCCTTAGGTGCCCTTAGAATGATTCAATCAAATACAGATTTCTTCTATATAGTGGCAGCACCCTAAGATACATCTATGCAAAATCAGAAAAAAAGTTGCTGAACAGCTTTTGAAAAAATAGGCCAAATGTTACATTTTTACCAGCTTTGGGGTCCTTGGAAGCCCTAGGGAGCCCTTAAAACGATTCAATCAAAAACAGATTTCTCGTGCATAGTGGCAGTGCCCCAAGATATGTCTATGCAAAATTAGAGAAAAAGTTGCTGAATGGTTTCTGAGATACGGCAGCTAACGGCGGACGTAGAGTGATGGCAATAGTCCCTTGGATCTTTGGCGAAAGGACTAAAAATCAACACAAATGGCTCAGAAAATGCACCACCGAAAACAGAGGTCTTCTCTCCCTAAACAGAGCCAACCTTAAATAATAAATGGTCTTGCAACACTTTGTCAGAGGATCTGAAAACGAAAGGAATATCCAAAAGAATAGACCCAACAAGCGATCACTACAAGAATGGATTGCACCACAATATTTAAGCAATCGTAACAAAACCGTCAGTGTCTATCTATCCAAGCAAGGCTCAGAATGAAAGCATCAGGACAGGAAAACTGACCGTATTTTAAATAGAAGTCAGAAGAGATCTTAGTTACACGTTCAACACAACCTTCTTGTGATTAATCCCACAACCCTGAAGAAGTAGAGACACAATATATGTGGGTCCTCTTAAGCAAAGATGGCATTTCAAATAAACATAAAACAAACAATCGTAGTAGCCATCGTTTCGTACTGCAGAGACACCGGCTTCCCAATTAATCTCCTCAGATAAGATTACTATTAGTATCCATTCTCCTCCTTGGTTGCATGCGATAGGTGACTCTACAGCAGAAAGACCAGCAAAGCATTTCAGCTGAAGTGCTTCTTCATTTCTATGTGACAATGTGAGACAGCAAGAGAAGTGACTGCATGGTTTGCTGTCAACCGCGAAATGACATCAGCTTTCCATGTTTGCACACGTCAGCTAACACAATACCCTCTTTACCTGGTAGGAAAGAGAAGGCGGTGCCTCCAGAAAGAATTCTGGCTGGATAATATAACGTAAGCCTACCGGCCTTGTATTGTACGAAATAAACAAAGGCAAAGCTGGGGGTGACTACGTATAAATGACTATGTACAGAGGCACCAGTACGACTGACCCGACCAAGAAATGGAAGTAATATCGACCTTATGTTCAAGCATAAAATGAAAACCTGATGTACAAGTAGAAACGGTCAAATATTAAAACGTAATGGTCAAATTACATAAAATGTGTTTGTGAAATTATGAAAGCACATCATAAGCAGGGTTGAGATTTCAAAAACATAGGGCCTGGTCTGGTGGTTTTAAAATAAAAATTAACTTCGATGAAATCTCCCACCCAGATCCCGACGGATAGGTGTATACCTTGTATTGGTAGTTGCAGGGAACCTTCATCCATGGGAACATGTTGGCATCGTGCATCCAACTGCAAGCAAAGCAAAAGAAAGACTAGTAGTAAAGTAGTTATACAAGTAGTATGCAGACAAGAGATGCCTTTGTCGTAGACAGAGTCGTCCTCTTCCGGTTAGTTCTGCGGATTATCACCGTACAGCGCTTATTAGTATTCATCAATCCGGTAGGTGGCGGCACATTCGCTGTGTTTTACGTTCTGCAACCACTACCATGGTTGTTACTTCACTACCAGTGTAGATACATTCTTAGTAGATGTTAATCGCAGGTTTAAGTGAAAAATGTATATTTTTAAATGTTCTCGTTGTCAGGACTCCTGGTGTAAGGACATCAGCAGGTTTTTGTCCCAGATTCCTACCCACAGTTATATGTAAATTAGGGTATGTATATATATATATATATACATACATACCCTAATTTAGGAATCTGGGACAAAAACCTCTCACGGCTATAAGCTCCTCGGATATATATATATATATAAAGTCCGAGGGGCTTATGTCCGCGAGAGGTTTTTGTCCCAGATTCATATATATATATATATACCCTAATTTACATGCCGCTAAAAAGAGATTGCGAAGTGCAATCCTTCTCTGCCCTGCATGCGATTAACAGTGCACTCTCGCTATAAAGAATATATTGGGATTTGGTAAATATGTCCCATATATACATATATATCTCTTTTAGCGGTATCAGTGACTGGTACCAAAGTGTCAACGATACCCAATGAGAAATGCTGATTTATCTCCGATTCGACGGATAATACTTACGTTTCACTTAGTTAATCAGACAGTCTCAAGGGAAGAGAGATACTTTCGATCATCCGTAGATAGCGGGCCTCACAATCATAGTTCCAAATCATACCTCTGTATAAACAATTAACTAACGACTTGGTGATCCGCTTGGAGACAGCGCGCTGCGTTTGTTTATGACAGAATAAATTACGGTGGTTTCGCTTACCTGATTTCTGGGTGTTTGATTCCGATCCGAGCGAGGTAGCCCAAGGCGCACCCAAGGCCTCCAAATGCGAAAAAGAGCATCGGGGCAATCTGCAAGGCGTGAACATCAGTTATTGTCTCGTTCCGGGAAACCTTCTAGGAACTTAGGAAGATTGCGATACCGATGCTGACGTTGAGTTCAGCAACGTTGCCAGGCTAAAGTTGGATTCTACAATTGTTACCGTTTTTTAAGAAAGTGTATCCAGGGTGAACAACAGTTACTTATTTGGTCACACTTGCTACCGTCCCTGTTATACGTATTTGATAGGTTATTCGATAAAATAAATATTTTTGCAAATTTACCAGCCCTCGGGTCCGGCCAGCGGATTAACAAACGTGTGGCACGCGGACATAATGCAGGACACAGATTCAAATTGACGCGTAAATGAGTAGCAGGGACGCGCGCTAATCGATACTCTTGTACGCGTACATAGACTGACTTATCTGTGACCTATGACGTAATTGGCATCAGTAATGAACTGAGCTTGCCACAAACAAAGGATCATCACCTCCAAACGACGCTCTAACACGCTGACGTCATTGTGCTCCAGATACTCGATGGATGTTCACACATTGATCAACGTCGCGATTGGCAGTACAAATAATAATAACCGATTCAATGACGCGGTGTTATTTATTAAACTTACAAATAATTTGTGACAATTCAGCCAATTAATTTTTAAGGATACTTAATCTTGAAGAAAAAACACGCAAACATCTCGCTTGCCGATATTGCAGGAAAAAACTATATGCCCTAACAGGAAAAAGTAACATTTTTGTTGATGATTTTTATATTCGACATTGCAGAAGTACTTGTGTGTCATAATTATATATTATTAATTATATGTATTGAAAAAAGTGACTGAAAATTATATATATTTCGTCCACATAGTTGTGTTGAATGGTTTTAACTATTTAAAATAATTGCAAGTTTCTGCTAAGTTGTGATCAAAAATTCGAATCAACACACACCAGTGAACATTTGAAACGTAAGCGTTGAAATTGTTCATAGAATGACAACAAAAAGACATTTTAATATATTAAAGGTGTGGAGAAGCATAACTGTTTGAGAACTAATTGGAATCGGGTATATTACATTTTGTGTGATATTAAAAGCACAAATGAAAGTGTTGAGAGCTGTTTCGAAAATGACGAAAATGAGAAAGGTAGACGGAATCATCTCCTTTTTAGTTTTAACAGGTTGTGCTCTTAGCATCCTTAACCAACTGGTGCCGTATAGGTCTAATTGCTTGTAGATTTTCGAATTTGCCTAACCTTTTATGTTGGTGTGTCTTTGAACTTTGGCTATAATGGCTGCAAAGAGACATAGGCACTTCGGAAATGTGAAGAGATATAATAAAAACATTGATTAGGTGGTTAGGAATAGTACGTCTCCACACGCTTCTATTCATTGTTCAATAGGTAATGACACGTTTGTGTTAGAAACAGCTCGCAAACACCTATATATCCAGACACAGTTCCTACGCTTACAAATCAACTGTGCTCAAGCAAGCGTCTAGATATCATAGTTACGTGTAACTTCTTTGTAAGCCTGTCCTTTTTGTTATCAGCTAAATACATCATACTGTGCAAAGAAAAACAAAGCAATTTATTCCGAGTGATTGTGTATTGCGTTCGTCTGGTGTATATCTTGCATGCGGGCATTGTGTGCATGAATTGTGCTGACGTCATTTCCACGAGTGAGAAAACGTTGCGGCTCAACGCTGTATACGGGGGGCATTGTGTGCACGGCTTGTCGCGCCAGGCAGTAGGCAAACAAAGACAGCCCGCTTCAATGACGACACGACGAAGGAAGTCTACCGTACAACCCCGCACTAAGCTTAGCCTACAAAATCCAGTGAATGACACGTTATCTACCGTCTAGTCAATGCCTGTCAGTTCGCGACACGACACGCACTGAGTCGTGCTGATTCGATTCAAGTCAAAGGGTATGGTGACCTGAATCACACCGCGGATTCATGTTACGCAATACGGGTCAATATTACGCAATTCGCTCGCCGTAGGCGGTCAGGTGCGTGATAGTCAGTTAATTGACAGCTGGTCGGTTAGCAACTCGGGCTCGGGGTTGTCATAACAACCAAATCAATGGGTGGTAAGTCAATCGTAAATGTCAGAGCTTAGGGAAATGAGAACGACAACGTGTCAGCTTGGCGCGGAGCTGGCAGCTTAGTTAAATGCTAACCAAACATCGGTTCTGAACCAACGGCTAATCCTTTACTTTACTGCGCTTCTAGAAAATGTGTTACTAATACAACACAACCAATGGTTTTGTTTAGCACATTCATAGTGGGACTCTAGTATATCATTAAAATGACTAAACAAATTACTACAACAAACGAATTATAAATTTACAGAGTTCTTTGTAGAAAATTATACATGGCAAGTTCCGAAAAACGGAATCACGTATTAGTTACATCGGGTATTAAGTTAAAGCGTCCCGGCGTATCCATTCATATGTTACCAACTTGATCGGTTTTGATTTATAATAAATCCGGTTTGTGTCACTGCAATACTATGCTCTGACATAGAAAATATTGCGACTCCACCAAAACAACATACTTGGGTCACCCATATATGTTGCACCTCTGACCAACATTGTTATACCCTGCGGTCGTGGCAGAGCTCTACAATAGCAATGTCACTTAGTAGGAGGCCCTGGGTCATCTAACGACATTGACCAGTGTCTGAAGGTTAATGCAACTTCACAGTTGATAGGACTGATAGGCTGTGCCCCCGTTAACTGCCCTAGCTAGAGCCGTTACACAACATTCCGGCTGCGCTCAGCTCGGTGAAGTGCAATGAAAATTTAAGCTTAAGGTATTTGTTCGCGAAAAAACCCTCACCGATGTAGTCAATACGTACGTGAAAAAACAAAATCAACAGAAAATAAAGCACGTACCAGATACGTTACCCGATCGTAAAGGTGATTAGAACAAAATATACGTCGGAGTGAATAACGTATTAGGAAAAACAGATAAGCGAACAAAAAATGAACAACTGTCAAACACGCTCCAAAAAACGGTGTTTTGAACGATTGCTAATAGCATTGTCTTAGACGCTGTGAACGATGTTGGTTCGTCGACACAGTTTCAGCACATCAGTTTCACCGCGGTTTAAAAGTGGATGGAGCTTATAACATGACATCAAGAAATTGTGAAGTGCGCATGTCTGAACCTATGCAAATGAGAAAACCAGTGCCGCAATCGGATGATTAGTGTACTGAGTACCATCCGCTAACATCGTTCGGAACCGTGCAGAACACCGAAAACGGCATGATTGTAGGTCCGTCTATAGATGTTCTTTGAACGGTTCAATTTTCGCTCGCTCGCTTACCTATTTAGTTATTAGTTACACACACAGTACAATGCAATATCCCGGACATAGAAATGGAATTCAAAACCGGATCCAACTCCAATTCGAGCGTTAAACAGGATGGGATCTTGTATATTTGGTAATTTACAGGTCGTCCATGGTTGCGGGATACACAAAATGGGGGAAGATTGCACAGGATATCCAAAACAGATTGGCATTTATGTGAGATCCGGCCAGTTAGGCTTAGGTTACATAAATGAAAAACAATATCAACATGATATTACTTTTGTCGGTCTAATTTTCTGTATACGTGAGATTGGAATTAATGATTATTTAGGACATGAGTTGGAGCATTGTTGAAAAACAACACATGGTAAATTTACATGACACGATACATAGAACGAAACTCTACATACAATGTTCATCACAGCTCATATACGATACATTTGGAAAATATAAGTTAATTCCTAATACGATTCGTAACAGTTCCAACTTTTTTTATAATGAAGACCTCGTACAATGAAAGTAGTTTAGAAGCATGGGGCGATACAATTCTCTACTAATTGTTCCATAGATAGCAGCTTAAATTAAATATCTTATTTTTGAATGAAACACAACCTACCGAATAGTGCCTCGCGAGCGACGCCCTTGTCAGGCCCCAGAGCCTTCTCTCGACAGAAAGTGCGCCAGGCATGTTCGTGTGTGTTCGTGTATACAAACGAACGTCTTGCAGCAAAGAGAGAGATGGGTCGGAATGACTCCGTGAACACACTATGCGCTCTTATACGGAGGCGTATGTTGCCGATGCTCTTCGGCTTCGTTCGGCATCGCGCCTCGCTTCCGCCTACGACAAGCCGCATTGACATTTATGGGGATTTGAATACGTCAACATGTACATTTATTATAATAACCTGCGTTTTATGATAACTATTTTGTGATAACATTATTAGTTATAATATATTCCACACACAGTAAATCAATTAACATCCAAATATTCGTATTTAATATATTTAACCTCGCAATACGCCCACCCAACATTCGTACCAAGCCCCCTACTAATATCCGGCCCTGGGTCACAGCAACCTTTCGACCCGCTGCTCGAGTGATCGGCAGTGCCATGAGGTCAGGCCGTACCGACTGCGTTCGCGGTTGACTGAGTCTATGCTCATGCGGCTTTTCTGGTGCAGCGCGGTTGGATGGGGCGGTTCAATAACCCGGATCCTGGCTATATGTTTGTTTAGTTATGTTGTTATTAAGATTACACAATTAAAATTGTCGAGAGGAGTTGTTGATCATATGTATAAACTACGACAGTGTTATTTGGTAAAATTCATCAAGATATCTGGTAGGCCAGTTATATAATTTTGATTTGTCAGATATACGTTGATCCACGTGAACATAACGTTATGGCACAACGTGCTGACATATTTTCTCGAATTTATTTTGGATAGACGAGCTCAGTAGCTGAGTTGTAAATGTGTTGATCATATGTATAAACTACGACAGTGTTATTTGGTAAAATTCATCAAGATATCTGGTAGGCCAGTTATATAATTTTGATTTGTCAGATATACGTTGATCCACGTGAACATAACGTTATGGCACAACGTGCTGACATATTTTCTCGAATTTATTTTGGATAGACGAGCTCAGTAGCTGAGTTGTAAACGTGTAAGCCCCCCCCCCGGCTATACAATTGCAGCCATTACGGTCAGACTTGTGTATACAGCTGCACTCACAGCACGTGTGTGACACACATATAGCGCTGGATCCAGAGCACACCCATAAACAAATCCCCCAGACACAATTAACCAATGCCGAATAAAACCACCACAGTACAAACAATAAACACTTCAATACAATATGCCCTATACTTGTTGGTAAATTTTGACATGTTTTAAGTCTACAGCTTATTGAACTCTGTATTTTTGCAGAAAGTTTTAATGATTATTTTGAACGACATGGACCTTTGAATAACTATTTATTTAGGCCCTACTTGTGTACAGCTTCATAGTAACTTGTTAATAACGTTTTAACCATCGTACATAACTTTGGAGTTTTATTATCTAATAAACAATTTAACATTTATACACTTTAATTGAAATCATTGCACTGTATTTATATTCAAATGTATAGAAGTTTCGTTCATTAAATGATTCATGTAAAATAACATAAGTGTTTAACACCCCGCGATAATTATAATAACAGATGGGAATGACTCATGCAACATTTTATGTTCATGGTCGATCTATAGCGTGAGTGCATGCCCGCTTCTTGCAAGTTGCAATCCGATCAGTAAACAGATTGCACGTCGAGTCATTCCACATTATGTTTTTTATTCAGTGGCGTGCACTTCCTGTAGGATACACTCCGAGCGATGTAGCTAATACACCGCGTTTTATTAGTGATTAGGATTTGTTGGCAGGCGGGGAGGACCGATCAGCGGGTGTCGGCGCACCCATCATCCCCTTGAGGCTCACAAAAAACCCAACTGCATCCCCACACGAGGATAGTATAACAACATGGTCCATCTAATTACTTACGTATCTGTCCCCCCCCACATGTTCTCTAGCAACGTGGCAACATGGTCCATCTAATTACTTACGTATCTGTCGCCCCAACATGTTCTCTAGCAACGTGACAACATGAGTTTGAAGAGTGATTTGTCACGTTCCCCGAGTACAGCTGTTTTGCTGTCACTTTGTAATGAAAGGCAACACTTAGGAAAACATTCTTCAGAAATGTATATATATTTACATGAATTTATAGAGTGATATGAAATATATACGTATCATAGTAAAAGCTGTTCGAAACAAAACAATAAAATACTTAAGATTCTGTAACATCACACAATACAGGATATTCTGAAAATCATCCGCATCTTGTGGAGGGCTCCATAACAATTATTTTGTGGAGGGCCCTGGGCAACTGCCCTGTCTGCCCTGTCATAAACCCATGACGACAGTGCAACGTCTCAATCAATGATTATGTCGCAACGTCGTAGTCTGTTGACATAGTCAAGTACCTTAGCGATATATTTTTGGGATATGGAGTCAGACCGGATAAAACAAAAACAAATTTCACGGCTTCATTAGGTTGGTAGCTTTAACTTTTTGATCGGAATCAGCAATTATTTTGGGTGGGTCCATTATTTGTCACCTCCCTATCAAACAAAATCTGCCAAAATTTACTACATTTCTCCATTGGATATGGATACAATCCGGGTAACGTCACCAAACATATTTATCTGCTTTGTTTTGTTAGTACCTTTAACTTTTTGAACGGAATCAGAACATTTCTTGGATGGGTCCATTATTTTCACACCCTGATCGAGTAAAATATCGGCCGTTTTACCACATTTCTCCACTGAATATGAGTAAAGACTGACCTACATCACGAACAGCGTTTCTTTGATTCTATACGCTATTAACTTACACTTTTTTTTATAGGAGTCACCAATTTCTGTGGGTGGGTCCATAATTTACCCCCCTTGAGCCGAGGTATTCCGTTTTATTGGAGGTCGCCATATTTCAGTACAGCATGTATTATTTGGAAACGGCAAGTCTAACAAACTAAAATATATAAAATTAACATAATTTGTCAATCTTCGCGCCATTTCTTTAATTTGTCATATACTACAGCTTTATATCATAACCTATAAGATATTACGGCTTTTACAGCATTTGCATCATTATTCAATCGACGCTTCACGTCCCGTGTCTAGTTCTAGCCAACTGCAATGGGTGTCTGCTATTAGACCAGTGTACTGGTCAACCGGATAAAAGCTTGATATATCATATGCTTTGAATGCTGTTACAGAGCATCCTGCGTAGGTGGAATATCTTCTTGGTATTATTCTTTTGGCAGAATAACGTTCTCGTTGCCACGATAACGGAGACCACATTGCTACTACAGACACAGAGTATAATGGTGAAGGGTACCAGGAGTTGAACTATCGCGAATCCAGATCCAAACGGATGGATGGATTCAGTGCCATGTGAATTAATGCTTTGGTCACTTCAGGGTATGCATCCCAGGTTTCTCATGCTGTCTCCCAACCATCGTCGAAAAATACAGACATTGTATTGCACCTCGGGCAAACCGTAGAAACAGACAAGGATGTCGACTTGTCTGTTCACAGAGCAAGACAGATGCCGTTACCATTACGACAAATACAGTTATTGCCTGTCCTAGAGGTTATCCAAATGTATGCAGCTGAATGAAAACATGACTAGCTCGTACATCTTAATTATCGGAAGCAGAAGGACACCATTATCCATAGTGCGTATCAAATATGGTGTTGGTCCCCTTTCCAAAACAGTTTGCACATGGACAAGCAGTTGCGAGTCAGTTTCCTCGAGATCACACTGTAGCATATTACAGTTGTACCTACCGACGATCACCGAGGTTACCGATGTGGCAAACAGTTCCTCTCAATCTGGATATTGGAGATTTGGTGGTGAGAAATGCAAATAGCTCGTGTTCCTTGGTGAGATCGCGATGGAAGTATATCCAGTTTGTTGGTACCGTGTTGTTCCCGGTTACCTTCATCGTTACCACGCTACTCTCCTGTGGATTGTTTGATGCTGGTTGGGGAGGTATCTCAATCTCAATTCTGTTGGAGTTAACTAATGCTTCATGATGTGAGGAATAACAACAGAGTCTGCACTCATCTAACGTGGTGAAAGGAGATGGGAAGGACGGAGGATTCGGATGAGTTTCTTGCCTGAAAAATACACATATGTAAAAGTTCTTTGATGCAGGACGATGTATAGCTGAGGGAAGAGGATCAACCAATTCTTCAGCACTGAGATTTTTCTTGCCTGCTTAGCCTTGGACAGTGGCGTAGGACGTTTTTAGAGGGCGTCGTACTAATCTTTGCCCAGTGCTTCGATCGCTCGGGCGGTGTTTACCGCAAAGAAGTTTTCCTTCTGATGCTGGCTTTCCTAAACTTCGGTAAGGTATATTCTTTCTCAAACTCTGATAATTCGGGCCCATGGACGCATCCAAAATGTGCTGACTTCGATTCAAAAGTAAAAGCATATTGTTCAAAGACGTAGCAAAAGTGAGTTTTTTTCCGGTTTGTCACATACCCCATGAAACAAATTAAGTAAAGCGACATTTATTTCAGTGGGGGTGAACAGTGGACCCCGAAATTTATACTGACACGTATCAAAAAGTGAAAAGTTATTATTGAAGGAGCAACAACAAAATGTGGTCTGCTTTCCCTTATCCACTGAAACAAATGTAATAAAACGACATAGATCGGTTCAATGGGTGGGTGAAAATGTATGGACCCACCTAAAAGATACTGCTAATAACAAAATTGAAATATCAATGTTACGGGAAACAGCCAAATACGCTACAGTTGCCCGGTCTGTAACATGTGTCATGGGAAAGTGTAATAAGACGGCCAAGGGTTCAGTGGGGGAGAGGGGGAGAAATTATGGACCCACCCAAAATATATGCTAATTCTGACCAAACATTGAGCTCGTGTTGTTCAAGGGTTCAAGGAAGCAGCAAAACAAGTTTGTGCTTTTTTTCGGTAAGCCCCATAGAATCCCATAACAAAATAAAAGGGCATATTCAGTCCAATAAAGGGTAACAAATTACGGACCCACCCAAACAATTTGATACCTCCAAACAAAAAGTGAAATATTATTGTTTAATGAAGCAACACAAAAAATTGGCCCTTTCATCCTGTCTGTATCACACCCCCTGGGAAATATAGTAATATGGCATACATCTATTCAAGGAGGGGGTGAAAACTTATGGACCTACCAAAAAAATGCTGACTCCAATCAAAATTTGAAATCTTATTGTTCAAGGATGCAACAAAACAATGTGTTGCTTTTATTCGGTCTGTCCCCACCGAGTTGCCAAAGTACCTGACTAATAATGCGCACAAGCAGTCTGGCACCATAGCCAATTCCTGCAATTTGGCTTTTTCAACAAGGGGAATTAAGGTTACATTGCATACATATTCTGCGAGCGTGTCAATCCATTATTACATTCAGTGCTGCCGAAGGCATGTCCTTACAAATGCAAACGTTTCCAAATCGCCAACACAACCAAGGAGCCTCTATTTGGACAGGAGGCGTCACTGAGCGAGAAAATGGCAGTCTACACTGAAGGTTTTTGTCAGCCATTCGGGAGGCAAGCGCATGCGCCTACGGGACCGCAGCGCGCGATGTTGGCGTATTTGTTCAGTTACCTCAATGTTGAGCAATGATAATGCAAAGAACTGCATTTTCTGCACGCGTATGGTCTGGCTTGGCGCAACTCCAGAATGGCGGACGAATTGCTTATGTACTTTCCTCGAACAATGTAGATAGCCCGCGCTGCACCGTATTGTATTGATATACGGTCTTTGAACACAACTACGCAGTTAGCTTGGCTTACGTCATAGTGCTCCCAGTGTTACGTCATACTGCACCCAGTGTTACGTCATGTTGCACCAGATGCTAATCACACCGCTCAAGGGACTCGCCTTGTGCGACTGATTCATATGATGACTGTCGTTGAAACCACGTCTCTATACGCCATGCCGTATGTCAGGCGGTCCGTTCATAATACGCACTAAATATTGTGTGTGCTGCTATTCAATTGACGAGCGTATGTATATGGGTCGCAGTTAAGCCTTAAGTGATGACCTTAATGGATTATGTTGATCTACTGCTATAATCCTTCTAGTCAGGACGGCTGGGGTTATCTCCTTAAAGGGAATAAAAACATCTATGGCTTGAATTCATGTTATATTACATCCTGCTGTCTATTTCCATGTCCACAAAGCCAAAAACAATCAAAAAAATCAATGAATTAAAAATTCCACATTTAATGCTGTACATCCGGACATTTTCGAATATGCATATTTTTGGCGCGCTTTTCGGGATGCCGAGATGTGACGTCACTTATGACCCACACTCGCATCAGGCCGACCCTTTCCATGCATTCAGAGCATGTTTACAAGTATAGCTTTTGGGTCGAAACGAGCGTGAGAATGAGTTATTGTGCAATATTCTGATGAAATACAAACACTAGTCATCATAGAGGAACAAGCATTTATCTTACCGTTCCACATGAATCGAATTTTATTCAAAACGATAAATGCGAATGTGCCTACAAGTCGACTAGGTTTCGCCGAGCTTGGGCTCGTTTTCAGAATAATTATATCGAACATATATCGTATCCAGCTACAGAAAGTAACGTGTATATTCTCATAATATCAGTAGAATATCGATGTATGAAGGAGGAGTTGTATCATAACAACTTAAATCAGTGAGCGAATTTTTGTCGGCCCTGCTAGCTCAGTTAGAAAAGGCGTTGATTCATTAGCATTTATTTTGCAATCGGGTGACGCCGGTTCAAACCCCACACCAAACCGTTGATTTTTTTACACTTTTTTTGGTTTATGTTTTCGCGAAGCAATATAAATCAAATCTTTGTTATATTATGATGCACTGTTTGTAAATATTTTGGTAGTAATTGTTTATTCGCCACAAAAATTAAAATATGGTAATTATATATAACGCGATGTTTCTAAATTTTATTTATTCAGACAGATCACCATTTGTTTTCACATATATAATTACAATATATTACCGTACAATATATATACAATTAAAACATTATATATCTATTACATTGTATTTGTTTGGATGAATAAAATTTAAAAAAATCGTTATATAATTCCCATATTTTCATTTTTTGTGGCGAATAAATAATTACTACCAAAATATTTATAAACAGTGCATCATAGCATAACAATTATTTGGTTTATATTACTTCGTGAAAAAAAAACATAAACCAAAAATAGTGTAAACAAATCAATGGTTTGGTGTGGGGTTTGAACCGGCGTCGCCCGATTGCAAAACAAACGCTAAGAAAACAACGCCTTTACCAACCGAGCTAACAGGAGCGATAGAAATTCACTGACTGATTTAAGTTGCTATGATAAATTGAACAACTCCTCCTTCATACATCGATATTCTAGTGATATTATGAGATTATACATGTTAATTTATGTAGCTGGATACGATATATGTTTGCTATGTATGTTTATTGGTGTAGATTATCTCTCGTTGGTTGCATTCGATATAATTATTCTGAAAACGAGCCCAAGCTCGGCGAAACCTAGTAGACTTGTAGGCACATTCGCATTCATTGTTTTGAATAAAATTCGATTCATGTGGAACGGTAAGATAACTGCTTGTTCGTCTATGATGACTAGTGTTTGTATTTCATCGGAATATTGCACAATAACTCATTCTGACGCTCGTTTCGACCCAAAAGCTATACTTGTAAACATGCTCTGAATGCATGGAAAGGGTCGGCCTGATGCGAGTGTGGGTCATAAGTGACGTCCCGATACCACGTGATCGCCTAGCTCATTAAATTTTATTTTCCGCGGGAATCGCTACACAGACGGGTTTAAAATCGAATTTATGCTACAAATGTATTTTTCTGTATTTTTTAGTGTTGTCAAATGTTACATACAAGGTTAAACTGTGTGTACACATGAAAAAAGGATTTTAGCTAATGCCTTATTTTTATTTCCTTTAATGGTTGCGATCAACAGCGATGCAGGCAGTATTCTCATCAAGTTCGATAAAATAAGCGGGAAACAATAGACAGATCGGGACGTGAACACATCCAACGTATTCTCTCTTCACAAGAAGGACAAACCAAAATGACACCAAGAAAGATATTTAAAAATCGAAGAACACATTAATTCGACAAACCAGAAATGGTGCAAGACATGTTAAAGAGTGGAACCCATAATTAAAACGGAAACTGGGAAAATCCAAAACCTGCTGGAGATCAATAGCAGTAGTAATGAAGATCCATCTGGAATCATCTCAGAACGTCATCTCAGACGAAATTACTTTCGTTTTGGGGGTCAGAGGCAGTTTCATCTGGCGTCGGACATCGATATTTTACGCTTCGGACAGGTACTGTTAATATATTAATATCATAATATTATTATTAAAAATTTTCGTTTCAGGGAGGATTGGGGGGGTGAGGCGAGATGAAAATAATTTCGTCTGATATCGGACATCGACGTTCTGAGATGATCCAGTAACATAAACACCTGGGAAAGAAATTAGGAAAGCAGCCATCGACAGAATGCGTTTGCGATTTGTAGTTTTGGTCCTACGATCTACTTTAATCAATGACGAGTAAGTAAGTACATAAGTAACCTCACTGATCCGGCCTCACGATGTCAGGAGATTACAATGGCACCCATTGCTACTTGCTAAATACATATCTGGCATCATTCCAAGCATCATAGATCTGCGATGTCATAATAGCCTGTTATAACCACTAAAGAGCGGCAGCTTAATGGTAGTTATTAACTCTTGATAATATTCGTGTTCAGCACGGCGCAGTTATTGGGTGGCCGACCATCAGACGTGAGGTACTTGCAACAAGCAACGAATACCTTAATACATTATAACGGTAATAAAACAATAGTTTAACCTGTATGATCGGGGAACTGTATATAATTACTAAACTGACATTGTGAGTTCTTAATTTTTAATATAATGTTTTAATGCTAGAATAAATACGGTGACGGCATATTGCCTGCCAAACTGCGTGTAACAAGGCAAAAACATTGCTAACAGTTTGAAACGACAAAATTTTAAACAAAACAACCAATTCGTAAATACAAGCAATTGACAGTATCGTGGAGGCAGGCGGGGCTAGCAGCAATTACCCTTTGATATTGGGCGCGGCGAATGTGTACAATCATGACCCGGTTCAGCGAACCTCCTGCTAATAATTATTTACCACACCAAGCATGAGAACATGATTCCGGGCAACGGAACAGACAACCTCGCTTTAAAGCAATGACGTCATTTCGTTGTAAATCAATGAAGATGGTTGCATGCCCCCTATACGTAACTTTTATATCATGCTTTCTACCTTCCTTAAAACACAAATAACAATAAATCAGACTCCTGATTGTTAGCGATTACCCATCCTCGCGCGACAGGGGTCGCTGCTGCTGATTACGTCAGTGCCAGCCAGCAGTACCCCGTGGCTGATCGCTTTGCGAAACTCTGAATTTAAGCTCAGCCTATGAAATCGCCCACTAGATCAGTAGATCTCGGCAGGTCATAATAAAACTAATTTCAACCACGCAGTTGGCGTAGGGTATCAACCAGGGCTAGTTTTGCATAGGCTTGCGAGGATGCGATTATTACCTGACGAGGGTCTGTGAAATCGTTTCGGCAGTTTAAGTTGTTCAAGTTTCGTGAAGTGAGACATATCTGTAACACATTATTTAAAACGTATATGTCCAACCTGAAACTGACCAATTTTGCCCCACCCTGGTGACTGATTTTGAAATATTGGTGTGTTCTACAAAATAGCCACAGTTCGAATACGTGCCTAGTGAAACATCCAATACAGTACTGCATTCAACATTAACGGTCCCAATTTGTCACATTCAAAAATGCTCGAAAACTATCCACTCATTACACCCAGCCGTTATGTTCCTTGGGCATCTTTATATGTAATGACGGACGGATCTTAATGGGGGCTATGGCCCAATAATATGCAATAACCACTACTATAAGTGCAGCGGAAGGTAACGCTGTCTACAGAAGAGACATCTAGCGACTATTTTAAAAGAAACGTCTTTTGAAGGATTACTGACACTTTGTGGGTTACTGCTTTGATACGCACAGTTGTTAGGCACGGGGTATGCGACGCACACACGCACGCACGCATGCATGTATGTGCACACGCGCGCACGCAAGCACGAACACACACACGCAAAAACAAACATTCATATACACACTGGCGCGGGAACGAAATTAATATTATGGGAGCTTCAGCACCACTCCGCTGTCGGACCATGACATCGGAAGGCGGGGGAGGGGGTTGTTATTGAATATTTTTTGTGGCGACGTTCAACATTTTTTAAGCTCACCAGAAACCTCCAATAACACTCCACATTGCCCGAAAAAATCCACCTTGAGGCTCAGAAATTCCAGGGGCAGTGGCCCCTCTGCCCCCAGCTCCTGCGCCTATGCATATGCACCATCCCAGACACATGTACGTAGACACACATACACGCAGACACACATACACCACATACACACACACACACACACACACACACACACACACACACACACACACACACACACACACACACACACACACACACACACACACACACAAACACACTACATACATTACAAAAAAGGTAAGTTATGATATAGCACAGTATCCAGTCCTCAGGACTGCTCAAAACGCTTTACATTTTACTCCCTGGCATACAATCTCGACTTCTATGAGAAGCATCCAGCAACGTTGCATTTAATGCGCGATGATTATTTGTACACAAATATCCACCAGTGTCTATAGCCTCATTCATACAGCTGAGTGAACTGGAGCAACGTAGAGTGAACGAACTTACCGAAGGTTAACAACGCAGCACATGATTCAAACCCGGTTCTCTCGGTCGATAGTCCGAAGCTCTAGCCACTGCACCACTGCGCTCCATCTCAGCAGATCACCTCAATGTGACTTCTAATCATTTATTATACCTTCCTACCTCCAGCTCGAGTCCATGCAAATGGATGTCATCTAAAAAATAAATTATCTGTCCCCAATTTTTTGAATTTGAAGAAATAGTCGAATTCAAAATGAACAAGACCTTAGTATTTGTTAAAGGTAAACAAAATGCATTTTTGATGTTAACCACATAAAATAGTAACCATTTGCAACTAAAACCAACATTTTAAAGTCAGTAGTTTACTCAGAATGGGGTCGCAAACTGGAAACTTCTAATGAATGACTGGATGCTGATATTTTGTTCTTGACGAGTAGGGTTGACTAATGAGCGAACAGCAAGCGAACATTCCGGCGCGTCATGTGTTCCTTTGAAGTCGCCTAGGCAGTGTTAGTTGTCAACACATCATAGAATTATTAATACGCTTCGGTATAAGGTCGGTGTACAATAACATGCGATTGCAATGGCAATGCGCCATACTGTTCCGAGTGCAATGGTACTTAGCTGTACAGTACTGCAACCAAAGGGAGATTTTGAGCGGAACCGTGCAGTGGAGCACACCAAATGTCGATTGGCGATTAACAGAACAGGAGGGACTTCTGATTCAGAAACCGTATCTTGCCACCGTGGCATCCTTGACGAATTTGAAATACACAAGATGGCCGCCAATAGGTGAAAATATATATAAAATTGACCATCATTTCCATGCTATACCACCTAGATAATTTCTTTTTATGCCTAAATATGTTTGTGAACCGGCGAATTCCAATGGAGTACGTAGAAATATGCAAGACCATCAAAAAGAAAGCGAAGGAGGACATCAGGAAGTACAATGAAGAGATTATACAAGAAACGAGTATGTAATCAAAGAGCCTGAAGAAAGTAAGAAGAACAGAGGCACTAGGCCGAGACAGACTTATTACACTTTTAGACAAGCAGGGTAGAGAAATACAAGACCAATATATGATCATGGAACGACTAGAGAAATTATACACCAAGCTGTATGATAGTGAACAGAATACCATAATTCACACCGACCCGAAAGAGGTACCAGAGATAACACCATGGGAGGGGGAAGCAGCGCTAAGAGATATGAAGAATGGGAAGACATCAGGCAACGACCATATGAACATTGAAACATTAAAAGCAGGAGAAGATATAATCTCGAAGACAGTGGCTAAGCTGTGTACTAAATGCTTATCAGAAAGACAAACACCCACCGCACTGAAGAACGCAATGATGGTGATAATCTTCAAGAAGGGAAATAAAAAAGACTTACGGAACTACAGACCGATATGTCTGTTATCAGACATCTACACATTACTCACAAAGATACTAACGAATAGGCTAGAGAAGACACTCGACAACAACCAACCACGTGAGCAAGCAGGTTTCAGTAGCAGGTACTCAACGACAGACCACATACACGTCGTAAACTAACTGAAAGAGAAGTGCCGGGAATATACTACCCGCTCTGCATCGCTTTCGTCGACTACGAGAAGGCTTTCGACTCGGTGGAAACTTGGCTATACAGCATTCGCCAAACGCCGCGACATCTTCAAGAGTAACTTTGGAACCTGCTTGAAGAGACAAGTTTTCAACTCATGCATACTTCCAGCGATGACACACAGCGCGGAAACATGGGCATTCACCATCCAGGCAAAGAACAAGCTAGCAGCGGCACAAACAAAGGTAGAAAGAAGTATGTTAAACATCACATATCGGGAGAAAAAACAAACATCTGTATAAGACAGAAGACAAAGGTCATAGACGTGATAGAACAAAACAGAAGACAGAAGTGGACCTGGGCAGGGCACATCAGCAGACTACGAGATAACTGATGGACATCGCGTATCACAACCTGGAGACCTTACGAAGGGAAACGATCTAGAGGAAGACCGGCGAGACGGCTGAGAGACGAACTAGACGAGTACTGGAAGGGCACCATCTGGCAGAGAATAGCGCAAGACAGACAAATTTGGAAACGACATGCTGAGGCCTTCGCCCAACTACGGGGTACTACGGCTGCACAATGATGATGATGATGATGAGAACAGACACTCTGCTACACAAACACTAAACAGCAACTTGGCCTGGGACGATCTATTCCCTTCCGACCTAATTATGAATACAACCACCTACAGCTGTCAAACATATCCTCGTATTTACCACACATATTTACACACATCACGTTATAAAAATATACTAATATTCTTATGACGATAAAAATCTTAAACAACTAAAACAATATTTGTGTTAAGCCGAGCTACAGTAATAACCACTCTATACACAAGACGGCGCCACCTCGTCACCCAAAACACCGACACGTTTTTCTCGTGTGCAATATCACTAAGCCTTATGGCTGTATATCCATCTAGAGTTACAAAATTCATTTCGTTTTCCGAAGAATTGGAATATCCATCACGGCATCAGCATTCCATCGTGTACAAACACATAGCGCCATCTATTGGATGTGTGGCTGTAAATACCCTAAAATACATGTAAACACTATACGTGGCAACGTAATTTTCCGGGCAACAATGGCTCGATCCATAGAATTCAATAACTGTGTGTTCAATTTGTTTTCCTAATGAACCCTAATGAGAAATCGAAGCTCTAGAAAGACGTAGCTGTCGTTACATTCCGCATACACCTGTGACGGAAAATGCTAAATATTTGAGGTCTGAGGCTCACCAAAAACTTCGAAATGCATCCGCCGCCCCCGAGGGCACACACACACACACACACACACACACACACACACACACACACACACACACACACACACACACACACACACACACACACACACACACACACGCACCCAATCAAACACAAACACACACACACACACACACACACACGCACGCGGGCACACACACACACACACACACACACACACACACACACACACACATACGTAATATGCTGGTTTTGTAAAACTATGCTGTAGCAGCATCGACGTTCGTTCCTAAAAAAAACAACCTGCAAACATTCCCTAGCATGAAAGTGGACGCAACGCAGATGATATTATTGTGTATTTCAATTATACAGCTACACTTCTATCCCTCAAGTAATCGCGGTTTGGTGCAAACTTTCTGGAAGTGGAACTATGATATTCTGTTGGTTTGCGATTCGATTTACTGCTAAGCCCAAGCCCTGTTGCTGACATCGTTACGTGATCGGATGAATACGCCGCCTGATGAACGTCTCATATCAAAGCCTGAGCCATACTTGTGAACATGTTGTCGTACAGTTCGTCAAAATCAGGTTTCTTCGTGTGATTGCGAAGAAATTTACCTTGCGGATTTAGCAAAGCGCATTCCACAAAAGTCGGAATCAGATGAAGGAATTGAGTAAACCCTTCCAGTTCCCCGCGTAAGTCTGTCTTGAGATCTTCGTAGAAGGTCACGTGTACAGGCCCTTTGGACTTGCGTAGCCAGGAGAGGTTGAACCCATGCCATTCTTCCATGGCACGTTTGGCATAGTTCTTCCATTTTTCTTAAACCGAACGATACACATCTTTATGCATTTAATAGTAAACCGTTACACCTGTGCTTTTAATCGAATTATCCTGATACCCGATATAACAGATATATGACATTGAAACTCACTTTAACGTTTTGACAATTGTCTGGAGTCTTCACGAGGAATTACATTTGTTTTCCTCTGCTCACCAGGTGGTATCTCCCCTTGTCTCGGTTAATGGTCGATTCCGTTTTGCGGATCCAGACGTACAGCCTCTTTTTCCAACGCGCGCAGTCCAATTCAGGTCCTTGTTGAAGACTGCTGATGGTTGTCGAAACGTTGAAGTATATTTAAAATAGCATAGTTATGAAAACGAAAGTGCGGTTTACATTATCATTTTATGATTATTATTTTCACCACCAGTTTCAATTGCACAGGCAAGTTCTGAGCGTATTGCAAAAAGTAATGAATAGCTTGTACGTTAAATGGAAACAACAGAGACTTTGAGGCGATGCACCCACAACTAATCATTCAAACTGGGCCTACAATCAACCAACAATACCATGCCAGTGGATTACCCAGAAAGTGCAAAGAGGCATATTGTAGTTTTAACATGAAATCTAGGAGTTATCTTTGATGACAACATCAATTTCAGATATCATATTTCTCAAATTTGTCGATGCTGTTTTATTATATTCGTAATTTACGACGTATTCATCGGTATTGGCGTCTTTCTGTTGCAAAAAAAACTATTGCAACTTCGCTTGTTGCTACTATATATACAGGACTACTGTGATTCCCTTTTCACAAAATTACAACATAATTGCATAGCAAAGGTTGTAACTCGGTCTCCGCGTTTTTCTCACTCAATGCCAATTCTGAAGTCTTTGCATTGCCTTCTTGTCCGATATGCATACTTTTTAAAATCTGTGCCATTACACACCAGGCACTTTCATGTAAGCAACCATCTTATTTACATTCACTGCTTACTCCTGTGAGAAAACCTATTCAGCTTCGATCATCTAGTTCTGACTTATGTTTTGTTTCTGGAGTCAACACTAACATTGGAACTAGGGCTTTTTTGTTGCTGCACCAACTCTTTGGAATATACTCCTTCTTAGTATTAAATCAGTTGAAAATATTACACAATTCCGCCGCCATTTATAAACTTATCTTTACAATCTTGCTTGTTTACCATAGCTACCTGGCGTATCCATACATATGTTGACAACTTGAATGCTGCTTATCGATTTTGAGATTGACCCACCTTTTTGTCTTGATGCGCCTCTGAGCTTGGTTTCCAAAAAATTGGCGCAACAGAAATTATCTTATTATTATTATTAAATTGCATGATTTCCGACGTCTGAAATGTTGGACATGCACCCCGTGTTTGCCTGCCCCGAACATTTGTTTCGCGATACCTCGGCTGTGACGTGTAGGAATTGCATTTTGCTCGAAAGGTAATGGTGAATATTGCGCCACGCAAGAACCTATTTCCGCTTAGTCGTGACCAAGATGCATATCTCAAAACCCGACTGACGTATTTTGTTACCAGTGACCGGATATATCTAGATTACACCACACGTAAAACTACTTGACGAAATAACGTCGTAAAACCTATAGTTAGCATATTCAGTATTGGGTACCATGCTATCATAAAGTTTACGTTTGCCTACCTATGCATAACATTTGCAGAAAACATATGACTGCAGTATCGTGTTGACTTCAGTGCCAATAAATTACGGAACTAACGATATGTAGAGCAACAGACAGATGAGATTATATTTTAAAACCTGATGTTCAATAGAATTGGTTATTTTGTTTCCCATGCTGGTTGTCAGGCAAGCCTTAGCATGAGACCATTGTAAATGTAAGACAGTTGCCGACAATGCGTATAGTTACCACTAATTATCAGAATAACCATCCTTCGGCTACCCATTTATGTCAAACCTTGCTTATTCCGTTCAGACACTGCACTGCATACAACAGCTAGAGTATGTCGTGTTATTTATCCTGAGATGGCACTACATTTCTGCTATGTGACGTTTCTGTAGTTTCAGTTTTTATCTGGCACAGTGTCTTTCAAGTATTTAACACGTGAAGGTGTTCCTTTTGTTTAAGTTTGAGTTTATGGTAATCAATCGGTCAATCAATAAGTCAATCAGTTATTATTATCAATTATTATATCACATAATCATCACCTGTGTGGGAAGATGCTAACAATTAGGGGGTGACGTTCTCGAAAATCCTCGATCTCCTCCCTTCCCGAGACACATACACACATAAAGTGCATTTCTAGTTTATTCAATCATCACGGTACATCGAAGTAAGTGTTACCATATCAGTGTATATACACCACCCATTACGTGTTGTATACGAAGTAAGTGTTACCATATCAGTGTGTATGCACCACCCATTACATGTTGTATACGAAGTAAGTGTTACCATACCAGTGTGTATGCACCACCCATTGCGTGTTGTATACGAAGTAAGTGTTACCATATCAGTGTGTATGCACCACCCATTACGTGTTGTATACGAAGTAAGTGTTACCATATCAGTGTGGATACACCACCCATTGCGTGTTGTATACGAAATAAGTGTTACCATATCAGTGTGTATGCACCAACCATTACGTGTTGTATACAAAGTAAGTGTTACCATATCAGTGTGTATACACCACCCATTGCGTGTTGTATACGAAGTAAGTGTTACCATATCAGTGTGTATACACCACCCATTGCGTGTTGTATACGAAGTAAGTGTTACCATATCAGTGTGTATACACCACCCATTACGTGTTGTATACGAAGTAAGTGTTACCATATCAGTGTGTATACACCATCCATTGCGTATTGTATACGAAGTAAGTGTTACCATATCAGTGTGTATACACCACCCATTGCATGTTGTATACGAAGTAAGTGTTACCATATCAATGTGTATACACCACCCATTACGTGTTGTATACGAAGTAAGTGTTACCATATCAGTGTGTATGCACCACCCATTGCATGTTGTATACGAAGTAAGTGTTACCATATCAATGTGTATGCACCACCCATTACGTGTTGTATACGAAGTAAGTGATACCATATCAGTGTGTATACACCACCCATTGCGTGTTGTATACGAAGTAAGTGTTACCATATCAGTGTGTATACACCATCCATTGCGTGTTGTATACGAAGTAAGTGTTACCATATCAGTGTGTATGCACCACCCATTACATGTTGTATACGAAGTATGTGTTACCATATCAGTGTGTATGCACCACCAATTACATGTTGTATACGAAGTAAGTGTTACCATATCAGTGTGTATACAGTACCCATTGCGTGTTGTATACGAAGTAAATGTTACCATATCAGTGTGTATACACCACACATAGCGTGTTGTATACGAAGTAAGTGTTACCATATCAGTGTGTATACACCACCCATTACGTGTTGTATACGAAGTAAGTGTTACCATATCAGTGTGTATACACCACCCATTGCGTGTTGTATACGAAGTAAGTGTTACCATATCAGTGTGTATACACCACCCATTACATGTTGTATACGAAGTAAGTGGTACCATATCAGTGTGTATGCACCACCCATTGCATGGTGTATACGAAGTAAGTGTTACCATATCAGTGTGTATGCACCACCCATTTCGTGTTGTATACGAAGTAAGTGTTACCATATCAGTGTGTATACACCACCCATTGCGTGTTGTATACGAAGTAAGTGTTATCATATCAGTGTGTATACACCACCCATTACGTGTTGTATACGAAGTAAGTGTTACCACATCAGTGTGTATACACCACCCATTGCGTGTTGTATACGAAGTAAGTGTTACCATATCAGTGTGTATGCACCACCCATTATTTGTTGCATACGAAGTAAGTGTTACCATATCAATGTGTATACACCACCCACTGCGTGTTGTATGCGAAGTAAGTGTTACCATATCAGTGTGTATGCACCACCCATTACGTGTTGTATACGAAGTAAGTGTTACTATATCAGTGTGTATACACCACCCATTGCGTGTTGTATACGAAGTACGTGTTACCATATCAGTGTGTATACACCACCCATTGCGTGTTGTATACGAAGTAAGTGTTACCATATCAGTTTGTATACACCACCCATTATGTGTTGTATTCGAAGTAAGTGTTACCATATCAGTGTGTATACACTACCCATTGCGTGTTATATACGAAGTAAGTGTTACAATATCAGTGTGTATGCACCACCCATTACGTGTTGTATACGAAGTAAGTGTTACCATATCAGTGTGTATACACCACCCACTGCGTGTTGTATACGAAGTAAGTATTACAATATCAGTGTGTATACACCACCCACTGCGTGTTGTATACGAAGTAAATGTTACCATATCAATGTGTATACACCACCCACTGCGTGTTGTATACGAAGTAAGTGTTACCATATCAGTGTGTATACACCACCCACAGCGTGTTGTATACGAAGTAAGTGTTACAATATCAGTGTGTATGCACCATCCATTACGTGTTGTATACGAGGTAAGTTTTACCATATCAGTGTGTATACACCACCCATTGCGTGTTGTATACGAAGTAAGTGTTACCATATCAGTGTGTATACACCACCCATTGCGTTGTATACGAAGTAAGTGTTACTATCGCGTATATACAATTCACCCACCGGTGCGGTTGTATACCAGCGTAAGTAAGCTACAATATCGCGCGTATGCACCATCCACGCAGCGTTGTGCATACGAGGTAAGGTTACTATCAGTGTGTATACACCACCCATTGCGTAAGGTTGTGCATACGAAGCGCAAGTGTTACTGATATCAGTGCAGCATACAATCACCCATTGCGTGTTGTATACGAAGCGGCGCAAGCTACTGAAATAGTGTGCATAATGACTACCCATTGCGTTGTATACGAGGTAAGTTTTACCATATCAGTGTGTATACACCACCCATTGCGTGTTGTATACGAAGTAAGTGTTACCATATCAGTGTGTATACACCACCCATTGCGTGTTGTATACGAAGTAAGTGTTACCATATCAGTGTGCATACACCACCCATTGCGTGTTGTATACGAAGTAAGTGTTACCATATCAGTGTGTATACACCACCAATTGCATGTTGTATACGAAGTAAGTGTTACAATATCAGTGTGTATGCACCATCCATTACGTGTTGTATACGAAGTAAGTGTTACCATATCAGTGTGTATGCACCACCCATTGCGTGTTGTATACGAAGTAAGTGTTACCATATCAGTGTGTATACACCACCCATTGCGTGTTGTATACGAAGTAAGTTTTACCATATCAGTGTGTATACACCACCCATTGCGTGTTGTATACGAAGTAAGTGTTACCATATCAGTGTGTATACACCACCCATTGCGTGTTGTATACGAAGTAAGTTTTACCATATCAGTGTGTATACACCACCCATTGCGTGTTGTATACGAAGTAAGTGTTACCATATCAGTGTGTATACACCACCCATTGCGTGTTGTATACGAAGTAAGTGTTACCATATCAGTGTGTATACACCACCCATTATGTGTTGTATTCGAAGTAAGTGTTACCATATCAGTGTGTATACACCACCCATTGCGTGTTATATACGAAGTAAGTGTTACCATATCAGTGTGTATGCACCACCCATTACGTGTTGTATACGAAGTAAGTGTTACCATATCAGTGTGTATACACCACCCACTGCGTGTTGTATACGAAGTAAGTATTACAATATCAGTGTATATACACCACCCACTGCGTGTTGTATACGAAATAAATGTTACCATATCAATGTGTATACACCACCCACTGCGTGTTGTATACGAAGTAAGTGTTACCATATCAGTGTGTATACACCACCCATTGCGTGTTGTATACGAAGTAAGTGTTACAATATCAGTGTGTATGCACCATCCATTACGTGTTGTATACGAAGTAAGTGTTACCATATCAGTGTGTATACACCACCCATTGCGTGTTGTATACGAAGTAAGTGTTACCATATCAGTGTGTATACACCACCCATTGCGTGTTGTATACGAAGTAAGTGTTACCATATCAGTGTGTATACACCACCCATTGCGTGTTGTATACGAAGTAAGTGTTACCATATCAGTGTGTATACACCACCCATTACATGTTGTATACGAAGTAAGTGGTACCATATCAGTGTGTATGCACCACCCATTGCATGTTGTATACGAAGTAAGTGTTACCATATCAGTGTGTATGCACCACCCATTTCGTGTTGTATACGAAGTAAGTGTTACCATATCAGTGTGTATACACCACCCATTGCGTGTTGTATACGAAGTAAGTGTTATCATATCAGTGTGTATACACCACCCATTACGTGTTGTATACGAAGTAAGTGTTACCACATCAGTGTGTATACACCACCCATTGCGTGTTGTATACGAAGTAAGTGTTACCATATCAGTGTGTATGCACCACCCATTATTTGTTGCATACGAAGTAAGTGTTACCATATCAATGTGTATACACCACCCACTGCGTGTTGTATGCGAAGTAAGTGTTACCATATCAGTGTGTATGCACCACCCATTACGTGTTGTATACGAAGTAAGTGTTACTATATCAGTGTGTATACACCACCCATTGCGTGTTGTATACGAAGTACGTGTTACCATATCAGTGTGTATACACCACCCATTGCGTGTTGTATACGAAGTAAGTGTTACCATATCAGTTTGTATACACCACCCATTATGTGTTGTATTCGAAGTAAGTGTTACCATATCAGTGTGTATACACTACCCATTGCGTGTTATATACGAAGTAAGTGTTACAATATCAGTGTGTATGCACCACCCATTACGTGTTGTATACGAAGTAAGTGTTACCATATCAGTGTGTATACACCACCCACTGCGTGTTGTATACGAAGTAAGTATTACAATATCAATGTGTATACACCACCCACTGCGTGTTGTATACGAAGTAAATGTTACCATATCAATGTGTATACACCACCCACTGCGTGTTGTATACGAAGTAAGTGTTACCATATCAGTGTGTATACACCACCCACTGCGTGTTGTATACGAAGTAAGTGTTACAATATCAGTGTGTATGCACCATCCATTACGTGTTGTATACGAAGTAAGTGTTACCATATCAGTGTGTATACACCACCCATTGCGTGTTGTATACGAAGTAAGTGTTACCATATCAGTGTGTATACACCACCCATTGCGTGTTGTATACGAAGTAAGTGTTACCATATCAGTGTGTATACACCACCCATTGCGTGTTGTATACGAAGTAAGTGTTACCATATCAGTGTGTATACACCACCCATTGCATGTTGTATACGAAGTAAGTGTTACAATATCAGTGTGTATGCACCAACCATTACGTGTTGTATACGAAGTAAGTGTTACCATATCAGTGTATATACACCACCCATTGCGTGTTGTATACGAAGTAAGTTTTACCATATCAGTGTGTATACACCACCCATTGCGTGTTGTATACGAAGTAAGTGTTACCATATCAGTGTGCATACACCACCCATTGCGTGTTGTATACGAAGTAAGTGTTACCATATCAGTGTGTATACACCACCCATTGCATGTTGTATACGAAGTAAGTGTTACAATATCAGTGTGTATGCACCATCCATTACGTGTTGTATACGAAGTAAGTGTTACCATATCAGTGTGTATGCACCACCCATTGCGTGTTGTATACGAAGTAAGTGTTACCATATCAGTGTGTATACACCACCCATTGCGTGTTGTATACGAAGTAAGTGTTACCATATCAGTGTGTATACACCACCCATTGCGTGTTGTATACGAAGTAAGTGTTACCATATCAGTGTGTATACACCACCCATTGCGTGTTGTATACGAAGTAAGTGTTACCATATCAGTGTGTATACACCACCCATTGCATGTTGTATACGAAGTAAGTGTTACAATATCAGTGTGTATGCACCACCCATTGCGTGTTGTATACGAAGTAAGTGTTACCATATCAGTGTGTATGCACCACCCATTGCGTGTTGTATACGAAGTAAGTGTTACCATATCAGTGTGTATACACCACCCATTGCGTGTTGTATACGAAGTAAGTTTTACCATATCAGTGTGTATACACCACCCATTGCGTGTTGTATACGAAGTAAGTGTTACCATATCAGTGTGTATACACCACCCATTGCGTGTTGTATACAAAGTAAGTTTTACCATATCAGTGTGTATACACCACCCATTGCGTGTTGTATGCAGAGTAGAAGTGTTACCATATCAGTGTGTATACACCACCCATTGCATGTTGTATACGAAGTAAGTGTTACAATATCAGTGTGTATGCACCAACCATTACGTGTTGTATACGAAGTAAGTGTTACCATATCAGTGTGTATACACCACCCACTGCGTGTTGTATACGAAGTAAGTATTACAATATCAGTGTGTATACACCACCCACTGCGTGTTGTATACGAAGTAAATGTTACCATATCAATGTGTATACACCACCCACTGCGTGTTGTATACGAAGTAAGTGTTACCATATCAGTGTGTATACACCACCCACTGCGTGTTGTATACGAAGTAAGTGTTACAATATCAGTGTGTATGCACCATCCATTACGTGTTGTATACGAAGTAAGTGTTACCATATCAGTGTGTATACACCACCCATTGCGCGTTGTATACGAAGTAAGTTTTACCATATCAGTGTGTATACACCACCCATTGCGTGTTGTATACGAAGTAAGTGTTACCATATCAGTGTGTATACACCACCCATTTGATGTTGTGGCCACGAAGTGAGTAGGGTTACCATATCGTGTTAGCCATTACACCACCCATTGCGTGTTGTATACGAAGTAAGTGTTACCATATCAGTGTGTATACACCACCCATTGCGTGTTGTATACGAAGTAAGTGTTACAATATCAGTGTGTATGCACCACCCATTACGTGTTGTATACGAAGTAAGTGTTACCATATCAGTGTGTATACACCACCCACTGCGTGTTGTATACGAAGTAAGTATTACAATATCAGTGTATATACACCACCCACTGCGTGTTGTATACGAAGTAAATGTTACCATATCAATGTGTATACACCACCCACTGCGTGTTGTATACGAAGTAAGTGTTACCATATCAGTGTGTATACACCACCCACTGCGTGTTGTATACGAAGTAAGTGTTACAATATCAGTGTGTATGCACCATCCATTACGTGTTGTATACGAAGTAAGTGTTACCATATCAGTGTGTATACTCCACCCATTGCGTGTTGTATACGAAGTAAGTGTTTCCATATCAGTGTGTATACACCACCCATTGCGTGTTGTATACGAAGTAAGTGTTACCATATCAGTGTGTATACACCACCCATTGCGTGTTGTATACGAAGTAAGTGTTACCATATCAGTGTGTATACACCACCCATTGCATGTTGTATACGAAGTAAGTGTTACAATATCAGTGTGTATGCACCACCCATTGCGTGTTGTATACGAAGTAAGTGTTACCATATCAGTGTGTATGCACCACCCATTGCGTGTTGTATACGAAGTAAGTGTTACCATATCAGTGTGTATACACCACCCACTGCGTGTTGTATACGAAGTAAGTGTTACAATATCAGTGTGTATGCACCATCCATTACGTGTTGTATACGAAGTAAGTGTTACCATATCAGTGTGTATACACCACCCATTGCGTGTTGTATACGAAGTAAGTGTTACCATATCAGTGTGTATACACCACCCATTGCGTGTTGTATACGAAGTAAGTGTTACCATATCAGTGTGTATACACCACCCATTGCGTGTTGTATACGAAGTAAGTGTTACCATATCAGTGTGTATACACCACCCATTGCATGTTGTATACGAAGTAAGTGTTACAATATCAGTGTGTATGCACCAACCATTACGTGTTATATACGAAGTAAGTGTTACCATATCAGTGTGTATACACCACCCATTGCGTGTTGTATACGAAGTAAGTGTTACCATATCAGTGTGTATACACCACCCATTGCGTGTTGTATACGAAGTAAGTGTTACCATATCAGTGTGTATACACCACCCATTGCGTGTTGTATACGAAGTAAGTGTTACCATATCAGTGTGTATACACCACCCACTGCGTGTTGTATACGAAGTAAGTGTTACAATATCAGTGTGTATGCACCATCCATTACGTGTTGTATACGAAGTAAGTGTTACCATATCAGTGTGTATACACCACCCATTGCGTGTTGTATACGAAGTAAGTGTTACCATATCAGTGTGTATACACCACCCATTGCGTGTTGTATACGAAGTAAGTGTTACCATATCAGTGTGTATACACCACCCATTGCGTGTTGTATACGAAGTAAGTGTTACCATATCAGTGTGTATACACCACCAATTGCATGTTGTATACGAAGTAAGTGTTACAATATCAGTGTGTATGCACCATCCATTACGTGTTGTATACGAAGTAAGTGTTACCATATCAGTGTGTATGCACCACCCATTGCGTGTTGTATACGAAGTAAGTGTTACCATATCAGTGTGTATACACCACCCATTGCGTGTTGTATACGAAGTAAGTGTTACCATATCAGTGTGTATACACCACCCATTGCGTGTTGTATACGAAGTAAGTGTTACCATATCAGTGTGTATACACCACCCATTGCATGTTGTATACGAAGTAAGTGTTACAATATCAGTGTGTATGCACCATCCATTACGTGTTGTATACGAAGTAAGTTTTACCATATCAGTGTGTATGCACCACCCATTGAGTGTTGTATACGAAGTAAGTGTTACCATATCAGTGTGTATGCACCACCCATTACGTGTTGTATACGAAGTAAGTGTTACCATATCAGTGTGTATACACCACCCATTGCGTGTTGTATACGAAGTAAGTGTTACCATATCAGTGTGTATACACCACCCATTACGAGTTTGGATGAAGAGTAACAATGCTCTTTCAACACCGATAATTACAATTTGTAAACAACTTAACGCATGTGCTTTTAAGTAAGTCGCTTCACAAAACATGCCATTGTAAACGAGAACAATACATCAATGACACGATCGCATCATTTTAAATCTGGCCCCCAGAGGGCGTCCATATTCACCTCACCGAAATATTAAATGAATAAATGTGCTCGGTCTTACGATATTTTAATTGCAGTTGTGTCTTACGACTCCTTGACTGACGCCTCAGTAGTTGAAGCGAAATAATCAGTAATTCAGTCATATTGCTATGTGTCGGTCAACATGGAGTGATATTAAAACCTCTCAAAAAGCATGCGTATATATTTTTGTACAACATTCACCAGCTTGTTCAGGATGTGTGGTTTGATCCATTTGAACATATGCAGTCCCATTTACTCTCTTCAAACCTGAAGTTTTACATTCAATTAAATCCCGTTAGCACGTTCTCAAGGCGACTTTACATTCTTCAATTACATGTTTTAATGTGTGCAATTATTTTAGCTATGTATGCTAGTTTTTACATCAAGAAATTATCATGTAAAACATACATGCTGTATAATTCGTTGTGAATCACCGGGAAGTGTTTAGCTCGACTTTCAGCTAAACAACATTTCACAGGACCTTGCCTCCGAGTGAAGATGTAGGCCTATGAAGCAAGGTAATGTGCACCGATCGCTTCCCACAGTACGTATACAACGCGATATTTGAGAGTACTTATGTCGCGAAGTATGTCGTGAAGATGACTATTGTATTGTTCGACGAACAATTAAGTTCGCGTCCTCCCGCAGGCTGTTTGCCATAAAGTGTTAGCGATGAAGCAAACACAGTATGGTTTGAACACTTGGGGTTTTATTTCACACATTTGACGCAAACCCTGTGTTTATATGTCATCCGATATGTTAATGCCCTCTGAAAGCTGAACGCAGTTACGTGCACTTAAATTAGGTTAATTCGTAGTCCACGATAATACACTGTACATTATCACCTCTTAAGAAACTTGTGCTTGGTAATCTGCACATTTCAACCGAGAAGCCAGATCGTATAAGAACCACACTCGTATATAATTTGGTTTGCGATGCACCTAAAACGGGATCCCATGAAATTCGCTCGCCAAAAGCTATGGCAATTTTACATCTTACAAAATGTCTGTCAAATTAGATGTCCGCGTATCTTAGTAACTATGTCAAGTATAGCCATAATTTTTGAGTCAAAGTAGGTTGTAGAGTGCAAAGGTTTCAATTATTTTACATTTCATCTTCTCCAACATTCAGATCCGCCATTTTTAAAGGTGGCGGTCATCAAAACCATTTTCACTACATCTTAACAAATATGCCACACAGAGCCATCACGTCTATGGCAACGTGTAGGTTTGTGATCAGAGATGTCAAATATATGATACATGATCTTCACTGACGTTCATCTATCCGGCACTAAAAAGTGGCGCCAATGGAAGCTAATTACCTTTATATCTAAAGATCTACATCATCTACAACCACAGAGTTGACGTAAAATATTGTTTTAAAGTACTTTTTGACCTTCGCCGACATTCTAAAATCCGCACTGTTTAAAGATGACGCCCTTCAAAGCCTATTATCCCTATATCTAAAGACCTATGTCACATAGAGCGGTGACGTTGATGTCAAAATATAGGTATTGATGTACGACGACTTCAAATATGTTACTTGTTACCTTCGTCAACATTCAAATACCCACCATTTAAACTGATGGCGCCGTCAAAATATATTATGACAATATACGAAATACCTCACAGAGGGCCATAATGTTGACGTGAAGCTCATATCCACACCCGGTCATCGACGTATCGGAATGACTGATCTGCATCTATCGCCTCCACAAAACGTTCGCAGCCAAGTTCGCACGCAAAGTTGACAGCTAGCACGACACCATCAGTGTGGACAGTTTTTATGACGATGTTATTTTTTATGTTACTCAAATTTTTTTACCTACCAAGTACTAGTTAGATTATGCAATATGAAGTCAAATAATGCACATTTTCCGCATCAGTATTGTTATTTAGGCTCATTACCTGTATGACAACACACTATATACAATGTGTATTACGACATCGCCGTTTATTACGGTATTCGGACCTTGTGGAAGATTGGTTTAGGTGGTAATATGGGATGTTATGGCACATGTGTCTCTTAGGTGTAATTATTTACCATAGTAAATAAACATAGGTTTGGTGTCAGTGACTTTTTGAAGTAAGATATCAATGTATTTTCAAAAAATATATTGTCAATATAAATATTTGGCTATTATTTTAAATAATATTATATATATATACATATATATATATATATATATATATGTGTGTGTGTGTGTGTGTGTGTGTGTGTGTGTGTGTGTGTGTGTGTGTGTGTGTGCGTGTGTGTGTATGAATTTTGTCCTTCAGTGATAGGAACAAGTGAACGTCTCTCTTCGGAAGGATAATGCCAAACTATCAATATAAATCAGACTTGTTAGAAGAGTGGAATCAATGGTTGAGATATGGTAAAGTTTTGTTATAAATATGGAAGCATTTCAAGTCGGTATGCAGCGGGTGACAATGCAGTATGCCGCTGTCTTTGGGCTGAAGTGCACCTAGCGGTAGTTTGAAGCAGGACTTGAGAAGGATCATTACCATGTTGCCTGAGTGAAAGACAATGTCATTGTAGCCAACAGGAGGCACGCACAGTCGCCAATGCTGAGAGCCTGGTTTTTACACGAAATATCTGCCTGCTCGGTCCGGGTTTTGAACTCAGAGCGCTGGCATTCCAGGCGGATGTACTAACCACTACACTAGCCGCACATCGGTGGACTTGAACCTCAACAACGAGTATCTGCGAGCTCGGTATGGTGGTTTGTAACGATGCTGTGTGTTTTCTCTAACATTTCGTAAGTTGGCTGCAGGTGACTGCCATTTTTGCAAGTATATCCAACTTCCGTAGTTTGACTCTTCAGCAGTGTTATATGTAGTCATTATTATAGTCTACAACTGGCACGCAGTGAAGGTTGCTACACTTAGTATTCACTTGGAAACCAAAGACGAGTTGTGTGGGTATCGCGGACACTGGCGTTAGAGATGTCTGGATGTAAATTCTGAGAGTTAGTTTGACAATAAGGAACAACCTGGAAATCATTGGATGGCAACTACTTGTATCAGTGTCCTGTTAAAAACGAGACCTGACACTTCCTGAAAAATATAGTTGAATAAGCTTAACAAAGACTGGTGCAAAATAATTACTTCAGAAATAGAAAATAGAAAAGTGCTTGGTTCCAAATCAGAACGGCTTCAGACTCCTACGTTCCTCATAATCGCAGATTCTTGCACGCAGGCGTAGGCTATCATTGAGGAAATACGAAGCCATCAGAAAAGCACAGCCATTGTCTTTGTCGACTTTAAGAAATCGTTTGACTCAGTAGACATAAATAAACGTTTCTTGATTCTACGTGCGTACGCCATTTTGAGACAATTGTCAAAGACATACATATCATGTGTAAGATCACCTCTGCCGTTGTTCTCATTGCAGAAATGGAAACAACAAATCTTTAAATTAACATAGGAGTTCTTCAAGGAGACCCTCTCGCCCCATACCTATTTATCATTGCCTTGTTTTAAGTACTGCGATAATAGGGAAGGACCAAAGCTTTCCAGGCGTCGTAGTACAATAGGCTTGTATCTAGCCCATCATCATTCCCATCTGTATTTTGCTGACGATAAAGCTCTATTCGCTGACACATTATAATAAGCAGAATGTCTACACTATTAGCTAATGTTTCTACTGCTCAATGTGCAAATACTAATCTACTCCATTAAGGTGTGAGCCAAATAGAGAAAACAGAGGACATTAACGCAGTGGCGACGTCATAGTGGCGACGTCACGATGGTGACGTCAAGGTGGTTACGTCACAACGTTCGACTGAATTTAACAGAACATCACAAGAGCGGCAAAAATCGTCGTTATGTTGAGCGTTTATAATCGTTGTATTCGTGCAGGGCTCGGTTATTTCCGTTTCCCTGGTGGGCCGCGGATTGTACTGAACTATTAAAGTACAATTAACCAAATCTCGTCAAACACTGACGACTGAGGTGAAGACGCAAGTCTGTGAGTCTGACGACAATGGAGGCTGGACCCAGGCCCTTAGCCAGGATTGTGAAAGTGACCAATTTACCCGTTCTCATTTTTCTTTACCCGTTATGCTCATGAAAATTCCCGTTAGACATGCATTGGTCTTTGGCGTCGGAACGTGGTGAATATTCAGGGGGCTGAGGCTCTCCGAAGACCTTCATTTGCATACTTCCTGAGGCTCGCTAAAATATTCAAATTTCATAATACACTTCGGCACTCGCTATCATACTTAGTACAAGGCCCGTATCATGACAACGCAAACACTATTTTAACCTTAGAATTTGGAAAAATAAAACCACGTAGTGGTCCATCACAAGATCACAGTATCTGAAAAATAAAACGTTCCGTTATCCATAGATCAATACACCCATTATTTGAAAAAGATAAAACAGTTGCGATTTTCGAATAGGTATTCTAATAACAGGTCAACGGGTTTCTGATTAAGGGCCTAGCTGGACCTTTATTAAGGTTGTTACCATTCAATGCTTGCCAAGTTTTACCTTGTTGTCAAACCATGATAGGTAACGCTTATAGATGGTGTACAGACAAATCTAACGCCTGTATCCGCGATAACCACACAAATCACCTTTGGTTTCCATATGAAAAATAAATGTATCGACCTTCAGTGACAGTCGGAGGCACAATAATGATTTTATATATATATATATATATATAACATATATATATATATATGTATAACATATATGTATATATATATATATATATATATATATAGAGAGAGAGAGAGAGAGAGAGAGAGAGAGAAAAAGTATATATATAATTCCTGTGTTAAAAATAGACGTTCTCAAACTGGAATTCTCTCAAAAGGGTGACGTTATACACACACGTGAAAGAAGCGAATACGCATAAGTACAACAACTAATGCTTGTTATGTTATAAAAATTGTGTACGTGTTGTTTGTCCTTTTTCTTCACACATGCACACACGCGCACACGCGCACACGCACACACGCACACACGCACGCACGCACACACACACACACACACACATACACCTTATTCCAAGCACGAATTAAAATAAACTTAAACATTGGTATATTGTTACGTTGAAACAACTGCTGCAGTGTGTCACGGTATCACATCAGAGTGTTGACGGCGGAGTGTGGTGGTCAGAGAGTTTGTTAAGCCGAAGAAACACTACGCAACTGTCTATAGCAACATACGTACAATGAGGCGACAAATCGTCACCATCGTCCTAGCCGCTGGCTGCATAGCGGGCGTTTTGTACTCAACGATGGATTACTGGCTGATTGACGAGAGATTGGGCAATTTACTGTCCCAGCAATCGAGAGTCTGTCCCGTGCTACATTTCTCCAACGTTGCTCTTCCATTGACGGCGTTAGCTAGTTACCAGGGGTCGGGAAATACGTGGATGAGGCATCTCATCCAACAATCGACAGGTATAGTAACACGTTCCGTTCAACTATCAACGTATCACGTCAGCCTGAATATAATTGAGAACTATGAATTAAAACGACCATGTTCGCAGTTTGAATGTTGCGTCCACTCACATAAAACATTCAAACTGTATACACAAGTGTTGCAGAGACGAGCTATGGTAACCGGAAATGGATCTTCGCAAAATCAAACCCTCAAGTTAGAATTTTTTTATTCAAACAACCATCAGCTAATAATTACCTGCCATAGCAGCAGCAACACCAGCAGCAGCAACAACAACAGAAGCATATAATCGCACTAACGTGTGTTGTTCTGCTACTCCCCATTGACGCCAGACTATCATGGTTCCTCTACGGTCCGAAGAAAGATCCGTAACGCTTATTTATTTCCGAAATTCACCATTGGTTAGTTGTTTCAATCGGATATTTAGAGATTTTTTCACAGTATTCGTTAACCGTTCAGTTACATCGTTCCATCTAACAAAGATCAGCAATTGTCACCATTACAATAGTTTGATCTTTTACCCGTTCTCGCTGACATTTTAATGTCAGCCAGCTGTCGTCAGTAGGAGTGGCTCAGTGAAGACACATGGAAAATAATCAAGGAGAGAACGCATACTAAAGCCGAGTTGATTAAAACAAAGTCCCATAGTTTAAAAGAAAGGCAAGGCCCCCTCTATAGTAAATCAGTCAAGCTGGTCAAGAGGTCTGCGAGAAGATACAAGATACTCTACATGGACAACCTAGTAGCAGAGGCAGAACGAGCTGCGGAACACCAATAACAAGGCACCATCTTCAGGATCACCAAAAAAAATTGCGAAGGGCAGTAACAACACACTTATAAGAGACAAGCAAGAAAATATGTTGACGTCAGAAAAAGAACAAGAAACAAGATGGGCAGACCATTTTGAAGAAGTGCTAAACAGAGACGATCCACCAGATCTGCCACACATCCAAGAGGCCCCTGAAGAACTGGACATGAACGGTGAGCCACCCAGCAAGAAAGAAATCGTTGCTGCTATCAAGGGACTCAAGGATGGAAAGACACCAGGTCATGACCAGCTAAATGCAGAATTATTCAAAGCTGATGCAGGACTAGCAGCCAGACATATGTTACTATTATTTGTGACGATATGAAAGGAGAAGTATATTCCCAAGGACTGGTACAAAGGAACAATCATTAAAATCCCCAAGAAAGGTGACTTGACAAACTGTAACAAAAGCCGAGGCATTACCTTGCTGTCAGTCCCCAGAAAGATCTTCTGTAACATTATTATAAAGCGAATGTCAGTGGCAGTATGGCAGTAGACAAGGTACTAAGAAAGGAGCAAGTTGGATTCCGAAAAGGAAGAGGATGTACAGACCACATTTTCACTCTCAGACACATCATCGAGCAGTGCACAGAATGGTAGAGAGAACTGTGTATACACTTTGAAGACTTTGAAATAGCTTGTGATAGCATCCACAGAGACAGCCTAAGGAGGATACTACGTGCATATGAAATTCCATTACATTTTGTGGATCTCATCAAGCTTTCCTACGAGAACTATACATGCACCATAAGATAGTCGGATATTGCGTTCAAGGTAAAGTCAGGGGTGAGGCAAGAATGTGTGATGTCAGCAGTCCAATTCAACATGGTCATAGGCTGGATTATGAAGAAAACAACAGAAGGACCAACAATAGGGATACAATGGACAGTGTTCTCATTTATCGATGACGTCGACTTCGCTGGTGATGTAGCATTCGTGTCTCATACGCAACATGACATACAGGAAAAACAAACACACTCAAGGACACCAGCCAAAATTAGGACTAAAGAAATCCAAGGTGATGGGAATAAATCAGAGAAATCCGGTATCGATCTACCTCGCTCATGAAGAACTGCAAACCACAGACACCACAGACACACACGTATCTCGGAAGCATAGTATGCAAAGATGGAGGGGCCGATGTTGACATCAAGAATCGCATGGCTGAAACTTGTTTGGAGATCAACAATATATCATAGAAGACTAAACCTGAGACTACACCAAAGCTGTGTCGTCTCCACTCTTCTATATGGAACAGAATGCTGGCGTATGACAGAACTTGACCTCAAACACCTTTCTACCTTCCAAACGAAATGCCGCCGAAATATAATGAGAATATTCTGGCCACAATAACCTCCAACAAGCAACTTCTCAAAATTACCAGAGAAAACAATATGAAAACATACTCGCCACAAAAAGATGGAGATGGATAGGCCATATTCTAAGAAAGAAAGACGACAGCATCTCCAAAATAGCAGTTAGACGGATACCTGAAGGAAACAGGAAACGTGGACGACCAAAACAAACCTGGAGGAAGACTGTAGAAAAGAGCCTCAAAGAACTCTTTCTGCAGAATAGATGATCACACAAAAATTTCCCATAAATTCCAAGGTAACTATAAATAACTATATTTGTTTTTGTTACATCGCCAATAGGTATGTCAGTGACAAAAGGTAAATTACATTAGTTTGAATGCACATAGAAAGAAGCATGTACAGTCCAACCATTAGGGGAAGATACATTTATAGTGCCTTCAAGCTAACGTACTAATATGTAGAGAATGATAATTATATTTATCCGGAACTTATATTTCTTCCAGGAATCTACACGGGATCTCTTTACAACGATGATGTGCTGGCTCGAAACGGTTTCCTTGGAGAAGGAATAGTCAATGGGTCTGTCATCGTTATCAAAACCCACAATTGTTTCGGTATTCCGAAACAACCCAACTACACACGCGCCATACTCTTAATACGCAGTCCCTACGATGCCGTTCTCTCCGAGTTCAACCGACGTTACTCACCCAACCAGTCTCACGTCGAGTCTGCCTCTCTGGCGGTCTTTCACAGTAAGAAGTCGCCCAATGCGTATGCGCTCTCTTTTTCTTGTCAAACAAGAACAACGTGGTACCTTTGAGAAAGCATAGCAAAGCAAGGTGTTGTCCCGTCTACCATTGTTATCCACACAAAAAAACGTGTTCCACTGCAGCAACGATAAAGTACAATATCTAGAGAGTAGCAAGTCAACCTTCCACAACAAACCTAATTATCAGACAAAACAGTTCATTTATTGGCAAAACGTAATTTGGCGTGCAGTAACATATGTGTGTATAACTACCATACACTTATTGAACGATATCGAGTATTATGCACGAGGTGTATCAGGATGTTGCATTGGACGAACTTGCGAGCCACAATATATCTTTTGATATCACATGTGTCGGTATACATTACCTAATATTGTTCGATAAGGAATTTATTAAATGGGTTCTATTAATACAATACACTGGACGAACGTCATAAAAATATAATGCTAGATACCATTAGCTAACATAATTAAGCACGTACGTCGACGCGAGCACTGAACGCCGGCATGATGTTATTGAGTACTACGTCACAGCTTTTGCGGTCCAATCAGAGGTTTGCAGTTCGACTAGCTGTTAATCCTTTTAGAAAAGGATATGCGATGTATACACAAATGCCGCATTATTTTGTGAATAATAGTTACGCTACATGACAAGTAACTACCCAGTGTGACAGCTTAAACTTTTCGGAACAAACCCGTATGTAGAAAGTATAGTTTGAAATGCAAATCAGCACGTTGGACGAGTTTTTAAAATTTGTAATCTTTGTAGTCTTTCAATCTTTATAATCCTGAACATAACCCTATACCATTATAGTTAGCTATAATGTGTTTGCATTTGTTTAAGACTATCTTGAATAAAGTTACAAATATGTTGTTCGATGTTTGTTTGCCTATCTCAAATAAGCAGAGGCAGCTATTGTAATATAAAACATTATTTGGTTATACTAAATCTTGTATTCCGGAGCATTACGTTTAAACATATTTAAAAAAATGATTCCGATCCCCTAGTGATAACTCGGTTTCAATGGCAATACACGATGAAGTGCATGTTCCCAGACCAGTGTCGACAAGTGACTTTAGACTATGTTACGTGATGTCGCATGTTGGTGTTACAGGTACACACCATTTCTACTTCATATTGAGATAATGCTAATCATCCCAGAGGCCCCCGGTTCCAACGCCTGTATACAGGCTATACGTTTGTTAAGTGTTGCGATATCTTCAGAGCTTGGAACTTATAGTTAAGACTGTCTACTATTTTAGTGCACAAAACTATATATCCTATATATATATATATATCCAAAACATTCAAACTATATACACAGATGTTCCAGTGACGAGCTGTGGTAACTGAAAATTGATGCGACCTGCCTGATCTTTGCAATCAAACCCGCAAGTGGGAATTTTTTTATTCAACCAACTATCAAATAATACTTACCAGCCATAGTAGCAGCTGCTGCTACAGAATCTGCAGCAGCAGCAACAACAACAGCAGCACCAGCAGCATTGTTTATGCTACTTCCATAGATGTCAAAATGTCAAAGTTCCTCTACGGTCCGAAAAGGGATTGGAAACGCTTTTACATTTCCGAAATTCCACATGGGTCAGTGGTGTGTTCTGGACATTTGACGGTAGTTTACATAGCAATCGTCAACTATACAGTTACACTCGCCCCTGGGAATCAAATTAAGGGAAGCAGTTTTCACCATTATAATATTTTTTATCTGATA
>CM034533.1:25252756-25309184 GCA_020002185.1 Paraescarpia echinospica | reverse complement strand
GACCCACAAGCACACACACACACACGCACACGCACACGCACACGCACACAGACAAATAAACACACACAAACAAATACACACACACACAGACAAATACACACACAGACAAATACACACACACACACACACACACACACACACACACACACACACACACACACACACACACACACACACACACACACACACACACACACACACACACACACACACACACACACACACACACACACACACACACACTCACTCACTCACTCACTCACACACACCCAACAACAAACACAAACACACTGTGGCGCCCTCTGGAAAATGGCTAGTTACTCATGTGTACATAGACAATATAAGGTAACTACATTTGTTCTAATACATCGTTGACGAGATGCGAATGTTGATTAATGCCGTAATGCCGTTTCCTTACGCAACAGTAAATGAGCCGAAATCTTGCCTTTTTAGAATGTTGCCTTTTTCTAACCTTGCCTTTTCCGATCACTAGTTCATACGTCATTCACACCCATCATATTCCATCCTTCCACCCAGCTATATATAAATTCTCTGAAATCTATGAGAACATGTTCTAGAAAGAATTCTTCACTAAAATGACTAAAGATCGTGTTATGTTATTACGTCATGTGTTATGTACGATGACACAAACAACATAGAAATAGACTAGTGCACCCCCGGCACTCGGGAGGAGACAGACTTACACTATATAAGTTTTTAAATTTTTTGTATTTATATATAAAAAATGATAGTAATGATGGAGAACTTATTTTTGATCCCAGGAATCTACACTGGAGCTGTTTACAACGATAAAGTGTTGGCGCAAAACGGTTTCCATGGAGAAGGAATGGTCAATGGGTCTGTCATCGTCGTCAAGACCCACGTGGGCTTCAATCCTCGGACACAACCCAACTACACACGCGCCATACTCGTAATACGCAGTCCTTACGACGCCATGCTCTCCGAGTTCAACCGACGTTACTCACCCAAGAAATCTCACGTCGGTTCTGCTTCTCCGGCGGACTTTCACAGTGGTGAGTAGTTGTCTAGTGTGACTATTACGAAGACGAATTGGTGGGAGTTACGACGAGGAAGAGATACGAGTATATCTCCTTACATAACTCCTGCCAGGATTCAGATAATTTTGTTTCAACATAAGGTGACAATATTTTAGCGCGCGTGGTATTTTCATGTTGATAAGAGATTTTTACCAGTTTGATAATAAATATAATATTAAAAAAAAACTTCAATATTTAATTATTTTGTGAAGATGCTTTTCTGAAAGTCTATGAATGTTATGATTGTAGAAAGATGTTTCCATTAGACTGACACAGCTCTGGGCTGGATTTCTTCATACCTAACTGATAAATACCAAACAATTAAGATTGGGAACTTCATTTCGGCTTCATTGTCCATTTTATGTGGTGTTCCCCAGGGCTCTGTTCTTGGGCCTTTTCACCCTCTACACCACGCTACTAAGCTCTGTTAGCCAACGTCAGAATTTGGATCATCTTCTTTATGCTGACGAAACACAAATCTAGGTGGAAATTCATCCTTTAACCAGCTTAACGATTACCTCCAATATATATTGGATGAGTGACAGCAAATTAAAGTTAAATGGAAATAAAACTTTGGTACTCCAATGCAGCTTGGTAAACTGGTTGTTTTTTGAGTCAGCATATCACCCCAGCAGCACCACATCCATGTAGTACGTAATCACCAACTTCATCCACATTGTATATAATCACAAGAAGAAGAAGAAGAAAAAAAAAAAAAAAAAAAAAAAAGGAGGAGGAGGGGAAGGAGGATGAGGAGGAGGAGGGGAAGGAGGGGAAGGAGGGGAAGGAGGGGAAGGAGGGGAAGGAGGGTAAGAAGAAGAAGCAACATCGGCGCGGAATCTAAGAGTAATCTTGGATAATAACTTTACATTTAGACAACATATATCTCAAACGTGTCACTGCTGTTTTTATTATACCCATGATCTTCGCCCATTTCGCCAGTATATGTCATTGTCTGTTACTAAAACTATTGCAACAACTCCTGCTAGCAGCAGACTAGATTATTGCAATTCCCTCCTTTATAATATCGCAAGCAAGTACATTTTACAAAACATCAAAGTGTCTAGAATTGTTTGGCAAGGGTAATTACCCGATCTCCTCGTTTTTCTCGCTCAGTGCCATTTCAAAAATCACTGCATTGGCTACCTGTGTGATATCGCATTATTTTTAGGATCTATACAATTACTTACCAAGCGCTATCTTCCAAACAACCTGCATACCTACACTCTATGCTTACTCCAGTAAAGAAACCTAAACAGCTTCGGTCAACAAATTCTGATCTACTTTTTATTCCCAATGTTAAGACGAACGCTGGAACTCGAGCCTTTTCGGTCGCTGCACCAACTTTGAGTAACTTACTCCCTGTCGGTGTTAAGTCAGTAAGAAACATAGTTTCATTTCGCCATCATCTAAAAACCCATATTTTTAATACTGCATATCCTCCTTAGCTTCTAAGCAGTTACGTCCATCTGTTGACGATTTTTGCGCTTACTTGACAACGAGATCGCTTAATCCTTTGGATTTGTTGCGCCGCTGAGCTAGGATTTTCCGAGCATATTGGCGCTAAAGAAGTAATTCCATTATTATTATTATTATTACCATTACTATTAATTAATGCATAGCGGAAACTTTCTGAGACTGTTTTACAGCATAAACATACGTATCATTTGTTGCAGATAAGTGGAAGAACTTTGCCAAAAGAGGAATAAACGATTGGCACTGGTTCAACCTGTCCTGGCTGCGCAAGTTCAAAGGGCCTGTACACGTGACCTTCTACGAAGATCTCAAGACGGACTTACGCGGGGAACTGGACGGCTTTACTGAATTTCTTCGTGTTACCCAGACTTTTGTGGAATGCGCTTTGATAAAACCGCAAGGAACATTCCGACGCAAGAAGAAGAAACCTGATTTTGGTGAACTGTACGACGACGTGTTGAGGAGTGTGGCTGAGGCCAATATACGGGAGGTACACCAGACGGCGTGTTCATCCGATCACGTTACGATGTCGGCAACGGGGCGTAATCGAGCATCGAATCGTAATCCACCATAAGGCTAGCATTCCGCTTTTCGAACGTTTTCGTCAAACCGGAAGTATTTAAGAGATAGAAATGTAGTTTAATGTATAAAATATACAACCTTTTGTATGGCGTCCCTTTTCTGGCTACGGAAAGTGAAATTGTTTAGCAGTGCCCACAAACTATACCTTCACGCACAGTGGCGTATGCCATAGGGGCAACTGGGACAAGTGAACCAGTGTCACATGTTTCCGTGCCCCATTTCTAGTACACAGCAACAAAAGTTGCAATGTAGTTAAAGCGTTACATCGTTACCTTCATGGGCGATTGACAAAATACGCACTCGTGATCTTGTAGGGTGGTGTAGTGTTTTGGTAAAAAAAACAACCATACACCCATAGAAATATGCCAAATGTCTCTACATGACATGAAATGATGCCTCTATCTGTCAGAATGTTTGAATTCTTGAAACAGTCACCTTTAGCAGGATAATTTTAAGTAATAAAACACATTTGACCTATGTTAAAGTTAAATAAAAAAAATTGTAACATTTGATTGCTGAGCATACTTCAGAAAGGTAAACATTAATGTATTGGATTTGTCTAAAATAAATAATTTGCATATAAATGGTAACATCTGTTTTCTTATTGCTAACACATGTGAGAATGCATTTACAAAGGTTGTCATAAATTAACATTCCATACATACTGGAGCCCAACAAGGAATAGTCAATTGATCTGTCATCGTCATCAAGACCCACAGGGATTTTGGTACTCGGAGAGAACACGGGAACGTCCGCGCCATACCCTCAATACGCAGTCTTTACTAGCCATAATCTCCGAATTCAACCGACGGTACTCACCCAACAAATCTCACGTCGGTTCTGCTTCTCCGGCGGCCTTTCACAGTGGTGAGTTATCGCCTTGTGTCAATGTTACGAAGACGAATAAGTCGGAGTTACGACGAGGTAGAGGTACGAATGTATCTCCAGACAAACCTACCAGGATCCAGATAGATATGAGTAGTATAGTATGTGGTTTTCCTTCTATGGTTGGAGCCAAGTGCAAATCCCCATGTTAAAAGATAGGGAAAATTTGTACGCTGCAGCTCCGGCTCCAAACAAATCCAAATTGGAATGATGCGGAACAAGATCAATCTAGGTCAAGGTATACCGATACAAGGTCAAAAGTCAAAGTTCTAGGTCAATGTGCAAGATAGAAGATAGGGGGTGGTGTCACCTATCGGTACTTTTGGTCCGTAGGCCGAGGCACCGCCAGGGGACCGAGGCCCTTGTTTGATTGATGACGACGTGTCTAAAATGTAATAATAAAACATAATTTATAATAAAAGCATTGTAAATTCAACGGACGACTATTTATCTAAACTACTGTATACGAAACGGAAGATATATGTAGCACGATGTCATAGCAGAACCTAAAGCCTCGTTTTTTCGAACACGGCGACCATCTTAGGATTAGACCCTTGGTATTATTTATGTACGGTAGTGCTTAAATTCGTGCCTTGTATGTGGTGAACTATAAAAGTAGGTCATATACGTTATGAAATAGGTCAGTCATGTCATGGAATATGTCATTACACATGATAATAGTACCGCGTGTCTGTAAGCACCCTTGCTATTTATGTGGTGAACCATTTAACGAGGTTAATGACGTCACATAGACAAATGTACTGGACTCGACAAGTGTACTGGACTGGACAAGTGTACTGGACTGGACAAGTGTACTGGACTAGCCGAGTGTACTGGACTGGACAAGTGAACTGGAGTATACAAATGAACTGCGTCCACCGAAACTGCTTTCAACTAGAATACATACGATATTGAAAGTATTGACTTGTATCTCTTATGCATAAATTTTACAGTCTTACCTATCATTCATATCATAGTTTGACCAATTTGCCTAGACAGAAGCACCACCTAGTGAATTTATTTGTCAGTTTGGGGGTGGCTAGTACGTATAAGTAACATATTTGCTCACTGAACGTATTGACTGTTGTCAAGAACCACGTTTCTTTCGGTATTCCGAAACAACCCAACTACGCACGCGCCATATTCTTAATACGCAATCCTTATGACGCCATACTCTCCGAGTTTAATCGACGTGAATCATCCAATCATTCTCACGTCGAGTCTGCATCTCCGTCGGACTTTCACAGTGGTGAGTAGTCATCCAATGTGACTATTATGAAGACGACAAGGTACGAGCGCATCTCCATGCATAACTCTTGCGAGGACCCAAATAGTTCTGTTTCTACATCTGGTGACAATTCTTTAGAGTGCGTTATCTTTTTCGTGTTGATAATAGTTTTTACCAGTCTTACCAGGAATAGGATATACCTAAGGTATCTTAACAATTTTGTAAAGATGCTTTTTTAAAATCTATGAATGTTATGACGATTTTCAATCTGATTTCTTAAATTAGACTTTTCAATGTTGTGATGCAAAACTGGCTGTTAATAGTCCTCCCAGCGCGAATTCCTTTCTGAATTGCTCTTGGAAGGTGATCAATTTCGCGGTGTATTCTGAGAACAGCTCATATTACTTCACCCTAGTTTCCTCTCATATTTACATTACCAGACGTTAGAATCGGAATGATGTTTAGGGCTTATGACTTTACTGGCCATTAATACAAATATTAGTTGCTTCAAATTTATTTTAATTTCAATTTTGGATTACGTGACAACAAGATTTAACGTAATCTCTTTGCCGCCATTTTTTTTATCTTGTTTGTTTAGTTGGTAGTGATAACAGGCGCGCACACATACACACACGCACACACGCACGCACGCACGCACACGCACGCACGCACACGCAAGCACGTACACACACACACATGCACGCACGCAAACGCACATGCACACACACACACACGCACGCACGTACACACGCGCACGCACACACACGCATGCACGCGCACACGCACGCACACGCAAGCACGCACGCACACGCACACGCAAGCACACGCAAGCACACGCAAGCACACGCAAGCACGCACACACGTACACACGCACACACACATACGTACGAACGCACGCACGCACACACACACACTCACTCACACACACACACACGCACGCACGCACACACGGAGCAGCATACGTAGGACAGTAGTTGTCATTACTACAGTATTTTGTTATCTTACACCCGTTGCCTCTGAACATATAAAGTCTGTACACTGTCGTCAATTAAGCGTTGGAGGATGCAGATAATATAATGATGACTCGAACGGTACTCCACGGTGACGTCATCTGGAGAACACAATTTGGCTTGTTTCTTTTTATTGGGGCTTTCTACGGCAAAGCCGCCTTAATACTACCAAAAAATGCTGACATATTGGGGGGGCTAAACATATTTCTAGCCCACATAACAAACTACTGGGGACAGCAATGAATGAACCCTGTTCAGTGTTTGGAAAGCATAGCTGAAACTGTCTGGGACTGTTTTACAGCATAAACACACGTATTGTTTGATTTAGACAAGTGGACGGGCTTCGCCAAAAGAAGCATGAACAAATGGCACTTCTTCAATCTCTCCTGTCTTCGCCTGTTCAAAAGACCTATACACGTGACCTTCTATGAAGATCTCAAGACGGACTTACGCGGGGAACTGGACAGTTTTACTCAATTCCTTCATGTTTTCCTGGTTTTTCTGGAAAGCGCTTTGCTAACACCGCATGGTATATTCCGCCGCAAGAAACCTGACTTTGTTCGAACTATACAACGAAATGTTCACGAGTATGGCCCAGGTCAAGTTTCTGGGGGTACACCAGGCGGCGTATTCAGTCAATCACGTGACAATGTCAGCAACGGAGCTTAGTCATGCATCGAATCGTAATCCTACGTGAGGCAATCATTCCACTTTCCGTATGTTTTTGCCAAACAGGTTGTATGACAAAAGTGTAGCTTAATATATACAACAAAATACCTGTTGTATTGCATCGGTTTTCTGGCTGAAGGAAAGTTTACATTACACTGGTTAACAGTGCCCACATAATATCGCGTAACGCACAGAGGCGTATTGCACAGGGACAATTGCGACAACTAAACCAGGGTCATGTGGTTCCGTGGGCCCCATTCAAGAACATACACAATAAAAGTGAAAATGAAGTATACTGATGAGAAATAATTAAAAACTTAATAACATAACGTAAACGAGTTTGTCAGAGTTCAAAGTAACCCGTTAGAGATATTAGGAGAACACTCGTAAATAATGGACGACAAGTTAAGTTTCTGAAAGATGTATCGCTCAGATTACTAGCGAAGTTTCCTCTCTTCTGTTATATTATTGGTTTTCAACTGATTATTTATCCATTTCAATTATGTATGTGTGTGCTTTCCACTTCAGTTGCGTAGGCGTACCGTCGGACAGACGAACAAAATCAGATTCGGGCGCCACACCATGTTTCACAAACATGCGTATTATATGTTTTACTGTGTTTGTGTGGCGTAGCACTGGTGACTTGCAAATTGCATAAGGTCGTTGGTCATGTCATACATACTGATGTAGGCCTAGTCAGCAAGCAGCCGCTCAATCGGCAAACCGCGACGTATTGGATACATCAATTGATGCATCCAGCAAAGATGCATCAAGCAAACACTGTGTAGCAATACTAAACGGTCCAACGCGCGCTGTTCCCATTGTTCAAAAAAGGTATTCAAAGGAGCGGTTAGTCTGCCGTTCTGGAGGCACGCTAAGCCAGAACATATGCAAGGACACACGTGCCATCTTCCCAAATGGCGGAGACGAACTCTCATTGTCATGATCTCGCTCAGCGACGCCTCTTGTCTAAATATAGGCTCCTTGCTATCTAGTACGTTGCGGTTGGCCTATATCACCATCAATTTTTTTGCGCGTGACCTCCGTCGCGCTTTGCCTTTGCCAAACGTTGATAAGGGATATGATATATATATATATATATATATATATATATATATATATATTACATTACATTACATGTGTTCTTCTGCCTCTACTTGGTTGTTTGGGTGTACCCGAGGGTCGTGTGGGGACGCATGGCTGTTTTTCCCTCATACTTCTTCGGTATTCGATGTACTCTCATTGAGACCCCCTTTACGTATGGGATGACTATATGGCTTCTGTAATTTTCCTTTGTCTTTTTGTTGGTTTTTCTCTTGGAATGGAGACGGGATGTCTGCAAGCTAGTGCCAAAATAGGGATGTCAATGCCACGTGTAAACCAACGATATCTTAATTTGATCTCTGGCTCTCTCAATCGCATCTTTCCTCAGCCTGTACACCACAACGCAAATGCAAAAAGCCAGTGATATTTGATGTATTGTCTGATGTAACTGTTACATTCGTCGGCTTTGTTTTACTTTGAGAAGCGCATATATTAAAGGAATGACATCAAACGTTCTGTTGTGATGTATCCATTGCAACTTGATAATAAACCTACAATCAAACAGATCAAGTGTCTATCAAGTGATAAACACAGTGCATATAAAACATTGTAGCGTTGATTAAATGTTGCCATCTGGAAATCTAAGATGATTTCCACAGTTCACATCAATTATATTGAAATAAAAATTCATGCCTTCAGAAATGTTTGTTCACACTAATATAACATTTCTATATTACTTGGAAATTGTGATATGATACAAACATTAATTAGTTATGGAGACCATTTTGATGAATGGTGAATGATGAATGAAAGATGAACGGTTTTATCGTTGACCAAAATACCGTTAAGAGTTTTTCTGCCTTTGGAGAATGTCACCGTGTTGACACTGAAATCAATGTTGTATATATGTCCTATTGATTCCGTTATGAGAGAAATTGTGATTTTCCAGTCGTCATTTTGTAATACAAGATGGATGGCGTAAACAATGACGGAAATACTAATAAGAGAATAATTCCGGCTTTGCAGAATATTTCGACGAAGTGTGTGTTGGAACAAAAATCGACTGTCTATATGTCCTAAAGCCATTTTGTTGACATTTTGAAAACCAAGATGTGTGCCGTATACAGGGAGTAAATATAGATAAGAGTTGTGATGACGTTGACGAATGTTACCAGGTATATGTTGAAACACCGTTACTACGATTGTTCCCCCTATTTTAATATCAGGTATACAAAATGCAAAATGTATTCAGAAATTACCTTGGTGGCAGCCATTTTTCATTTGCCATTTGAAGATCATAGATTGACGGGACACCAAAAGCAAATCCCCATGTTAAAAGATAGGGAACATTTACACCCTGCAGCTCTGGCTAAAAAAAATTCAAATTGGAATGACTCGGAGGAAGAGCAAGCTACATCTCACGTCAGTTCTGCTTCTCGGGTGGCCTTTGGCAGTGGTGAGTTGTCGTCTTGTGTGACTGTTACGAAGACAATGAAATCCGAGTTACGACGAGGAAGAGGTACGAGGTATTTCCAAACATACAGGCATTTGTGTTGAAATGAAGATAGACCTCCTTTTTAGCATGATTTCATAATTAGAGTTTGCTGAATCCGATTTTGGCATATGTCACCTTGTCCCGTCAATCTATGACCTTCAAAATGGCAAATGAAAAATGGCCGCCATCAAAATAATTTCTTTTGCATACTTCATATTAAAATAAAACACTACAGGGAACAACCATAGTAACGGTGCTTCAACATTATACCTGGTAACATACTTCAAAGTGCACAAAACTCTTATCAGTATTTACTAACTGTATAAGGCATACATCTTGGATTTCAAAATATCAACAGAATGGCTGTTATGACATAAATACAGTCGATTTTAGTTCCAACACACACTTCGAAATATTCTGTAAAGCCAGAATTATTCTCTTATTAGTACTTCCGTCACTGTTTACGCCATCCATCTTGTATTACAAAATTACGACTATGGAAAATCACAACTTCTCTCGTAACGGAATCAACAATATATATATACAACATTGATTTCAAAAAGGTTGTGTTAGTGTGAACAAACATTTAAGGAGGCATGATTTTGTATTTTAACATAATTGATGTGAACAGATCCAATCATCTTAGATGTCAAGATGACAATATTTAATCAACTATATACATTTTCATATACACTGTGTTTATCACGTGATGGGCACTTGATCTGTTTGATTGTAGGTTGATTACCCAGGTACAATGAATACATCACAACCGAACGTTTGATGTAATTCCTTTAATATATGCGCTTGTCAAAGTAAAACACAGCCGACGAGTGTTTCAGTTACATCAGACAATGCATCACATATCACTGCCTTTTTGCATTTGCATTGTGGTGTACAGGCTGAGGAAAGATGCGATTGAGAGAGCCAGAAATCAAGTTAAGATATTGTTGGTGTACAGGTGGCTATGACATCCCTATTTTGGCACTAGTTGGCATCCCCTCTCCATTCCAAGAGAAAGACCAACAAAAAGACAAAGCAAAAACTACAGACGCCAAATAGTCATCCCATACGTAGATGGGTCTCAGTGAGAGTTAATCGAATACCGAAGAAGTATAAGGGAACAACAGCCATGCGTCCCCATACCACCCCCAGGCCCCTGTTGTTATATCCAAAGTACAAAGTAGAGCCAGAAGAACACCTAATATAACACCTATTAACATGGTTGGCAAAGGCAAAGCTTGACGGAGGTCACGCGCAAAATAACGTTAGCAAACCGCAACGTATCCGATAGCAAGGAGCCTATAATCAAATTACCAAGCAGAGTCACTCAGCGATCCGCCATTTTGAATTTGAACTGGTAGCGTATACAATATCATTACGTTCACACATGAATAACAGAGGGCGCTGCGCAAGTGACTATGGTTGGTATATAATTGCTTTGCTATATTTAGACAGGAGGCGTCGCTAAGCAAGATCATGACTGTTTACAATGAGAGTTTTTGTCCGCTATTTGAGAAGCTGGCACGTGCGACTGTGTTAATGTTGTGGCTTGGCGTGCCTGCAGAATGGCGGACTAACCGCTCCATTGACGTACGTTTTGAACAATGGGAAATGAGTGCGCTGCACCGTCTTATATTGGTACACGGTCTTTGCTGGATACATCAGTTGATGTATCCAATACGTCGCGGTTTGCCGATTGAATGGCTACTTGTTGACTAGGCCTACATCGGTACGTATGGAATGACCAACGACCTTATGTAATTTGCATTTGTGCTGTGCACTCCATAGTAAGTCATTCGTGCTACCTAAAAAACCCAGCAAAACACATAATTCGCATGTTTGTCAAACAGGTTGTGGCGCCCGAATCTTTATAGTGCTGATTTTGTTCGTCTGACCGACGGTACGCCTACGCAATTGAGGTGGAAAGCACGCACTTACATAACTGAAATGGATCAATAAAAAGTTGAGACCCAATATCAGGACAGAAGAGAGTAAACTTCGCTTCGTTCTAGTAATCTGAGCGAGACATGTTTTTAGAAACTTAACTTGTCGTCCATTATTTACGAGTTTTTGTTGTAATATCTCTAACGGGTTACTTTGAACTCTGACAGACTCGTTTACATTATGTTATTAATTAAGTGTTTAACTATTTCTTATCAATTTACTTCATTTCCCGTTTATTTTGTATGTACTTGATTGGGGCCCACGGAACAATATGACCCCGATTCACTTGTCTCAATTGCCCCTGTGCAATACGCCTCGGTACATGACGTAATATTATATGTGCACTGTTAACCAGTGTAATTTAAACTTTCCTTAAGCCAGAAAACGGACGCAATACAAAAGGTATGGTTGTGTATATATTCAGCTGCACTTTTGTCATACAACCGCTTTGGCAAAACCGTTCGGAAGGCGGAATCATTGCCTTATGTAGGATTACGATTCGTTGCATGACTAAGCTCCGTTGCTGACATCGTCACGTGATTGGCTGAATACGCCGCCTGGTGTACCCCCAGTATCTTGGCCTGGGCCATACTCGTCAACATTTCGTTGTACAGTTCGTCAAAATCAGGTTTCTTCTTCTTGCGGCGGAATTTGCCTTGCGATTTTAGCAAAGCGCATTCCAGAAAAGTTGGTGTAACATGAAGGAATTGAGTATAGCTGTCGAGTTCCCCGCGTAAGTCCGTCTTGAGATCTTCATAGAAGGTCACGTGTATACCAAAGGTCCTTTGAAAAGGCGAAGCCAGGAGAGATTGAAGAAGTGCCATTTGTCCATGCTGCTTTTGGCGAAGCCCGTCCACTTGTCTGAAACAAACAATACGAGTTTTTATGCTGTAAAACAGTCCCAGACAGTTTTAGTTATACTTTCCAAACACGGAAATAGGGTCATTCATTGATGTCGCTTATTCCACAGTATTTTGTATGTGGGCTAGAAATATGTTTAGCCCCCCAACAAATGTCAGAAATTTGGAGTTTTTGTTGAGTATTAAAGGGCGCAACACGTGACATGCACATCAACGTCTTCCATAGAAAGCCCCAACAAAAACAAAGGACCCAATTTAATGATTTTCTCCAGATGGCGCCACCGTGTAGTACCGTTCTAGTTATCGTGAAATTATTATCTGCATCCTCCAACGCCAACGGTTGTAAGATAATAAAACACTGCAATGGCAATGGTGACAACGGCTGCCCTACGTATGTTGCTCTCTCTCTCTCTCTCTCTCTCTCTCTCTCTCTCTCTCTCTCTCTCTCTCTCTCTCTCTCTCTCTCTCTCTCTCTCTCTCTCTCTCTCTCTCTCTCTCTCTCTCTCTCTCTCTCTCTCTCTCTCTCTCTCTCTCTCTCTCTCTCTGTCTCTCTCTCTCTCATGTGTGTGCATGTGTGTGCGTGCGCGCGCGTACATGCGTGAGTCTGTGTGCGCGCTTGTTAATTTTCCATAGAATGCGCGTTATCGCTACCAACTAAACAAAACAGATAAAACATTTAAGTTAAATCTTGTTATGTCAGGTAATCCATAATTGAAATTAAAAAATATTTGAAGCAAGTAGTAATGTCATTAATGGCTAGTAAAAACAGAAGCTCTAAACATCATTCCCATTTTAACGTCTGGTATTGTAAGTATGAGAGGAAACTACAGTGAAGTAATATGAGCTGTTATCAGAATACATCGCTAAATTTATCACCTTCCAAGAGCAATTCAGAAAGGAATTCGCACAGGGAGGACTACAGTCAGTTTTGCATCACAACATTGAAAAGTCTAATTCAAGAAATCAGATTGAAATATCGTCATAACATTCATAGACTTTTAAAAAGCATCTTTACAAAATTGTTAAGATACTTTAGGTCTATCTTATTCCTGGTAAGACTGGTAAAAACTATTATCACCACGAAAAAGATAACGCATTCTGAAGAATTGTCACCAGATGTAGAAACAGAACTAGCTGGATCCTCGCAGGAGTTACGCATGGAGTCACACTGGACGACTACTCACCACTGTGAAAGTCCGACGGGTATGCAGAATCGACGTGAGACTGATTGGGTGAGTGAAGTCGATTGAACTCGGAGAGTATGGCGTCGTAAGGACTGCGTATTAAGAGTATGGCCCGCGTGTAGTTGGGTTGTTTCGGAAAACCGAAAGAAACGTGGGTTTTGACAACGATGACAGAACCATTGACGTTTCCTTCTCCTGGGAAACCGTTTTGCTCCAGCACTTTATCTAGTGTAGATTCCTGGAATAAAAATACAAGATCATAATAAATAATATCATTATCTATATATTAATAAGCTCACTTGATGGTAGTATAAGTGTATCTCCTCCCAAGTGACGGCGGTGCACGAACCTCTTTCTAAGTTTTCTCATGTCAATGAACAACTTGCCTCTGATCTACCAACTGACGTCATATTAAAACAAATATAGTTGTATATAGTTACCATCTATTTGAGCGACCAGACAGTCTCCAGATGGCGCCACTATGGAGTACAGTCCGAGATGATTATTATTATATGCATCCTGCAACGCTATAATTGATGACAGCGGACATATATTAAAGCGATTCTTTGAGAGTTTTAATCTCTTTGTAATGTACGCAATTATAAAACAATTTTGTCAATTTCATGAAATTCTATGCCTTTATTTCATTAGAATTATATTTTATTAATCACTAATGACCTTGACAACATGTCGAAAAAATAACTGCGCATACGCGCAGTTTCCACATTGGCCCCACCTTTACGATCCGTATAAGACGTGCTCATAGCATAGGAGGTTACGTACTTTCGTATATACTTAAAGTTAAATTTTAGTTTCAAAAATGTAGATCTATAAAGAACATAATGTAACAGGGGATTTACCATGCAGACAGGCAGCAGGGTTAAATGATGAGTATTATTTATTGTATGAAATCTAAAATACAAAATAAATCCCCAACTGAAAACTGCAGTCAAATGCTAAATTGCGCCTGAGCACCGGTGCAGTGCGAGTCGCCACACCACGTATTCTACATGAGGTATGTGTCTCATTCTAGCTTAATTAGTTATGCGTTCCATTCCCAAAAATGTCAAAATGCGTGAAGATATTGGAAGATTACATTGTGCAGCTTCCTCGGGAATCACTGATGGCGTCCTGTTTGCATAACATTGGCTTAGTGACCCGGAAATGACCCTAGCTTGGTGACTGCTCTCTGTGAAACTGACTCAGCAGAGGAAGCGAACCTAATGGCTTTCCCAGGCAGCATATGATGCATTGGCGAAATGGGGTCTAACTGCTTAATAGCACATAAATAATAACAATATAAAGTACATACTGGTTTGGTATAATAATATAGGTTAAAATTAATAATAATTAACATATTGGTCAGAAACCGGTTACAATAATAACGTTATTGTCGACAAAATATTAAAACATATTGCATCAGTGTAACGACGTGTTGTATTTTGTACTGGAAGTGCAATAATTATTTGTTCTGCCCATCATTTAGCTTAAAAGATATTGAATTTGTTTCTGTCGAACTCCCGTTTCGATAACAAATAAAATGGCCATTGTATGATGGAAATAAAGTTATAAAATTACAAAACTCTATAAGTAACACATATATTAAAACACTGTTTTCAGTCATCATTAGTGTATTTAACTCAAGAAGATCCGTAAAACATGTTGAATGTTGTGGAACATTTACACATTTTATGAATTTTCAAAATTATTGTAAAAGCAAGTTTGTCGACACATTTTTATACACTACTCCCAGTATAGTTCACTTAACACAAATTTGTTTCAACAAATTTTGAAGAGTATGCTGTAGAACACAATCGAAACATGATGAGCTTAAGAAAGCATCAATGTTTTTATCTACTCCTACTTTGCAACATAATGACGGGATGATGTGCATTTGGATGCACAAATCGATAGATTTCACAAATCTATTTGAAACATGTAGCGATGTACATATTCCCAGCAGAAGCAAAACGGAACTAATGTGGCAGAAGAAAGTCAGACGTCTTCTTTATTACTGTGCCAGTTAACACATTGTCCAATGAATAGCACTGGTATGCATTTTGATACACAAAGCTACCAGATGCATACGTCCGTCTGAAACACGAAGTGATGTACAACTTCACAGTAGATGTCGCACAGAACAGAATGGGGCAGAACAAAGTCAGCCACCATCTTATGTCACATTGTCGAAATAATGGTACCGTTGAGAAGCGCTCTTCGATTTCCTCTTTCCATCAGCTCGGCTATTTCAAATGTTCCTGCAAATAATCAAAGTTGAATATAGGAAACTGAGCCTAAATATGAATTAACTAATTCAACACTTTGCATATTAATTCAGTTTAGATATTAGATTATGGGACTTATCACTAAGTGAACAGCTGGCTAAATGGAAATACAACAGAACCTTGTTATATTGATTCTGTCAGACTAAAATCCCAATCCATTACATTGGCCAACTTTTAATCTGCTTTTACATAATTACCTTATGCATTGGTCATATACAGTGCACTCCAGATAACTCGAACTCACATAAGTTAAGTCAATCTTTTCCTCGGTCTTAGGCAAAGGTCCCAATCATAGTTCGATAGTAACTTCAATTTCCGATAACACATATCTCAAACGTGTCGCTGCTGTTTTTATCATACTGGTTATCTTTGTTGTATTCGCCGGTATATATCATTTTCTGTTGGTAAAACTATTGCAACAGCACGTATTAGCAGCAGACTTGACTATTGCAATTCCCTCCTTTATAATATCGCTAGTAAGGATATTACATAACTTCAGCGTGTCCAAAATTGTCTAGCAAGGGTAGTTACGAGATCTCCTCGTTTATCTCGATCTGTACCACTTTGGAAGTCTTTGCATTGGCTTCCTATACGATATCGTTTAAGATCTGTACCATTACATATCAGGCACTGTTCACTAAGCAACCATGTTATTTGCATTCACTGCTTACTCCTGTAAGAAAACCTATCCAGCTTCGATCATCTAGTTCTGACCTACTTTTTTGTTAGATCAGTTGAAAATATTACAAAAATTCTGTCGTCATTTAAAAACGTATCTTTACAAACTTAGTTATCCAACAGCGCAGTGCCTTGAGCCATCTGTTGACATCTGGAATACTGCTTGTGGATTTTTTTTGGATGCGCCTCTGAGATTGGTTTCCAAGGATTTAGGCGCAATAGAAGTTATTTTATTGTTAGTGTTATTATTATTATAACTTTCTAGTTATCAGAAATTCCACTTATCAGTATTGCCATGGGTCCGTATAGTTTCGACCTTATCCAGAGTTCACTGTATGTTTTCCTTTATTCTTGCTTTAATAATTAATGTTGTATATAATTATACATATCGGACATTTTCGCGAAAAGGGTACAGTAACGGTAAAGAACATATCAAAATAAATGTTTAATGTGTATGTTTTTAGTGAGTACTATTAATATCAAATGTGCTATTCAAATGAAGCAGTGCAACATGATCTTATATATTATTGGATTTAAAAATACATTCATGAATAAAACCATATGTATACTAGAGTGCAGATCTGCTGGTGTACAAAATTCGTGCATCGCAAAATTCCGTGGCAACACGGTAGTGTATAATTTTTAACAAACCTAAAAACTTTTACATTGAATGATGACATGCCAGCCAGGTTTACTAACTATCGTAGCAGTAGCATTAGAAACAGTCTGTGAACGTACGTATCTCACATTTTCATGTTTCGGTTCGAATAAGTGGGGAAACGGAGGCTTTTCAAAAACGTCTGACTGGAATTTGGAAAGGCAAGACTTGTAGTCTCGTAGACACATAATCACAGACCCAATCCGAAATATGCCCCAGGTCCCAAATTTATACAAAACTAACGTCCACAACCAAGTTAATTCTCTTGCTATGGGTGCATATACTGATATTTAGTGTGCATTTTCGTTCACTGCATGTCAAATACTGGGCAATGCAGCTTTACTAACTAGATAGGCGAGACCCTTATGTAGTTAGTAGTAGAGGCTCGACAGACCCAGTCTGTCAGTCCCAGCTGACACCGAAAGCAGCCGTCGGCGTCGGCGGACGTTATAATTATACTTAATGGATACGTTACTCCGCCGATGGCATTGGAAAGCAGGATAAATAAACAATGCATACGCGTCCTACACTTTTATAACAAAAATTGCTGTCAATATACATATGTCTACAAATTGCTTATTTACAATGTCCTTGCATGAATCAATTCACCTCGGAATCTGACAAGTTGACTGTGTATGTGTGACGTCAGCGGTCTTTGCGTGGTTCATTGCGCGTGCATGACATTATACACTGGCTGTATAACTAATCATCCACGTGGCAGCAAGCTCAAAATTATTCGCGTAAACACAATTGTGTATCGGCTTTTTGCGAGATAACACCCAAATCATGCATAAACATGCAAGACATAAGTAGGTGAGAAAGTACTTATGGGAAATGATCACATTTTGGTACAGTATATCTCGAATGTATATTAGCTTACAAAGAATCGCTTAAAATGGTTAGCGGGAACACGGGTAAGACAACAACATTTTCTCTTCACTATACACCTTTTTTCTGACACAATTATTTCTTGATGTATCACACTTTATGTATTGTCTTATGTTGGAAAAATAAACACAATTATTATTATTATAAATACCTTTGTTGATAACTGCTGTCCTTGGTTTGTTATTCGTGTGTGTGTGTGTGCTTGCGGGCGAGCGTGCGTGCGTGTGTTTATGCCTGCATGCGTGCGTGCGTGCGTGCGTGCTTGCGTATAATATGTCTACGTTTAGAGTTTCCCATTGTTTATATAACACGGATACAGTTTATTTTGAACAAGACGAGCATGGTTAACGAGTAGGGCTTTGTGTGTGTGTGATGTGATATATATATATATATATGTATATATATATATATAAATATAGAGAGAGAGAGAGAGAGAGAGAGAAAGAGAGAGAGAGAGAGAGAGAGAGAGAGAGAGAGAGAGAGAGAAGGGGGAGGGAGGGAGAGCGTGTGCGCGCGTGCTCGTGCTACGTGTGCATGTGAGTGGGTAGGTACTACCTGCCAAGTGAGGACTTGCATGTGTTACACATTCATCAACCGCGGACTTCAGAACAAATGTGGACTTAAGGCCAAGTCCCCACTCGTTTTATTGTCGCAACCCAAGATTGGGTCGCCACGCCATTTTGACTGGGTTGCTAGTCATATTCTGAACTTTTGTTTTTTGTTCAGCCTGCCCATAAAAATGCATGCGAGACTGATGCATGTCCAAGTATGTTATACTGTCTAACCGACTGTCTGCTTCCTAGTTACTATTCTTGTTTTATATTAGTAAGAGAAGTCCTATTTCGATGAAACAACGAACGATGATTGTGTGATTCTGATTCAGATGTCTTCAACAGCAATACTTTTAAAATATGTTCTCATTGGACTTTTGTTCTGATGGTATGCCTATTTATTTCATCATTTATCACAAGTTAACTCTATAAAGGCACGATTCGGCAATCAAGTAAAGCGAACGATATTTGCTTCGCAGCACCCAAATAACTAAAAACTGCTGCACTATTTTCACTTTGAAAACATGAGTGACTGTGAAACACAGACGACACCATGTTGGTCAATGGCTTCTTGGGTGAAGTCAGAGGTTGTACAGGTATGCATACCTTATATGTGTAGCTGTTGGTGTTTCTTTCTTCAAAACCATCATAGTGTTACAAAGCATTACCATGACGTTGACACGCGACTGGCAGTGAAATAGAGACGGAAATTTGTTGGACAGTGACTTTTTGGATGAAGTCGCAGGGTGTATAGTTACGTCGGTCAATTTCAATGCACTGTAAGATCAGTCTTATTAATATTACGATTGATAACCCGTGATCCAGCAATAAAGATGACGCCTCCCTGTGTATATATAGACTCTACGAACGAAACCGTTAAAAGTCCAAGCAAAGAAGACACGGTGTGTTTTGTTCAAATATACGATGCACAAACAGGTTAGTAAAAATATATGTCACGAATGGAACATGCCTATGATTAAGATATGATTGCGAAAATCAGGTGGGTCGAACGTGTTACAGACGCCTATAAGTGAACACAACATTCAAGCTGCAAACAAAGCGTCGGGGAGGAGGGATCTGAGAATTAGTATGCTCTACACGAAAACGTTAATGTCAGTGAATGACCCCTTAGTGTCCTGACCGATTAAAAAAATTTAATTAAACAAACTTAGGAATGACTTCATAAATTTGCAAAGTAAAAAATGTGTTTAGAATTAGTTCAACCTCCCATCCGCATGACCAATATGCGATGTGGCTGTATGGGACATGCGATTTGTATGATCCAAAATTGCTGTTGCATTAACAAGCATCACTCGTTAGGTAGCACCACAGTAACAATTTATTTCACACACAATACATTGAGAGAAAACCAAACCAACCCCTCGAACGTAATGCTTAACACATTTTGGAACTATCCAAACTGATGCAACCGCCCCTTAGTTCTTGTTCTCATACAGGGTTTTTAGTTGATTGTCCACATAACTACAAGTACAGTTTAATGGTAATAAATATTGAAGCACACAGTACTCAGGTTACTAGCTCTGCCAGTCTGTTCTAAATCAAACAAGTACATAGAAACCCTTCATCAGCATTTAACAGAACCTGTATACAACTAACTAGGTCATGGGTCAAGAGAAAGGACTCAGGGGTCAATTGGTAGGACACTATGTCAGTGCATTGAAGACAGAGTAATGGTCACAACAAAACGTGTTCTACTTGCATGGCTAAAGAGCGGACGAAGCACTTTGCCTGTGGTAGAAATAGTCCTTTCAACACTTTCTGTGAACTCTATGTAGGTTGTATATCTTGCGGGACAGACACATATAGCAGTGACTCTAGCAGATACAGTCGACTTCACACGTACTCTGTGCATTTGGCAAAAGCTGAGGATTCGCTAACCAAGGCAGTCGACTGGTAAGCATATTGTGCATGTATGTGTGTGTGTGTGCACATGCTTGCATGCATACATGTTTTGTCCATATGCTCGAAAATATAATACTGATGGGCATTCTTTTACTTATGTGGTTTAATTATTATTGTTATTAATTGTGCCTTCCGGCTAGGTCCGATAAGATTAGGGTTAGAGCACAGACAAATAATTTAGACCAGTTAAGTAAACGGTTACCCATTATTGCATACATATATAGTGTTTCACTATGCATCGTCTATGTAGAAGGATGAAACTTTATGTAAACACAATTCAGAGGTTCTTTATTAGCATGGCAGCAACGCAAATCACGCGATGTATCCAACTGTCGTGCATGGACTCACGCCATTACCGTGGCGCCGCCTAGCGACTAACTAAACAATATAACATATTGCAACATCTCCCTTCCTTTACAAGTGTAAAACTCCTACATGTGGAAAACTATTCTATAATCGCATCTAGAACAGTTCACTGGTACCAAATGTTCACTGAGAAATGTTCCTTGAAATAAAGTAATATTTCTAAACAACTGCTTGTGTTTTATCGAAAATTACTGAGAAATACTGTCTGTATTCTAATGCAACAACAAATTAATACTTCTAACTGCTAGCATTAGAGTAATCAACTAAATATCATAGCAAATGACAATGAGATACAAATTGAACATAGCAATGAACATAACAGCAATATTACTATTATTATCGCAATGTTCAATACATGAAAATACACAACAGTCATATTGTATGTGCAATATCGTCACTGATGGTGTGTAATGACCATAAAAGGGATTATTATGCCCTTTTTATGCACAACTTAGAGAGTTAGACGTAGTCTCTGAGATGTGCCGGCCTCCTCACTTGTCTTCCACTGCGTCTCTCGATAGTTGGTGTTGCAGTGATGATAGCAGGATGGTCGTCACTCGGCTTGTCGACGCACTGGCGTACTGGTATTCCGCCTGTCGCCGTGTCAGTCGCGTTGTCTGTCACGTCGGCGGCTCGTGGTGCTGTCACGTCCGGGACCGCTGGTGGTGCTGTCGTGCGACGCAGGTGTCTCCGGTTTCGCCTGTACACTGTACCGTAGTCTGTGACAACATCATACGACCTGATGTTTGCTTGCCGCTGTACTGTCGCTTTCTGCCATCGACTTTTGTACTTCGCTGGCTGCATGCACACGACGTCACCGTCTTTTAATGACGGCAAGTGCTTTGCGTTTCGGTTGTAGTAGTTAGCTTGCTTCTTGCGTTTGTTATCAAGCTTTTCAACTGTGTTAGTGACTGTTTTCGGCATCAGAAGTTCTTTCGCAGTGGGCAGAGTGGTTTTCGTTCTCCTTCCAAACAGTCTTTGTGCAGGCGAACTGTCCATGCCTTCCGTAGGTGTATTTCTGTAGTTTAAGAGTGCTAGATATGGATCTGTACCCGCTTCTTTTGCCTTGATCATTAATTTCTTGGAGATCTTTACGGCACTTTCCGCTTTTCCATTAGACTGCGCGTAACCCGGCAAGCTGGTTGTGTGGTCGAAGTGGTATAGTTCTGCAAACTCTTTGAACTCCCGTGAGTTGTATGGTGGACCATTGTCCGACACCACCTCATCTGGTGTACCGTGCCTCGCAAACTGTTGTTTAAGCTTCGGTATGACCGCTGCAGCCGTCTTGTTCTCTAGTCGGTCGATCTCGAAAAAACTGCTGTTGTAATTTACAGTCACTATGTAGTTTCGATCGTTGCATTCGAAGAGATCTGTGCCTACTTTCGCCCATAGGCGATCGGGGACATGATGTGACACGAGAGGTTCTTTCGTCTGGCAACTTTGGTAAGCTGAGCAAATGTCACACTGCGATATGTAGTCTTTGATCTGCGTTGACATTCCTGGCCAGTATACGCACACTCGAGCTCGTCGCATTGTCGCCTCGATGCCCAGGTGTGCTTCGTGTTGTTTCTCGAGTATTTCGCTCCGCTGTGAAGATGGGATGACACATCAACTTCCTCTGAACACGATGCTATCTTGTATTGCGAGCTCGTCACGTATACCATGATACGCTCTGTTCGTTGTTGGTAGGCAACTCTTCTCAGGCCAGTCTTGTAGAATGGCTGCTTTCAGTGTTTGTAGTGTGTCGTCTGTCTCAGTGTTGTGTTGTATGTCTCTAAGTCTACCGTCTGAGATGGGCAGGTAGTCAGCCATGTGGATCGTCTCAACTTCCTTTTCCACGGCTCCGCGTAAGTCGTTTCCTTGCATGTATGCTCGACTGAGCGTGTCGGCGATATACATGTGCTGCCCTCTTTTGTAGACGATGTCGATCTCGTACCGCTGAGCTCGTAACAGCATCCGTTGTAGTCGCTTCGGAGCTGCCTGGAGTGACTTTTTGTTGATCATTTCGAGAGGTTTGTGGTCTGATTCAATTCTTATCGGTCTGCCATATGCATAGTGATCGAAACACTCTAGCCCAAAAATAATCGCGAGCATTTCTTTTTCGATCTGGGCATACCTGCTCTCAGCATCTGTCAGCGATCTGGAAGCATAGGCAATTGGTTGCTCGTTCTGTAGTATGCACGCTCCAAGGCCACTCTCGGACGCATCACACTGCAGAGTGAGTGGAACGGTCGGGTCGAAGTATCGGAGTACTGGTGTCTCCGACAACATCTGCTTGATCTTCACGACCGCCGCGCCGTGCACCGATTCGTCCCAGAGGAAGTCAGTGTCGGCTTTGATGAGATCTCGGAGTGGTTGCGTGACATTGGAGATGCCTTTTGCGAACTTCTTTAGGTAGTTGACCATGCCCATGAGGCACTGCACCGCCTTCTTGTCGTGTGGTTGAGGCATTTTGAGTATGGCCTCCACCTTCGCTGGATCTACTTTCAGTCCCTCTGCTGTTATGAGATGACCCATGTACGACACCTCACTCCGTTTCCAGTGCAGTTTCTCTTTGTTCAGTTTGATGTTCTTTTCGCGACATCGATTCAGTAGCTGCGCCATCTTCATGTCGTGGTCCTCTTCAGCTTCAGCGGCCGTTTCACCACAACCGGCAACGAGAATGTCGTCAGCTATGATGAACACACCACGGATCTTCTCTAACGCCTGATGTAACCGTTGCTGAAAGTACTCTGGCGCTGGCGAGATTCCGAAAGGCATCCTGCAGTACCGGTACCTTCCGTAGGGTGTCTGGAATGTAGTCAAGTAACTGGACTGTACATCCAGTTCCACGTGTCAGAAGCCATTCTTGACATCGCAGACAATGAACACCTTCGCAGACGCCAGTTCCGGTATGACGTCCTCGATCACTGGTAGCATGTAGTGACTGCTCTTTAGAGCTTTGTTGAGCGGTTTCGGATCAATGCAGTCTTATTTTTCCGCTTTTCTTTTTCACGATGACCATGCTCGACACCCAGTCAGTTGGTGTGTCAACTTCAGCTATCACACCCATTTCTTGTAGGCGCGTTAGCTCGTCCTTCAGCGGATGCTTTAACGCGACCGGTACGTGTCGAGGAGGGAGTATGACTGGACTGACTGATTCGTCTATTTCCAGATGTAGTGTGCCCTCCATTTTTCCTTCACCCGTGAACACGTCCCCGTACGACGCGAACATCGACGACCTTGTCAATGTGTTGTTGTCGTCGTCAATTTTCAGGATGTTTTGGTGCTGGATTTTTAGTAAGTTCATCTCCTGTGCTGATTGTGAACCGATGATCGGCGTGACCTCGGCATCTATCACAACAAAGGTCATGTTGTAGCTTGCACCATTCTTTGGGTTTGTTACGCATAGCTCAGAGCTGCCCAACGACGTCATGGTGCTTTTGTTGTAGAGCGAGATAATGTTGGCAGACTCCTTGATGGTTGTAGTAGCAGGTAGGTCACCTTTCGAGATAACATTGCAGGTGGCGCCACTATCGATCTGGAAGCGCAAGCTCCTGTCCGCCAATGTCATCTGTGCGAATATTTTCGACTTGGTTGAAGTGTTGTTTACCACCATGATTTCATTTTCAGAGTCAGTGTCTTTGTCTAGTAGGTGAACTTTGTGCTGCTGTGTGGCCCTCGATTTCTTTCGACACTTTCTGGCGAAGTGATTCATCGATTTGCACAGCTTGCACTCCTTACCCCAGGCTGGGCATTTCTCTCTCAATCTTTCATGTTTGTAGCCGCAGAATTTGCATTCATACGCCAGTTGTTCTTTTTCAGTTGAGCGTTGTGGCGTAGCGTGTGCTTTCTTTTTAAACGAGCGCTTTTTCTCTGCAGAGTGGTTGAATGCGTGCACTTCATCACTCAACATCGCTTTCAGCTTGGCGTCTGTCGACTCGATGGCTCTGCAGATGTCCAAACACTTAGTTAGAATCAGTGATGATTCTTGCAGCAGTCGTTTCCTCATGGCATTGCTGCTGATGCCACACACAATTCTGTCGCGAATGAGTTCATCTCTCAGTATATCGTAGTTACATGACTTGATTAACGACCGAAGTGCGGTCGCGAAAACATCAACCGTTTCATGACTTTCTTGATTGCGATTATTGAAAACGTATCTTTCATAAATCACGTTAGTCTCGCTGATGAAGTGCCTTTCCATAAGGGTCAAACTAGTGTTCATGTCGGAACGTTCCTGATCATTCTGGAATGCGAGACCATTGAAAACGTCCAATGCATCCTGTCCCACGCAGGTGATGAATGTAGCAACCCTGTATTCGTTTGACTTCTGCTTCAGATGCGACACTATTTCGTAACTGTCCCATATCTGTTTCCATTGCCTCCAGTTTGTGGCGAGATTGCCCTTGGTGTTGAGTTTTGGTGGCAATGGTATGTTGCTATGGATGACTTGAGGCCCTTCACTGTTTGCTGCAGTTGGTTCAGTAGTCATGTTGTAGATGTGCAGTGTTGACAATATCAGATCATATGGACGTGCAGTACCAGGTCCAGTGTAGACAACACATGAACGATTATTCCGTATTATCGCTCAGTGTGGATTTAAAAATTGTCAAAGTTCAGTTTACACGAGATTGTGTATTGCAGAATGCTCGAATTTACAGCATTATTGATCTATGGAACGTAGACTCGTTACCGTTCTGACACCATGTTTCTCTATGCATCGTGCGCTGTCTATGTAGAAGGATGAAACTTTATGTAAACACAATTCAGAGGTTCTTTATTAGCATGGCAGACAACGCAAATCACGCGATGTATCCAACTGTCGTGCACGGACTCTCGCCGTTACCGTGGCGCCGCCTAGCGACTAACTAAACAATATAACATATTGCAACATATAGAACTACAAAATGTATATTTACCACTGTACTCAGCTTTTTATAATTGAACTGAATAAGTGTATCTATTTATGTGTAGTTATAATTCTGCTGGTATATATATATATATAAAGGTAGATATGATTTTTTACATTACCTGTAGTCGTCTATGTATAATTTGAATGGGCAAGTCCCAGAAACACGTCGCTAAACACGTATAGACTTTTTGTCAATACTTAAAACATTAAACATATAATTACTGAAACTGGCCCACTGGATTGCAGCATACGTCATATGTAAATTCGCCTTTTATCACCCACTGCCGTTCACTTGCAAAGTCTAACAAATCTGTACACATTTTGATAAACAACTCTATGTGTAGTATAATACATAACCACCATCTGTGTTGCTCTGAAAAATGCACAATAATTATAAGTTTCTGTCATTCTGACATTTCAAATGTGCAGACAATCAGTGTGGCACCTTTGCCGTACTTCCATCACTGACTGCTAGACGACATCTTAGCATAACAATTATCATTAAACGATCTTATCAGGTAACTGCAATAACCTAATAAAATTGACTTGGAAAGGTTCACAACAATATTATTTTACAAAATCCTATTTGTTTCCTTTCCAGAAAACAACTGTATCAAGTCGAGAAGCATGCTGCTCTCTCTGTTCATCTCAGCGCTTGTCTTTCTCAATGCACGTCCGGTCACTGGTGGCCGCATCTTGCTGGCTGGAATCCACCTTCCCAGCCACCTGCTACAACTGCAGGAGGTTGGTCAAGCGTTGACCAGACGTGGTCACAGTGTCTACCTTGCCATAGACGAAAATTTCCCAAATCGGGAAGGATTTATCAAGCCCGGAATTACGGCAGTGACATTTCGCAGCATTTATGTCAACGTCCCGCGGTATTGGTCAGAGGTAGCCGAACAAGGCTTGGTGTCAACTATTCTGGGAAAGGAAAGACTAAACATGGCCATCCCAATGAATACCGGAATGCAGGATTGCAGCAACATGATGCAGGATGAGGTATTTATGTCGAAGGTCACAGCCCTGAACTTTGATCTAGTTATTTACGATGACTTTTTCTATTGTACATGTAATGTCATCCTTGCGCACTATCTGTCCATTCCGGCAGTTTCAGTCACTTTCTCAGTCAACGGTTGGAACGCAAGAGTGCCAGTCAACCCGGCAGTGACACCAATAGTTATACTAGAATACTCTGACAGAATGACATTTTCGCAAAGACTCGTCAATGTGGCGGTTTACGTCGCTTCGAGCCTGTACCAAGTTAGCGAACAGAATACAACCCTGTTGCAGAGGTTTGCACCAGAAGTAACCTCATGGACGGAACTGAAACAACGCACTACGATCTTGTACATTGTCACACGCGATTACCTTCTTGAGTGGCCCGAACCACAGATGCCGAATGTCATACACACACCAGGTGTCACCACCCATCCTGCAGGCAAATTACCATGGCAACTGAAAGAACTGATGGACGCTGGGACTAATGGTGTCATTGTCTTGTCATTTGGTAGCATTACTGGTCAATTTCCAGCAGAAATCATCAATAAATTCCTCGATGCCTTCTCACAGCTGAAGCAAACTGTAATCTTCAAGTATGGTGGGAACAATTCTACGTTGCCCAGCAATGTCCCAAGAAATGTACATTTGTTGTCATGGTTACCCCAGAATGACTTACTTGGCCACCCAAACACTGTGTTGTTCATCACTCACTGTGGAAACAGTGGTCAGTATGAATCGCTGTATCACGGTGTGCCAATGATAGGGTTCCCACTGTTTGCGGAACAACCTCATAATGCCTTCAGAATGGTGGAGCATGGATATGGGCTTTGCATGAACATTTTGGAATTTACAGTACATGAACTTGTGAACAACATTCACAAAGTTTTGGATGAAAAATCATTTAAAATAGCCATACAGAAAGCATCAGACATCGTGAAGTCTCGACCAATGACAGCGCAGGACACGGCTGCCTACTGGGTGGAACATGTACTAAAGTATGGCGGTGAACATTTGCGGACTGGAGCGATGGATATGCCATTGTATCAGTTCCTCATGCTGGATATTCTTCTCTTTGTGTTGGTTGTTTGTTTTCTCTCTGGTTATATCCTCAAGGCAATACTTGCTGTCATCTGTCGGAAGTGTTTGAGAAAACAAACCAAGCAAAAACAACAGTGAACACTGCTGATTTAAAGGAGGATTTACTGAGTGTCTGTGTATCCTACAAGACTAGATTTTACATGTTACTCAGAAATGTATGCCGAACAAGCAAATAAAGTATAACAAGCAGGATCGCTATATTCAATATTTGATATGTATATATACATATATATATATATATGTAATTAATAGTATTGGAAACAAGATCCCATGTGCTGATCAATGTTTCTCAGAACAACTTTGTGTACGTTCCTCCACTCAGTTCTTCATATTTCTTTTTTTAACCAAATCCTCCCAGTGGTCGTTCACATTTGTTGACATTTTATCTATTTGTAAAGAGCACATGAATGAAAGGGGTGAGGGTAGTCAAGACCTGTGCATTAATCATAAAGGTGTTTATCGCATGTGACTTGCAAAACTACAGTAACTAAAACAGTTTATAAACATTATAGTGATTGTTGTTAGTATGTCCATTGCTTGTACCGAGTCATAATGCTCTTACATACCTACACAAGGACTTTTTATCTGAAAATTATTGACATTTTAAATTACTAATTCGTGAGGAGGGGATCCGAGGATTAGTATGCTCTAAACAAAAAGGTAAATGTCAACAACTGTGAACGACCCCTTAGTGTCCTGTCCAATTTAAACATTTTAAATAACCAAACTTAGGAATGACTTCATAAATTTGCAAACTAAAAAAACGTGTTGAGAATTAGTTCAACCTCCCATTCCCGACCAATATGCTGTGTGGCTGTATGGGACTTGCGATCCAAAATTGGTATTGCATTAATAAGCTTCACTCTAGGTGGCACCACAGTAACAAATTATTTCACACACGATACATGGAGTGACAACCAAACCAACCCCTCCCACGTAATGCTTAACATATTTTGGAACTATCCAAACTGATGCGACCGTCCCTTACTTCTTGTTCTCATATAGGGTTTTTAATTGATTGTCCACATAACTACAAGTACAGTTTATTGGTAATACATATTGAAGCACACAGTACTCAGGCTACTAGCTCTGCCAGTATGTTCTAAATCAAACAAGTACATCGAAACCCTTCATCAGCATTTAATAGAACCTGTATACAACTAACTAGGTCATGGGTCAAGAGAAAGGACTCAGGGGTCAATTGGTAGGACCTATGTCAGTGCATTGAAGACAGAGTAATGATCACGACAAAAAGTGTGCTACTTCCTTTCAACACTTTCTGTGAACTCTATGTAGGTTGTATATCATGCGGAACAGACACTTAGCAGACTTTAGCAGATACAGTCGACTTTCCACATACTCTGTGCATTTGGCATAAGCTGAGGATATGGTAACCAAGCCAATTGTGTGTGTGTGTGTGTGTGTGTGTGTGTGTGTGTGTGTGTGTGTGTGTGTGTGTGTGTGTGTGTGCACATGCATGCATGCATACATGTTTTGTTGATATGCTCGCAAAGTATAATACTGATGGGCAATCTTTTACTTAAGTGGTCTAATTATTATTGTTATTAATTGTGCCTTCCGGCTAGGTCCGATAGATTAGGGTCAGAGCACAGACAAATAATTTAGACCAGTTAAGTAAACGGTTACCCACTATTGCATAGATATATATAGACCTGCCTACCCAAAAAACTTCCTGTCAGTAATCCATATTCCCATTTACACTAATTTACAGGAATATAGGCCTGCTGTCAGTAATAGTTCAGAACCGTGTCAGATATTGTCAGGAAAAGAACACCACTGTCAGTAATACTTTAATACTGCGACTATTACGATAGTTGCACCCAAAACATAATTGTCTCTAATAAACTATGAGGTGTTTTGAAGCGTTCAGTTAACAAGGTAAGGTAGATGTTCATAACCAGCCATTGGTGGAAATCAAACGTGAACAAGCGTAACTGTAATGCAAATGCGTCAATACACATTGTAATTCTGATTTCATGTAAAATTATAACAATGAGTCACTGTCTATTTGTGGTGTCATTATGATTAATATTAGTAGCCTGTATACATAGGGCCAGGCTATAGACTACACAGTATAGTAGCTTGACTAGATCAAAGTCTCAATTTGGGACGTAAACGAACCACTGAGGACGACAAGCACCCTGGCAGTGACCACCCTCAGTGCCAGCATAGAAAGGTCGGCTTGGCGATAATGTTATGAAAAGGCTGACTATTTGAATGAGACCTCATAAGACCATTACATTTTAACCACAATAATACAGACTAGTCAGTTAATAGAACGTTGCCGAGTGCTGGAAACAACTAGAACCAGAAAGACAAAAACAAACAGAAAGTCGTGCCGGGGGACGGCAAAACCATTACGTTACGCTAGTCGTCGACATCGTCTAGTCTACTCAACTCTACTCTATACGCCTATCCCTGTAAATGATAGACTAGACTCAATAAATACAATAACTTAGTCATAGTAGTCAGTTGGCCTGACACTACAACGTAATCAGTACCTGCAATTATCCCGGCCACCATGTCATGTGAAATAGGAAAATAAATTTCGCGTATACGGCAGTATGTAAAGCCGACCCCCTTCCTTAAACATGACAATACGGGCCATGTTTGCGTGCATGCTGTTATAAACGTTTGCAGCATACGTTTCTTCTTGGCTGCTAGTGGTGCCATTTCGATCCCCGCCATCATTTCGTGCCGCGTGAGTCATGACTTCATCTTGTTTGAGCGCCATGAGCGCGGATTTATCGTAACCATGTTTCCTATTGGTCAGATTACGACCAGAAGCAGCGAATGAAAAACGATGTCACAACAAGCAGCGTATATATGCTGCCACCTGTTGAATAAAATGAAGCTAAATTTGAGGAGCACGGAAGTGATTGACGACGAAAGAATCCGTAATATTTTCATCCCTCGCCGTAATACCGTAATTTGAGGTGTATTTCCGGAATAGTAGGCAGGTCTGTATATATCATTACAAATGTATATTTTGCCACTGTACTTAGCTTTTTTACAATTGAACTGAATAATTGTAACTAGTTATGTGTAGTTATAATTATGATGGTATATATATATACAGAGAGATATGATTTTTTACATTTCTTGGACTCGCCTATGTATCATTTGAATGGGCATGTCACAGAAACACATCGCTGTATAGACATTTTAGTCAATAATTTAAACATTATATATATAATTGCTGAAACTGGCCCACTGGAATGCAGCATACGTCATATGTAAATTCCACTATTATCACCCACTGCCGTTCACTTGCAAAATCTAACAAATCTGTACACATTTTAATAAACAACAGTATGTGTAGTATAATACATAACCACCATCTGCGTTGTTCTTAAAAGTGCACAATAATTATAAGTTTCTATCATTCTGACATTACAAATGCGTCAGCAGATGCGTAGACAAGCTGTCTGGCGCCTTGCTCTACTTCCATCACTGACCGCGAGGTGAGACAGTTGCATAAAAATTATCATTAAACGATCTTATCAGGCAACTGCAATAACCTAATAAAATTGACTTGGAAAGGATCACAACAATATTATTTTATAAAAACTCTTATTTGTTTCCTTTCCAGAAAAAACCCTGTATCAAATCAAGAAGCATGCTGCTCTCTCTGTTCATCTCGGTGCTTGTCTTCCTCAATGCATGTCCGATCATGGGTGGACACATCTTGCTGGCTGGAATCCACCTTCCCAGCCACCTGCTACAACTGCAGGAGGTCGGTCAAGCGTTGAACAGACGTGGTCACAGTGTCTAGCTCGCCATAGATGAAGATTTCCCGAATCGGGAAGGGTTCACCAAGCCCGGAATTACGGCAGTGACATTTCGCAGCATTTATGTCAACGTCCCGCGGTATTGGTCAAAGATAGCCGAAAGTGGTTTGATCTCAATTATTCTGGGCAAGGAAAGACTAAACATGGCCATCCTAATGCAAACGGGAATGCAGGATTGCAGCAACATGATGCTGGATGAGGTATTCATGTAGAAGGTCACAGCCCTAAACTTTGATCTAGTTATTTACGATGACTTCTTCTATTGTCCATGTAATGTTATCCTTGCGCACCATCTGTCCATTCCGGCAGTTTCTGTAGATTTCTCAGTCGAGGGTTGGACCGCAAGAGTGCCAGTCAACCCGGCAGTGACACCAATAGTTATACTAAAATACTCCGAAAGAATTACATTCTCGCAAAAACTCGTCAATGTGGCGGTTTACGTCGCTTCAAGCCTGTACCGAGTTAGCGAACAGAATACAAACATGTTGCAGAGGTTTGATGGTGACTTTCGTCGCTGTAACCTGATGTGTTTTACGGAAACCTGGCTAAGTGAGAATTGCAGATAGCTACAACGCCGCTGCAGCCCGGTGTGCAGATCAACCAGTTTTTATTGCAGGAGATTTTAACCAGTGTGATCTTGCTTCTCATCTTGCAACCCTCCAGCAGAATGTGTTGTGCCCCACCCGTCTCAATCGGACTATTGACTTGTCCTTTAGAAATATAGAGAACGCTTACAAGGTTGTGTGTAGGCCACCACTTGGCCGCTCTGATCATAACGTTGTGCATTTGCTGCCGAAGTACAGACAAATTTTGAAGACAAAAAACCTAGAACTCGTGTTTCTCAACTCTGGACACCTGAAAGCATGGAGGAATTACGTGGTTGTTTTGAAGCAACACAACAAAGTGGGATGTTTTTACGGAGAGCTGTTCTGACCCCTCTGACCTTGCGGACACTGTGTCGTCTTATGTCAAATTCAGTGAAGAGTCAGTCATAAAAACCAGGACAGTGCGCGTGTATACGAACAACAAGCCCTGGATGACAAAGGACCTTAAAGTGCACCTGAATCAAAAGAAACTTGCCTTTCTGCAGGGAAAGAAGGATGAATATCGTGAGAAAGTAAAGAAATTTAGAAGGCTTGCTAGGATTGCCAAACTTGAATTCAAGAACAAAGTTGAGGGAACATTTCGGACTGGTAATGCTAGGGAGGCATGGAATGGACTCAAAACTATGATGGGTAAGCAACAAATCAAGCAGCCTGTGTACCATACTGGTGACCCTGTTAATGCAGTAAATGAACTTAACCTTTTTTGTGTTCGGTTTGATGTTAATGATTTTCGTGGTCAATATACATCTCTGTGCCAGACTGTTGTACCAGAACACATTGAACTATCTGAGGATGAGGTTGTGAAAACTTTCTCCAGATTGAACGGACACAAAGCTTCAGGCCCTGATGGAGTGACAAACAAAGTCTTAAAGACGTGTCCGGCTCAGCTAGGGAGGATTTTCACTACCAGATTCCAGGCTCTGCTAGACTCTCACACTGTACCCCTGGCATGGAAAACCTCTATGATTATCCCTGTACCAAAGAAACCTAGTGCCAGCCAGAGTTAAATGACTTTCGTCCAGTAGCACTTACCTCCACCTTAGCGAAATGCATGGAGAAGATTGTACTAGGTCGTTTGCTGTCTGATGTGTCTGCACATCTTGATCCTCTCCAGTTTGCTTATAAAACCCGTAGGGGTGTTGAAGATGCTTCTCTCTTATTGTTTAATCTGATTTCACAGCATCTTGAAGACTCCAAAGCCTACATCAGAGTGTTGTTCATAGATTGTTCGAGTGCGTTTACCATCGAACCTTGTGTTCTTCTGAAGCACTTGATTGATCTTGATGTAAGCCCAAATATTGTTCTTTGGGTGAATGATTTTTTGAAAAACCGTCCACAACGTGTTAGTATTCAGGGTTGTACTACTATTGTCTGCGACCCCACCCATCCTCATTTTGGTCAGTTCCAGCAGCTTCCGCCAGGCCGACGATATAAAATGCCCCTTGCTCGGAAGAATCTCTTTAAGAAATCTTTTATACCAACTGCAGTGTCCATTCTCACTTGTAAATGAATGTATTCTGTAGCAGTATTTTGATTGCGTTTATATTGCATTTAATCCGCTGCATGATCAATACTCTGCTGGATCAGCATTACTGTTTAACTCTAAGCTCCCCTTCATGGTACATTGTATGTCATTATACTGTGCTGTGTGTGCCTTAGTGTCCTGCAGTGTATATGTCGTGGCTCCACAGTTTGTTAACTTGTAATGCCGGCGCCAGATGTCTAGTCATGGAGTAGCAGTAGCATTAGAAACAGTCTGTGAACGTACGCATCTCACATTTTCATGTTTCTGTTCGAATAAGTGGGGAAACGGGGGCTTTTCAAAAACGTCTGACTGGAATTTGGAAAGGCAAGACTTGTAGTCTCGTAGACACACAGTCACAGACCCAATCCGAAATATGCCCCAAGTCCCAAATTTATACAAAACTAACGTCCACAACCAAGTTAATTCTCTTGCTATGGGTGCATATACTGATATTTAGTGTGCATTTTCGTTCACTGCATGTCAAATACTGGGCAATGCAGCTTTACTAACTAGATAGGCGAGACCCTTATGTAGTTAGTAGTAGAGGCTCGACAGACCCAGTCTGTCAGTCCTAGCTGACACCGAAAGCAGCCGTCGGCGTCGGCGGACGTTATAATTATACTTAATGGATACGTTACTCCGCCGACGGCATTGGAAAGCAGGATAAATAAACAATGCATACGCGTCCTACACTTTTATAACAAAAATTGCTGTCAATATACATATGTCTACAAATTGCTTATTTACAATGTCCTTGCATGAATCAATTCACCTCGGAATCTGACAAGTTGACTGTGTATGTGTGACGTCAGCGGTCTTTGCGTGGTTCATTGCGCGTGCATGACATTATACACTGGCTGTATAACTAATCATCCACGTGGCAGCAAGCTCAAAATTATTCGCGTAAACACAATTGTGTATCGGCTTTTTGCGAGATAACACCCAAATCATGCATAAACATGCAAGACATAAGTAGGTGAGAAAGTACTTATGGGAAATGATCACATTTTGGTACAGTATATCTCGAATGTATATTAGCTTACAAAGAATCGCTTAAAATGGTTAGCGGGAACACGGGTAAGACAACAACATTTTCTCTTCACTATACACCTTTTTTCTGACACAATTATTTCTTGATGTATCACACTTTATGTATTGTCTTATGTTGGAAAAATAAACACAATTATTATTATTATAAATACCTTTGTTGATAACTGCTGTCCTTGGTTTGTTATTCGTGTGTGTGTGTGTGCTTGCGGGCGAGCGTGCGTGCGTGTGTTTATGCCTGCATGCGTGCGTGCGTGCGTGCGTGCTTGCGTATAATATGTCTACGTTTAGAGTTTCCCATTGTTTATATAACACGGATACAGTTTATTTTGAACAAGACGAGCATGGTTAACGAGTAGGGCTTTGTGTGTGTGTGTGTGTGTGATATATATATATATATATGTATATATATATATATAAATATAGAGAGAGAGAGAGAGAGAGAGAGAAAGAGAGAGAGAGAGAGAGAGAGAGAGAGAGAGAGAGAGAGAGAAGGGGGAGGGAGGGAGAGCGTGTGCGCGCGTGCTCGTGCTACGTGTGCATGTGAGTGGGTAGGTACTACCTGCCAAGTGAGGACTTGCATGTGTTACACATTCATCAACCGCGGACTTCAGAACAAATGTGGACTAAAGGCCAAGTCCCCACTCGTTTTATTGTCGCAACCCAAGATTGGGTCGTCACGCCATTTTGACTGGGTTGCTAGTCATATTCTGAACTTTTGTTTTTTGTTCAGCCTGCCCATAAAAATGCATGCGAGACTGATGCATGTCCAAGTATGTTATACTGTCTAACCGACTGTCTGCTTCCTAGTTACTATTCTTGTTTTATATTAGTAAGAGAAGTCCTATTTCGATGAAACAACGAACGATGATTGTGTGATTCTGATGTCTTCAACAGCAATACTTTTAAAATATGTTCTCATTGGACTTTTGTTCTGATGGTATGCCTATTTATTTCATCATTTATCACAAGTTAACTCTATAAAGGCACGAATCGGCAATCAAGTAAAGCGAACGATATTTGCTTCGCAGCACCCAAATAACTAAAAACTGCTGCACTATTTTCACGTTGAAAACATGAGTGACTGTGAAACACAGACGACACCATGTTGGTCAATGTTGGTCAATGTTGGTCAATGTTGGTCAATGGCTTCTTGGGTGAAGTCAGAGGTTGTACAGGTATGCATACCTTATATGTGTAGCTGTTGGTGTTTCTTTCTTCAAAACCATCATAGTGTTACAAAGCATTACTATGACGTTGAAACGCGACTGGCAGTGAAATAGAGACGGAAATTTGTTGGACAGTGACTTTTTGGATGAAGTCGCAGGGTGTATAGTTACGTCGGTCAATTTCATTGCACTGTAAGATCAGTCTTATTAATATTACGATTGATAACCCGTGATCCAGCAATAAAGATGACGCCTCCCTGTGTATATATAGACTCTACGAACGAAACCGTTAAAAGTCCAAGCAAAGAAGACACGGTGTGTTTTGTTCAAATATACGATGCACAAACAGGTTAGTAAAAATATATGTCACGAATGGAACATGCCTATGATTAAGATATGATTGCGAAAATCAGGTGGGTCGAACGTGTTACAGACGCCTATAAGTGAACACAACATTCAAGCTGCAAACAAAGCGTCGGGGAGGAGGGATCTGAGAATTAGTATGCTCTACACGAACACGTTAATGTCAATGACAGTGAATGAGTGTCCTGACCGATTTTAAAATTGTAATTAAACAAACTTAGGAATGACTTCATAAATTTGTAAAGTAAAAAATGTGTTTAGAATTAGTTCAACCTCCCATCCACATGACCAATATGCGATGTAGCTGTATGGGACATGCGATTTGTATGATCCAAAATTGCTATTGCATTAACAAGCATCACTCGTTAGGTAGCACCACAGTAACAATTTATTTCACACATAATACATTGAGAGAAAACCAAACCAACCCCTCGAACGTAATGCTTAACACATTTTGGAACTATCCAAACTGATGCAACCGCCCCTTAGTTCTTGTTCTCATATAGGGTTTTTAGTTGATTGTCCACATAACTACAAGTACAGTTTAATGGTAATAAATATTGAAGCACCCAGTACTCAGGTTACTAGCTCTGCCAGTCTGTTCTAAATCAAACAAGTACATCAAAACCCTTTATCAGCAATTAACAGAACCGGTGTACAACTAACTAGGTCATGGGTCAAGAGAAAGGACTCAGGGGTCAATTGGTAGGACACTATGTCAGTGCATTGAAGACAGAGTAATGGTCACAACAAAACGTGTTCTACTTGCATGGCTAAACAGCGGACGTAGCACTTTGTCTGTGGTAGAAATAGTCCTTTCAACACTTTCTGTGAACTCTGTGTAGGTTGAATATATCTTGCGGGACAGACACATATAGCAGTGACTCTAGCAGATACAGTCGACTTCACATGTACTCTGTGCATTTGGCATAAGCTGACGATTCGCTAACCAAGGCAGTCGACTGGTAAGCATATTGTGCATGTATGTGTGTGTGTGTGCACATGCTTGCATGCATACATGTTTTGTCCATATGCTCGAAAATATAATACTGATGGGCATTCTTTTACTTATGTCGTTTAATTATTATTGTTATTAATTGTACCTTCCGGCTAGGTCCGATAGATTAGGGTTAGAGCACAGACAAATAATTTAGACCAGTTAAGTAAACGGTTACCCATTATTGCATACATATATAGTGTTTCACTATGCATCGTGCGTTGTCTATGTAGAAGGATGAAACTTTATGTAAACACAATTCAGAGGTTCTTTATTAGCATGGCAGACAACGCAAATCACGCGATGTATCCAACTGTCGTGCACGGACTCACGCCGTTACCGTGGCGCCGCCTAGCGACTAACTAAACAATATAACATTGCAACATATAGAACTACAAAATGTATATTTACCACTGTACTCAGCTTTTTATAATTGAACTGAATAAGTGTATCTATTTATGTGTAGTTATAATTCTGCTGGTATATATATATAAAGGTAGATATGATTTTTTACATTACCTGTACTCGTCTATGAATAATTTGAATGGGCAAGTCCCAGAAACACGTCGCTAAACACGTATAGACTTTTTGTCAATACTTAAAACATTAAACATATAATTACTGAAACTGGCCCACTGGATTGCAGCATACGTTATGTGTAAATTCGCCTTTTATCACCCACTGCCGTTCACTTGCAAAGTCTAACAAATCACATTTTGATAAACAACTCTATGTGTAGTATAATACATAACCACCATCTGTGTTGCTCTGAAAAATGCACAATAATTATAAGTTTCTGTCATTCTGACATTTCAAATGTGCAGACAATCAGTGTGGCACCTTTGCCGTACTTCCATCACTGACTGCTAGACGACATCTTAGCATAACAATTATCATTAAACGATCTTATCAGGTAACTGCAATAACCTAATAAAATTGACTTGGAAAGGTTCACAACAATATTATTTTACAAAATCCTATTTGTTTCCTTTCCAGAAAACAACTGTATCAAGTCGAGAAGCATGCTGCTCTCTCTGTTCATCTCAGCGCTTGTCTTTCTCAATGCACGTCCGGTCACTGGTGGCCGCATCTTGCTGGCTGGAATCCACCTTCCCAGCCACCTGCTACAACTGCAGGAGGTTGGTCAAGCGTTGACCAGACGTGGTCACAGTGTCTACCTTGCCATAGACGAAAATTTCCCAAATCGGGAAGGATTTATCAAGCCCGGAATTACGGCAGTGACATTTCGCAGCATTTATGTCAACGTCCCGCGGTATTGGTCAGAGGTAGCCGAACAAGGCTTGGTGTCAACTATTCTGGGAAAGGAAAGACTAAACATGGCCATCCCAATGAATACCGGAATGCAGGATTGCAGCAACATGATGCAGGATGAGGTATTTATGTCGAAGGTCACAGCCCTGAAATTTGATCTAGTTATTTACGATGACTTTTTCTATTGTACATGTAATGTCATCCTTGCGCACTATCTGTCCATTCCGGCAGTTTCAGTCACTTTCTCAGTCGATGGTTGGAACGCAAGAGTGCCAGTCAACCCGGCAGTGACACCAATAGTTATACTAGAATACTCTGACAGAATGACATTTTCGCAAAGACTCGTCAATGTGGCGGTTTACGTCGCTTCGAGCCTGTACCAAGTTAGCGAACAGAATACAACCCTGTTGCAGAGGTTTGCACCAGAAGTAACCTCATGGACGGAACTGAAACAACGCACTACGATCTTGTACATTGTCACACGCGATTACCTTCTTGAGTGGCCCGAACCACAGATGCCGAATGTCATACGCACACCAGGTGTCACCACCCATCCTGCAGGCAAATTACCACGGCAACTGAAAGAACTGATGGACGCTGGGACTAATGGTGTCATTGTCTTGTCATTTGGTAGCATCACTGGTCAATTTCCAGCAGAAATCATCAATAAATTCCTCGATGCCTTCTCACAGCTGAAGCAAACTGTAATCTTCAAGTATGGTGGGAACAATTCTACGTTGCCCAGCAATGTCCCAAGAAATGTACATTTGTTGTCATGGTTACCCCAGAATGACTTACTTGGCCACCCAAACACTGTGTTGTTCATCACTCACTGTGGAAACAGTGGTCAGTATGAATCGCTGTATCACGGTGTGCCAATGATAGGGTTCCCACTGTTTGCGGAACAACCTCATAATGCCTTCAGAATGGTGGAGCATGGATATGGGCTTTGCATGAACATTTTGGAATTTACAGTACATGAACTTGTGAACAACATTCACAAAGTTTTGGATGAAAAATCATTTAAAATAGCCATACAGAAAGCATCAGACATCGTGAAGTCTCGACCAATGACAGCGCAGGACACGGCTGCCTACTGGGTGGAACATGTACTAAAGTATGGCGGTGAACATTTGCGGACTGGAGCGATGGATATGCCATTGTATCAGTTCCTCATGCTGGATATTCTTCTCTTTATGTTGGTTGTTTGTTTTCTCTCTGGTTATATCCTCAAGACAATACTTGCTGTCATCTGTCGGAAGTGTTTGAGAAAACAAACCAAGCAAAAACAACAGTGAACACTGCTGATTTAAAGGAGGATTTACTGAGTGTCTGTGTATCCTACAAGACTAGATTTTACATGTTACTCAGAAATGTATGCCGAACAAGCAAATAAAGTATAACAAGCAGGATCGCTATATTCAATATTTGATATGTATATATACATATATATATATATATATATGTAATTAATAGTATTGGAAACAAGATCCCAAATGCTGATCAATGTTTCTCAGAACAACTTTGTGTACGTTCCTCCACTCAGTTCTTCATATTTCTTTTTTAACCAAATCCTCCCAGTGGTCGTTCACATTTGTTGACATTTTATCTATTTGTAAAGAGCACATGAATGAAAGGGGTGAGGGTAGTCAAGACCTGTGCATTAATCATAAAGGTGTTTATCGCATGTGACTTGCAAAACTACAGTAACTAAAACAGTTTATAAACATTATAGTGATTGTTGTTAGTATGTCCATTGCTTGTACCGAGTCATAATGCTCTTACATACCTACACAAGGACTTTTTATCTGAAAATTATTGACATTTTAAATTACTAATTCGTGAGGAGGGGATCCGAGGATTAGTATGCTCTAAACAAAAAGGTAAATGTCAACAACTGTGAACGACCCCTTAGTGTCCTGTCCAATTTAAACATTTTAAATAACCAAACTTAGGAATGACTTCATAAATTTGCAAACTAAAAAAACGTGTTGAGAATTAGTTCAACCTCCCATTCCCGACCAATATGCTGTGTGGCTGTATGGGACTTGCGATCCAAAATTGGTATTGCATTAATAAGCTTCACTCTAGGTGGCACCACAGTAACAAATTATTTCACACACGATACATGGAGTGACAACCAAACCAACCCCTCCCACGTAATGCTTAACATATTTTGGAACTATCCAAACTGATGCGACCGTCCCTTACTTCTTGTTCTCATATAGGGTTTTTAATTGATTGTCCACATAACTACAAGTACAGTTTATTGGTAATACATATTGAAGCACACAGTACTCAGGCTACTAGCTCTGCCAGTATGTTCTAAATCAAACAAGTACATCGAAACCCTTCATCAGCATTTAGTAGAATCTGTATACAACTAACTAGGTCATGGGTCAAGAGAAAGGACTCAGGGGTCAATTGGTAGGACCTATGTCAGTGCATTGAAGACAGAGTAATGATCACGACAAAAAGTGTGCTACTTCCTTTCAACACTTTCTGTGAACTCTATGTAGGTTGCATATCATGCGGAACAGACACTTAGCAGACTTTAGCAGATACAGTCGACTTTCCACATACTCTGTGCATTTGGCATAAGCTGAGGATATGGTAACCAAGCCAATTGTGTGTGTGTGTGTGTGTGTGTGTGTGTGTGTGTGTGTGTGTGTGTGTGTGTGTGTGTGTGTGTGCACATGCATGCATGCATACATGTTTTGTTGATATGCTCGCAAAGTATAATACTGATGGGCAATCTTTTACTTAAGTGGTCTAATTATTATTGTTATTAATTGTGCCTTCCGGCTAGGTCCGATAGATTAGGGTCAGAGCACAGACAAATAATTTAGACCAGTTAAGTAAACGGTTACCCACTATTGCATAGATATATATAGACCTGCCTACCCAAAAAACTTCCTGTCAGTAATCCATATTCCCATTTACACTAATTTACAGGAATATAGGCCTGCTGTCAGTAATAGTTCAGAACCGTGTCAGATATTGTCAGGAAAAGAACACCACTGTCAGTAATACTTTAATACTGCGACTATTACGATAGTTGCACCCAAAACATAATTGTCTCTAATAAACTATGAGGTGTTTTGAAGCGTTCAGTTAACAAGGTAAGGTAGATGTTCATAACCAGCCATTGGTGGAAATCAAACGTGAACAAGCGTAACTGTAATGCAAATGCGTCAATACACATTGTAATTCTGATTTCATGTAAAATTATAACAATGAGTCACTGTCTATTTGTGGTGTCATAAGGATTAATATTAGTAGCCTGTATACATAGACTACACAGTATAGTAGCTTGACTAGATCAAAGTCTAAATTTGGGACGTAAACGAACCACTGAGGACGACAAGCACCCTGACATTGACCACCCTCAGTGCCAGCATAGAAAGGTCGGCTTGGCGATAATGTTATGAAAAGGTTGACTATTTGAATGAGACCTCATAAGACCATTATATTTTAACCACAATAATACAGACTAGTCAGTTAATAGAACGTTGCCGAGTGCTGGAAACATCTAGAACCAGAAAGACAAAAACAAACAGAAAGTCGTGCCGGGGGACGGCAAAACCATTACGTTACGCTAGTCGTCGACATCGTCTAGTCTACTCAACTCTACTCTATACGCCTATCCCTGTAAATGATAGACTAGACTCAATAAATACAATAACTTAGTCATAGTAGTCAGTTGGCCTGACACTACAACGTAATCAGTACCTGCAATTATCCCGGCCACCATGTCATGTGAAATAGGAAAATAAATTTCGCGTATACGACAGTATGTAAAGCCGACCCCCTTCCTTAAACATGACAATACGGGCCATGTTTGCGTGCATGCTGTTATAAACGTTTGCAGCATACGTTTCTTCTTGGCTGCTAGTGGTGCCATTTCGATCCCCGCCATCATTTCGTGCCGCGTGAGTCATGACTTCATCTTGTTTGAGCGCCATGAGCGCGGATTTATCGTAACCATGTTTCCTATTGGTCAGATTACGACCAGAAGCAGCGAATGAAAAACGATGTCACAACAAGCAGCGTATATATGCTGCCACCTGTTGAATAAAGTGAAGCTAAATTTGAGGAGCACGGAAGTGATTGACGACGAAAGAATCCGTAATATTTTCATCCCTCGCCGTAATACCATAATTTGAGGTGTATTTCCGGAATAGTAGGCAGGTCTGTATATATCATTACAAATGTATATTTTGCCACTGTACTTAGCTTTTTTACAATTGAACTGAATAATTGTAACTAGTTATGTGTAGTTATAATTATGATGGTATATATATATACAGAGAGATATGATTTTTTACATTTCTTGGACTCGCCTATGTATCATTTGAATGGGCATGTCACAGAAACACATCGCTGTATAGACATTTTAGTCAATAATTTAAACATTATATATATAATTGCTGAAACTGGCCCACTGGAATGCAGCATACGTCATATGTAAATTCCACTATTATCACCCACTGCCGTTCACTTGCAAAATCTAACAAATCTGTACACATTTTAATAAACAACAGTATGTGTAGTATAATACATAACCACCATCTGCGTTGTTCTTAAAAGTGCACAATAATTATAAGTTTCTATCATTCTGACATTTCAAATGCGTCAGCCTTTGCGTAGACAAGCTGTCTGGCGCCTTGCTCTACTTCCATCACTGACCGCGAGGTGAGACAGTTGCATAAAAATTATCATTAAACGATCTTATCAGGCAACTGCAATAACCTAATAAAATTGACTTGGAAAGGATCACAACAATATTATTTTATAAAAACTCTTATTTGTTTCCTTTCCAGAAAAAACCCTGTATCAAATCAAGAAGCATGCTGCTCTCTCTGTTCATCTCGGTGCTTGTCTTCCTCAATGCATGTCCGATCGTGGGTGGACACATCTTGCTGGCTGGAATCCACCTTCCCAGCCACCTGCTACAACTGCAGGAGGTCGGTCAAGCGTTGAACAGACGTGGTCACAGTGTCTAGCTCGCCATAGATGAAGATTTCCCGAATCGGGAAGGGTTCATCAAGCCCGGAATTACGGCAGTGACATTTCGCAGCATTTATGTCAACGTCCCGCGGTATTGGTCAAAGATAGCCGAAAGTGGTTTGATGTCAATTATTCTGGGCAAGGAAAGACTAAACATGGCCATCCCAATGCAAACGGGAATGCAGGATTGCAGCAACATGATGCTGGATGAGGTATTCATGTCGAAGGTCACAGCCCTAAACTTTGATCTAGTTATTTACGATGACTTCTTCTATTGTCCATGTAATGTTATCCTTGCGCACCATCTGTCCATTCCGGCAGTTTCTGTAGATTTCTCAGTCGAGGGTTGGACCGCAAGAGTGCCAGTCAACCCGGCAGTGACACCAATAGTTATACTAAAATACTCCGAAAGAATTACATTCTCGCAAAAACTCGTCAATGTGGCGGTTTACGTCGCTTCAAGCCTGTACCGAGTTAGCGAACAGAATACAAACATGTTGCAGAGGTTTGATGGTGACTTTCGTCGCTGTAACCTGATGTGCTTTACGGAAACCTGGCTAAGTGAGAATTGCAGATAGCTACAACGCCGCTGCAGCCCGGTGTGCAGATCAACCAGTTTTTATTGCAGGAGATTTTAACCAGTGTGATCTTGCTTCTCATCTTGCAACCCTCCAGCAGAATGTGTTGTGCCCCACCCGTCTCAATCGGACTATTGACTTGTCCTTTAGAAATATAGAGAACGCTTACAAGGTTGTGTGTAGGCCACCACTTGGCCGCTCTGATCATAACGTTGTGCATTTGCTGCCGAAGTACAGAAAAATGTTGAAGACAAAAAACCTAGAACTCGTGTTTCTCAACTCTGGACACCTGAAAGCATGGAGGAATTACGTGGTTGTTTTGAAGCAACACAACAAAGTGGGATGTTTTTACGGAGAGCTGTTCTGACCCCTCTGACCTTGCGGACACTGTGTCGTCTTATGTCAAATTCAGTGAAGAGTCAGTCATAAAAACCAGGACAGTGCGCGTATATACGAACAACAAGCCCTGGATGACAAAGGACCTTAAAGTGCACCTGAATCAAAAGAAACTTGCCTTTCTGCAGGGAAAGAAGGATGAATATCGTGAGAAAGTAAAGAAATTTAGAAGGCTTGCTAGGATTGCCAAACTTGAATTCAAGAACAAAGTTGAGGGAACATTTCGGACTGGTAATGCTAGGGAGGCATGGAATGGACTCAAAACTATGATGGGTAAGCAACAAATCAAGCAGCCTGTGTACCATACTGGTGACCCTGTTAATGCAGTAAATGAACTTAACCTTTTTTGTGTTCGGTTTGATGTTAATGATTTTCGTGGTCAATATACATCTCTGTGCCAGACTGTTGTACCAGAACACATTGAACTATCTGAGGATGAGGTTGTGAAAACTTTCTCCAGATTGAACGGACACAAAGCTTCAGGCCCTGATGGAGTGACAAACAAAGTCTTAAAGACGTGTCCGGCTCAGCTAGGGAGGATTTTCACTACCAGATTCCAGGCTCTGCTAGACTCTCACACTGTACCCCTGGCATGGATAACCTCTATTATTATCCCTGTACCAAAGAAACCTAGTGCCAGCCAGAGTTAAATGACTTTCGTCCAGTAGCACTTACCTCCACCTTAGCTAAATGCATGGAGAAGATTGTACTAGGTCGTTTGCTGTCTGATGTGTCTGCACATCTTGATCCTCTCCAGTTTGCTTATAAAACCCGTAGGGGTGTTGAAGATGCTTCTCTCTTATTGTTTAATCTGATTTCACAGCATCTTGAAGACTCCAAAGCCTACATCAGAGTGTTGTTCATAGATTGTTCGAGTGCGTTTACCATCGAACCTTGTGTTCTTCTGAAGCACTTGATTGATCTTGATGTAAGCCCAAATATTGTTCTTTGGGTGAATGATTTTTTGAAAAACCGTCCACAACGTGTTAGTATTCAGGGTTGTACTACTATTGTCTGCGACCCCACCCATCCTCATTTTGGTCAGTTCCAGCAGCTTCCGCCAGGCCGACGATATAAAATGCCCCTTGCTCGGAAGAATCTCTTTAAGAAATCTTTTATACCAACTGCAGTGTCCATTCTCACTTGTAAATGAATGTATTCTGTAGCAGTATTTTGATTGCGTTTATATTGCATTTAATCCGCTGCATGATCAATACTCTGCTGGATCAGCATTACTGTTTAACTCTAAGCTCCCCTTCATGGTACATTGTATGTCATTATACTGTGCTGTGTGTGCCTTAGTGTCCTGCAGTGTATATGTCGTGGCTCCACAGTTTGTTAACTTGTAATGCCGGCGCCAGATGTCTAGTCATGGTAACGCCACTTCTTTTTATTTGGATTATTATTTAACTTAAGGACTCAATGTTCATGATAAAAGAGAGCATGTGTAAATGAATCTTAGCAATTTTAGGCATGACAATGACTTCATAATAATCTATTGCAATATATATGTGTTTAATTGAATAATTATAATCTGCGATAGTATGCTTACCATTTTATAATGTTTACCATTTTATAATGTATTTACTCTGACCCCATGTATTAGCTTGATTGTTTACAGTACTACTTGTATGATAGACATTCTCCTCCTGTGGTTTACTTGTTTACCTGTTTATTTATTTACTTATCTATTGTGGTTTACTTATCTATGTGTATATGATCTATCACTATATCCTATTGTGCATGTGATATGAATATTATGTGATAACATCGCTCTTAGTACTTATATTAACCTTGTATACATACATATGTAAGATTTTATATGAACAAGCCTAAAGGAAATTTTCTGTAACCCAACAGACAATAACGTTATTGTATTGTATTGTATTGTATTGTATTGTACTGTATTGTATTGACTCCTATTTAAAGTTTAGTGTATGTAAGACCAAGGAGTTAGTAATAGATTTCAGAAAACAAAGCAAAGTCCTGAAAAAAAACACCATTCATGATCAAGAGGTTGAAATTGTCACCAAGTACAAATACTTATGTACAGTGTTTGATAACAAACTTAGATGGGATGACAACACCGAAGTAATCGTCAAGAAATGTCAGCAGCGCCTGTACTTTCTTAGAAAACTAAACTCATTTTCTGTCGGTAAAACAATATTAAACCTGTTTTAGAATGTCCTTTGCTTTTCGTTTATCTGCTGGTATTTCAACCTGAGTGTTAAAAACAAGAACAGTTTACAGAAGATTGTACGTGTCAGCCCCAAATTAATTGGAGAGACTCAGAGAGATATCACTCAATTTTGTGAACAACAGTTACTTAGGAAGGCACGTTCTATTTTTTTTTTTGGAAGCGCCTAACAGGCAGCAGGCCAAATTGTTCTCTAGAAATTATCGTGTTTTTCAATGGATTTACGCTGCACTGAGGATCACAAATACCATTGTTTGTTCGTGAAACTACAGTGATTCTCACGGTATACTTTTTATACTTCAAGACAGTGTACGTTATCTATGATTTTTAAATGTTATAAATGAATGCCGTCAGCCATCCGTGACGTTGACGAGAGAGAGAGAGAGAGAGAGAGAGAGAGAGAGAGAGAGAGAGAGAGAGAGAGAGAGAGAGAGATATATAGATAGAGCGTAACTTTAAGTACGCTTTATGAAACCGGCCCCAGGACACGCATGAGAGAATAAATAACGCCTGTGCCATTGAAATACCGGCTCCGCTTTAAGGTCAACACCTGTACGTATAAAATGCTCAAAGGATTGGCACCGGCATACATGAGTGACATTGTGCAGAAACATCAACCAACTCAATACAATACAATACAATACAATACAACTTTATTCATCCTTGTAAGGGCAAGTACATCGTCGTTTGGGCGGGCACAGTGTATAAATATATACACTGTATATATATATTTGTGTGTGTGTGTGTGTGTGTTTGTGTGTGTGTGTGTGTGTTTGTGTGTAATATTAAAATATAACATAGATAACAGCATATTACAGGCTCATATAAAAATTACAACTTTCTTCACACTGTAACCACTAAATATATAGAACACACACACACTACATTCATTTCACATCGTTAAAAAGAAGGGTGGCAGCAGGAGTAAAATATAACTTATTACGGTTTGTTTTGCACGAGGGGCACCTAAAACGGCGGCCCGACGGCAGAGCCTCAACATGGGACATGGAGCATGGCTATCATTGGCTAAAATAAATAAAAATAAATAAATAAAAGTACTTATATAGCGCCCAATCAATTAAAATTGCCCTCGGGCGCTTTACATACATGCACACGTATATAATAGTGTTATACATTAACAAAATTAAATGCTAACTAAGAAATAAATATGTAAAAAATATACCATTACCTTAAATATAATTATAAAAAAAAAGAGAGATCATTAAAAAAACGTTTAAACAAATTAAGACATTCTTAAAAAAACTACTATAAATACCTTCATTTATACAAGAAGAATAACCATAAATATGTTAAGAAACTAATAAAATAAAAAATATATGTATCAATAGAAAGCACATAAAATGTCCTCGTCGGTGAATTATAAAAACGCTTGTTTAAAAAGGTGAGTCTTCAAAAGTGTTTTAAACACTTGTAATGATGTTGCTGTCCTGAGTGTAGGAGGCAAATTGTTCCATAGAACCGCCGAGCAAACCGCGAAACGATGATCACCATGAGTAACAGTTTGTGAGGCCGGTACGAACAAAAGGCGAGGCTGCAAGGTAGATCGTAGAGTTCTGTTGATGGGACGGTAGCCAATTAATTCACTTATGTAGTCCGGCGCTAGACAATTCAAGGCACAATACGTAAACACCAGCACTTTGTAGGTCGGTCTCAAATGAACGGGTAGCCAGTGTAAGCGCTGCAACACGGGCGTGATGTGTTCGTATTTCCTCGTGCGAGTAATTAGGCGAGCGGCACAGTTCTGCACCCTTTGTAGACGTTGCATCATCGTGTGTGGGAGACCATAAAGAAGTGCATTCCCATAATCTAAACGGGATGTCACTAGTGCGTGAACAAGTGTCTTGCATGATTCTTCCGTCAGATGTGGCCGAATTCGCCCAATGTTTCTAATATGATAGAGCAGCTTTTCACAGTGTTGGCAATCTGCTGTTCCATTTTCAGGTTGCTATCAAATAGCACACCCAAACTGCGCACGCACGATGATGGTTGAATTCGATGGCCGGCTACTGTGATGTATACATTGGCAGGCAGACTGCCGCGTTTCTTCGCTGGAGAAAAAACGATCGCCTCGGATTTCTCTGTGTTCAGTTTTAACTGGTTTCTAGTCAACCATGCAGCCACTTCCGCAACACACAATTCCACCTTAGCCAGTGCCGCAACAATTGATTCATCTCGTTCAACCGTGAGGTAGATTTGAATGTCATCAGCATAACTGTGATGCTCCATGCCGTGTTTAGCAACAATATCTCCGATAGGTTTGGTGTACATGCAATACAATGTAGGGCCCAACACCGACCCTTGGGGGACGCCACACGCCAATATTGACTCAACCGACTCGGCACTTCCCACTGCCACTTTCTGATACCGTTCGCTAATGTATGATTTCAGCCACGCAAGCGCCTTATCGGTGATACCGAATGAGTGTTCAAGTCGAGTCATCAACAACTGATGATCGACTGTGTCAAACGCGGACGACAAATCAAGCATCACGAGAATTGTTGTACATTTCCTATCCAGTGTCGCGGCAATGTCATTCTTGACACGGAGTAGAGCTGTTTCTGTGGAGTGTCCACGACGGTACGCAGACTGAAAAGGGTCGTGCAGAGCATGTTCATCAATGTGCGTGCCAATTTGTTTTGCAACGACTTTCTCAACCAATTTCGACACAAATGGCAAGTTCGACACTGGCCGGTAGTTGCTCAAAATGTCTTTATCCAGCGTAGTTTTTTTCAGGAGTGGTTTAACGATTGCATGCTTGAAGTCAGCAGGTACATTTGTTGAGGTGAGAGACGCATTTATCGTAGCGGTGATTATTGGAACTAACTCATGCGAACATTGTTTTAGCAGCCACGTCGGTACTGGGTCTAATTCACACGACCGGAACGGATGCAACTAATCGTTCAACGTCCGATTCAGTGACTGTCTCAAAGCAGACCAGTGGGACACCACTGAATACCGCGTCGTTGCTCATAGCAGCCAACGTAATGTCCGAACGATTCTCACCGCAGTCGACGATGTATTTTCTGATGTTAGAAACTTTCTCAATAAAGTGATCACCAAAGCGTTGTGCCATGTCCACCGGACACACATACGATGGCATTGTCGTTATGCCACTATTGCCCATTGGGTTTCTTGTGATGCAAAATAGTTGTTTTTGATCATTTTTGCAGTTGGCGATCTTAGCCGTGTAGTAGTTTCTCTTTGTGGTAACCAGCATGTTGTTGAAGACCACACATTGAGCGCGATACGCCTGTCGATGTACTTCAAGACGAGTTTGCAGCCATTTGCGCTCAGCTCGCCGTCGACGCTGTTTCTCGTCACGAAACTCGTCAGTGTACCACGGACAGTCCGGTCGCAATGTTATGGTCGTCTTCCGCAGTGGGGCATGTTTGTCAACAAGCCGACGTAAGCCATTATTATATGTGGCAACCATGTCACTAACGGATGCCTCACTGTTTATGTCATGTAGCAAAGAGGTAATGTCACGTTTGAAATCAGGAAGACGTATATGACGCAATCGTCGAAAAACTATCTCTTTACGCATTCGAGCAGGCTTTGTGGCATTTACGCAGAACATTATGGCCATGTGATCACCGGATGGATTTCCATGTGTGTCACATAAGCACGGGTCATACACACTCGGTCGTGTAGTAACTATTGCACTGTTGTTTCGAACGATAACTACATCCAGGAGGTGACCTTTATTGTGCGTGGCATCTGTAATTATTTGGTTCATGCCACGGTCAGCGAGCGTCTCAGAAAAATGCCGTGCTCCGAAATAATCATGCAAGTTGATACATTTGAAGCAACGTCTAACTGATACGCTTGAGGCTGTGGCCTGTTTAGACACCGGAGCACACATTCGAACAACAGAACTGTCCGGTTTATCAGGTCAGGTGGATCCGGATCTGCGGATATACTACATAATTATTATAATCGTCGTTTCTCCGTCAATCTCTCTCTCTCTCTCTCTCTCTCTCTCTCTCTCTCTCTCTCTCTCTCTCTCTCTCTCTCTCTATCTCTCTCTCTCTCTCTCTCTCTCTCTCTCTCTCTCTCACACACAGAATGAAGGATGTATTCCGGAAAGCAGGGCGGTCACGTGAATATCAATACAATGGTGTCACAGTGGTCAACAGAGAGAAAGGCAGGTGTGTACGCTGGATAATGGAGGCAATCTTGATAAATAAAAAATAGCTATGACTGTGAACTGTCACGGGAGAATACCCACAATTCAATTTCCGACGAAGACTCCCGATGGTAATCGAACAGTTGGTCAACACGGTTGATTACCATCATTTTACGCAATTTAAATAATAATTAATTTAATTTTAAACTATAACATGAAGACAGGCCAAGTGCTTTTAAATAATAATCGTATCCAAATGAGAGCTGTTGCTGATGCAGATGCCACTAACCGCAATTTCCCAGAATTTGACTGACTGCGACCAGTATGGGTTCCGCTATCAAGACCACAAATAGGACACGTAAGTACGACTGATTCTGCGAAATTCCTCTTAACAATAACCACACCTGGCTTGAGATGATGATTCCGAGTACTGGATCAAGGGTGGTCTCTATAAGTGGCATGGAACAGAGGTCTCTTTAATTGGTATGAAACACAGAAGGTCTATTTAATTGGTATGAAACCGAGGAGGTGTTAGTAATTAGAATGTAGTCAGCTCGCTGAGTATTGTTCATATGAACCAGTGTACAGCTGTACAGAGAAATGCATAGGCTCTTGTGGTTATGCTGCATTAGTGATGACACAGAACGGCAAATGTTCCTAAAATCACAACGTAACCATCACAATCACGCCTGCAATATAAGACGTAGTGACTACCGCTAGGAAATAATCATGGAAGTTGATACATTTGAAGCAACGTCTAACTGATACGCTTGAGGCTGTTTAGACACCGGAGCACACATTCGAACAACAGAACTGTCCGGTTTATCAGGTCAGGTGGATCCGGATCTGCGGATATACTACATAATTATTATAATCGTCGTTTCTCCGTCACTCTCTCTCTCTCTCTCTCTCTCTCTCTCTCTCTCTCTCTCTCTCTCTCTCTCTCTCTCTCTCTCTCTCTCTCTCTCTCTCTCTCTCTCTCTCTCACAGAATGAAGGTTGTATCCCGGAAAGCAGGGCGGTCACGTGAATATCAATACAATGGTGTCAGAGTGGTCGACAGAGAGAAAGGCAGGTGTGTATGCTGGATAATGGAGGCCATCTTGATAAATATAAAATAGCTATGACTGTGAACTGTCACGGGAGAATACCCACAATTCAATTTCCGACGAAGACTCCCGATGGTAATCGAACAGTTGGTCAACACGGTTGATTACCATCAGTTTACACAATTTAAATAATAATTAATTTAACTTTAAACTATAACATGAAGACAGGCCAAGTGCTTTTAAATAATAATCGTATCCAAATGAGAGCTGTTGCTGATGCAGATGCCACTAACCGCAATTTCCCAGAATTTGACTGACTGCGACCAGTATAGGTTCCGCTATCAAGACCACAAATAGGACACGTAAGTACGACTGATTCTGCGAAATTCCTCTTAACAATAACCACACCTGGCTTGAGATGATGATTCCGAGTACTGGATCAAGGGTGGTCTCTATAAGTGGCATGGAACAGAGGTCTCTTTAATTGGTATGAAACACAGAAGGTCTATTTAATTGGTATGAAACCGAGGAGGTGTTAGTAATTAGTATGTAGTCAGCTCGCTGAGTATTGTTCATATGAACCAGTGTACAGCTGTACAGAGAAATGCATAGGCTCTTGTGGTTATGCTGCATTAGTGATGACACAGAACGGCAAATGTTCCTAAAATCACAACGTAACCATCACAATCACGCCTGCAATATAAGACGTAGTGACTACCGCTAGGAAATAATCATGGAAGTTGATACATTTGAAGCAACGTCTAACTGATACGCTTGAGGCTGTTTAGACACCGGAGCACACATTCGAACAACAGAACTGTCCGGTTTATCAGGTCAGGTGGATCCGGATATACGGATATACTACATAATTATTATAATCGTCGTTTCTCCGTCACTCTCTCTCTCTCTATCTCTCTCTCTCTCTCTCTCTCTCTCTCTCTCTCTCTCTCTCACACAGATTTAACAAGATTTAACAAGATTGCCATCCAGAAAATTACTCTGGATGGCAGGTGGACAAGGAAGCCTTTTGGCTTATCGAGAGTCCAATACTTTTTATCTACATGTATCCCGCCTTTTTTAGGTGTGTGTCGATTTTATTTTTAAACATATTCACGCTACTAGCACCAACACAATCAGGAGATAATCTGTTCCATTCATTTACAGTCCTTTGTGAGAGTGAGAACTTTCTTATATCTAATCTACACTGCTCCTTTACTAATGTAGCTTCATGTCCTCTGGTCCTTCTATCTTTCTTAACTGAGAAAAAAATGTTTCTATCAATATTTTCATAACCATTCAATATTTTAAACACTTCTATGTGATCTCCTCTCAATCTCCTGGTCTCTAGTGTTGTTAAACCACATTCTTTTAGGCGTATTTCGTAACTAAGATCCCTCAGATTTGGTATCATTTTAGTCGCTCTCCTCTGTACTCTTTCTAGCATATCTATGTCCTTCTTGCGATATGGCCTCCATGCTTGTATACAATATTCTAAATGAGGCCTCACTATTGTTTTGTACAGCGGTACTATTAATTCTTTTTTCTTATACGCTATATTTCGCCTAATTAATCCAAGGATTTGATTTCCCTTTGACGCTGCAATTCCGCACTGCTCTGAAACCTTCATATCAGCACTAATGGTTAACCCTAAGTCCTTTTCTTTTACAGTAGTACTTAGAACAGTACCCCCCATTTTATATTTTACCTCTTCATTCCCATGACCTGTGTGGAGGCATTTACATTTCCCAAAATTGAACAGCATTTGCCACTTTTCAGACCATTTGATCAACCTATCAAGATCATCTTGTAAATGCTGTCTGTCTCCATCACTTTTAATCCTTCTAAACACTTTTGTATCATCCGCAAATTTTAACACCTTGCTTGTTATATCATCGTCCAAATCGTTGATATATATTAAGAATAATATAGGTCCTAGTACTGATCCCTGTGGTACCCCACTCAATACCGATTTCCAGTTTGAAGCCTCCCCATCAACTACTACACGTTGTCTTCTGTCATTCAGCCATTTTTCTATCCAGTTTATTATACCATTTCCTATGCCATGGGCCTTTAGCTTAAGGAGTAATCTTTGATGTGGTACTTTGTCGAAAGCTTTTTGAAAATCTAAATAGATGATATCTACTGGTGATCCCTCATCTACCCACCTAGTGATGTCTTCCAAAAAACATAACATATTTGTTAAGCATGACCTCGCTTTTAAAAACCCATGTTGAGATGGGTTTATCAAGTTATGTTTAACAAGAAAATCCACCATGTGATCTTTAATTAGTCTTTCTAATAATTTGCAAATCACTGATGTTAAACTCACTGGTCTATAGTTCTCTGACTTGTTTCTCGAACCTTTTTTAAATAACGGTATAATGTTTGCCTCTTTCCATTCTAAAGGAACCACTCCCTCTTCTAATGACAAATTGAAAACTGTTGCAAGCGGTACGCTAATTTGTTCTACAATTTCCAATAGTAGTTTGGGCGGAATCCCGTCCACTCCAGGTGATTTATTATCCTGCATAGCCCTTATTTTCTTAGCTACCATTTCCGAGGTTACAACTAACTGTCCTAAATAGTCTGAATCTGCCCCCTTGAACTTAGCCTCTGGTACTGGCAGTGAACTAATATCTTCCCTGGTAAACACTGAACTAAAATACTCATTCAGGTCTTCTGCCATTAAGAATCCCTCTGATATTGTATTTCCAGCACTATCTTCTAGAGGACCGACCTTATCCTGAACTTTCTGTTTGCTTCGAATATACGCATAAAAACTCTTACTGTCATGTTTTATATTACTAGCTAATTTTTTTTCATAGCTTCTCTTTGAATTTCTAATTTCAGCTGTAGCTTGATTAAGTGCTTCTTTATAAATGTTGTAGTCTTCATCATTTCCAGTACATCTATATGACTTCCACATCATTTGTTTATACTTAATTTTTCTAATGGCTTCTTTCGATAAGTGTTTCTTTTTAGACCGTTTCCCTTGTTTTTTGAAAGGTACAAATTTATCGACTATGCACTTAATTTCACTATTTAAGATATTCCAGCATTCGGTTGCTGTCTTATTCTTCAGTGTGTTATTCCAGTCTATCTTTGCTAAATATTTCCTCATGTCCTTATACCTTCCTTTGTGGAAATTTCTCCTATACTGCTTTTTACTATTCCTTTCTGATTTTACTTTGATGGTAAAATGTATCTGGTTGTGATCACTACTCCCCAGTGGCTCACATATCTTGACATTGTCAACTAATTCTTTCTGTGAGGACAAAACTAAGTCTAACACATTCTCTCCCCTGGTTGGTTCTAGCACATGTTGAGAAAGGAAACTATCTTGTACTAAAACTAAAAACTTGTGGTCCTCACTCCCCATACTCTGTAGAGATTTCCATTGTATATGCCCATGGTTAAAGTCCCCCATAATAATACAGTTCCGTTTGCTTACTTCCCTTATAGCTTTTGTATTTTTTCATTCTCTTCTATGCTTATGTTTGGACTTCGATAAACTAACCCAACTGTTAACGTTGAGTTTCCTGTAACTATGTTACACCAAACAGCTTCTTTGCAATCTGCTTCTCTTTCTAATTTAATTTCATAAGCCTGGATAGATTCTTTAATATATAAAATAACTCCACCTCCCTTTCTTCCTATTCTATCTTTCCTAAACATTACATATCCTGTTAGTCCCAATTCGGCATCTGATATATCAGTCACCACGATTCGGTTATACCTATTATGTGAGGGTCAATATCTTCTACCATAATGTTTAGTTCACTTCTTTTGTTTATTATGCTCCTTGCATTTAAACAAATGCATTTATATCCTGATTCAGAACAGTTTTCCAGGCTGTTCTTTGCCGATTTATTTCTGCTGTCTTTATCTATGCCTCCAGTTTCAGGCTTCTCTGTGAATCCCCCCTGCGAATCTAGTTTAAATAGATGCAGCCTGTCCCACTGTCAACAGATTGCAGCAAGTTCTCTGAGAAAACTGCTGCCCCCTTTCCACTTAGATGTAGGCCATCTCTCATGTACATATCTTCCCTCCCAACAAAGTATCCCCATAAATCTACGAATCCCACCCCCTCTTCTTTACACATCTGCTCAACTAGTGCGTTGATCGCCATCCTCTTGCAGTTTCTATATGTCGGCCCCCTTCCTCCCATTACTGGCAAAATTCCTGAGAGGATAATCTGTTCTACTCTTGTCTTCTTTAACTTCTTCACTAACTGTCTGTACTTCTGAACTATCCCAGTTGTTCCCTCCCTCTCTGCGTTATTTGTCCCTACATGTACTAGTATAGACCCTCCCTTGCCATGCCCCAGTACCTTCTCTACCCTTTCAGTTACATGTTCTATCCTAGCCCCAAAGAATGAAGGATGTATCCCGGAAAGCAGGGCGGTCACGTGAATATCAATACAATGGTGTCAGAGTGGTCGACAGAGAGAAAGGCAGGTGTGTATGCTGGATAATGGAGGCCATCTT
>CM034533.1:24947012-25251756 GCA_020002185.1 Paraescarpia echinospica | reverse complement strand
CTCTCTCTCTCTCTCTCTCTCTCTCTCTCACACAGAATGAAGGTTGTATCCCGGAAAGCAGGGCGGTCACGTGAATATCAATACAATGGTGTCAGAGTGGTCGACAGAGAGAAAGGCAGGTGTGTATGCTGGATAATGGAGGCCATCTTGATAAATATAAAATAGCTATGACTGTGAACTGTCACGGGAGAATACCCACAATTCAATTTCCGACGAAGACTCCCGATGGTAATCGAACAGTTGGTCAACACGGTTGATTACCATCAGTTTACAGAATTTAAATAATAATTAATTTAACTTTAAACTATAACATGAAGACAGGCCAAGTGCTTTTAAATAATAATCGTATCCAAATGAGAGCTGTTGCTGATGCAGATGCCACTAACCGCAATTTCCCAGAATTTGACTGACTGCGACCAGTATAGGTTCCGCTATCAAGACCACAAATAGGACACGTAAGTACGACTGATTCTGCGAAATTCCTCTTAACAATAACCACACCTGGCTTGAGATGATGATTCCGAGTACTGGATCAAGGGTGGTCTCTATAAGTGGCATGGAACAGAGGTCTCTTTAATTGGTATGAAACACAGAAGGTCTATTTAATTGGTATGAAACCGAGGAGGTGTTAGTAATTAGTATGTAGTCAGCTCGCTGAGTATTGTTCATATGAACCAGTGTACAGCTGTACAGAGAAATGCATAGGCTCTTGTGGTTATGCTGCATTAGTGATGACACAGAACGGCAAATGTTCCTAAAATCACAACGTAACCATCACAATCACGCCTGCAATATAAGACGTAGTGACTACCGCTAGGAAATAATCATGGAAGTTGATACATTTGAAGCAACGTCTAACTGATACGCTTGAGGCTGTTTAGACACCGGAGCACACATTCGAACAACAGAACTGTCCGGTTTATCAGGTCAGGTGGATCCGGATCTGCGGATATACTACATAATTATTATAATCGTCGTTTCTCCGTCACTCTCTCTCTCTCTCTCTCTCTCTCTCTCTCTCTCTCTCTCTCTCTCTCTCTCTCTCTCTCTCTCTCTCTCTCTCACAGAATGAAGGATGTATCCCGGAAAGCAGGGCGGTCACGTGAATATCAATACAATGGTGTCAGAGTGGTCGACAGAGAGAAAGGCAGGTGTGTATGCTGGATAATGGAGGCCATCTTGATAAATAAAAAATAGCTATGACTGTGAACTGTCACGGGAGAATACCCACAATTCAATTTCCGACGAAGACTCCCGATGGTAATCGAACAGTTGGTCAACACGGTTGATTACCATCATTTTACACAATTTAAATAATAATTAATTTAACTTTAAACTATAACATGAAGACAGGCCAAGTGCTTTTAAATAATAATCGTATCCAAATGAGAGCTGTTGCTGATGCAGATGCCACTAACCGCAATTTCCCAGAATTTGACTGACTGCGACCAGTATGGGTTCCGCTATCAAGACCACAAATAGGACACGTAAGTACGACTGATTCTGCGAAATTCCTGTTAACAATAACCACACCTGGCTTGAGATGATGATTCCGAGTACTGGATCAAGGGTGGTCTCTATAAGTGGCATGGAACAGAGGTCTCTTTAATTGGTATGAAACACAGAAGGTCTATTTAATTGGTATGAAACCGAGGAGGTGTTAGTAATTAGTATGTAGTCAACTCGCTGAGTATTGTTCATATGAACCAGTATACAGCTGTACAGAGAAATGCATAGGCTCTTGTGGTTATGCTGCATTAGTGATGACACTGAACGGCAAATGTTCCTAAAATCACAACGTAACCATCACAATCACGCCTGCAATATAAGACGTAGTGACTACCACTAGGAAATAATCATGGAAGTTGATACATTTGAAGCAACGTCTAACTGATACGCTTGAGGCTGTTTAGACACCGGAGCACACATTCGAACAACAGAACTGTCCGGTTTATCAGGTCAGGTGGATCCGGATCTGCGGATATACTGCATAATTATTATAATCGTCGTTTCTCCGTCACACACACACTCTCTCTCTCTCTCTCTCTCTCTCTATCTCTCTCTCTCTCTCTCTCTCTCTCTTGCAATCACTCGTTGTTGGGTATGATTATGCGAGTCATAATAAAGATGATGATGATGATAATATTCACTTATACCTTATGAGTGCGTTGGTGACTGAACAGGCCGATTCGAGATCCAAAGCGTACAGTCAGACGACGTTTAATGTGTTTTGTTATTTATGTTGGAACGCCAAGGGGAACACGGACAAGCTTGCTTTGACATCTTGCAGTGTGTAAAATTGCTGATGGAGTCCACCATTCACATACAACGGTAAACATAAGATTTCGAATCTCAAAGTCTACCTTACTAACTACGGACTTCACATACTGGCGTCGGAACGGAATTAGTATTGGAGGCGCTGAGCCAGAGCTTCAGCACCACTCCGCTATCGCACTATTGCACTGTCTCGGATCATGACATCAAAAGATGGGGGATGTCGAAGATTTTTCGCAACGAACGTTCAGCTTCAGCATCACCCCGCTCTTTGGAGTTGGTTCATGACATCGGAATAGCAGTTTTGAAGATGTGTTGCTAGACGTCAGCGCTTCCGCACCACTCCGTTGCCACACACTGTCTCTGTTCATGACATCGGAAAACGGGGGGTACTGTTGAAGATTTTTCGGCGATGTTCTACATTTTCAGCTGTTGTTGAGGTACTCAGAAAACCTCAATTTGTAGTCTCCTTTGGGGCTCGGCAAAAACCACACCGTCAGACTCTCCAACAATATCATCGATTTGCACAGTCCTGTGGATCACCAAAAATACCTTCAGGCTCCCCAAAACCTCATATTGCACCCACAAATGCACCCCTTCTCTAAATATTGAGGGCTAATCCTTCCTTCAGCCCTCCACCAAACAAACGTACATCTAAAATGCATACCAATTCTCTATATGTTGTTATTGTTCTCCTTCTGATTCCCTGTCGACAGGTGTGAGGCTGGCCTTTGTTCCGTTCCTTGATTTCGGTATATTTTTCTACCTCTTCTTTTTCCTCGCATACCTTGCACTACTTTCTCTACCAACTGTCTCCATTCTCCCCAATCTTTTGCTCTCGTTCTCCACTCCTCTCCCAATCCTTCCAAGACTCTCTTTACACAGTTCTTGCACTGCATTCTAGGTCTCCCTAGCCTCGTTTCCCCCTCTACTCTCTAGGAATCTGCTTTATTTGCCCGCCGTTCTCCTCCCATTTTCTCCACATGCCCAGCCCATTTCAGTCGACTTCTCACCAGCTTCTTCTTAAGGCTTTCTTTTACTTCAACCTCCTCCCTCAATTCCTCCATTCTTTGCTTATCGGTTCTCTTCACTCCCGCAATTTTTCTTGCCCAGTTGTTTTCACAAACCTGCATCCTCTCTTGTTGTTTCTCTGCCAGTGCCATCGTCTTTAGGCCATATAGGTATGCCGGGGTAACACAGAGGGCACCTTTCCTTTGAGTTTACGCGATATGCGCCTGTCTCCCATCACACCTTCAACTTTCCTCCAAGCCTTTGCCCCTGCTTTTATCCTCCTGCGAATTTCGGTGTCTGGGTTACCGTTCACGCATATCGCTCCACCCAGATATACAAAACTGTCTCTTTGTTTTAGTTCCTTCCCCTCCAGGTGTATTTCCAGCTCTATGTTTTGCTGCCCCACGCAAAGTACCTAAATACTGGGGGCTAATCTTCTCTCAAGCCCCCACCAGAATTTGTTATGGGGCTTAGCTCCCCAAGCTCTACCAATTCCGACACCCTTGTTTCATAAATAAATCAACTAAGATATATCATTAGGCTATAACAATAATATTGTAAATCAAATGTCGTGTTTGGCTTCCCATACCACATATATTCAATGGACTGCATCTATATATGGGCAACCAATACAAAGAAAATCTTTAAAAAAGCGAACATATTCAATAGATGTATGTTTTTCTTGAAAAAATCGAGGTTCCCCAGGGTTGATTTTGGTTGGGTTTTTCTGGTAATCCAGGAAACCCTACTGGACATCTTAAAACAAGAATTATCCTTTTAACCAAAATGTCCGAGCTTGGTCAAAATTGTGCCAATGTCTACTGGGCTATGCTGGTTTGCTGTAATTGTCCACGTCTCGCAAGTGTAAAGGAAGATTGACATGACAAAGGAGCGCATCAGTCTGATTTTGGAGCTGAGTTGTGTTTCAGATGGTTTTTAGTCTTGTCAGCGCTGTTATTGTCTGTGCAAACCTGGATATCATTTAAGGTTTAGGCCCCTCAACTGTGGTAATTGCAACCAGGTATTTGAAGATGGCTACTGTTTCAAGCTTTTGGCCATATGTTTTGATTTCTGTCTTGAAGTCATTGGGGTTGTTGGACATCCACTTGGTTTCCTCGGCACTAATATCCATGCCATGTGCTGTTGATGTTTCATCAAGGCGCTCCACCAGGTTGGCGAGTTCTTGTACCAAGATAACCCGGCTCAATAGCCGGCTCAATAGCGAGCCATCTATGCACACCCAACCGTGACCGTTCGACTCCGTATGAGTATAGGCTTGTACTGAGGATATGACTGTTGGTGACGGTGTACTCTTTATAATGCATTACAGTACACTACAGGTACAAATGCCATATAAGAGCACTAAAAAATTGCACAAGAACAATAATTTTATTTCCATTGTAGACCTTTACAAATTAACACAAGTAACAAGAGTTAAAACAAATGATACGAAAATAGACATGACTAAATCAGCTAAAACAACGCATACAATATAAAAAAACACTTTATTATATTCATTCAAATGGTGTTACATTCTTTTTAAGCACATAATATTTTTTGTTTGAATTGTTGACACATTTATTGGAGATTCATTCCCAATTTTAATGCCATACAATTTAACAGATTTACAACCCTGACTTTTGACATAAGATACAAAGTAGAATGCATTACTTCCTTCCTGTTATCAAATTAAATTTATTTGGACACCACATATCTCTACAAATATATTCTGGGGTGTTTGCAAACTAAAACATGAAGCAAGAATACACTACGTAGATGATTATAATATTACAATACATGTATTACATAACATAACACAATAAAAACGGTCCCTCCTAAAACGTCCGAAGTCACATTGTGTTCTTAATTCTAGTCTATCGACATGGCATAGACGGAGAAAGGCGGCCGTTCCTCGACCCTCAACCCCGCGTAAAGACAAGACCTCGGGCAAACATTCCACGTACACAGGTCAATAGTTGTGTGACAATTGACATATACTAAGAGAGTAGATCACGGTATATTGAGATAAAATCGTGACTAATATAGCCGCTAAATTAAAATACGTTTCGGTTAACTTACAGTCACTTGGCATAATAAGGTCGGATAATAATACATCTACACCAACTGCCTATATATCCGGGGACCCATCGTCAGACAATATATATTTTTTATAGCAAACAGGAACACGCAAAAGTCATCGTTATGGCAAGGAAACACAGAAGATGGAATATGTTTGATGAAAACACTTCGAACAAAATTAAATCATATCTTGCGTTTTTATGGCACGCAGCTATATAATCCGACACTTTTTAAAGCAATAGGCGACCCATTCCAGATTTTAGGCACAGCAACATGTCGTGCTGAATATTAAGAACAACAATGTGTTGTTTGATAGATGATCTGAGTGGAGTGACGTGTTGTATAGAAAAAGCACGATGTCGTGTCAATAAAGTGCCCAGTGTGGGACCCACCCAGGTAGCGTGCTTTGTCCAGTGTATCTGCGGTATTCAACGCCATTGCGACCACAACATATGCCCACTGCCCACCAATTATATCGTTGCCATCAAAGTTCGAGACATACTTCATGTTTACAGCACAGATCGTTATCATAACAAATTCTAGAGCGCAATCGACAGCCACACAGCTACACACTTTTTAACCCTTTCGAATCAAATAATATATATATATATGTTGTGCTCGCATGCGTGCGTGAGTGCGTGCGTGCTTGCGTGCTTACACGTGTGTGTGTGTACCCTTTCACTAGTCCCTTTACAGAGGCCGGCGTTGAGGTAAGATTGCTGATTGTTGACGAATCTTTATATTGATTATTATTATAAAGCATTTATAGAGCGCCGTGTGTCCGGATAACAAATCTGCTCAAAGGCGCTGACAATCGTAGAGTATAAGTAAAATACATTAAATGACATAAAACATATTAAATAGAAAGGTAAACGAATATGATTTAAAAGTAGCATATAAATATTACATAAAATGTGTATATATTATACATAAATTAAATGAATTAGCCGTTTAAATACCAAAAATAAATAATGTGCTTAAATAAAATAAAATAAATACATATAATATGCTAATCAAAAAAATAATAATAAATAAATAAATAACTGTAACATAAGTACATAACCGAATGTCAACATTGCACAAATGTCACTGATGCGGACTGTAGAGTTATTTGAAGGCCTGTCGAAATAAGTGTGTCTTTAAGAGTGATTTGAAAGTGGCAACGCAGTTTGCATGCCTGACTGCATGAGGCAGGGCATTCCACAGGATCGGGCCACCCACCGAGAAGGAACAACGGCCATAATGTTCAAGGTGATATCTCGGAACAGTCAGCAGACCTTGTTCGGCCGATCTAAGTGATCTGGTCGGCGTGTAGGATGTCACGAGCGATGAAATGTACGCAGGGCCGAGATGGTGCACTGCACGATACACCAGCAGTAACAGCTTCAATTCGATCCGCTGGCGTATAGGCAACCAGTGCAGACGGTACAGAACATGTGTTATGTGTTCTCGTCTCCTTGTCCCGGTAATGAGACGTGCTGCGGAATTCTGTACCATCTGCAGCTTTCGCAAGTGCGTCTCCGGCAGACCATATAACACTGCGTTGCCTTAATCAATACGTGACTTGACTAAGGCGTTCACAATGGTTCTGCAGGCATTAGTGGTAAGACATTTCCGAATTAACGCGATGCTTCGGAGGTGACAATATGCCACCTGGCAAACACGACACACTTGATTCGTCATCGACATAGTGTTGTCGAGTAGAACGCCGATTTCGCGGATAACCGGCTTCGGCGAAACAGCACAGCCACATACATCAATGACTTGGTCAACAGGCGGGTGAATAAGTTTCCGATTGTTCACTGCAGATATGACGATCACCTCGGTTTTGTTCTCGTTAAGCAGGAGATTATGGAAAGACATCCACGCTTCCACATCGGTGGTACAACGAGATATTCGATCGGTGGCCATTGTAAGTGGCTGGTCACGGGGAAAGTCAGCATACATATGATAGCGTAGTTGATGATGTTCAAAACCATGGTTGAGTCCAAGGCAGAAGGTCGTGAACAGAAGAGGTCCGAGCACGCTACCCTGAGGCACACCACATGTTAGATCGACACTTCTTGAAATGATGTTGCCAACTTTAACTGCCTGTGTTCGCTGTGACAGATGCGACTTCAACCAGCACAGTGCGTTGCCACGCACGATAATTCTGTACAGTTGATTGAACAGCAGATGGTGGTCGACAGTATCAAAAGCGGCACTGAGATCTAGTAGCACCAGTATCACGCTCTTCTTGTTATCCAGAGAAAGCAATATGTCGCCCTGTATGCGTACTAGGGCTGTTTCACAGCTGTGCATTGGACGGTACGCACTTTGGAAAATATCGAAGATGCCGTTCGCATCCATGTGCTGTCGTATTTGGATTGCAATGCATCTCTCGACGAGCTTCGATACGAAAGACAGATTTGATATTGGACGATAATTCGATAACAGTAATTTGGCCCCTTATTGCTTAGTCTCTCAGGTACGCTAACTCCAGTCTGTTCCGTGTACTGCTAAAGATACTATGTCTGTTCCTTGGTGTATTAGCATTTATTTATATATTGTTCTGAAGACTACACATATAGGTTGAAGGTATGCTGCCAGCCAAATTACGTTTAATATGCCCATATAGGCCTTAATTGTTTGCAGGTAAGAGTTTATGATTACGTTAGTTGGTGGCGAATAACACAATTTATGACACAATTTATTTCACAAACACAGTAATTTATAATTATAATATTTAACAATTATTAGTTACTAAATATATCCATGTCTTTACACCCGTATTTTACATGTATGATATGCCGTTCAATCATTTATCTCTTCGCTACCGCCAGCAGACTTGATGCGTCACATAAGAATACGTAAATTACTAAGGGAACGTATAAGCTGCTTTTATCCTCCGTGCTGATATATCAGTAGATCTCTCTCTCTCTCTCTCTCTCTCTCTCTCTCTCTCTCTCTCTCTCTCTCTCTCTCTCTCTCTCTCTCTCTCTCTCTCTCCCTCTCTCTCTCTCTCCCTCTCTCTATCTCTGTCTCTGACTCTCTTTCTCTCTCCTCTCTCTGTCTCTCTCTCTCTCTCTCTCTCTCTCTCTCTCTCTCTCTCTCTCTCTCTCTCTCTCTCTCTCTCTCTCTCTCTCTCTCTCTCTCTCTCTCTCTCTCTCTCTCTCTCTCTCTCTCTCTCTCTCCTGCGTTCCATATCCAATATGGAACATCTTAGACACACGATTCGTCAGCTTCTCACCTTTGACCACTGGAGAGAGCATTATTCACATCCTCCGTGGATCTGTATAACCTATCGGTTAGCTAGCCAACAATCCTCGCATAGCTTCCTTGTTCTGGAATTAATTATTAGTGTGCTTCCTTGTCTATCTCTCGGACTTGACATGAGCGAACCACAACTCTGCCTGTACTGGTTCTAAGCCTATCCGCCATATAGTATATTACTCTATATCATTATAATATTTAATAATACTAATTACTACATACATATATGCATATCTTTTCAATGATATCGTCATATGCTACTGTAAGGCGGTAAGGGAAGTACACATAACTTCATCAGCAAAGTTGTTATGTGCTGGTTGGTCATAAGTGCCCCCGTGACGTCGTTCTTGTCGGCGTTGTCCAATCGCGATGCGATCCTTGTGTCCGCCAAAATACGCACTTTGGAATGTATTCATACAAACGTTTCTAGATGAAGGTCTTAGACTTATTTGCGCTGACCGGCTTTCAACATAGGATGTTGACATATCCGATTATGTTGTGTATTTGACAGACGCACCGCAATCCAGGTTTAACTACGGTCAATCAGTATTGGCATTCACACCGCAAAGGTCGATACTCTTTCTTCTTACCTTCACTAAGTCTTACAACAATTATGTTTGACCCGTCGACACTATCAGGGTCGGTGGATTTTGATTGGTTGAACTGGGAACAACCATTCCTTCGCCCCTCCTACTTATATAAATGACAAGCCACCATTATCCGTACCAAAGAAGACCAGAAGTCATGGGTCGAAGTTACAGATCCTAGTCCGCAGTGGATACGCCTCGCAGGATATACTATACCAGTAAGTAGTAACCCGGTATAAACGCCATGATCCAATGCAACCCAACTCGCTTCAACAAGCAATGCACTAGTTGAACCGCATCGAGTCAATGGTATACTGGACGTGCGACGCGTTGTGTGACAGTAACAGAAGGGAGTTGGTAATTATGACAATTAGGTGAGTAGAACATATATGAATTCCCCAGTAAGGTTCCGCCATATGTGTAAACAAATAAAGGTAAACTTCACATAGGTTCAATAAGAAACGACAAGCTGTATTTTGACGTTTTGCAACCTCCGTCCTCTTGTAACGTTTCATAATACTATCCTCTACTACCTACGTAAACCTGTGTTCGTTAGTAGAAGATGTTAGAACTCGCCGGCAACATGCCGCCATATGTGTATAAAAATATAGGTCAACTTCACCTAGGTTTCAATACGAAACGACACGCTGTATTTTAACGTTTTGACACCTCCGTTCTCATGTAACATTTCGTAACAGTGTCCTCAATACCCCCGTAAATTGTGATCGTTCGCAGAACATGTGTAATTCCCCAGCAAGATGCCGCCATACGAGTATACAAATATAGGTGAACTTCATTATAGTTTTCAATTAGAAATGACGCACGGTATTTTGTCGCTTCTAGACCTCCATTCTCTTGTTATGTTTCATATTATTGGCCTCTATACCCGCTAAAATTGTGTTCGTTCTGAGAAAGCCCCACCGCCATCACCCCCTGTTGTGCACACATCCACATCGTGGCATGTATGTAGTGATGGTGGCTTGAATATTTCAGTAATTAATTTGTCATAACGAGTTTTTGCAAATTATGCAAATAATAATGTATTACAAAAATATACGTGTGCAATACTAAACTGTTCCACATGCTATTAAAGTAGATAAAATCAGTAATATGTGTGTATTATGAATTGATATTATTTTTTATGTATGTACAGATGTGTGTATATAGTTATGTCTATGCATATGTATGTGTGCGTGTGTGCGTATGTGCGTGTGTGCGTGTGTGCGTGTGTGCGTCTGTGCGTATGTGAGAGTGTGCGTGTGTGCGTGTGTGCGATGGATGAATGAATGAACGAATGAACGAACGAACGAATGAATGAATGAATGGTTTCTTCAAGACATTTTTAATATACCCCTACATGCATATTAAAGTGAAAGGAGCCATATGTATTCTCAATCTGAAATAAGTATTCTCTTAAACATTATTCTGCTATTCAAATAATGTTGTACCCTCAAGGTAACTCCGTGTGGATGACGGCGGTTTACATGTAAGATAACACTACATAGATATATGTATGTTGATACAGATGCAAAAGGACAACTCTTCGTGGCATATGGTGACTACGGTTCACAATGAGATGTGAATGTAGAAGTTCGGTTCTGCTACATATAATGTCTGTTTTGCCGAAGAAACACTACATCACTGGCTGTTGCAACATAAGAATAATGTGGCGAAAAATCGTCACCATCGTCCTAGCCGTCGGTTGTTTAGTGGGTGTTCTGTACTTAAAGACGGATTACTGGCTGACTGATGACACATCTCAGAACTTACTATCGAAACGTTCCAGCGTCTGTCCCGTGCTACATTTCTCCAAAGATCCTCTTCCATTGACGGCGTTGGCTAGTTTCCCGGGGTCGGGAAATACGTGGATGAGGCATCTCATCCAACAATTGACAGGTACAGTAACACTTTACATCGAACTGTTAGCCTATCACAACGGTTTAAACATAAATGTAAATGATCCTATCTCCGTTCTCCGCGTGTTAATCTTGTTTACTATAGGCCTATGCAAGCCCACAATTATTGTTCTTAGTACTAGACTATATATGTTGAAGGTGTAGTGCCAATTAAACTGCATTTAATATAATGACCATTCCGACGGATCCTCTGCATTGTCTTCCTTATATTTGAAGAGTTGGCATGTTCTGGGTATATCGTATCTTCACGGAAACTGGTTTGAACAATTTAGCTGCGTGCGTGGTGTACCCTAGTCTGGTTTGGTCTGGTCTGATCTGATATTTGATTTGGTCTGGTCGGGCGAAAAGTGCCAGTGTATGCCGGCTTTAAGTTGGCGGTTCTGAACGGTTTTGGTAGCGACCCAAATTTCGTTCGCTCGACTTGGGAAACGACCAGTACATTTAAATAGTTGACGTGTGATAAATGATCAAATAAACAGGCATAACATAACCAATTACAAACAAATTACAGCAAAAAGGGGATTCGCCAAATCAGCGCAGTTAATTGGTTCATCGAAGCAATTCTGGGGTTAGAACCGCTGCTCTTGAGTAACTGTGAAGTTTTTGAAAAAAATCACTAACTTATGTAATAGAAACGATTGTCTTTACAACACTCTGGCAAACCTTGTCCATAAGACATCCATATTTAAAGTATCAAACACATATTTAATCAAACGTATTCAAACAAATTGCTAGAAAAGTTGTTTAGAGTGAAGTACAGTGTACTTACAAATTTAGAACAACGAAACTCACCACAGCACAATTACCCGCAATATAGTGTACCTGGACATGCTGATTAAAGCGATGTTTGTCAGTGAGTGTGTACTCGGAATGTCAACTTTGTTACAGCACAATTAGGCATTCAGACTTCCATATGTACAAATATCAAGCGTAATGTAAAGCATATCATTGCAAACAATTATATATATATATATATATATATATATATATATATGTGTGTAGTCACTACTGACTAGTGTGTCAAAATAAGTTTGACAAGAATAGGAGTTTATAATTGATATCTCAAAAAGTTCCACGAAATATTAGCAGGAACAAAAATGGGTAACTATTATTGGCATACTGCCTACCCTAGCCTAGGGCTAGACGCGTATCTTACTAGGCTTAGCAGTTCGAGTATACCATTGGCTGAAGTTTCATTACACATACATTTGTGCTGGCTTGGATTAATTATCAGTTAACGTCCAAAGTGATCGCAGCACAACATACTAAAATAGCATTCTGAAAAATTCATCCACGGCCTAGTCTTTCAAAAGAGTCACTGACTTCAACTTGTCAGTCGTCTTCGAAACCCGCTCTCCACCGTGTCGTGACAGCCCGGCTGATTACACTGCTCTATAGATAATATCCGAAGTTTCCACTCATCGAGTGTACTTGTACTTGTTCATCATATTGCACGATAACTGTGAACTAGTTGACCATTATTCTTCATTTGACACGACTCACAAATTATTGAATATGCGGATGGGCTATTGTTACGTTTATCCACCTCTAACTGGAAATGTTTAGTGCCTAACGGCGCAAAAATCCGTATCTGGCGCCGGAAGTATGGGGCGGTTAATCCATTGTATTCTAAATATATATGATAACGCAAAAGCTTGATGGAGGTAACGCGCGTAATAATGATAGTGACGTCAACAAACTGCAATATAGCAGATCCATCAATTGACCGATCCAATACGTGACCTGCTGCCTCGCAAAAGCTCCGTCAAACTGTCAAAAATGGATGCCGAACACGTGGTGTGTTCGTTCATTCCGTCATACATTTTGTTAATATCTCTATCACCAAATTGTTTCTTTATGACAAAAACAAAAGGCATAGTTTTAAAGTGATATGTGTCTGAAGGAATATTTTATTTATGAGACGTCATGCAGCAATTGTATGATATTGTAATTCACGTAGCCGTTATCAGCATTGGTGTCAAAGGTAAAACTTTGCAAAACTTTGACTGTGAAGTGCTGGATACATCAGTTGGCTTCTGGTCTATCAGTTCGGACTGTAGTTATAAGAAAATGACGACAATTAACCTGTCTATCACGTGACGTCAAGCCATCAAAAATGGATGCCAAACATGTGGTGCGTTCGCGCATTACGTCGTATATTGTGTTGAAATTCTTGCCACAAATGTGGGTTTTTTTATGACAAAAACATAAGGCGAAGTTTTTAAAAGTGACATCTGTTTGCGGAAATGTTTGATTTATGGGATGTCATGCAGCAATTGTAATGTTATTCACATAACCGTTATCAACATTGGTGGCAAAGGCAAAGTTGACGGAGATTTTGACTGTGACATACGCAAACCGAGAGATCCTGGACACATTAGTTACCCTATTTTCTTACGTGCTGTATGAATGGTGATCTGCTCTACATTGGTGCTAATGTAAACGAGGTTAATTTCAAACTAACGCAATTGTAGTAATCGGTGCCGTTAGTGCATGTGATGATGCAAAACCGTACGACCCAAAATAACTTTTAGAAGAACTTGAAGGAACCATAAAACGTGCACCTCTCCTGTGGCAGGCAGGAACGCAAACTGCAGCACGAACGAGCGAACTGGAGGTGTCTCGTTTATGTATTATGTCGAAGAGGATTAAGTATGTAACTAACTAATAATAATATATATATCCGGTACTATCATGTGTCTTTCAGGTGTCTACACGGGAGCTGTTTACAATGATTCAGGGCTGCGGACAAACGGTTTCCTTGGGGAAGGAATCAAGAATAGGTCAGTCGTTGTCATCAAGACCCACATGAAGGATGCTAATAAATACGCTCGCGCCATACTCTTAATACGCAGTCCTTACGACGCCATACTCTCCGAGTTCAACCGACGTTCCTCACACTCTCACGTCGGGGCTGCCTCTTCCGAGGCCTTTGGTGGTAAGTCTAAAGTGTGTACGATTATAACTTCAAATTACATAAACCGTTCGATGTCGACAGTGTGTATTTACCGCCCCTTGTCATATATAACGACGACGAGGTTTCTTGGCAACATGAATTTATTTAGAAGCATCTACCCTCACGCTAATATCATAGCAAATCGAATATTATTTAACACATATACACTACCATGACTAGGGCTTATCAGTGGATTTCATTAGTAAGAGCTGGAATGGAATATGCTGCAACAATCTGGGATCCATTCCTAATGAAATAAATTAACAGCCTTGAAGTAATTCAAAGACGTACAGCAAGATGAATCAAATCTAAATATTCATATGAAATAAGTGTGACAGAATTGTTAAAAGACTTAAATTGGGCACAATTAACAGATCGGAGACGTATTATGCGTTTAACTCTGTTTAAAAAAAATAATAATGATGAATTGCCAATCAAATGTTCAGACTTTGGTGTGCAAAAGGTTAATAGAGCTACAAGGGTAGGATCATCGATGGGTCAAGATGGGAATATTTTATTTAATCATAAATTAAATAGACCTAGTTGTAATAAAACCATTTTGTCTAAATCTGTAATTTTAAGAACTATATCAGATTGGAATAATTATCCAGCAATATTCTTGTGGCCTGCTCCAGTACATCATTTTGGAATAGACTAGAGGCGCTACCCTGAACGTATTGCCTCTCATCTACCATCCATGTGTTGTCCCTTCTGGGAATTTATGGATTATTTATTAAGATTAAGACGTGAATGATGCAGTTGTTTACGGTGCTGCGTTTGACGTGCACTGAAACAATCGCATACGTGTGGAGGCTTATATTTGGTAAATATTGCTATCACGACTGTCACGTATGAACTACCGAATTATCTAGTCCGGGGACGGCAGTTTTTGCTAGTGACATCATAAGTGTATCCTGCATATCAAAGTACACAAAAGTTTCTTAATTGAAGGGAATACCAATGTAATAACAATAATAATAATCTCTATTGTCCGAAGTAGAGGAATTATGTTTGCCATCACAGCTAGAAATAGATGAGCACAAAGAAAACAAACCACATATAAATAACATCACAAAGCATTAATGATTAAATGAGTACAATCTTGGCAAAATCTAACTTAAAGAAAATGACATCACAAAACATGGTAGAATCACGGATAATGAAACGTCACAGGTGTTTACTCTACATTATAAATTAAGGTGGCATGTGGCAAGAATGTTTTCCTACACCTCTCTGTCCTTGTGTTGCGCCGTGGTGCAGTGCAGTTGCTACAGCTTCGGATTCTCGACCGAGAGAACCCGGGTTCGAATCCTGTGCGGCTGTGTCGAACCTTGGGCAAGTTCGTTTACTCTACAATGCTCCAATTCACTCAGCTGTATTAATGAGTACCTGGCTATAGACAGTGGTGGGTATTTGTGTACGCGTGTTCGCGCATTAATTGCAGCGTGGCTGGATACTTTCCAGAGAAGTCGAGAGGGTGTTCGATTGAGTAGGCCTGCCTGGGAGTAAAGTGTAAAGCGCTTTGAGTGCTGAGGACTGGATACTGCCATATATGAGAACTTACCTTTACCTTTTCCGCAATGTTTTGATATATGATATATATATATATATATATATATCATATATATCAGTAATTTTTCTATTTTGGTGCTTCAAAAGTACAGTGAAAATACATAACTAAAGTTTTTTACAGAGATAAACCAGGAAATCTTCATAGTGTGGGTGGAATTGGAATAGGAATAAAAAATAGTTGAAATCAGAATCAGAATCGCCATAGTGTGGGTGGAATGGGAATCGGAATAAAAACATTAGTTGGAATCGGAATCAGATTCGCCACAGTGTGTGTGGAATCGGAATTGTACTCGAAAAAGTTAGTTGGAATCAGAATCGGTCTGGTAAGCAGTATTTCTAGTTCGCGCCATCATGCTGTTGGAAGTTTTTCGCCGCTGCGCCACTGTAACTTCAGTTTCTCCGCTGTCTCGGCTGTAAATTCATGACATCCGAACACGGGGACAGCGCTGTTGAAAATTTTATTTTTTACGTCGCGCCGCTGCTGTCAATTTACCTTCTCCACCTTCTCTCCGCTGTCTCGGCTGAAATGATGACATCTGAAAACGGGGAGGTGCTTTGCAAAAAAATTCGCCGCCGAACCGCCTATTTTTGGGAGGGGGAGGCAGAAAACCATATGTCTGCCCTCCAATTACACACACCTTTCACAATCAACAAATTACACATTAATCGTCTCATAAAATTTAGATTTTCATGTTTTAGAGCATAAACGATATCCGTTTTGGTTTCAGACAAGTGGACGAAATACTCCAGAGGATTCATGAGCTCTTGGCACAGGTTCAACCTCTTTTGGCTACGCGCTTTCAAAGGACCTATACACGTGACCTTCTATGAAGATCTCAAGACGGACTTAGGCGGGGAACTAGCCAGCTTTATTCAATTCCTTCGTGTGACTCCGACTTTTATGGAATGCGCTTTGCAAAAACCGAACGGCAAATTCCTACGCCCAAAAGCGGAGAAACCTGATTTTGAAGAACTGTACGACGAAGGATTCGTGAGTGTGGCTCAAGCCATGATACAGGACGTATACCAGGTGGCGTATGCATCCGATCACGTGACGATGTCAGCAACGGGGCATCATCGCGCATCGAGTCGTAATCCAGCAGAAGATTACCGTTCCGTTTTCCGAAAATTTGCGCCAAACCGTGATTACTTGGTATAAAGAAGTGTAGTTGAATAATTAAAATACACAACCATACCATTTGTATTGCTATATAGCTATAATGTCAAACCCCGTTAGACAGTATAGCTCTATCGGAAACGTGGTTAAATTCTGACGACCGCACTGATATATTGTTGAGCGGGTATTATGTTATTTACAGAAATAAAAAAAATAAGAAAGGTGGCGGAGTGGCTATTTATATAAACGAATCAATAGAGTTCAAGGTAATAAAGACCATGTCTGTGGTAGTTGTTGATATACCGGAATGCATTACAGTCGAATTACGTATAGGAAATAGAAAGAACATTATCGTTAGTCATATATATATATATATATATATATATATATATGTATATATATATATATATATATATATAGAGCATCAGGAACAGATGTTGATAATTTTATTGATCAACTTGAATTAATGATCAAAATGGTTAAGAACACTAACAAAACTATATTTTTATGTGGTGATTTAAATATAGATCTTCTAAAATACAATACCAACAGACATTTTGTGGATACGTTGTTCAGTGTGGGTAAGTATCCTTTAATGATAAGCCTACAGATTATAGTGGTACCAGACATTTGGTGGATACGTTGTTCAATGTGGGTATGTATCCTTTAATCGATAAGCCTACATATTATATTGGTACCAGACATTTGGTGGATACGTTGTTCAGTGTGGGTACGTATCCTTTAATCGATAAGCCTACAGATTATAGTAGTACATGTACCAGACATTTTGTGGATACGTTGTTCAGTGTGAGTATGTATCCTTTAATGATAAGCCTACAGATTATAGTGGTACCAGACATTTTGTGGATACGTTGTTCAGTGTGGGTATGTATCCTTTAATGATAAGCCTACAGATTATAGTGGTACCAGTCATTTTGTGGATACGTTGTTCAGTGTGGGTATGTATCCTTTAATGATAAGCCTACAGATTATAGTGGTACCAGACATTTTGTGGATACGTTGTTCAGTATGGGTATGTACCCTTTAATGATAAGCCTACATATTATAGTGGTACCAGACATTTTGTGGATACGTTGTTCAGTGTGGGTATGTATCCTTTAATGTTAAGCCTACAGATTATAGTGGTACCAGACATTTTGTGGATACGTTGTTCAGTGTGGGTATGTATCCTCTAATGATAAGCCTACAGATTATAGTGGTACCAGACATTTTGTGGATACGTTGTTCAGTGTGGGTATGTATCCTTTAATCGATAAGCCTACAGATTATAGTGGTACCAGACATTTTGTGGATACGTTGTTCAGTATGGGTATGTACCCTTTAATGATAAGCCTACAGATTATAGTGGTACCAGACATTTTGTGGATACGTTGTTCTGTGTGGGTATGTATCCTTTAATCGATAAGCCTACATATTATATTGGTACCAGACATTTTGTGGATACATTGTTCAGTGTGGGTATGTCTCCTTTAATCGATAAGCCTACAGATTATAGGAGTACCAGACATTTTGTGGATATGTTGTTCAGTGTGGGTATATATCCTTTAATCGATAAGCCTACAGAGTATATTGGTACCAGATATTTTGTGGATACCTTGTTCAGTGTGGGTATGTATCCTTTAATGATAAGCCTAGCGGAATTACAGATTATAGTGCAACTTTAATCGATAAAATTTTCACAAATTAAATAGTAATATTACCAGCAGATTACTTATAAATGATACTTGTGATCATTTACCTATATCATGTGATTGTAATTATTCAGATATAAATAGAATCACTGAACATAAATATATATATTTACCAGAAAACTGAGTGATGACTGTATACAATCCTTTAAAAATTATCTATCTGCAGTGAACTAGGATAATGTTTTAAAAGACAATGATGCAGATATAGTCTATTCTCATTTTATAGGCATATTCACCCGATTGTATAAGAACTGTCCAATTAAGAGTGTGCACAAATAAACCTTTTCACAAAGAGCAAATCCTGGTTCACCAACTGTTTGCGCAATGCTTGTAAAAATAATAAAATCTGTACAAACAGTTCTTTCGATATAGAACAATAATGTCTAAATATAAGTATACAACTTGCAAAAATAAACTTACCTCTATTCTTAGATTTTGTAAAAAAAAGTATTACTGGTCAAAGAAAAAGATAATGTAAAGTGTGTGTGTGTGTTTATGTGTGTGTGTGTGTGTGTGTGTGTGTGTGTGTGTGTGTGTGTGTGTGTGTGTGTGTGTGTGTGTGTGTGTGTGTGTGAGAGAGAGAGAGAGAGAGAGAGAGAGAGAGAGAGAGAGAGAGAGAGAGATGAGAGAGAGTGTGTGTGTGTGTGTGTGTGTGTGTGTGTGTGTGTGTGTGTGTGTGTGTGTGTGTGTGTGTGTGTGTGTATGTGTGTCTGTGTATGTTTGTGTGTGCGTGTGTGTGTGCGTGCGTGCGTGCGTGCGTGCGTGCGTGCGTGCGTGCGTGCGTGCGTGCGTGCGTGTATGTGTGAGAAATAGGTATCGGTAGACTACTCTGCCAAAGTACTGGATATTAATATCACCTAATCGACAAATGTTTACAACTTGTCCTTGTCCTTTACCTCCCATCAAAAACGTCTGATATATGATCTGGAAAAAGAATGTTTACATAATTATTACATTTTCTGCCCATACACCAAAACTGTACGTTATAACGTTTGATAGCGGGACAGGGAAAGATCTGGAAAAAATATTCAAGCGATCAATAATAAAAGCAAATCAGCTGGGCTTCTTCTCAGTATCAAAAATAAATAAATTATGACAATTACTTATATCTATAACTATTCGTGATCGCTTCACTCGTGCGAGAGGAATACGTTACAGACAGTGAGCGTCCAGTTTATTTATTGTTACTGTTTTTAACAGCTGGTATATATTTCCTGCAAATGCCGTATGGAAGTTCGTGCCATCAATGTCTCACTTGGTTGCTTCCAGTACAGTTACCAGTTACAAATACCTGTTTGACTGTCAAAATTAGTCAAAAATCTTAAGGAAGAGGACTGTTTTGAAGAAACAAATACAGTTTATAATGTCTATTATATGACGTGTTTTATAATCGCGATCTTCTATCATAATTTAATTTGTATCATTGTTTTAAATATCGTGTCATAGCCAAATTTATATTGAAATGATTCTAAATGCGCCCTATTCCAAACTGACAACATTAATCTATTTGTATCAAGGATTTTTCAATACGTTTCGTGTCGCTATTTGGTAAGTGTAGGCCTAGCTATAAAGTCGTTAATAGGTATATCAGAGCCCGGGGGTTAGTGGTTAGGGCGTCGATCTCTCGATTGAAAGATTCCAGGTTCGAATCCTCTTCACGACGTTTCGAATATTGGGCAAGTTTGTTCTATCTACGATGTTCTAGCTCACCCCGTGGCGGATTAAGACATTCGTGGGCCCTAGGCACCCGTCACTTTCGTGGGCCCTAGGTAGTTGCAGTGGTGCAGTGGCTAGAGCTTCGGACTCTCGACCGAGAAAGCCCGGGTTCGAATCCTTTGCCGCCACGTCGCACCTTGGGCAGGTTCGTTCACTCTATGTTGCACCAGTTCACCCAGCTGTATGAATGAGAAAGGGGAGGTTGCTGTCGGTGATGACATCGGAAGACAGGGGGAGGTTGTTGTCGGTGATGACATCGGAAGACAGGGGAAGGTTGCTCTCGGTGATGACATCGGAAGATAGGGGAAGTTGCTGTCGGTGATGCCATTGGATGACAGGGGGAGGTTGCTCTCGGAGATGACATCGGAAGACAGGAGGTTGCTGTCGGTGATGACATCGGAAGAAAGGGGGGGTTGCTGTCGGTGATGACATCGGAAGATAGGGGGAGGTTGCTGTCGGTGATGACATCGGAAGACAGGGGGAGGTTGCTGTCGGTGATGACATCGGAAGACAGGGGAAGGTTGCTGTCGGTGATGACACCGGAAGACAGGGGGAAGGTGCTGTCGGTGATGACATCAGAAGACAGGGGGAAGGTGCTGTCGGTGATGACATCGGAAGACATGGGGAGGCTGCTGACGGTGATGACATCGGAAGATAGGGGGAGGTTGCTGTCGGTGATGCCATTGGATGACAAGGGGAGGTTGCTCTCGGTGATGACATCGGAATACAGGGGGAGGGTGCTGTTGGTGATGACACCGGAAGATAGGGGGAGGTTGCTGTCGGTGATGACATCGGAAGACAGGGGAAGGTTGCTGTCGGTGATGACATCGGAAGACAGGGGGAGGTTGCTGTCGGTGATGACATCGGAAGACAGGGGGAGGTTGTTGTCAGTGATGACATCGGAGACAGGGGAAGGTTGCTCTCTGTGATGACATCGGAAGATAGGGGAAGTTGCTGGCGGTGATGCCATTGGATGACAGGGGGAGGTTGCTCTCGGTGATGACATCGGAAGACAGGAGGTTGCTGTCGGTGATGACATCGGAAGAAAGGGGGGGTTGCTGTCGGTGATGACATCGGAAGATAGGGGGAGGTTGCTGTCGGTGATGACATCGGAAGACAGGGGGAGGTTGCTGTCGGTGATGACATCGGAAGACAGGGGGAGGTTGCTGTCGGTGATGACATCGGAAGACAGGGGGAGGTTGTTGTCGGTGATGACATCGGAAGACAGGGGAAGGTTGCTCTCGGTGATGACATCGGAAGATAGGGGAAGTTGCTGTCGGTGATGCCATTGGATGACAGGGGGAGGTTGCTCTCGGAGATGACATCGGAAGACAGGAGGTTGCTGTCGGTGATGACATCGGAAGAAAGGGGGTTGCTGTCGGTGATGACATCGGAAGATAGGGGGAGGTTGCTGTCGGTGATGACATCGGAAGACAGGGGGAGGTTGCTGTCGGTGATGACATCGGAAGACAGGGGAAGGTTGCTGTCGGTGATGACACCGGAAGACAGGGGGAAGGTGCTGTCGGTGATGACATCAGAAGACAGGGGGAAGGTGCTGTCGGTGATGACATCGGAAGACATGGGGAGGCTGCTGACGGTGATGACATCGGAAGATAGGGGGAGGTTGCTGTCGGTGATGCCATTGGATGACAAGGGGAGGTTGCTCTCGGTGATGACATCGGAATACAGGGGGAGGGTGCTGTTGGTGATGACACCGGAAGATAGGGGGAGGTTGCTGTCGGTGATGACATCGGAAGACAGGGGAAGGTTGCTGTCGGTGATGACATCGGAAGACAGGGGGAGGTTGCTGTCGATGATGACATCGGAAGACAGGGGGAGGTTGTTGTCAGTGATGACATCGGAAGACAGGGGAAGGTTGCTCTCGGTGATGACATCGGAAGATAGGGGAAGTTGCTGGCGGTGATGCCATTGGATGACAGGGGGAGGTTGCTCTCGGTGATGACATCGGAAGACAGGAGGTTGCTGTCGGTGATGACATCGGAAGAAAGGGGGGGTTGCTGTCGGTGATGACATCGGAAGATAGGGGGAGGTTGCTGTCGGTGATGACATCGGAAGACAGGGGGAGGTTGCTGTCGGTGATGACATCGGAAGACAGGGGGAGGTTGCTGTCGGTGATGACATCGGAAGACAGGGGGAGGTTGCTGTCGGTGATGACACCGGAAGACAGGGGGAGGTTGCTGTCGGTGATGACACCGGAAGACAGGGGGAGGGTGCTGTTGGTGATGACACCGGAAGACAGGGGGAGGTTGCTGTCGCTGATGACATCGGAAGACAGGGGGAGGTTGCTGTCGGTGATGACACCGGAAGACAGGGGGAGGTTGCTGTCGGTGATGACATCGGAATACAGGGGGAGGTTGCTGTCGGTGATGACACCGGAAGACAGGGGGAGGGTGCTGTTGGTGATGACACCGGAAGACAGGGGGAGGTTGCTGTCGCTGATGACATCGGAAGACAGGGGAAGGTTGCTGTCGGTGGTGACATCGGAAGACAGGGGGAGGTTGCTGTCGGTGATGACATCGGAAGACAGGGGGAGGTTGCTGTCGGTGATGACATCGGAAGACAGGGGGAGGTTGTTGTCGGTGATGAAATCGGAAGACAGGGGAAGGTTACTGTCGGTGATGACATCGGAAGATAGGGGAAGTTGCTGTCGGTGATGCCATTGGATGACAGGGGAGGTTGCTCTCGGTGATGACATCGGAAGACAGGAGGTTGCTGTCGGTGATGACATCTGAATAAAGGGGGGATTGCTGTCGGTGATGACATCGGAAGATAGGGGGAGGTTGCTGTCGGTGATGACATCGGAAGACAGGGGGAGGTTGCTGTCGGTGATGACATCGGAAGACAGGGGGAGCTTGCTGTCAGTGATGACATCGGAAGACAGGGGGATGTTGCTGTCGGTGATGACACCGGAAGACAGGGGGAGGTTGCTGTTGGTGATGGCACCGGAAGACAGGGGGAGGGTGCTGTCGGTGATGACATCAGAAGACAGGGGGAGGGTGCTGTCGGTGATGACATCGGAAGACATGGGGAGGCTGCTGCCGGTGATGACATCGGAAGACAGGGGGAGGTTGCTATCGGTGATGACATCGGAAGACAGGGGAAGGGTGATGTTGAAGAATGTTCTCCAATATCGTAAGTTATGTAATGACACGTCTGTAATGTCTACCTACATCAGGATTATTCCCAGCTTGCAAAACTCATTGGACCAATGAAGTATCAATTAAACTATCATTTGACAAATCATGTATTACAGTGTACTAGCTGTGTTTTGGAAATATTCAGTCTACAAAAATATGCTCGGTATTTTCGTGTGCCCGTGGCCTTCGTGAGACCTAGGCACATGCCTAAAATGGCTATTGGTTAATCCGCCACTAAGCACACTCACCTGTATGAATGTGTACTTAGCTAAAGACAATGGTGGACATGTGTGTAGGGGAACCAGGAGCAATACGGGTCAGTTAAGGGTGTCTGTCTCCTGCATATAACCACAATACCGGATATGACAAATGATTGATAAATTAGCTATATTGCGTGATAACTTTGCTCTACGTAAAAGTCATCAAGTTGCTGCAATTAATTAATGAGATAATAAGAGTGTCCCAAATTACTCCGGTATGCCTTTGTATCACAGGCCTTTGCGGTAAAACGGGATAGGCTTTTTTCATAGTACATGGCCATCCCAATATCCCAGTGAACTATTAATTGTTCTTTGTTATTATTAGCGTATATAATTATGTTGTGTAAATTATGCAACATAATTATATACGCTAATAATAACAAAGAAAAATAGATTGTATAATGGTTTCTTTTGCCAATTAAAATTTATTTAAATAAGGCCTTATTAAGTTTCAATGCCGCTTGAACACAAGATCAGGTTTGCATATTAGCCATTCATTTTTGGCTAGAAAACGTAAACATTTTATGTTTAACAATGATATTATACTATTGATAAAGCTTATTTGTACTACTACATTAACCTTAATTATTTAATCTAATGTAATTTAATTAATAATTTTATGTTAATATATATTTTGATATTCTTTTATATGGCCATCTAAATAAAAAGGAAATGGAATTCAGAAGAACATTTTCGTATTTGTATCTGGAAACTTATATTATAACAAAAATAGATAAGCGAGCGAAAAATGAACAACTCGGAACACGTCCAAAACATGAAATTCTACGGTCACTAGCACCCTCATGGCTTGTCCTGTCCCGACGATTTTTGTATAATTTGATAGTATGGACTTTTTGTTATTCTAGCGTCATTTATATTTCCCGGTAACCGATAATAGAACATATATAAACGGACCTATAATCGTGCCGTTTTCGGTGTTCTGTACGGTTCCGAACGATGTTGTCGGCGGGTACTAAAGACAATAAACTTCCGATTGCGGCGCTGTTTTCCTCATTTGCATAGGTTCAGACATGCGCACTTCACCATTTCTTGATTTCATGTTATAAGCTCCACCCACTTTTAAACTGCAACGAAACTGATGTGCTTTGATCGCAGCAAAGCCGATATATATATCTACGTCGGCGTGACGTCATAATAACGTACGCCAACCAACAGGTCAAAATTCGTTGCGTTGGTTGATATACGTGATTGTGACGTCACGTCTACTTCACGTATGTCATTTTAGCAGCCGTTTGAAAGTGGGTGGAGCTTATACCATGAAACCAGACAGTGGTGCCTCAGTCGATAGATTGGTGAACTGTGTGGACGATAAACATCGTTCGCAGTGTCTAAGACACCGGAACCGACACCGTTGTATGTCCGTTTATAGTTTATTTTAGGAATGACTATCAGGACATATTTATATATATTTTAATAGCAGAAATCGTGAACTTTCAAACGATATCAAGATTGTTTGGATCGGACGAACCGTAATGGTATAAGCAATCGTTCAAAAAAGCATTTTGGGGACGTGTTTTCAGTTGTTCATTTTTCGCTCGCTTATCTATTTTTTATTATAATCATAACGTCATTTCTTTTATATAGAGGCTAGTAATAATAGTAATCGTAATAATAATTGTGAAAATAAATACAAACTACAAAGACAAGTGAGATGAACTCCTCTTCAACTCCACACAGACACTACTGGAAGCATAGCTCACACATGAAATGTGAAACATCTGCGCAACGCGCATTTATCTCAGCCCATTTGTTGCAGACATCGCAGCTGATCCATGCTGCATTGGAACTAAGATATCTTTGCCCACAATACAGGCACTCAGGATTCTCGTTATTAAAAGGAGTATCGTTAGGATCGCCATGTTCAGTCGATGCAATTCTTTTTTTGGCTTTCTTCGGCGCAGCTGCTTTTCTTTTCTGTTCTTGTGGTTTGTTGTTCCTGTTGTCATGTTTTTCAACAGCAATAGCGCCTTTCTAGCTAGTCTTGTTCTGTTTCGATCGAGCCTCTTCTCTACGTTTCAACAATTCCGCCATTATCTCAGGTTATCCCTGGACATGGGTATAACCACTGACAGCTTCTTTGTTGTTGGCCACGTCAGCAGCGGGAGGCTGATCATTGGCCACGCGGGATACCAGCATCCCATATTACCCCCGGTTGTATCCCATATTGCCCCAGTCTACACTAATGGTATCTCTTAACATCTACGCATAGTCTTCGCGCAGTAACTGCGAAGTGGTTGAATGCTTCTCATGGCAGTCGAGATGGTATTCGATTAAACAAAAATTCCCAGATAATAAAGTGCAAAGTTCTCTGAGCAATCCTAATATCTAGATACTGCGCTATAAGAACTTACCTTTTTTACTTTATCGGCATACCAATGACTTCAACAGTCCTTTCATTCGGCGCCGCCAATTCAGCGGCCTTATGCATGAACCGAGACAATGAGCGTTGTCTCGGACTATTTATGAACGTCGGGACTTTGACGGGATAATCGCTATGCACGAACGCAGACAACTAGAAGTCTCGGACTTTCCGCGGGACGAAACGACACGATTTTTAGGCCCGCGATAACGCAGGCCTAAACGCAGTTGTCTCTGACTATTTCGTAATTAATGGCTGCCATTGGCGTTGTGTTTATGCGATCGGAAGAGTTGATGAGACCAATTACTGCATTCTAGCGCTACAACAGCAATACAAATGTCACAATGAATTCGTTAATCGAACAGAATCAAACCACTGTTCAGGTAAATGAGGACTCAGAGTCGTTCAGTTTGGCTGACGTACAACTAGTTTCCACTCACGGATCATATTTGATGACATTTGGAAATAGTACACTTTGTATCGCTACCTGTTATTTGAATAATTATATAGTTTTAACCACTATTATGCCTAACCCACGCGGACTCGGCAGTCTTCCAAGTAGGCCATGGGCCAGATATGCCCCTTTCCCCCACAAGTCTACCAGCCCATGTTTTTTTGAAGCTTTGGGGTCTCTTGAAGATGATTTCAAGTAGTAACAATGAAAAAGTTGGGTCTTACTACCCATTTCCAACCTATCTTGGATGGTACCCTGAAATATCGTATTTCTCATCAACGTCGCGTGGTATTTAATCACCCACACCACAATCGTCATTGTATAGTCATATATGTCTCAATATGTACTTGTAATATGTTAAATTGAAGGTTTTCATCTGCTGATCATTATAATAGCATTCAATATATATCTACTGTTATAGCATGTGCCTTAATTAGCATAGAATAACTATACCCCATTCTCACTCGTGACCGCATAGATGACATAATTATTTTTGTCAAATATATCAATTTCCTTTGATCCTATGGCCTTCTTAAGATCAAAATAATAATGCATTACACTCCGCAGCATCATATCTTTCATTTGATACCAGAATTGTGTTTCTGTTATTACAAATGGATTATATATGATGCTTCAAAGATAACCGTAGTGTCGCGGATCAAGAGGCGTAACCCAGGGCATTTTTAATTATTACACACTGTACTCCATCAGCAATGGATTATTTAAAATGTAATGAAGAAGTGACTATAATATTGTTGTTTTGTAAGTAATTTACGTTCTTTTGCAGTATCTAGGTACATGTTTGCAGCTGGAATACTAGTTTTCTTACATGTTTCATCATGGTATGCGGAGATCACAAGGTTATATCCCATATTATATTATTTAAGTTTCATATTATATTATTTAAGTCTCATATTATATTATTTAAGTTTCAATTGCAGCTTATACGAATACCTCAGGTCAACTTCACAGATATCGATAAGTTAAAATGTTATTTAAGTTGGATAATGATAAATTATAAGCTTTACCAGCGTTGACCTGCTGATATTGCATACCTACCTTTGTATGTATTTATTATTAAAACGAAAACGAACAAGTGATCAAACTGTCGAACCTACTTATATAGTTCATGTAAAGGGCTTAAAATATGGAGAACTTCAACTCATGTCTGGTATGCGGGATGCAGAGAAGAAGTTGGTGAAATTGCAGGAGATCAAAGAGAAGAGACTTTCAGAACATCCAACTTCAACCCACAGGATGGAGGACACGTGCTAGCTCATCCCCAACACAGTGATGGAATATCATGGCTTCCATTGGGAATGCTACAAACGTTTCATCATGGAAATGGACGAGCCGCATAACTTTCACAGAAGGTGATAAAATCATCTTCAAGTCGGACTGTATTTTCTGTGGATCAGAGGGTCGTAAGACAGTAAAAGTGAAAAGCACATGGACCAGTCAAGGCATGAGTCAGTTTGAATTTGATGAATGTAAGATTGTGGCGACGATGGCAGAAATAAAACAGGATGAGAAGTCTTCACAAGAATACGATCTGTTTGCTTGTGAAGCCAAGTTCCACAAGAATTGCCGCACGAACTATATGCAAAAACCAGAGAAATGGCGAAGTACAGATGGAGATCGAGGCACGTGTTAACCTGTTCAACTTGATGTAAGCCCATGAAAAGGCATTTGACGTAGTCTGTTGCATGGTGGAGAAGGATGTCCTGCATGTTCGGAAGATGGTGAAATTAGCTGACCTGCAACAAGTGTACATATCCAGCCTAGAGAATACACAGCATAGTAATCCTGACTTCCGGAGTGAGAAATTAAAACTCAAACTTGAAACCCATGAACCCTTCAAAGGCAGACTGTCCTTCTGCGATATGGGGAAGTTCCAGTCAAGCGTAGTCTATGTTTCACAGTCTGACATCAACACAGCCGTGAAACATGCCTTCCAGTTGGAATCAACTGATGTTATCAAGACCACTGGTATATATCTTCGACAGATTATCCAGGATGGGTTTGCTGAAGCACCTGATCTTAAATGGCCACCAACTCCCCGTGATTGTGACAGAATTGACACTATCGTACCAGACACACTCCAAAAATTGTTATGTTATGTCATAACTGGGATGGCAGCTCCCACATCATCCCGCACAGAGAGACTTGTTCTGTCAATTGGTTAGGACATCTGCCGGGCAACAACCAATGGACCGTGGAAGCTGCCAAAATACATCTTCATGAGCATGTCCATGCGTCATATGTTCAAATGTGAAAAACTCGTAATTCTCCTGAATAGAATGGGACACTGTGAAAGCTACTCCTTTTCATTGGAGCTGGAGACAGCGCTAGCTGAACCTTTATGCAGTCGTCCACTCTTCTCTCCAACCAGATTGTTAGGTCACCACCAGGACCAACGGTATTCCATTCAGAATTTTATAATTTCGAACAGCTTCTGAATGATCTCACAAGAAAAGGATATAGGATCAGTTCAAACAGGTCATGGCATCATGTTACAGGAAGTTGGCAGTGATGATCATTCTGCGGAATATAGTGACTGTCCTGAGATACCATCTCAAACAAGGAAAAACGAGAGGTCGCTGAACCTGACGGAGTCGGCCACACTAGAGAGAAGCTGATTCTGAAAGGAGAAGCAACCAAGAGGTCACCTGATTGGAAATCGTCCTTGTCCAATGGTAAAAACAAGTGTCAGTTCATCAAACTGCTTCTGAAGCTGTGGCAGAGTGATGGATACGCATCAAAACTGCATGGAAGACAAGTGATCTTCATATATGAGGAGAATGCCACTCTGCTGATTGCCAATGATGGCCGGACGACAGTATTGATGAGCTGTCCAGCTCATCAATACTTGTGCTGTGAATGGTAGAGCATCAAAGGTGTCAAAAGTTTATAACTTCAGGCTAATAGGTATCAATGAGCTGTGTGCCAAGGATAACCGTGTTATTCCTTCAGTTGATACTGACATGGCCAATCTACCATCATGCAATCGCAGTCTCACCCAGCATGTCAGAAGAGTCAACTATCAAGTTGGCATATGGAAGAGAGCATATATTACTGAGCCTGACGTCCCCAAGGTGAGCAGAAACCATGGCTGGAACATCAGTAATGGAAGCATTGAGCCACTCTGGTAGATGAAGATGTGCTGCCACGTGAACTGGCTGGTATAGGTCAGGTAGACCCCGACTACACTGATAATGATGACGAGTCTGACATGAACATGTCTGATGGGATGGAACTATATGCTGAGAGTGACAGTGAATATGACTGAGCATCAAAATGTGACTAATTGGTTAAGTAGTTATCAATGTTTTATCAATGGCTAGCATCTAAATGAATTTCATACATACGTAATTCACTTTAAACTGAATTATCATATTTTGAGATACTGGCTTTCGATTTGTCTGTGCTGTTGACATTTGTCACATCATAATTATTCACAAGTTTTGGATACCACATTAAGCTAATATACATGTACATTATATGAAATGTGTAGTGCTTTGTTTTATGCAACTGAAATTAATATGGCGTAAATGTATACATGAAAACACACACATAATCTAGACAGTTTTGACATGTATGCCATCCATATCCATGGTTATCTTTGCTTTCACTTGATCCGCGACACTACGGTTATCTTTGAAGCATCATATCTAATCCATTTGTAATGACAGAAAGACAATTCTGGTGCCAAGTGAAAGATATGATGCTGCAGAATGTTATGCATTATTATTTTGATCTTAAAGAAGCCATCGGATCAAGGGAAATTGATATGTTTGACAAAAATAGTGATGTCATCTATGCGGTCACGAGTGAGAATGGGGTATAGTTATTCTATGCTAATTAGGGCACATGCAATAATAGTATATATCCATTGAATGTTATTATAATGATCAGCAGATGAAAACCTTCAATTTGACATATTACAAGTACACATTGAGACTTATATGACTATACAGTGACGATTGTGGTGTCGGTGATTAAATACCACGCGACGTTGATGAGAAATACGATATTTCAGGGTACCATCCAAGATAGGTTGGAAATGGGTAGTGAGACCCAACTTTTTCACTTGAAATCATCTTCAAGGGACCCCAAAGCTTAAAAAACATGGGTTGGTAGAGTTGTGGGGGGTGCTCGAGGGGCATATCTGGCCCATGGCCTAAAGTCATCGAACGTCCGATCAAGATAGGTAACAATTATGAAATTTTTTAACTGGCTGTCCGGTAAATCTATGGTGGTGGTTGATAAACGGAATATTAATGACATTTCAGAAGTGTTGTTGTATCTATGTAACATTTATTTTAACCATAAATTGCGAGTTTTCGAAGCCGAATTATGCAAAACACGTGGCCGGGGACGGAGTGCCAACAGCCGTTGACATGTCGGCTTCCGCCAACTACGGCGGTCCGTGCGCAGCAGCAACGTTACGACGTAACTAAATCTAAAAATTATATTCCGCCTGGTAAATGTAATTCGGGCACCGTTAAAACTGTTTTATCATCATTGAAAAATATGCGTTCGTTTGCTGATGTTCAACTGACTAGTATCTTCGTTTGTAAAATACAGAACTTTGTTAATATTGAAGTTCATAGAGGTTGAACAAAATGATATCAGATTATATAGTTTATTATGATTTTTGTGACAACATTTCCTGGCTTTGCATTGGTCGTGTTCCTGATGGTTGAGTGGCATCCTCAATGACAAAAAGTTATGCCAAAATGTTACAGTAGTGTTATATGTTATATATATATATATATCATATTAAACATAAACAGTTTTTGCAACATTATAACAAATAGCAAGAAAAACAATTGTCTCATTCCTATTATGTGTTATTAATAAAAGCGTTCATATAAGCATCACAGAAATATTGGTAAACATCATGTAATGTGTCTACTTTTAATATTCGTGATGAATAATAATGATAATGGACCGGAAAATAGTTGCAAATATAATTTTGCAATTTCAAAATTTGCAGATTAAATCAAATTGTGTCTTTGATCACAAGTCACTCAGATGTTCATGCAACGAAACAGCAGGAACATTGTGTTGTTGTCATAAAAATAAGACAGACATTTTACTTTTTTCCGAAGCTTCGATTCCCCTTGACAACCACTTGGACAAGTTAAAATTTTGGCGGACAAGTAGATTTCAAAACTTACTTGTCCGGCGGGCAAATAAATATTCTATATATATTTCTATCGCTGAAAGGACATGTGACAATCACATGTAATTAAATGTAGACATACAATTACAAGTCATCCGTCATCACTAACGTTGAAGGTATACTCTAAAAAACGTATTTTTCAGCAGAATACAAAAACAATTGGTGTCTAATTAATGTGTTTAAATATATTGTATTACTTGTGTTAAAAAAAATCCAAATGGTAACAATAGCATAGCTAATATTCAAATAGTTCATTCTGACATACATGCACTTCAGCATTGCAGTACAATATCTTCTGTCGTACGCTTGCAGTCAAGTATATAAATGGTGCATACTAATTGTCTTATTGCCAAAACTAGGTTGACTTAACTTGCTATTGAAACAAAGGCTGTTTCATTGATGATGCATCCTGGTTGCTTTATTTGTTCTATTTATAGGGCGAGCTATTTTTTAGCTGTACCATTTCTGCGATGGCACCGTATTTCTTCATTTCACTATGCAGCCATTTTAAAATTAGAAAATGTTCTCCTTCAGAACTGGACACTCTGCATCTGCTATCAGGAGTCAGCCATTCTTTCTTCTTGTCTGCTTGATGAAGCCAATCTACTGACAGTTGCTGATGAACCACTGTAGGAGGAAGGTGGACCACTGGATGTCATGGACCACTACCACTGTTTCCCACAGCTGCTTGAGGGCTGTACCCCAGGGATGTCTTCAGATACAGCATTTAACACACCATGACCAGCATCTGGAACAATGTTGATGTAACCAAATAAAAACCGTGTGATTGGTAGATAATTAAAAACAAATGAAGAAGTGTATTAGTATGCATTTAAATATAGCATATATCTGGACTTCTATCAGATTTCTTATTAATTTAAGTAAAAAGAGGTTAAATTATACTTTACTGTTAAGATGATCTAGCCTCTTTATTTTCTATATGAATTTATATAAATGTTGTAGCATGTGCTTTTTCATAGCAATAAAAGTTATTCACAATAATGAAACATGGTGTTTAGTGAAATTACAAAACAATTGACACACCCATTCCTAATTTCCTGTAGTGACCATATGTGACCATATGTGATACCATACTGGTATCATTTGTCTCTCTCGATGTTTTTAACTAACACCTTTATTTTATAATTGAAATTATGATCTGTACCATATTAATCCCTTTTTATTCCCACAACTTTTCCTTGGGCTATAAAGTCTTTTCCATTTAACTGGATTTAATGGGAATGGGAATATAATATGTAGATTATCACGCGCATATAATTACGCCCTATAAAAACCTTTGTAGATTAGCAATTAATAACATACCGGTACAGTACAATAATTGTATTATGAACTGAACAAGCTGATCAAGCAAACATAGTAGGAACTGGTCTCGTAATATTCTTGAATATCTTACTTTTGTAGATGACATGATTATTTCTCACTAGTGTGTTGCAAATTACGACTTACCTAGAGTACATATATGCTGTTAATCATAAGCAGACTTTCTTGTTCAGGAGTAGATGATGATGGGACAACCAGTGGTACCACAACACACACTCAATATATGGCATCAGTGGATGTACACATCTAATAATGTTTCATTGTAAAATACAGACACCAGAAGGGGTTGAGACTCCTACACAACACTGAAATATCACTGCCACCAAGTGTACACTATATCGCTCTATCTATAAAAGGCCTACTGAGATGCTATGGCAAATTTGACCACTAAAAGCACTCTACAGAGTTGTGGTGTGTCATTGATCTTCAACTGTTACCTTAACTGATTTGCCAGAGTAATGCTAGGAACAAATGTATTGTTATTGAAACAAGACAAAAATATTATAAATTATTTAAGATGATGTAAATTTTAATGCAAGATTACAGGACACTTACCCTCTGAACCATCCGCCATCTTGGTGTTGACGATGAGCCTCGCCAAGTTCTCATAGGGCACCTCACCTTTTTCATCTCTTTTTAACCTGGGCCACAGTGTGCCCACTGCCACCACAATATTCACTTTTTTGGCAATCATCTGCCAGATCACCTCTGTTTGCTAAGATTTAAAAGAGTAATTACATTTCGATAAGAAAAAACTTCCTTTAACAAAACAGCAGTTTCCACAAGAATATTATAACACTACGAATGCATCATGGAAAATTACCCTGCAGAAACATGACACAAAGATAAAGACTTAGGCTTGATAATACTAAACACATTTGAGATACAATTTAAATTAAAGCAGTGTGTGCCAAAACATCCAAAAAGGCAAATCCTATGCCAGTTATGGTCCACGAGGAGTGCAGTATGGCCACAAGAGGAGAGAACATGATTGCATCATGAGAAATGACCCTATAGAAATATCACACAAAGAGAAAGAAGTTTAATTGAAAATTATATAATATCTGTCAATAACTGTTTCATGTATTGACATAACAATTAAGTATTCCTAATTTTCAATAGGTACATGTCAACATCAACAACATTGCATTACAGTAACTGTGTAGCGTTTGCGGCGAGCGGTCAGCAGGGAAGCATACGGGCACACGTTCACTCACTCAGTCGTACTAATGAAAAGTCAGGTTATACGTTTTCACAGTTTATTATATGCGGAAATCCCTACCAATACAATAACTAATACACAATATACGGCTATGTCTGCTAAATATTACCCAGTTATAAATGTCAGAACGATAGGTTCAGACGGCGGCGGCTATTACAGCAACCGAATTGCAACCGATATATATTCTAAATGTCAGAACGATAGGTTCAGACGGCGGTTCATGCATAAGACCCCTGGGAAATAACAACATCAGCAATTTCACGTTAGTAGTCTCTATTGGTTTCACGGCAACACGTGCGCATATACGTAATGTGCTGTTTTTTTTCGCGTAGACGATCTGCGTCTCCATGTGTGACCCGTCACAGTTTGTATTCTATACATGCGATTGTGCAGGCGCAGACAGAGAAGCAAACATGACGCATTTGACCGATCTGCCCACGAAAGATTTGCCATCGGATTCCGTTCGCATAATTCGTACAATACGGCGTCCTACCTATCCAGCCTAGATATCGTTTATGGCGATGACGAAACAACAAAACGAGGAAATCGATGTTTACGAAAATGGGACGAGAAGAGTGTGTGAGTTTCAGCAGGAAGCCGATGGGGCGTCGGTTACACGTGAAACAAATGGATGGAACGGGTCCTAGTTTCTAGTTGTTTCCAGCACTCGGCAACGTTCTATTAACTGACTAGTCTGTATGTATTGTGGTTACAATGTTATGATCTTATGAGGTCTCATTCAACTAGCCAGCCTTTTTCAGAACATTATCGCCAAGCCGACCTTTCTGTGCTGGCACTGAGGATGGTCACTGCCAGGGTGCTTGTCGTCCTCAGTGGTTCTTTTACGTCCCAAATTGAGACGGGACTGACATTAACGTGATCTCCGAGTCACGAGGGATACACAGTCCCTAATGTTGAGAGCCATGTTTTTACACCAAATATACCGTACCTGCCCGGTCCGGGTATTGAACTCAGGCGGATGTGCTAATCACTACACTATCGCGCCCCCCGCTTTCGCTAATGAAGAAAGCGGAGGCGCTCTGTGTGGATGGTAGAATGAGAAGCCGTAGACCATGATTGAGATCGAAGGACCGTGTGTAAATCACTCGAGATTCCTGCACTCGCCGAATTCTGTATGTGTCCTTGTCCTGGGACCACAGGCTTCTGAACTACCATTTGGGCGATGTATTTTAAAAAGCATGAAGGAAATTATTTTGAGTTTTTTTCTTTTTTCAGTCGATTAAGGTATTGGTGACACATTCTCGTTTTCCATTGTCATGTCCGACATGAGTTGATCCATAGTACTGACTGTCACACTTAAAACACATTTTTCTAAATATCCCGCTTTCCCCAAATACGAACCCCAAACAAAAATAAATATCAACCACGCTATGGGCCTATGCCTCTGGACTTAAACATGGACCTTTCCGTGACTACCCCTCTTACTTTATGTCTTCCTTTTCTTCTTTCATCTCTTGAGACCATATTCTCAATTGCTTCTCCTTCTCTCTTGCTTCGCCGACTCCTCTTAGTGTGCGCTATAGACGCATATCGCGTAAGATCAAGGGGAATGTGCTTTGCTCATGCGTGACCCCGATATATACCTAGAGACTATGGCAGGTCTATCACAGAAAAGCAAGAGGGGTGATATAGGTTTGTGAAAAGAACTGGATGAGAAGAATTGCGGGAGCGAAAAGAACTGAGAAGAATGGAGGATCTGATAGAAAGGAAGTTGGCATAAAAAAGGATTAAGGAGAAGCTGATGAGGAGTCGACTAAACTAGGCTGGACACGTGGCGAGAATGGGAGTAGAACGATTGATAAAGAAAGTAGACGCCCGGAGAGTGGATCGGAGAACAGAAGCGCGGGGACGACCTAGACTGCGATGGGAAGACTGTGTAAAGAGAGATTTTGAAGGGTTGGGAGAGGAGAGGAGAACGAGAGCGAAAGATAGAGGTGAATGGAGGTGGTCGGTGGAGAGAGCAGTGCAAGATCAGTGAGGCAAACGAAAAAGATCATAGAAATGGAGGATCAGAATGGAGGTCACCCTCACCCCTGGCAGACAGGGGAACAACATGAGAAAAACAACAATAACCATGTTCACTCATGTTCGATTTATCGGGAAGCGATCGCTGCCGGGCCATCGGATGCATGCCATCCTATAATTAGAGACAGGAGAAAATAATATTATATACACAAATATTCGATCGCTATCAACATGCCCTATTAAACGCAAACAAATGTGTGATTAGCACCTATAAATTTTGGGCTTATGGATGCATGACCACAACTGTTCAAGCAAAACAAGTTTTATTGAAAATTATATAACATCTGTCAATAACTGTTTCATGTATTGACATAACAATTAATTAAGTATTCCTAATTTTCAATAGGTACATGTCAACATCAACAACATTGCATTACAGTAACTGTGTAGCATTTGCGGCGAGCGGTCAGCAGGGAAGCATACGGGCACACGTTCACTCACTCAGTCGTACTAATGATAAGTCGGGTTATACGTTTTCACAGTTTATTATATGCGGAAAACCCTACCAACACAAAAACTAATACACAATATACGGCTATGTCTGCTAAATACTACCCAGTTATAAATGTCAGAACGCTAGGTTCAGACGGCGGCGGCTATTACAGCAACCGAATTGTAACCGATATATATTCTAAATGTCAGAACGATAGGTTCAGACGGCGGTTCATGCATAAGACCCCTGGGAAATAACAACATCAGCAATTTCACGTTAGTAGTCTCTATTGGTTTCACGGCAACACGTGCGCATATACGTCATGTGCTGTTTGTTTTCGCGTAGAAGATCTGCGTCTCCATGTGTGACCCGTCACAGTTTGTATTCTATACATGCGATTGTGCAGGCGCATACGGAGAAGCTAACATGACGCATTTGACCGATCTGCCCACGAAAGATTTGCGTTCGCATAATTCGTACAATACGGCGTCCTACCTATCCAGCCTAGATATCGTTTATGGCGATGACGAAACAACAAAACGAGGAAATCTATGTTTACGAAAATGGGACGAGAAGAGTGTGTGAGTTTCAGCAGGAAGCCGATGGGGAGTCGGTTACACGTGAAACAAACGGATGGAACGGGTCCTAGTTTCTAGTTGTTTCCAGCACTCGGCAACGTTCTATTAACTGACTAGTCTGTATGTATTGTGGTTACAATGTTATGATCTTATGAGGTCTCATTCAACTAGCCAGCCTTTTTCAGAACATTATCGCCAAGCCGACCTTTCTGTGCTGGCACTGAGGATGGTCACTGCCAGGGTGCTTGTCGTCCTCAGTGGTTCTTTTACGTCCCAAATTGAGACGGGACTGACATTAACGTGATCTCCGAGTCACGAGGGATACACAGTCCCTAATGTTGAGAGCCATGTTTTTACACCAAATATACCGTACCTGCCCGGTCCGGGTATTGAACTCAGGCGGATGTGCTAATCACTACACTATCGCGCCCCCCGCTTTCGCTAATGAAGAAAGCGGAGGCGCTCTGTGTGGATGGTAGAATGAGAAGCCGTAGACCATGATTGAGATCGAAGGACCGTGTGTAAATCACTCGAGATTCCTGCACTCGCCGAATTCTGTATGTGTCCTTGTCCTGGGACCACAGGCTTCTGAACTACCATTTGGGCGATGTATTTTAAAAAGCATGAAGGAAATTATTTTGAGTTTTTTTCTTTTTTCAGTCGATTAAGGTATTGGTGACACATTCTCGTTTTCCATTGTCATGTCCGACATGAGTTGATCCATAGTACTGACTGTCACACTTAAAACACATTTTTCTAAATATCCCGCTTTCCCCAAATACGAACCCCAAACAAAAATAAATATCAACCACACTATGGGCCTATGCCTCTGGACTTAAACATGAACCTTTCCGTGACTACCCCTCTTACTTTATGTCTTCCTTTTCTTCTTTCATCTCTTGAGACCATATTCTCAATTGCTTCTCCTTCTCTCTTGCTTCGCCGACTCCTCTTAGTGTGCGCTATAGACGCATATCGCGTAAGATCAAGGGGAATGTGCTTTGCTCATGCGTGACCCCGATATATACCTAGAGACTATGGCAGGTCTATCACAGAAAAGCAAGAGGGGTGATATAGGTTTGTGAAAAGAACTGGATGAGAAGAATTGCGGGAGCGAAAAGAACTGAGAAGAATGGAGGATCTGATAGAAAGGAAGTTGGCATAAAAAAGGATTAAGGAGAAGCTGATGAGGAGTCGACTAAACTAGGCTGGACACGTGGCGAGAATGGGAGTAGAACGATTGATAAAGAAAGTAGACGCCCGGAGAGTGGATCGGAGAACAGAGGCGCGGGGACGACCTAGACTGCGATGGGAAGACTGTGTATAGAGAGATTTTGAAGGGTTGGGAGAGGAGTGGAGAACGAGAGCGAAAGATAGAGGCGAATGGAGGTGGTCGGTGGAGAGAGCAGTGCAAGATCAGTGAGGCAAACGAAAAAGATCATAGAAATGGAGGATCAGAATGGAGGTCACCCTCACCCCTGGCAGACAGGGGAACAACATGAGAAAAACAACAATAACCATGTTCACTCATGTTCGATTTATCGGGAAGCGATCGCTGCCGGGCCATCGGATGCATGCCATCCTATAATTAGAGACAGGAGAAAATAATATTATATACACAAATATTCGATCGCTACCAACATGCCCTATTAAACGCAAACAAATGTGTGATTAGCACCTATAAATTTTGGGCTCATGGATGCATGACCACAACTGTTCAAGCAAAACAAGTTTTATTGAAAATTATATAACATCTGTCAATAACTGTTTCATGTATTGACATAACAATTAATTAAGTATTCCTAATTTTCAATAGGTACATGTCAACATCAACAACATTGCATTACAGTAACTGTGTAGCGTTTGCGGCGAGCGGTCAGCAGGGAAGCATACGGGCACACGTTCACTCACTCAGTCGTACTAATGATAAGTCGGGTTATACGTTTTCACAGTTTATTATATGCGGAAAACCCTACCAACACAAAAACTAATACACAATATACGGCTATGTCTGCTAAATACTACCCAGTTATAAATGTCAGAACGCTAGGTTCAGACGGCGGCGGCTATTACAGCAACCGAATTGTAACCGATATATATTCTAAATGTCAGAACGATAGGTTCAGACGGCGGTTCATGCATAAGACCCCTGGGAAATAATAACATCAGCAATTTCACGTTAGTAGTCTCTATTCGTTTCACGGCAACACGTGCGCATATACGTCATGTGCTGTTTGTTTTCGCGTAGACGATCTGCGTCTCCATGTGTGACCCGTCACAGTTTGTATTCTATACATGCGATTGTGCAGGCGCATACGGAGAAGCTAACATGACGCATTTGACCGATCTGCCCACGAAAGATTTGCGTTCGCATAATTCGTACAATACGGCGTCCTACCTATCCAGCCTAGATATCGTTTATGGCGATGATGAAACAACAAAACGAGGAAATCTATGTTTACGAAAATGGGACGAGAAGAGTGTGTGAGTTTCAGCAGGAAGCCGATGGGTTGTCGGTTACACCTGAAACAAACGGACGGAACGGGTCCTAGTTTCTAGTTGTTTCCAGCACTCGGCAACGTTCTATTAACTGACTAGTCTGTATGTATTGTGGTTACAATGTTATGATCTTATGAGGTCTCATTCAACTAGCCAGCCTTTTTCAGAACATTATCGCCAAGCCGACCTTTCTGTGCTGGCACTGAGGATGGTCACTGCCTGGGTGCTTGTCGTCCTCAGTGGTTCTTTTTCGTCCCAAATTGAGACGGGACTGACATTAACGTGATCTCCGAGTCATGAGGGATACACAGTCCCTAATGTTGAGAGCCATGTTTTTACACCAAATACACCGTACCTGCCCGGTCCGGGTATTGAACTCAGGCGGATGTGCTAATCACTACACTATCGCGCCCCCCGCTTTCGCTAATGAAGAAAGCGGGGGCGCTCTGTGTGGATGGTAGAATGAGAAGCCGTAGACCAAGATTGAGATCGAAGGACCGTGTGTAAATCACTCGAGATTCCTGCACTCGCCGAATTCTGTATGTGTCCTTGTCCTGGGACCACAGGCTTCTGAACTACCATTTGGGCGATGTATTTTAAAAAGCATGAAGGAAATTATTTTGAGTTTTTTTCTTTTTTCAGTCGATTAATTTATTGGTGACACATTCTCGTTTTCCATTGTCATGTCCGACATGAGTTGATCCATAGTACTGACTGTCACACTTAAAACACATTTTTCTAAATATCCCGCTTTCCCCAAATACGAACCCCAAACAAATATAAATATCAACCACACTATGGGCCTATGCCTCTGGACTTAAACGTGGACCTTTCCGTGACTACCCCTCTTACTTTATGTCTTCCTTTTCTTCTTTCATCTCTTGAGACCATATTCTCAATTGCTTCTCCTTCTCTCTTGCTTCGCCGACTCCTCTTAGTGTGCGCTATAGACGCATATCGCGTAAGATCAAGGGGAATGTGCTTTGCTCATGCGTGACCCCGATATATACCTAGATACTATGGCAGGTCTATCACAGAAAAGCAAGAGGGGTGATATAGGTTTGTGAAAAGAACTGGATGAGAAGAATTGCGGGAGCGAAAAGAACTGAGAAGAATGGAGAATCTGATAGAAAGGAAGTTGGCATAAAAAAGGATTAAGGAGAAGCTGATGAGGAGTCGACTAAACTAGGCTGGACACGTGGCGAGAATCGGAGTAGAACGATTGATAAAGAAAGTAGACGCCCGGAGAGCAGAGGCGCGGGGACGACCTAGACTGCAATGGGAAGACTGTGTAAAGAGAGATTTTGAAGGGTTGGGAGAGGAGTGGAGAACGAGAGCGAAAGATAGAGGCGAATGGAGGTGGTCGGTGGAGAGAGCAGTGCAAGATCAGTGAGGCAAACGAAAAAGATCATAGAAATGGAGGATCAGAATGGAGGTCACCCTCACCCCTGGCAGACAGGGGAACAACATGAGAAAAACAACAATAACCATGTTCACTCATGTTCGATTTATCGGGAAGCGATCGCTGCCGGGCCATCGGATGCATGCCATCCTATAATTAGAGACAGGAGAAAATAATATTATATACACAAATATTCGATCGCTACCAACATGCCCTATTAAACGCAAACAAATGTGTGATTAGCACCTATAAATTTTGGGCTTATGGATGCATGACCACAACTGTTCAAGCAAAACAATTTTTATTGAAAATTATATAACATCTGTCAATAACTGTTTCATGTATTGACATAACAATTAATTAAGTATTCCTAATTTTCAATAGGTACATGTCAACATCAACAACATTGCATTACAGTAACTGTGTAGCATTTGCGGCGAGCGGTCAGCAGGGAAGCATACGGGCACACGTTCACTCACTCAGTCGTACTAATGATAAGTCGGGTTATACGTTTTCACAGTTTATTATATGCGGAAAACCCTACCAACACAAAAACTAATACACAATATACGGCTATGTCTGCTAAATACTACCCAGTTATAAATGTCAGAATGCTAGGTTCAGACGGCGGCGGCTATTACAGCAACCGAATTGTAACCGATATATATTCTAAATGTCAGAACGATAGGTTCAGACGGCGGTTCATGCATAAGACCCCTGGGAAATAATAACATCAGCAATTTCACGTTAGCAGTCTCTATTGGTTTCACGGCAACACGTGCGCATATACGTCATGTGCTGTTTGTTTTCGCGTAGACGATCTGCGTCTCCATGTGTGACCCGTCACAGTTTGTATTCTATACATGCGATTGTGCAGGCGCATACGGAGAAGCTAACATGACGCATTTGACCGATCTGCCCACGAAAAATTTGCCATCGGATTCCGTTCGCATAATTCGTACAATACGGCGTCCTACCTATCCAGCCTAGATATCGTTTATGGCGATGACGAAACAACAAAACGAGGAAATCGATGTTTACGAAAATGGGACGAGAAGAGTGTGTGAGTTTCAGCAGGAAGCCGATGGGGAGTCGGTTACACGTGAAACAAACGGATGGAACGGGTCCTAGTTTCTAGTTGTTTCCAGCACTCGGCAACGTTCTATTAACTGACTAGTCTGTATGTATTGTGGTTACAATGTTATGATCTTATGAGGTCTCATTCAACTAGCCAGCCTTTTTCAGAACATTATCGCCAAGCCGACCTTTCTGTGCTGGCACTGAGGATGGTCACTGCCAGGGTGCTTGTCGTCCTCAGTGGTTCTTTTTCGTCCCAAATTGAGACGGGACTGACATTAACGTGATCTCCGAGTCACGAGGGATACACAGTCCCTAATGTTGAGAGCCATGTTTTTACACCAAATATACCGTACCTGCCCGGTCCGGGTATTGAACTCAGGCGGATGTGCTAATCACTACACTATCGCGCCCCCCGCTTTCGCTAATGAAGAAAGCGGAGGCGCTCTGTGTGGATGGTAGAATGAGAAGCCGTAGACCAAGATTGAGATCGAAGGACCGTGTGTAAATCACTCGAGATTCCTGCACTCGCCGAATTCTGTATGTGTCCTTGTCCTGGGACCACAGGCTTCTGAACTACCATTTGGGCGATGTATTTTAAAAAGCATGAAGGAAATTATTTTGAGTTTTTTTCTTTTTTCAGTCGATTAAGGTATTGGTGACACATTCTCGTTTTCCATTGTCATGTCCGACATGAGTTGATCCATAGTACTGACTGTCACACTTAAAACACATTTTTCTAAATATACCGCTTTCCCCAAATACGAACCCCAAACAAAAATAAATATCAACCACGCTATGGGCCTATGCCTCTGGACTTAAACATGGACCTTTCCGTGACTACCCCTCTTACTTTATGTCTTCCTTTTCTTCTTTCATCACTTGAGACCATATTCTCAATTGCTTCTCCTTCTCTCTTGCTTCGCCGACTCCTCTTAGTGTGCGCTATAGACGCATATCGCGTAAGATCAAGGGGAATGTGCTTTGCTCATGCGTGACCCCGATATATACCTAGATACTATGGCAGGTCTATCACAGAAAAGCAAGAGGGGTGATATAGGTTTGTAAAAAGAACTGGATGAGAAGAATTGCGGGAGCGAAAAGAACTGAGAAGAATGGAGGATCTGATAGAAAGGAAGTTGGCATAAAAAAGGATTAAGGAGAAGCTGATGAGGAGTCGACTAAACTAGGCTGGACACGTGGCGAGAATGGGAGTAGAACGATTGATAAAGAAAGTAGACGCCCGGAGAGTGGATCGGAGAACAGAGGCGCGGGGACGACCTAGACTGCGATGGGAAGACTGTGTAAAGAGAGATTTTGAAGGGTTGGGAGAGGAGTGGAGAACGAGAGCGAAAGATAGAGGCGAATGGAGGTGGTCGGTGGAGAGAGCAGTGCAAGATCAGTGAGGCAAACGAAAAAGATCATAGAAATGGAGGATCAGAATGGAGGTCACCCTCACCCCTGGCAGACAGGGGAACAACATGAGAAAAACAATAATAACCATGTTCACTCATGTTCGATTTATCCGGAAGCGATCGCTGCCGGGCCATCGGATGCCTGCCATCCTATAATTAGAGACAGGAGAAAATAATATTATATACACAAATATTCGATCGCTACCAACATGCCCTATTAAACGCAAACAAATGTGTGATTAGCACCTATAAATTTTGGGCTCATGGATGCATGACCACAACTGTTCAAGCAAAACAAGTTTTATTGAAAATTATATAACATCTGTCAATAACTGTTTCATGTATTGACATAACAATTAATTAAGTATTCCTAATTTTCAATAGGTACATGTCAACATCAACAACATTGCATTACAGTAACTGTGTAGCATTTGCGGCGAGCGGTCAGCAGGGAAGCATACGGGCACACGTTCACTCACTCAGTCGTACTAATGATAAGTCGGGTTATACGTTTTCACAGTTTATTATATGCGGAAAACCCTACCAACACAAAAACTAATACACAATATACGGCTATGTCTGCTAAATACTACCCAGTTATAAATGTCAGAACGCTAGGTTCAGACGGCGGCGGCTATTACAGCAACCGAATTGTAACCGATATATATTCTAAATGTCAGAACGATAGGTTCAGACGGCGGCGGCTATTACAGCAACCGAATTGTAACCGATGTATTCTAAATGTCAGAACGATAAGTTCAGACGGCGGCGGCTTATATACAGTAACCGAATTATAGGTGTCAGAACGATAAGTCAGACGGCGGCAGCTTATATACAGCAACCGAATTATAGGTGTCAGAACGATAAGTCAGACGGCGGCGGCTTAAATACAGCAACCGAATTATAGGTGTCAGAACGATAAGTCAGACGGCGGTGGCTTAAATACAGCAACCGAATTATAGGTGTCAGAACGATAAGTCAGGCTATAAGATCCTGTCATTAGTAACTCTGTAACCATAACTATGTGTTGATTGGTAATTGCTGGTTTGGTGGAGGGAATTGGTTAATTTGTAATTGCTAGAATTGTTGGGTTCGGATTGTTATTGTTGGTTTCTGACTGTCAACTGCCTGCCCAGTGTCATTAGTAAATTGCATAATGTAAACTGTGTATTGTTTGCTCGCATATAGGTAGTTAAAGTGACATTAGTAAACTGACCAATCACGCCGGGGATGGACACAGCGAATGGAACGCAGCAACAGTTACAGATAGCTGGCTGTAGGATGTTTCAAATTACTTCTAGTTTCCTGGCGGGATGGTCTTAGTCGCTACATCAATCATTATCTGACAGTGTATGGAACACGATTGTGTCTGGACACAGATAATATTTCCCTGTTGGTAATTACTGTGTGTTCAATAAATTCATAAGGTGCATATATGCCAGGAACGGAAGAGTACATATTAGGAAGTACATATTTCACTTGCCGATGTGCAAGACATTGTTTGTCTTAAGGTGTGACTAAGGAGTGTTGAATTGTTGTGTGGATTTGTATATATAGGGACTGAGGGTTTTGGGATGAAATATAATAAGAGCCGAGAATATAGAACGGCGGAGATGTATGAACGAACACTACAATAAAGCCTACGTGTAGGTCGAATCTGATCTTATATGTTATTAATGTAAGTTCTTTGTTAGTCATGTTCTTGGGCTAACCTGAACGAAGTAGGGTGAATATCTGAACATGACTGCAAGGACTTCTACAAGACGGCGGCGGCTTATATACAGCAACCGAATTATAGGTGTCAGAACGATAAGTCAGACGGCGGCGGCTTAAATACAGCAACCGAATTATAGGTGTCATAACGATAAGTCAGACGGCGGCGGCTTATATACAGCAACCGAGTTACTCACCGAGTCTGCGAATAACTGATTGTCATGGGTGTACTGCGATAGTCTTTTAGTACTTCTCGCAGGGCGCTCGGTGACAATGCTTCACGAGAAACGTTCCTCCGGCAGTGTGCCCCTGTAGTCGCCCCCTACGACACTGGCCTGTGTTGCACACAGCTCCAGCCTGCATCTTCGGGCCTATTCTAACAAACAGCTCCCTCGCAGTGTCTGGCTGCATCCCCCAACAGCCAGCCCTCGAAGTGTTTGGCTGCGTCTCCTGACAGCCAGCCCTGATCCTCATTAAAGCCCCTCTTATATACAGCTAAATATGTAGCCTTGGGACAGACGCAGTCCCTTGATTATGTCATTTCCAAAGTCTAGGGTTCTCTAGAAATATCGGCAGGGTGCCAGTGAACTTACAGTACCCTTTTAAACAAATTAAGGCCCTCTGTGTAGGGCTCTTGCCTCCCCAAAACCAGATGGCCTCAAATGTAAACAAACCCCCCACCTCAGCTATATAGCCATTTGCATATAAATTGGCTTTTCGGAGCACTACAACATTCAGTAATTAAGAATATGTTATACTATGTGTGTTATTGTTCTAAATTATCTACAACGGTATAAAGAAAACAAGAAAACACGAACTATTTAGGCCTACTCGAAATTATTTTGTTGGTTAAAACGCATGCATTCATGATTTTGCGCGCCGTTACTCGTCCGTAATTAATCAAACGGCCGTGAAGGTGTAAATAGCATGACCTGTTTCTAAAGAATTCAAACACTTAAACGTCTGATCACTACATAGGCGGGTCCAGGGGGGCCAGTGGGCTGCACGTGGCCCCTAGACCTTTGGAATTTGGTCGCGCTATGCCTATAATAGGGTAGAATTATGTGCCCCTCTAGACCTTTTTGAAAGGGCACCGAAAATTGTTCAATAGCACCCCCCCCAGTCTTCCGATGTCATCAGTCCAACCGAGACATCGGATACGCTGAAATTACGGCGGCGCGGCGACAACAAAATTTCAACAGCACCCCACCCCCAGTCTTCCGATGTTATGGGCTCAGCACACTGTCAGTTTTCCCATTGGCGACCATGTTAATGTTTTGTGTGATTATAAAAAAACGTGACCTATAAAGTTTCAAGTTTCAACATATTCACTTGTGTTTAATTAGCAGAAGTAAAAAAAAAACGATTGATGAATCACCCTGCTGCAATGTTATTGGTTCATTTTCATTCAGATTTTCAAATTGAGGCTTAACTACTGGCATACGCACCCCACCCCCCTTATAAGACATGTGTTCCGTCACTGTGATTTTGACTTGCAGACTGATGAGAAATCTGTAATATCCAAAAACGGTTTGTCCCATTCAACTGTAGTTTTGCCATACACGTATTTTCAGTAATTGTTTCAAGATATTTGAAGTAAAACGCATCCTCCGACATTGTGCAATGACTATAGCGTGCTTTCGTTGCCAGGCTCTCTACTTGGGCTCAGCACACTGTCAGTTTTCCCATTGGCGACCATGTTAATGTTTTGTGTGATTATAAGAAAACGTGACCTATAAAGTTTCTTAAACTTCCCACCTGCTGTTATTATCATCTCATTGACATGCTGGTCGATTTTAGTCAAAATCTAATATCTCTAGCTCTTGCCAAATGCCTGTATGTATGACACCCGTCAATATTTACAAATGCATGCAGGCAGTAATCCGGCTAAAGTGTCAACTAGCCAAATTGCTGCCAGATACCCTTCCGCTTAGTAAAATCAGCTAAAAAGACACCATTTTACTGTCAACAGCTGCTACAATCACATCTAGAAATCTGACTACTCAAATGCACTTATGTCAGAGCAAGTGAACATTGTAAAAAATCATTTCTCAAAAATATAATGCACTTTTTTTCATCTGTAATCAAGCAGGAAGTTCAACAGTGTGCTGACCCCTTATGATTCGAACAGCGCGACGCCGGAGTCATGCTGAAGCTCCGGCTCAGACCATCCAATATGAATTTGGTTCGGCCGCCTGTGAAGGTTTTCGTGCCCTTCCTAGACTACCCTCTGTGGACCAGCTCATTCATTATTAACAACGTTACAGGGGGGGGCTCAAATACCCCTACTGAGTAGGAATACACTAAAGATAGTTCCGATTCACGCAACATGTCGTCGCCTTGGTCATCTTTCTAGTTATCACTTTTCCCAACACACCCTCCCCTCGTCATGGGTAAAAAGAAACGATGATCGCTGACAAGCCAATACACATAGACCGTATTACTACATCAACAGAATTAATTAAGATACCCGTATTGCAACCACAGTGCAGTGTAAATGCGATGTCCATAATGTTTTTTTTCTCCGATTTAAGCAATAATTAGGCTGACACTCGTCTTCATTCTAATAAATTCTCAAATAACCTTCCCTTTCGTGGCTCAACAAATCCCATTTTTATATTAATGTTATATATTATTATATTATTATTGCGAAATTGTCAGTATGCGTGTTGCGTTCGACGTCGAAATTTCCAACGTTGCGAACCTTAGCTAAGATCCAAGGGCCGAAATCACCGCGAATTCGCCGTGGGCCGAAATCTCTTGTATCCGCGGTAATGGACGAATGCAATGACTTCGATGGGGCTGACGATGGAGCTGGATTTCTGTATCGTACAATGTGTAAGGATCCTGTTTCGTGTGTGTAGGAAATTACCGACCATTCGGATTTAACGTAAATATAACGTTTGATTAAGATTTGTTCACAGATGCTTAAAATTGCATCTGTTGTCCTATTATCGCCCTACAAAGTAGAATCAAGATTGCACGGTGGTCGGTGCAGTTTGAATCAAAACATGTTGTTGTAAACGTTGGCGTGTCTTTGTAAGTTCGTTATATGGGCTGGAGAATCCAATCACGCCTCAAAGTACACACAAGCACACGAATCGTGTACTCTGTATACAAAAATCAGGCCTTGACATTAAGGTTTTGTAGTCACTCGCCCAGGCCCTGTAGACAGTGGTGGATCTGTTTGTACGAATAGCCATTACGCATTAATTGCAGTATGGCTGAATGCTTGCCTGAGAAGTCGAGATGGTGTTCGATTGAACAGGTCTGCCAGGGAGTAAAGTGTAAAGCACTTTGAGCAGTTCTATGGACTGGATACTGCAGCTATATAAGACAGAGGTGTCAAGTCTCACGGTTTATTCGTCTTACGGATTTTTGAGATTTACTCAGGCTCACGGCCGTGAGAGACGATGCTCACGGATTTCTGTAATTTTGTTATTTTCATTTGTTTTCAATCCTCGTTAACTTACAACGCGTATTCGGATATAGCGCGGTCGGCCGTGGATCCCGAATTTCTGCCAAATTGTCGCTATGCTATCCAACACTAACATTTCTATTACGCTAAATGCGACTCATAGATCACACCGTGCTTCACATGTCATTCCCCGCAGCGTTCTTGGCGCTGCGATGCGGGCTTGACGATTACTAGTTTTGGTGGCGGCGCCCCTGGTGGCATATTTTGAAACACCATAAGGCACCTCGCTTACGTCTCATTTCTTGGAATCTGACCATGTACATTCTACTGCGCTAGAAAATTATGGATGCTCCACAAGCAAAGAAGTGGAAAAATTATGCAGCTGTATTCCTGCCAGAACTGGTCCAACTATTCAACGGCATAATAACCAAGTCGAAGGCGAAGCGTATCAAGCATCACACCTGGTGCGCAGACGCCGCAGTGTGTTTGCGTGATGTAAAGGTCGTGACGTCTGGCGTACATGATGTTCACAAACATATCAAGTCAAAATTGCATGACAGGCAACTGAAGTCAGCTCGACAAGACGCACCGATGACTTCTTTTTTCAAGGCGAGCGCGGTCACTCCTGATTCGACCACAAAATCTGTGGTGATATCGCATATTTTGTGGCGGAGCACAACCTCCCAGCAGCCGTCGCCGACCATTTCACCGAACTGTTGCCCGGACAATGCGATCGCGAAGTCCTTTGTTCTTTAAGAGCAAACGGACGAAGACCATGCACGTTATCAAACGATGCTTGGCAACTGAGATGAAGCGGCTCGTCATCCTGGTCCGATTCTTCAGCGACGGGGCGACACGCACACGCCTGCTGGACATGCCAGTGTGCAACGGCGGCACAAGCAAGGAAATCTTTGGTGTTTTGGATGGAGTTTTTAGGTAACTGTTTACATTTATCATATATGCTGTTTTATTGACTGCTCAAAAACCATTTCAAAATTGACAAAAATCTTATCGACGGAGAGACCCTTAAAGACGAATTCGAAGACCTCCAGCTGATGTAGGACGACATCCTCAGCACGCAGGTCGGGGGTCAGGCACGTCGTCTCGACTCTATCTGGGCTGATGTGATGGCATTGAAGACGGCTCTACAGCAACGGCTCTTTCCCTGCCTGGCTCGCCTGTTGCAGGCCCTGCTCAGTCTGCCACACAGCAACGCAGACTCTGAGAGAGTGTACTCGGTGATTCGCAAGATCCACATTGAGGCACGCAAGAGCTTGCACGCGCACACAATTACTGCTTTCATGCAATGCACTTGCTTTGACGTGACGCCACAGATGCTGCGCGAGGCCATGTGGGCATCCCACCAGTACAACCTCACCCCACACTGCCCCCAGGCGCCCAGTAAATTGGCCAATGTAGTGCACACTCACTTTACTTGTTTTGTACTGTTTTAGGTGTTTTTGCGCTAAATTTGTAAAGATTTTCTGCTTATCTCAAGGATATCTGATTCGGATCTCACTGGTAACATATATTCAGAGTTGACACCTCTGATATAAGAACTTACCTTTTTAATTTCTTCCACACAAGACATCATGCACAAAATATATAATTTGTTATGCATTTATGGACGCATAAACCCTGATGAACATACATAAAGCAGACCTGCCTACCATTCCGGATTGTCCGGAATCATTCCGGAAACACACCTCAAATTACGGTATTACGGCGAGGGATGAAAATATTACGGATTCTTTCTTTATCACAATGATTGTCAATAATTTCCGTGCTCCTCAAATTTAGCTTCCACTATATTTAACAGGCGGCAGCATATATACGCAGCTTGTTGTGACATGGTTTTTCATTCGCTGCTTCTGGTCGTAATCTGACCAATAGGAAACAGCGTTACAAGAAATTCACATTTCCGTGCTCTAACAAAAAGAAGTCACGTGGCACTAAATGATGGTGGAAATAGAAATGGCACATTGCTTAAAGACAGTAAAACAGTTATAGTCAATGTAAATTAGCTATAACAATAGTGTATAGACGCATTTACATTAGAGTTATGCTTCTTCACTTTTTATTTCCACCATTGCTGGTTATGAATCTTACTTGTTAACTGGACGCTTCAAAACACCTCACAGTTTATTAGAGACAATTATGTTTTGGGTACAACTATCATCATAGTGACAGTATTAAAGTATTACTGACAGTGGTGTTCTTTTCCTGACAATATCTGACACGGTTCTGAACTATTACTGACAGCAGGCCTATATTCCTGTAAATCAGTGTACATGGGAATACGGATTAGTGACAGGAAGTTTTTTTGGGGTAGGCAGGTCCGATAAAGTCTTTTAATGTAATGTAGCTGAAATCTACTAAGGCCATGTCCAGTCAGATTGTGTAACCTATACGCATAAGAATGAAAATGGAAAGCGTGCTGTCTAGGCAGTGTGGCTGTTGCAGAGAGATAAAATGGCATAAAAAAACTGGGTGCTGGTTGTGTTAGGTAGGCGGTCGCTCTAGAGGGGTTGTTTAAACACTTAATATAGTAGGAATCTGGTCATTGTTGACGGGGGAGCATTGGTGTGGGGCCACTCAAGAGGACGACTACTGTATTGTTATTGTTAGATCCCGGATCTAGATAATTGCTGCTCCCTGTCTAACATAATGAAATCTCAAAAATGCATAAATGTGATGCATATTTTATTTTGTACCACAGAACACATAATATGTTTTAGATATAACACCACTGCACCTACTGACTCCTCACCGCAGAGCTTTGCTTTGCATGGGAATTATATTATCTTCCCATCTGGTCATGATTGTAACCTGTCCTTAGGGTCAGATCGTGACCTGTCCAGTACATTATGATTAGAACATTCACCAGGCATGTTTTGTTGTATTTGCAGTGGATCGCGATCCGAATAAGCGGCGCGTGAAGCCAGTTCAGCCACATCTCCTTCAGCTCGACTTCGCAGGTCTTGATGATAGCTCGGACGACAGCGACTTCCAAATACCCAACGGACACGGTATATTTCAGTTAGACAACAATCTGGAACACTGAGCTACCAATACATTACCACAATCACCCCCACAGCCCCCATCCTAGTAGCCCCTCGAGGTGTGAGAATTGAGTGCGAGTAATTATAATAATACACTTCTTATGTAATGCCCCATACAAATGTTCTTGGGCGCTGTGCAAAGGTTATTATAAGTATATTAATAAGTAATAATAACATATAAAACCAAATATATTTATAGATAGTAATGTGCTAAGATATGCAATCAATACTACTAAATAAGACCAATTATAATTATTGTCTTCAAAAATAATAATAAATAAACACATGTATGCAAGCTATTAAAATACTAACAATAGATTCATTATATAATAAATTAATTTAAATAAATATATGAATAATTAATTATGATTGTTGAATGTTAAAATAACTTGCAGTAGCCCCCCCCTCGAGGTGTGAGAATTGAGTGCCAGTAGCTCACAGGTCAGAATGCTTTTGGTCACTACTCCTCTTTCTAGATATTTTTCCTGAAAGGTAACTGTAGGTGGAGTTAATAATTTGAAGCCCAATAAAACTGTCACACATCAGTCATGTGGTGTGGAAAGCTCACTGTTAGATACACTACGTAAAGTTTGTTTGAGGTTAGCAAAAAACTACTTAAATCAGCTAATTTCATAAACAAAATTGGTATACAATTCTCCACTTAAGGAGTATACAATTATATATTTCATGTTTTGTTCTTAATACTCATTGGCTACATCCTTATAAAGTCAGTGGAACACTTGCAGAACTAACTTGAGATGTCAGCAATATTCAACATTAAGATTGGGGGGGGGTCAAAAGATCATAGTATGAAAAAATTATACTTTTTAAAAGCATGTACACATTGGGGGGGTCCATGTTTCATTGTGATATAATGTGGGTCCAAATACATAAACCTTTTAAAAGAGAATAAAACTGTCATATGTTGGCCTCTCACTAATCACGTAGGTGGGGGGTCCATATTTCGCTATGATATTTAGACCTGTGGGTCCAAATATGTTATAGATTTTTTTAAAAAGGCTACACCTTTGGGCACTCACTATTCTCATATTTGGACCCACGGGTCCAAATATCATAGTGACATATGGACCCCCTCCCATAAGATTAGTGAGAGCCAAATATTTGTACCCCTTTTTAACAAGTTTAATATATTTGGATTTGAACCCACAGGTCCAAATATCATTGCACAATATGGACCCCCAACCTGTTTAGTGAGTGCTCAAATAAGATATCCTTGTATGAAGGGTCCAAGTATCATAATACGACTGTCCCGCAGGTCCAAATTTCATATGATATTTGAACCCAGGAATTATATTTAAAAATATGTTTAAAAAAATTAAAATGTATAGCCCAAAAAGCAGGGAAATCCTTGACTTTGTACATGTTGCTTGACATTTGGGAGGGTGGGTCTATATATGATATTTGGACCCGTGGGTCCAAATATCACCGGGTCCAAATTTCATGTGGCAGTGCCTGGGTTAACGCAAGGTGTTCCGTGCACTGCCTTTCAACCGGACATTCCGTTCAATCGTGACAGTTAGTCAACCCAGTTTAGCCAGTAATCCTACAAACCAGTAGCTTGCTATGTTTACATACAACTTGTTTGCATGAAGCAAGACTCAATTTTGCTAGGTCCTGCATGATAATAGATAACCCAACAAGTCACATGTTGTAAGTTCAGAGAAAAACGCGACAAACAATCACAGGCAAGAACTGTGTGGTGCATAGAGGTGAGGGCTTCGGACCGTGGCATGTCGGAAAGGTCACATTGTCATAATTTGTATTTCCAAATGTGGATAGTTGAAATATTAGAAATACAACAATGCTAAAAAAAATTGAAGTATGCAGAGTGATGAATGCAAATAGTGACAAGTAATAACTAATATCCTATCAATGTGTATAATTTTGAGGAGGCTCGAGAGGAAACTTTGAACGATATGTCAAAAAAGCCACTTTAGTTTCGTCGTCAACTTCACATAAAATGTAACATAGTTACCTTCATACGTAATCAATATCCATGATTAATTCATTAAAATAACCTATGTTTTTTATGTATTGATCATTGTGTCGAGTTGAGCATTAAGTGTTAAACAACAGAAGATTATGAACAAAGCTAATAGCCCACTCCCATGGGTTCAGCCCAGTGCCTAGAGCGTTGGACTCTCAATCGAACCTGGTTTTGAATCCTTTCGCTGCCATTTTAAACCATGGGCAAGTTAGTTTGCTCAACATTGCTCCAGTTCACTCCGCAGAATGAATAGGCATAGACAGTTGTGGATATTTGTGTAGAAATAGTCTTTGAGCAGTAATTGCAGCATGGCTGAATGCTTCCCAGAACAAGTTGCAATGCGTTCGATTGTCTGCCTGTGAAGTGTAAAGGCCCAGGCTACTGTTTGGTACAAATGTCATCAATTTGCCATTCCTCGTGATGGCAAATAGGTTTTACACTTGTTTACCACATGTGTCATTATTTTTTAATTTTATGGGGTTTATCTTTTTGATTGATATGCTAGGTCTTTTGAAATTTGCATTCACATCTAGCTAGGTTATGACATTACAATTGCTTTGTTAGAGGTATATATTTATTTTATTTCTGGGACGTATTTAAGGAAGGAACCAAACCAGGGTGGGTGAAAACACACTAGGAAATAGTAGGATATCTATCTGCCCCAGAGGAGGAAAATTAACCAGGGGGAATAAATTGCCACACCAGCAGAGCTATATGGGAGCTACACGTTATTATATCAGCAACAGGATTGGGACTAAATACACACCAACTGGTATTTGTATTTAAATATACCTATTTTACATATATATGACTCTTCAAGAAGCCTGTATTTCATGTTCGTGTGTATATATATATATATCAAATACAGCCACTTGTGTTTAATGAATGTGAAGTGCCTAAACAACCAAGTTTTATTATCTTAAATATTCAAATGCATAACCATCCAACCTACTCCACTTCTTCAACACTTAATGTCAACATTTCTACAGATGCTCACCATATTGTACACCATATGGCTGCATTTTTGTATTTGATCAAGCATATAAATTTGTATCGGAGATGGGTGTAATGGTCCTTACCTCAGTAATCATAATTGTGTTAAATCTTCCTCAGTAATATTATTGTACATAAAAATCGTCATAAGTAATCATAATTGTATGTTATCCTCGGTAATCATAAATGTGTGTAATGTTCCTCAGTAACTGTGATTGTGTGTAAATGTAATCATCCTCAGGAATTGTATTTGTATGTAATTGTCCTCAGTATTCATAACTGTATGTAATCATCCCAAGTAATCTTTGTAGCATAAAGTACTGCAGTTGTAAAATTACGCAGTTCCTGGAAATGAACGTTTGCCATGTCATATATAATATATTCATATTAACGCTTGAAGATCTCGATTAGATTCATATTTAGGCAATTCTTTTGTTTAACTGGCCTATGTTATAAGCAGCATCCGCTGGGTAGATACTCCCCTGGGTTGAAGCATAGGTTTGAGACTTAGGGTCAATAGGATGAAACTAGTTTCGGCCATTTAAGTAAAATATTACACTTTTTTTAGAATAAGGCAAACTATTTCCTTACACAGGGAACTTTTGTTTCCCGGCATGCACATTTAAAGGCTGGAACTGCACTATTTAACACCTGAGGTATTTTATGCTACAACCTTATTGTGTGTAATCGTTGACAATTCTGAGTAATCCATTAAATTTTTTTAAAGGCAAAGTAACCATAATTGTACAAAGTAATTGTAATCATTCTTACAATCGTCATTACAAGTTTCTTACAAGTGCATATATTTACGTTGTTCTTGTCCCAACTCTCCTGTGCAATGGAAACCAGCTGATATGGGTCAGTTCCATTGAAAACATTTTGATTTGTAGTTGCACGCATCATATTTGTATTTGACATTTTAAAACGCAATGCATGTATATGAAATGTAAGTAATAAATGCTTTGTATGTTACATTTTAAATGAACATATGTATATTTGAAATATAAAATACGACATATTTTTATTTGATATATATGTAAATGCATTATATAATTTGCATTTGAAATTTGAAACTCAATGTATTTGAAAAGGAAAAATATGTTTGATCCAAACCATGAATTCAACAGGTTCTGATGAAGATGATGACGCCTCTTCACAGGAGAAGTCAAGTCTTGAATCGGGGACCGACCTGGATGCATCCTCGGAAGGGGAAGATGTGGGAACAACAGGGAAGATGGAAGGAGAAGGAATCTCTATGGGAGAACTGATACAACAGGCAAAAATGCAGTCACTGTTTGAGTCAAAAGTATGTTGCATCATTTGTTTTTCTTAAAACGACCTTAGCTGCGTAAAGAGTTTAAAGACATTCATGGTTGGTACTGTCTATCCTTGTTTTACGGTCACTTCGGTAATACAGCCACCTCTCAATTAAGGTCACCCTAGGATCATCGCAAATCATTTCTGTACCAGTAAAATATAGGAAATTAGTCTTGCTAATACGGTCACCTTGCCAGTCAGGACACTTGCCCAGTCCCAAGGGTGACCATAACAGTGAGGTTGATGGTGATTTGAGCTTCTAAACCCAGACTTCAAATAATGTTTGCATATTTATTTGTTGACCGTTTCCTTGTCATTCAAGTGATTTTTATCTGGTTGCAAAAATGTTATAATTATTTCCATTTATATTTGTGTTTGAAATGTACTCAATGTGTTGTTAAGTATTATAGTTATTAGTGTAGGTTCAAATGTACTCAGTGTGTTGTTAAGTATTATAGTTATTAGTGTAGGTTCAAATGTACTCAGTGTGTTGTTAAGTATTATAGTTATTAGTGTAGGTTCAAATGCTAATCATTATGTAAGAATTATGTTAGACTGGACCAATTTCAATATACAGCAGGAATGATTCAGCCCTTCCAGAACTAGGCAGCACTACTTGGAAATGTACTTAAGTATCAGTACAAGTATTTTTCATTGATAGAGAAAGTACTTGAGTACCAGTGCACCATGGTTTTTAGAGAAGTTCTGTAAAGTCAAGTACAAGTACATTTTAAAAGTACTGAAATACAAGTACTTTTGGTGGAGTTAACCCATTTGTATTAGGCAGTTGGAACTGGGTAGTAAGATTAAAGTGCAGGTCTGTATGTTATTGTTTGTGAGAAAGCACTCTGAGTATTGTGAGAGGAAAGTTTGAAATGAAATATGTTATCAAATATTCAAACAATTTTGAAAACAATAATATATCCCTGATTCTGGTACATATCTACCGAGGTAGTTCATCATACAAGTGCTTTAGTACCAACATTGACAGCAGAGCTGGTACAAGTACATTTATTTTGTACTTGAGTAAAAGTATAAAATGCACTTGAAGTGCAAGTAAAATTTAAATGGACTTGAAATCCTTAAACTTAAAAAGTACTTTAATCACATATATATATATATATATGATTAAAGTACTTCAAATAATGAAATAAATATATATATATATATATCATAAAATGGCTGAAACAAGTATTTTGTACAGACACCGGGTGCTCTCAGATACCTGGTGGTCATTCAAATTCATGCCAGAGAATCGGCTATTTGTAAAATATGACAGCATAATGTACCAATATGGATCATACCTTTGGAATATGTCCACATCGAAATATCAGATACTTCTTTACATCTAGAAAAGTACACGTGTAGTTGTACTACACATAAAATGTGTGCTTTGTTACATCAAGAAAAGTACACACAATTGTACTTCATTACAAATGTAAGTACATCTGTGAAATTGTACTTCGCTGCTCAAGTAAAGTAAAATGTTCGACTTAAATAAAGTAAAAAAGTACAAGTGCAGTGAAACCTCACCACTAAGGTCAGCATCGGGACTGGGCAAGGTGACCTGAATGGCAAGGTGACCTGAATGGCAAGGTGACCTGAATGGCAAGGTGACCTGAATGGCAAGGTGACATGAATGGCAAGGTGACCTGAATGGCAAGGTGACATGAATGGTGAGGTGACCTGAATGGCGAGGTGACCTGAATGGCAAGGTGACCTGAATGGCAAGGTGACCGTATTAGTGGCACTTATTCTTCCCATATTTTATTGTAACAGAAATAATTTGACACTGTCCCTGGGTGACCTCAATTACGAGGTGGCTGCATTACCGAGGTGACCATAAAGCGAGGTCCGACTGTACTTCATTACATGTACCAAGTTATTAGCAACTCGGATTGAGAGTTGATAGAACAACATATTGCATATGTTGTAGGATTGATCATTAAAAGGAGGCCGTGTGTTCCTTGTTTTTCATGTATTAATTAATATAATGTTCTTAAGACTATACTAACTATGTTGAGGGTATACTGCCCACCAAATTTTTTTGTCCGGCTACATGCTCAAATAGTAAACAAAACGTACAGTTTCAAAACAAGCACTATTAGCAATACAGCAGAGTTGGGCTGCAAGGTTTGATGTTCAGCTATCCCACCGTCTACACAGCAGACTTCCTCTTACAAATTAGTGAGGTGAAGCCAACTGCAGTTATCTGATTGAATTAATTCAAAATGCACAAGTGGATTGTATGTGGCCTTTGTACAGGGAAATTTACAGTACTTGACTGCTGATAAGTATACTTACTATTCAGCTGTTCGGTGAAGCTTGAAGCCATTACCCAAACAGTAGACTTGCCAGGTCATTCCAGGCCAACACGCTTTGTTATTTCAGTGAATTGAAGCTATGAGGTTCTCAGTTGCCCAGGTTTCAATGAAAATATTCCTAAACATGCCATTTGTTGAGTTGTGCAGAGTGCCATGTCTCGACTACAGATAGTTTTGGAGATATCGTCAACTGAAGAGTGTTCTATTCCATATTCACACCCGTAAATCACGTTTTACGTTTTTTGCCATGTTTAGAACATAATGTAGTAACTGGAACCGAGGCTTTCACAATACGCCTTCAAAAATTATGTAACTGTAGCCATTGTCAAATTACAGTCGTCCCCAAAATGAGGACAGTACAAGTGTGATATGGGATATTGGCCCTAAAACAGGTAAGAGATGGGAGATTGGCCCTAAAATAGGTAGCATATGAAATGTTGGCCCTAAAACAGGTGTGATATGGGAGGTTGGCCCTAAAACAAACGGGGGATGGGAAGTTGGTCCCAAAACAGGTGGGAGATCGGATGTTGCCACGAAAAAAGATGGGAGATTGGATGTTGGCCTGAAAACAGGTGGGAGATGGGATGCTGGCCCCAAAACAGGTGGGAGATGAGATGTTGGCCCAAAAACAGGTGGGAGATGGGTGGTTGATCCAGAAAACAGGCGGGATATGAGAGATTGGCCCTAAAACAGGTGGGATATGAGAGGTTGGCCCTAAAACAGGTGGGGGGTTGGCCGCAAAACATGTGTGTGATGGGATACTTGCCTTTAAACATGTGATGTGGGACATTTGCACTAAAACAGGTATGAGATAGGAGGTTGGCCCTAACTAGGTGGGGTATGTGAGGTTGGTCCTAACTAGGTGGGGTATGTGAGGTTGGCCCTAACTAGGTGGGGTATGTGAGGTTGGCCCTAACTAGGTGGGGTATGGGAGGTTGGCCCTAACTAGGTGGGGTATGTGAGGTTGGCCCTAACTAGGTGGGGTATGGGAGGTTGGCCCTAACTAGGTGGGGTATGAGAGGTTGGCCCTAACTAGGTGGGGTATGAGAGGTTGGCCCAGAAATAAAACAGACGGTAGGTTGGTCCTAAACATGTAAGATATGTGACACTGCGACACACACACACACACACACACATACACACATTTGAGTATATTCCATGGCCCAGAATGCAGCAGTGACCACTGTTGACATTGCAGGCTCCGTCAGAAGACACGGGAGTCAGTTCTGTGTCGTCACGCAAGGTGAAGGTCCTCATCTGTTGTGTCTGTCTGGGCGATGTCAGGTGAGCACCATCGTCATTGTTAGGGTTATAAATGATTCGTCGATGTATTGATATATCATGATACACTCTCTTCAAAATGATAATCGATACGCGACACAGCTTGTCGATGCATCGCCAAAGTATTTAAAATTGACACGCCCCATTTCACTTTGGATGAACAAACAAAACTGTTTGTACAGGAGTTATTTTGAGTTTTGCAATAAAAAGGTTACAAGGTAACATTTACCTTTTTATATCTACTATCGTCAAGGGAAAAGTTTAAAAAATCTTGTTTAATTATGTACATTGCGCCATTGTGAAACCTTGTCTCTGCCTCAACCTCTTACATATCAATTTACCCAGAGAAACACTGTTTAACAGCCATTGCAGCCAATGTCATTAATATATGTATATATTTTTTTTAATATATTTATCCGTGGAAACTTGTGAAAATGCCCTTGTTCTTCCTGTTGGAAAAAACAAAAATGTTCAGATATTCTTCAAGGCTAAACCTGGCCTGTACAGAGTCGCCATCTGGTGAATGAATGACACACCACCATATCATGAAGCTGGCAGAATTATACTTGGAGTGATATACCTTTCAGAGGAACATATTTCTTAAAGTGATACATGAGAAAAATAATGATTTAATCATTCACAATGTTTTATAGATACTATTTTCTTATAATGAGTTTACATAGCTAGGGTGACTTATTTGTTACATTGCTGGTTGGTTGAAAACACCCAGAGTGTAACTATGCAGTTCTCAGTATTGAATGATATTTGACATTTAACAAAATTAGATTAATTTGTTTAGATTGCCACTAACGTGAGTAAATTCTTGATGTTCATTTTGAAGTTTTTTGTAGGTCAGTTTGATCATTATTCCACCATGGAACAGTTTTTTTTAAATAGCCCCATTTTTAAACCTTTTCTCAAAATGTCACTATGAAAGTTTGCTTGATATTTAGCAATAAATAAAAAATACTTAAGATGTTTCAACAAAGGTATAATTTCAAAGCTTGTAACCTGTGCAGTCCAAAAAGGTATAAAACTCTGTTTCATAATTTTGCAACGTAATCCCACATTGTCGTGGCTGGTCACGTGTTCTTGTGTGTTGTTTATGTGACGTTGTCTTGTGACAGTGAGGAAGAGGATGAGATTGTTGAGTGTGACGGCTGTGGAGTCTCTGTACATGAAGGTATGTGGCCACACATAGCGGGGGGTGGATACAAGGGGGTGGATAAACAGGGGTTTCGGCAGAAACCACATTGTAATATGAGCTACCCACTTGTGTTTTAAATTGTGATGTTGCAGTGTCATCTAACTATAAAGGTTTTCGTTGTAGATGGATCTCAGATTAAGACCCCTGGAAAGAACACTGTTTAAAACATTTATTTTTCATACCCGCCGTTGATTAAGAGTTTTTATTGATTAAGGGTTGTTACTGATTAAGGGTTCGTTTTGGATACTAAGCAGTTGTTCGCAGTGTAAGATGTTTTTTGTAACAGGTTTTTTTGCAATAAACACATTACCAGTCGGTACAATTCTTTCTTTGCCTCTATTTTTTATTGGTAATGTGGATTTATTGCACTGGTTAATTTGAAAATCCCTTTGCAAAAATACTGTGCAGTAGCATATCATAATTATATACTGTGCAGTAGTATATCATAATTATATACTGTGCAGTAGTATATCATAATTATACACTGTGCAGTAATATATCATAATTATATACTGTGCAGTAGTATATCATAATTACATACTGTGCAGTAGTATATCATAATTACATACTGTGCAGTAGTATATCATAATTACATACTGTGCAGTAGTATATCATAATTACATACTGTGCAGTAGTATATCATAATTACATACTGTGCAGTAGTATATCATAATTACATACTGTGCAGTAGTATATCATAATTATATACTGTGCAGTAGTATATCATAATTATATACTGTGCAGTAGTATATCATAATTATATACTGTGCAGTAGTATATCATAATTATATACTGTGCAGTAGTATATCATAATTATATACTGTGCAGTAGTATATCATAATTACATACTGTGCAGTAGTATATCATAATTATATATGTGAAAACATGTGAAGACAAACTGTGGTTTGTCTGGATAAATAAAAATAAAAAACATACAAGTTCAGCGGAAATTACACATTCCTGGTAATATAATATTGTTTTCATTTTTATCGCAAATAAAAAATTACTACAAAACATTTGATATATTTAATTATAAACAGTGCACCATGTCATAAAAATGGCTTGGTTTATATCAGTGTGTGAAAAGTGAAGCAAAAATACACGTTTTAAAAAGTTTGCGGTCAGGCTTGAATCGAGATCTCCCACACACGTGTTGGTAGTAAGACCGGATGTGCTGAGCCAACGCACTTAACCACTTGGCCACTCAGGATTGACGGAAAAACAGTTAACTGGATTCATGGTTGTGCTAAATTATACAGCTCTTCCTTCATACAATACTATGACATCATGTAACGTTACTTTCTGCAGTTGGAATCAATTTTTAGTCCTTTGGCCGAAGGTCCAAGGGACTATTGCCATCACTCTGCGTCCACCGTTAGCTGCCATATCTCAGAAACCGTTCAGCAACTTTTTCTCTAATTTTGCATAGACATATCTTAGGGCACTGCCACTTTGCACGAGAAATCTGTATTTGATTGAATCATTCTAAGGGCTCCCTAGGGCCTCCAAGGACCCCAAAACTGATGAAAATGTAACATTTTGCCTATTTTTTCAAAAACTGTTCAGCAATTTTTTTTCTAATTTTGCATATACATTTCATGTGGTAGTGTCACTTTACACAAGAAATCTGTATTTGATTGAATCATTCTAAGGGCACCTAATGACCCCCCAAAAAGGACCCCAAAACTGGTAAATTTTCACATTTTGTCAATTTTTTCAAAAACTCTTACGTAACTTTTTCTCTAATTTTGCATAGACATTTCATATGGTAGTGCCACTATACACAATAAATCTGTATTTGATTCAATCATTCTAAGGGCTCCAAATGTCCCCTAAAATGCTAATTATTTTTTAAGTAAATGCTCTACTGTAGTAGTAGCTCTAGCAGGCTTCCAGTCCTTTTGTTCAACTAATCCCTTTTCCCACAATATCTGTCACACCTCACTGTGGCTGGCTGGGTAAAGTGTGACTAATCTGTAATTGGTCACTGGCAGTAGCTTGTTTCAACAGACAGCATTAAGCCACTAGACCCATGTTAAACTGGACAGTTGCCTGTAGGTTTTAAACTGTCAAACAGTGAGTCTACCTTTTGCTCTCAAATAATCTGTCCTCTTAGTTTTACACATAAAGACATAATCTGGCATAACTTGATAAGTCTTTGTAGCAGCACATTTGTACTTCCAGTGCATCATTGCAACATAACATACATATTACATACTGTGTGCCACATTTGAATGTTGTGCATGTAATATTTCCATGCAATCCATTTGCATATATAATTTCAACAGCCGTTTTCTTCATTTTCACTTTTTGACCCCTACCATGTTCAATGCTCATATAATTTTTGAAAATGTGTAAAGCACGCTACCAAACCTTTACAAGGATGTAAGAAAACAATGTTACAATTTTTCTGACTTATCACTCATTTGGTCAGCCGGAGTCACATATAGACGTATTAGTCCAAAGGACTTCAGGGCCACTTGGCCCATTGTTTTGTTCTGTGTATGTACGTTTACTGATGTAGATTAATTTCCTCGGTCATAATCAAAACCATTTTTCTCAAAATGAGCTGAAGCGGCAAAGGTTTTTGCAGTTGGCTTGGTTATTATGACTAGGATTTTATATTACATTGAGATACCACACAATAACTCATTCTGATGCTTGTTTCGACTCAACATCTATCGTTGTAAATGTGCTGTGAATGAATTGAAATTGCACGTTGCACGACATTTGCGCCTCTGACATCACAATACCACATGTTCGCCTAGCTCATTAACTATCAACTTTCTGCAGGAATCGCGATAGAGATGGGTTTAAAATCTGATTTAACCCTGTAGCCGGTCAAGACCATTTCATCGGCCAATGGTACCTACTTTTTTAGTAACATTTTTAGTTTCCGTGTTAGGTAACCGATATTTGGTATCTTTGGATAGCTGACAGATTTTTAAAGATGGTGTATATTTATTCATGAGCAGATGATTGACAGCTAGTGACTGTCTAGCTGACAAGACGTGACCAAGTCGGTGGCAACATTTTTGTGGTTTTAATGCGCCCAAATGCTACGTACAATGTTACGCTTTGTGTACACATGACTAATTGAATTTAGCTGGTGTCTTGTTTTTAGTTCATTTTAAAATAAATTACCCGGTAGTGCATTTTTGAAACTGAAATGTCATAAGAAGATAATGATGATGCCATTGAAACTGTTTAATGATACATTGTTTTAATGAGTTTGCCATGAAGCATGTTGTTCTATGTTGCTATGATTACAGCGAATCACATGATGCATATTGTTGTAGGTTGCCATGGCATCAATGAATCACATAACATGTTGTTGTAGGTTGCTATAGTGGCAGTGAGTCACATGACACATGTTGTTGTAGATTGCTATGGCATCAGGGACAGTGAATTACATAACATGTTGTTGTAGGTTGCTATGGCATCAGTGAGTCGCAGTCAGTGGCGAGCACTACGTCGTCAGCAAGCACAGCTCCCTGGTTCTGTGACGCATGCAAAGCTGGAGTGACACCAGTGAGTCACTTTACACAGAGAACTTAGTCTAGGCTGTCTCTATGGTCATTAAAACATAGTTCCTCAGAAGGTTCTTTGTACACTCACTAGGTGGCATGTCATGTCTTAAAGGTGCCTCCTCAATATGATTTTTCGCTCGTCTCATTTCAAATTTATTTTGTGGAAAAGCAAACCTTTCTAGTGTCCACTAAGATAAGGTAAATTCCAATAATTCTTTAAATTGGAATTTTCACTTGAATGCACGATACGATTATTCTCTTGTATCTCTGTCGATATTGTCGAGTCTTTGCTCTCTCAAAAACCATGTGATCTTAAAATTCAGAAAGTCAGATGTCGGCCTGATAATTAGCGTTGCCAAATTACCAGATGTAACAACCAAAGTAAATTACCAGATGTAACAACCAAAGTAAATTACCAGACGTAACAACCAAAGTAAATTACCAGACGTAACAACCAAAGTAAATTCTTTCAACCGATCTATGCAGTTTATTTATTAAACTGAATGCAGACATTATTTAAACTACTGGCGTATTTAAACATTACATATTTGGACACCAAAGGACCATATTCATGATGAACTAAACAAATTGAGGAAGCAGCTTTAATTGTCTTGACAGGCCCTTGACGGCAATAATACTAGATGGTGCATCGTGGCGGACTGGACTCACTAACTTCAGTAATGTGGGTGGGTGGGAGAGGAGAGTGGTGTGGTGTGTGTGGTGTGTGTGGGGAGTGTGCCTTACATTAATTCATTATATTATGATTATAATGTGCCACATTATTGTGATTATCATTATTGTGACATTATCCGATGGCTTCCTTGATATGGCAAACTATTTGCCAACAATTCACACAGGCAACCAATATGTATGATGATCGTATGACATGTCTTTTGTAGTACTGTGAGTTGTGTCCAAATTCTGGTGGCATCTACAAGGAAACTGATGCCTCGAGGTAAGTAATGATGTAATGATAATTATTGCAAAATTATACACGTCTAAACCTGAGTAATCCAGGCTCAAAGGCACAACAAACCAGAATCATTTAATATGATATCATTAAGACTTACACACAAAAATCATGATCTGACTGAGATACCACTGACTGAATGACTGAGGATTTAGAGTGGAAATGTTATAGTTTCAGATGATTTTAAAACGATGGCAGTTCATTTCAGATTTTAGGCACAGAGAAAACTCATTCACCGAAGTGAAGCTTAATTTGAGGAACAAAAGTAAGAAAAATGAATTGTTTTGGAAGGCAGTACACAGATAAAATATATGCCGCTGTGATTGTCTTCAGTGAACACGAGTGCTTGAGTGAGTGCCAATTCTTGTAACTTAACTGCCATCTCTTGTTATTTATTTATTCCTCTGCTGTGTAGTAGTACAGTAGATGCAACGTCCCACACATAAACTCTTGCAGCCATTTTTTAGTCCTTTGGCCGAAGGTCCAAGGGACTATTGCCATCACTCTGCGTCCGCCGTCCGCCATTAGCTGCCGTATCTCAGAAACCGTTCAGCAACTTTTTCTCTAATTTTGCATAGACATATCTTAGGGCACTGCCACTATGCACGAAAAATCTGTATTTGATTGAATCATTTTAAGGGCTCCCTAGGGCCTCCAAGGACCCCAAAACTGGTAAAAATGTAACATTTGGCCTATTTTTTGAAAAACTGTTCTGCAACTTTTTTTCTAATTTTGCATAGATGTATCTTAGGGTGCTGCCACTATATACAAGAAATCTGTATTTGATTGAATCATTATAAGGGCACCTAAGGGGCCCCCAAAGTGCAAAAGGTTTACATTATCTAGTGATGTGGTTTTGATAAGGGCCCTTGAGACCACCCCCAACATTAGATGTTGGGGGTGGTCTCAAGGGCCCTTATCAAAACAAAACTCTACAGCCCAGTCCATAGAGACCGTGACTAATCTTTAATTGGGCACAGAGTAGACACACTTGACCCCTGTTAGACTGAACAGTTGCCTAACACTTTTAAACTGTATCTTCAAAACTATTGATTTTCTATAATTGCAAGTTGTGTTTATTTTGATGTTCATTTAATTATTATAAAATGGTGTGACTGTGGTGTCTATTGGTTAAAGATGTATTGTCTGTAGAAACCTGTAGGTGACAAACATAGAAAATTAATATTCTGTCACCTGTATGTGACAAACATAGAAAATTAATATTCTGGACAACTATAGAGTGAAATATCCTACACTTTATTGATATCAAATGCATTCTACTGTTCTGTTTACGCTTGCCATGCCTTGTGTAGACATGGTACTGTGTAAATCAATTGTATCAATATAGACTAATAATTACAGATTCACAATATAGTTGACACCTGAAACAACCAAATGTCAACCATTAGAAGAGTTGACATAGTTCCGCTATACACAAGCAAGAAATCTGTATTTGATTGAATCATTCTAGTGTCATCAGCATATAGTAGAACATACATTTTCTACATCATCATCACTAAGGTTGTTGTAAATTTAACCAGCTGCCATGTCAAGTCCGTTATAATTGTGACTAACAGTGTTCAAAATTATTCAGGTAAATAGCAAATAACAAAGGACACAAGTTTTCTCCTTGCCATACCTCTACACATGAGAAGAAGGCTGACACAGCCTGGCCCTCATTTATACATGATTTAGCATTTTTGTACATGTTGTATACAACTTTCAACACAATACCATTAATACAGCATGAAATTATCTTAGACCACAGGGAGGACCGGTCTACTAAATCAAATGCTTTCTTATAATCGATGAAGGCACAATAAAGCCTTTTGCGTCGAGACAAATACAATTCAACCAATACCCCTATTTGAACACTGCCTGTTCTTCACCTATTACATTCGCTTTGTTTAGGTATGTGGTCAGTCTGATGTTCTGAACAATCACTAAGGATTAATGAACACTTGTGCAGAATGTTACCCACTTGGCAGGTTTAATTGATCTATTCAGCAATGAGGACACTGCTTAGGCCTCACTCTGGACACTGTCACTCACAGTGTTGTGTATTGTCTTAGTTGGTGCATTGAGCTAATCTACTTGACCATGAATCAGTGGTGGCTCTGGTTGTGTATTACACCCAGCTGTGGAGCTAAGATTCTCTGCCTGCTATTGTTTGATGGAAACAGTGACTAATCTGTAATTGGTCACTGGCAGTAGCTTGTGTCAACAGACAGCATTATGCCACTAGACCCCTGTTAAACTGGACAGTTGCCTGTAGGTTTTAAACTGTGTCAAACAGTGAGTCTACCTTTTGCTCTCAGATAATCTGTCCTCTTAGTTTTACACATGAAGACATAATCTGGCATAACTTGATAAGTCTTTGTAGCAGCACATTTGTACTTCCAGTGTATCATTGCAACATATTACATACTGTGTGCCACATTTGAATGTTGTGCATGTAATATTTCCATGCAATCCATTTGCATATATAATGTAAAACTTCAACAGCCGTTTTCTTCATTTTCACTTTTTGATCCCTACCATGTTCAATGCTCCACAACTTTGTCAATTTTTTGTAGCAGTCATATTTTTTGAAACCGTGTATTGCACCCTACCAAACCTTTACAAGGATGTAAGAAAACAATGTTACAATTTTTCCGACTTATCATTCATTTGGTCAGCCGGGGTCACATATAGACATATTAGTCCAAAGGACTTCAGGGCCATTTGGCCCATTTTTTTAAATCTAGGCAATTTTGTTCACTCTACATTGCCTCTGGTCACTTAATGCATTTATGACTATATACATTGGGGGATGTATTGGTTGAAGAGTTATCTTTGTGCGGTAATTGCAACATGCTTAATCCTTCCCAGCAAAGCCATTTTTCCATTCTCTTAGTCAGTGAATATTACATGTAAAGGATTTCACGTGGATAATGTGTGTGTCTTAAACACCATAAAAACTTGGATACCAGAATATTATGGACAGCACAGACTACCAGTAGGATCACATTAAGGGTGGTTTTCATACTTTCGCAGTCTTCAGGGGCGGATCCAGTCAAGGTAATAAGAAACACCTCAAATTGCACCACCTTGAGACTCACCAAAACGGGGACACATTCCAAAGGTTTAGGGGAGCACATAAGGCTAATGTGGGCATAGCACGGACACGTTCCATGTGCCACCCAGGCTTCCTGGATCTGCCAAGGGTCTTTCTAAAAAAGATAACTAATTTGTGTTTTTTACGTTTCCCACAGGTGGGTTCATCTTGTTTGTGCCCTCTATGTACCAGGGATAGCCTTTGGGGATGTGGACAAACTCAGCCCTGTCACCCTCTTTGAGATGCCCTACTCACGATGGGGTGCCAAGGTATGTGATTTACTCTTTCATTCAGGTGTGGAGATAGCAGTTAGGTGCAAGGGGTCCAGACCCCCATTTTCTTGAATATTTTAGGCCATTTTTCCAGATTTTGTTTTCACTATTTTGAAGTCATCATAGCGGGAGAGTATGGTGTATGGGCAGTAAATAGATTATTTTTATTAGTATGTTTGTTAATACTGGACTCTTTTATATTCATAGCTACCTTTTGTGACTTGATAGTTACCTCTGCTTCCTTTTGAAAGTATTCTTTTAATTTCTGATTGTACATATCAATATAAAATAAATATTGCGTTATTATTTTATATTAAGGCAGTTTGGAACAAAGTTGCAGTCCCTATTTTTGTAATGTCACAAATTTCATCTAGATCTCCAAAGCAGCGGGTGTGTCCAGTTTTGGCATGAAAGCTGCATTTAATTAAATAACGAGGTAATTTTCACTCTAGTAGATACATCTTTCTTTGAAAAAACCCTGGACCCCTTCTCTCAAAAGCTAGATCCACACCTGTGATCTCTTTATTTCAGCACAGTTTTCAAGCTCAGTTTTGCAAAGTAGATGCATATTCACAGGTTTCCCACCTACCAGATGAAGAATGCCACAAAGTGTAAACTGAATGATGCCATTACATGACTTGAAACAAGTATTTGGTGACTGGCTTATATGGCAGTCTGTGCATCCGAAATGAAATCAGTCATGCACGCGTTCATAGTGTGGTTGTCAGCCGTTCCACAAGACCACAATGCATATCACTCCTGGTGTTAGGGGGCATCTGGTCTGATTACTGTTTATCAATGGTTTGATTAAAAATTACCTTAATCTTTACTTAACACTGACAGTTTGGGCTTGAATGATGAAATGATCTGAGCTATTGACAGTAGGATCATACGTCTGTGAGCCAAATTTTGTGCAGACTTTATGCATATATAAGATTGCTGATTATAGTGGAAAAAACAGCATTGTCAAACTAAACTGTTATGACATTCTGTGTCGCCATCTAGTGTTCATTATAAGTTATCTCAAAGAGGGCAGCACATGTGGCCGCTAGAATTCCTAAACACTGCACTGGTGACTTGCAGAAGGCAACGCCATGGTAGAACATGTGACAGCTATAAATATGTTTCCTGACCCTATCTAAAGTCAGCTGTAGGACATAACCCTTCGTGGACATAACCTTCTAAGAAAAGCCCCACACGGCCATAATCCCTCCGATACAAACCCATCATATTTCTAGAGATAGGGTAGGCGATACAGATTATCTTGTACAAACTTAGCAAGATCATTGTTAGTTTTTCTATTCAATACACACGAGGAGCCAATATGTATATGCCTGAATAATGTTAAATAAACAAATCATAATGACTAGATGATTTGTGCGTGATGGAATTTGTCCGTACGGGTTGTGTCCAGAGAGGTTGTGTTTGTGCGGGTATTGTGCGTATGCCTCATAAGACACTATCACTGTAGCATTGAGCAACTACTGAAAGCGCAATTTCTAGCTTGGACAACTTTCTTTCCTATGGTATTTTCTTGTCTTTGTAGACAGGTGTGAATAAAACATGTTACTCTTCTCTGTAGCAATTAACTTGTATTTGCTGGGCAACCCGACTCAGTCCTGTTGCACAAAATACATGCATATGGTGTAATTATGTTAGTTAATCAACTACCTGCAGGCTCTACACATCCAATACAGACCAATTGCTACTCGTTATATGTTGGTTTAATACATAATTATGTGAATGATAAATAAACGACAAGAAAGACTTTTGGATTATATTTTATTGCTAACTTGTGTGATAAGTCTTGACTCTTTTTTCATTAGTTCAATCTCTGATTTAAATCAAAATCAACCTACAAAATCAAAATACTAGTTAGTAGCTTGTTAGTAAATCGAAACCTTTCCATAAGCTTTGACCTGAAAGCCTAACAATCTGAACTGACAATGATTGTTGAGTGATAAACATCTAACAGGGTAATAATTATAGCTATGGCAAAGGTCCTATTATATGTACGCAGGGACCTGAAAAACATACATACAGTTCTATGATTATGTACACAGCACCAACTGTATCTTCTTTAAAATGAACCAGACTTCACTGTTGTTTTTGCTTGGTTTGTTTTCTCAAACACTTCCGACAGATGACAGCAAGTATTGTCTTGAGGATATAACCAGAGAGAAAACAAACAACCAACACAAAGAGAAGAATATCCAGCATGAGGAACTGATACAGTGGCATATCCATCGCTCCAGTCCGCAAATGTTCACCGCCATACTTTAATACATGTTCCACCCAGTAGGCAGCCGTGTCTTCCGCTGTCATTGGTCGAGACTTCACAATGTCTGATGCTTTCTGTATGGCCATTTTGAATGACTTTTCATCCAAGACTTTGTGAATGTTGTTCACAAGTTCATCAACTGTGAATGTCAAGATGTTCATGTCAACACCATAGCCATGGTCCACCATTCTGAAGGCATTATGGTGTTGGTCAGCAAATAGTGGGAACCCTATCATTGGCACATCGTGATACAGCGATTCATACTGACCATTGTTTCCACAGTGAGTGATGAACAGCACAGTGTTTGGGTGGCCAAGTAGGTCGTTCTGGGGTAACCATGACAACATATGAACATTTCTTGGGACATTACTAGACAATATGATATTTTTCCCTCCATACTTGAAGATTACAGTTTGCTTCAGCTGTGAGAAGGAATCAAGGAATTTATTAATGATTTCTGCTGGAAGCTGACCAGTGATGCTACCAAATGATAAGATGATGACACCATTAGTCCCAGCATCCATCAGTTCTTTCAGTTGCCGTGACAACTCGCCTGTAGTATGAGTGGTTACACCTGGTATATGTATGACATTCGGCATCTGTGGTTCGGGCGACTCAAGCAGATAGTCTCGTGTGACAATGTACAATACAGTAAAGCGATCTTGCACGTCATTCCATGAATTGTCTTCTGGGGAAAACTTCTGCAATAGAGTTGTGTTCTGGACAACAACACGGAACATGTTTGCAAAGAGAAAAAAAGCCACATTGACGATTCTTTGCGAGAATGTCATTCTGTCGGAGTAGTTTAGTATCACAGCTGGGGTCACTGCAGGATTGACTGGAACTTTTGCAGTCCAACCCGTCATCATGGAAGTAACAGCGATGGCTGGGATGGACAGGTGATGCGCAAGCAACACTGTACACGATACAAAGAAGTTATCATAGAGAATGAGGTCAAAGTTCAAGGCTACGACCTTTGACATGAACACCTCATCGAGCATCATGTTACTGCAATCCTGCATTGCAATATTAATCGGCATTTTCATATTGGGTTTTACCTCGCCGAGAATTACTAACGTAATTGCAAGGCCGATGGCGTCAGACCAAAACTGTGGAAAGGTGGTCACCAACCCACGAAACATCACAGCCGTAATTCCGGGCTTCAGAACTCTTTCCAGATTTGGGAAATCTTCATCTATGGCGAGGTAGACACTGTGTCCACGTCTGGTCAAGGCTTGACTGATCTCCTGAAGTTCCAGCAGGTGGCTGAGTATCTGTGTTCCAGCCAAGAAGATGCGGTCACCCGTGACCAGACGTCCACTGAAGATGACCAATGCTGAGATGACTAAGGACAACAACATGTTTAGTGACATGTTTGGGTTTGTCTGAAACAAAAAGAATCTTAACGTTAACAAAACATTACACTTCAATAGACTTGTGTTGTTCTATAGTCTCGTGTTCATTTGTATTGTTTTATTCATGTAAATGTTCCATTACCCAGAAATTCCAGAATAAGCCAGGTTATTATTAGCAGGAAGTCTCCTCAATCAGTTGTACATGGTCCCAATTTGTGTGGGAACCAGACAGGTTTAACGCAATAACTGGTGATGGTTTTTTTTTAAATTGAATGTTTTGTTTGCAGTTTGAATATTTCATGGATACAATATTCAAATTCCAAACACAGCTCAAATTTCCTAATGCAGTTTGGTAGGCAGTAAATCTTTTAAATTATTTATTGTAATGCATTAATTACGACATTTTTTATTAAGGAACATTTATTTAAAACATAAAATGTAAAATATATAGTGTGTGACACTGTGTGCATGCAGGTGTAAATGTGTGTACATGTACGTTTGTTTATACAAATATTATATTACATATTTTTTACTTGTGCATAAACATAATGTACATTACACATGTGTGGTAAATAACAATTAATTGGCCTCTATTTTCGATAAATATAAAGATATTTATGAATGACGGGTTTCCATAAGGAATGAATTGGTCATTATTACTCTTGCAGTACCAAATAAAACTGATGCACAGAACATGGATCTATGTAAATTATACAATATTTTATAATTGCATATAATTCACTGTTTATCGATATTAATATTTTATACGTAAGTGTATATTTAGATGCATGTATGTATACATATTTTTTATTACTATGGACTTAATTTTTTGTACTTCAACATCTCAAAACAATTATTCTTACTAAAACGTTTTGTGTACACTTAGTGAAATAAATGAAACAACGACTTCCAGACAATTCTTGTAGAGATAACACACAGAGTGTCGTTTGATAGATGCTCAGTGCTCATATAGACTCCTACAAAGAGCCACCATCTTTCTCTTTCTCTGGTGACATCAGTCACACATTTAGCAATGAGTACAGCTCATGTAAATATTTTGCTGATCAAGCTACAGCTGTATAATTATGGATACAGCACCAATGAACTTTAAATTTAACTGTCTGTCATATTAAATGCTGATTTGGCATAGATTACTTGTACGCTAATCTAATTATATAAAAGTGGTGTATTGTGGGTTTTATTGAAGCCATAGATTGTACTACTGAGAAGCCAGTGGGTTAGCCACATCGTCTGTAGATTCCAATGTTCTATGTTGTCAGTGATTGAGCAAACTGCTGCTAGAAGTAGTTCAGAATCATGCATGTTTCTATGAGCTTGTGTGATGAGTCTGTGACATGTGGAATGACAATTGCAGCTACATGTACGTTTATAGAACGGAGAGAGTTGTAAGTGACAAGACTCACCTTACAGACTTAACATCGTTGCAGTAGCTATGTTGTCAGTGTTGTCCTAAAGAAGTAATACTGTCAACTGACAATGACTGTTCAGTGATATATAGGACCAGTGGTGGCTGTTATATTTTGTGCCCTTGCCCAATGACCTAGTTATTGCAGAGCACAGTGTGTGTTTAGGGGGCTTTATGGCTCAGTCAAAGGTCCTGCTGTTTAGATAATAAAAATAGACAGTCAGACATGTAGTACTGCCATTAACAAAGGTCCTACTGCTTAGATAGCTGCCAGGCATGCAGCACTGTCAAAAGTCCACTGAATATGTTGTCTAGCATGTGATACTGTCACAGATTCTATAGCAAACACAGTCAGGCATGTAGCACAGAAAGTGTTTCTGGTATTTAGACAAGAGATAGGCATGTCATACTGTCTAAAGTCCTACTGTATATGCAGTCAGGCATTATCACCATCAAAGATCCTAGTGTGTATGGAGTCAGGCATGTGGCACTGTTGGAAGTCCTGCTGTATAGACAGTTCTAACTTCTAGGCATTTAGCCCTTTCAAAGGTGCTGCTGAGTAAACAGTCAGGCATTTAGCTCTTTCAAAGGTGTGTAGATGGTCAGGTATTTAGCACTCCAAACTGAGTAGGGATGGAATGTAGCACAGCAAATCGTCAGAACAATAGTACATTGACTGTAATCAATGTTTAGTCAAATGTTATACTATAACTATGTAGAGAGTCAAGCCCTTAAAACTGCCAGTGGTCCTATAACATAGGCAGTCAGGCATGTAACACGGGTAATTGTTCTATCATAGTACATTCTTTATTGCTCTGTTCTGTATACACTATTTCTAGGTAACATACATACAGTTTTATGATTGTGTACATAGACACCAACTGTATCTTCTTTAAAATGAAACAGACTTCACTGTTGTTTTTGCTTGGTTTGTTTTTGCAAACACTTCCGACAGATGACAGCAAGTATTGTCTTGAGGATATAATCAGAGAGATAACAAACAACCAACACAAAGAGAAGAATATCCAGCATGAGGAACTGATACAGTGGCATATCCATTGCTCCAGTCCGCAAATGTTCACCACCATACTTTAGTACATGTTCCACCCAGTAGGCGGCTGTGGCTTGTGCTGTCATTGGTCGAGACTTCACAATGTCTGATGCTTTCTGTATGGCCATTTTAAAAAACTTTTCATCCAAGACTTTGTGATGTTATTCACAAGTTCATCGACTGTGAATCTCAGAATGTTCATGTCCACACCATAACCATGGGATACCATTCTTTTGGCATTATGGTGTTGGTCAGCAAAGAGTGGGAACTCTATCATTGGCACACCATGATACAGTGATTCATATTGACCATTGTTTCCACAGTGAGTGATAAACAGCACAGTGTTTGGGTGGCCAAATAGGTCATTCTGCGGTAACCATGACAACATATGTACATTTCTTGGAACACTACTAGGCAACGTAGTATTTTTACCACCGTACTTGAGGATTACTGTTTGCTTCAGCTGTGAGAAGGCATCGAGGAATTTATTGATGATTTCAGCAGGAAGTTGACCAGTGATGCTACCAAATGAGAAGATAATGACACCATTAGTTCCAGCATCCATCAGTTCTTTCAGTTGCCGTGACAACTCACCGGCTGGACGGGTGGTGACACCTGGTGTGCGAATGACGTTCGGCACCTGTGGTTCGGGCCACTCAAGAAGGTAATCGCGTGTGACAATGTACAAGATAGTCCTACGCTGTTGTTGTTCAGTCCACGAGTTGACTTTGGGTGCAAACCTATGGAGTAGTGTCTTGTTCTGTTCGTAGACTGGGTGCACACTCACAACTATGTAAGCCATGAGATTGGCAAGTCTGCGAGAATGACATTCTGTCGGAATCGCCGATTATCATACTAGGTGTCACTGCTGGGTTGATCGGAACTCTTGCATTCCAGTTCATCATTTGAAAAGCGACAGAAACAGCTGGGATGTTCAGACGGTGTGCAAGGATTACATAACATGGACAAACGAAGAAGCCATCATAGAGAACAAGGTCAAAGTTCAACGCCCTGACCTTTGACATGAACATTTCATCGAGAACCATGTTGCTGCAGTCCTGCATTACAGTTTGCATTGTGATGGCCTTGTTTGGTTTTACCTTGTCCAGAATAACTGACATCAAGATACGTTCGAATATCTCTGACCTGTACTGCGGGACGTTAACATCATTGATCCGAAATGTAACTGCCGTAATTCCTGGCTTGATCAACCCTTCCCGATTTGGGAAATCTTTGTCTATTGTGAGGTAGACACTGTGTCCATGTCTGATCAACGCTTGACCTACCTCCTGCAGTTGTAGCAGGTGGCTGGGAAGGTGGATTCCTGCCAGCAAGATGCGGCCACCCGTGACCGGACGTGCATTGAGGAATACAAGCGCTGAGATGAACAGAGAGAGCAGCATGCTTCGTGTCTGTATATCAGTTTTCTCTGGAAAGGAAAGAAATATAAGTTTGTAAAATTATAAAATAATACTGTTATGAACAAAACAATTTTATTAGGTTATTCCAGTTGCCTGATAAGATCGGTTACTGATAATTGCGTGAGCGATAATAGGTTAATTTTTATACGACGTTATAAATATAAGTAAACTATAGCATAAATTAATGCCATAAATATGGATTAATGTCAAAATGATGTATTCTATACCTGGTCCTGGTTAATAATGATGGGCGATCTTTTAATGAAAACGACCACCTACAGCCGCCAAACTTCTCCTCACATATCATACATACATATACACACACTACGTTACACAAAACTATTTTACATTCCTACAACGATCAAATTTCGCAAAACAAACTCAAGTAAAACTCAACTTCTATGGCGGCGACTATCCGTTGCTCTGCGGTTACCGTAAAAATTATATTTTGTTGAGCTTCACAGAAATTTGGTACAGTGGCGCTGTCATTACTATACGCATGTTCGCGCGCGATATAAATATAATACTTTTTATATCGTTAATATATATGGGGGCATGAGTGTGTGTGCGTGTGGTAGTTATACTATTGGCATTGTTTCTGTTAAAAAGTAGCTCGATTAATTAAGGTATAATTATTATCATCAGTATGGTTTGCAGGTAATGAAAGGTTTCTACTTAATGTAAAAACAAAATAAGTCTTACGAATAGCCAATAATTGTGTTCCCGTGGGTCAATTCTATTTCAGTTGATGACCAACGCACGAGTAGGTGCTCCAACGAATTACAAAATTTTTGGTGGGGGGCATTCTAACTTAGGATGAATCATATATACTTGTTTATGTGAACATTTTGTTAACCTGGAAAAGTCATTTCCGTAATTAGTTAATGTGACAAAATGAACTAAAAAGACGCAAATCCCCATTTCCAGCTAGTTTTTTGTGTCACCATTAAAAGTGCAGGTTTGGAACAAATTATGCACAATTTATTCCAAACCTGCACTTTTAATGGTGACACAAAACACTAGCTGGAAATGAGGATTTGCGTCTTCTTAGTTCAGTTAATTATGTCATATTAACTAATTACGGAAATTATTTTTCGCCGCCGCGTCAGCATAACATAAGCTAACGCAGCCATATTTCCAAGGGTCCGGGTTACGTGGGCCCAGTCAAAATGGTTTCCAAATTTCAAAGGTCTACAGACAACAGTTTATACTTTATAACAGCACTCAATAACTCAAACAATGAGCCTCCTACCTTTTCTTCTGCTTTGTACTTAAAAAGTGAATGAGAACCCTATAGGGTGCATCCTGGGAGCAAAGGGCTGAGAACCCTGGCCTGATCTAGAAGGTTTCACAGGGAATGATCTGCAGAAGAAATCGTCAACAATAAGTTTTGCTGAATTTGAAAAAAAAGAGCCAGACAAAAATTACATTTCAGTAATTGTATATTTACATGTTTCTGGGACCAGCCCAATCAAATTCTTCATATGCGAGTGCAGTCATTGAAAAACAATCTACCACCATCGTAACTAGTTATAGTTATACAGTTGAATTGTTAAAAGCTAATTACAGTGGTAAGATAGACATTTGTTGATATGTACAGGCAACTACTGCATGAGTAACCTTTTACTTACCGTAGTCATTCTTTTTAGCGTACATGAAATATTCTTAAGGTTACAAAAAAATCTGTTTCTCAAACCAGTGTGAAAATAATAAAATGGTGGCGCCACATGGTGGCAATTACGAGTGTTTTTACTGTCTCTACTGTACTCCACTATGTGGCGCCACTAGACCATTCATTTCCGTTTTTAAACAAACATGGCGCCATTGATATCTGATCTAGAAAACACATATTTTTGTCAATTATTTATGGTTACCACGTATTTAAAACTACTTCTCATTGGAAAGATATGTTAGCAGTGGATAGCAGAAGACAAACGATCTGCACGACAGTGGTGCAAAGACACGGACAAAGTCAGATAGAGTAGGCCATGGCATCCTCTGCATACAGTACATACTTCATATCATATTATAGTAATCTTATTACAGCTGTTCACAGCTAAACTGGGATTTGTGCGGTTCGTAACGTCAGGGCAGTCGAACAAAAGGGGAAAACAGGGCAGTCGAACAAAAGGGGAAAACAGGGCAGTCGAACAAAAAGGGAAAAAATCGTGTATAAGGATGTTCAAAATAAAGAAAGAAAAACAACGAAAAACAAACAAAAGCGCGGATAAAAACAAGTTTGTATCTTTAGAGGATGTGGACGCCATGCAAGGGTTGCATTTCCCTGATGGCTGGGCATGACGACAGACAGGCAGGCAATGATGGCGTGATGTGTAGAACATCAGATGGTGGTAGTCTGTTCCATATGGATACTGCTCTGGGGTAGAATGCATATTTATATGCATTGATGGTTGGAATTATTGTGTTGGTATTTTTAAGTGGATGGTCAATTCTATTGGAGTTATGCGTGGCATGCGTGTTTACTGCCGCTAGCATGACACACGTCAACGTAACTGACGCATGGCATGCATGTTTAGTTTTCCTCCAGCATGACGTAAGTCAGCGTAACTGACGCGTGGCGTGCATGTTTAGTTCAGCCAGCATGACACGTCAGCGTAACTGATGCTAACTGGAAGTGATTTATACATCCACGTGATGGTGATTTTGATGTCAAAGGGATACTGTAACTTTGCAAAACTTTGTGGACATAGGTGGAACTTTCTTTCCCATAGTTATATTGTCAATGGTGGACAGGGAATTACAATAAATGATGGATCCAATGATCAGTTTTCGTCACAGATCGATAACCATTTGTCCGTCCTGATCACAATAAACATCACATGAATGACAAAAGGAAGATCACTGCCACTTACCTTGTGGATTATTATTATAAAACTGCTCTGCTACTGCTTGGTGGACAGTTAATTAGTGGCTTAAGTTCAAATACATCAGGATGTTTTTCACACCTGCATGGTAGTTTAGGCTCAGTAGTGTGCTGGCCGCCACTAAATCTATAGGCGTGTGTAAAAAGGACAGTTGGCAGAAGAAGTAACTTCAAAGCACCATTACATCCATTTAGCCAGACAGAAGTCCCAGTGTCTGCTGTGTAAACTCATAAAGGCTGGAGTAACTAGAGGAATCTACTTTTCCGTGTAAATAATTAAATACCCTGATCACTGAAGCAAATTCAACTTTTGCAACAATTTTATTGAACTTCAATACTACTGTATGGTTTACATCCTTGCCGAGTGCCACATTTTGTGCATCTTGCCACCTTATTGCCATTCTCTTCAACAGGCAAAAAATGCTCCCAAATCCTGTTCTTTGGCCTACCACCTTAAAACATAGTTACAACACAGCAGTATATCAGACTTATGTAGAGAGGGAGACAATCTTGGCAACTGACCCCTGCCCCATGTTTCTGGATTTGTGGTGCTAATACCACATGTCTTTTTGTTTTTGAGTTTTTGATTTGCATTAATACCTCATCTTGCATGAATGGTCTGTTTACGTGTTTCTTTGACTGGGAAATCTTGGATCAAAAGGTATCTCACTAGCTGCAGTTTCACTTTCAGATTTTTCACCGAGTTTTTTAAAGTGGTTCATAAACTTATCCAGTGAAATATTTCCACATTTTTCACTGCTATTACTTTATGTATTAAGTATATCCCAGTATTCTGCAGGATTGCTATGTTTTAGGTTGTGCAAGTTGTCATGTAACTGTTTATGGTAGCATTTTGATATTTGTTTTATACAGCATTTCTACCCACTAGCCAATTATCTTAACTCTGCTTTAGCTTCGTGATTTTTAATTTTCTTTAGTCTGCATTTTGCTCTCAAATAATCTGTCCTTAGTTTTACACATAAACACTAATCTGGCATAACTTGATAAGTTTTTGTAGCAGCACATTTGTACTTCCTGCGTATCATTGCAACATAACGTACATACTGTGTGCCAAATTTGAATGTCATGCATGTAATGTTTCCATACAATCCATTTGCATATATAATGTAAAACTCCAACAGCCGTTTTCGTCATTTTCACTTTTTAACCCATACCATGTTCAAAGCTCCATAACTTCGCCAATTTTTGTAGCAGTCATAATTTTTGAAACCGTTTAAAGCACCCTACCCAACCTTTACAATAATGTAAGAAAACAATGTTACAATGTTTTCCGACGTATCACTCATTTGATCAGCCATGGTCACATTTAGACATATTAGTCCAAAGGACTTCAGGGCCTCTTGGCCCATTTCTATAATTAGTACACAGCCCTTGACACCCCTCCCCATTTCGTATGCTCTGTACAAATATTAAAAAGGGGGTTTTGAATTAATCCTAGGAGGGGACTTTGAACAGAAATAAAAAAAATAGATTGGAGGAAATTACACAAAGTAATTTTGAGAGACATTGATCACCACTTAGGATCCTGTTTTCTGTTATATACAGTGTATAATGTTTATTATTGCTTCATAAGTTTCATTTGTCACTGGTCTTTGTGGATTCATGGATGTATGTATAACATTAAATGCAACGACCATGCTTTTTGTTGTTGACCTGCAGGTGTAATAATGTCAAAGTTTGCTTGTTCTGCATACTTTTCTGAATAGCATGTAAAATCAAGTGTTTTTGTAATGCATATACTCGCTAAACCGTCCTTTAAATCAGCAATATCCTCTTTTATATCAGTAGTGTTCACTGTTGTTTTTGCTTGGTTTGTTTTCTCAAACACTTCCGACAAATGACAGCAAGTATTGTCTTGAGGATATAACCAGAGAGAAAACAAACAACCAGCACAAAGAGAAGAATATCCAGCATGAGGAACTGATACAGTGGCATATCCATCGCTCCAGTCCGCAAATGTTCACCACCATACTTTAGTACATGTTCCACCCAGTAGGCGGCCGTGTCTTGTGCTGTCAGTGGTCGAGACTTCACAATGTCTGATGCTTTCTGTATGGCCATTTTGAATGACTTTTCATCCAAGACTTTGTGAATGTTGTTCACAAGTTCATCAGCTGTGAACGTGAAGATGTTCGTGTTAATACCATAGCCATGTTCCACCATTCTGAAGGCATTATGAGGTTGGTCACCAAACAGTGGGAACCCTATCATTGGCACACCGTGATACAGCGATTCGTACTGACCATTGTTTCCACAGTGAGTGATGAACAGCACAGTGTTTGGGTGGCCAAGTAGGTCGTTCTGGGGTAACCATGACAATATATGTACATTTCTTGGGACATTACTAGGCAATATGGTATTTTTTCCTCCATACTTGAAAATTACAGTTTGCTTCAGTTGTGAGAAGGCATCAAGGAATTTATTGATGATTTCTTCTGGAAGTTGACCAGTGATGCTACCAAATGATAAGATAATGACACCATTAGTCCCAGCGTCCATCAGTTCTTTCAGTTCCCGTGACAACTCGCCGGCAGGATGGGTGGTGATTCCTGGTGTGTGTATGACATTCGGCATCTGAGGCTGAGGCCACTCGAGAAGGTAATCGCGTGTGACAATGTATAAGACGGTAGTGCGTTGTTTCAGTTCCGTCCACGAGTTGACTTCAGGCGCAAATGTCTGCAGTAGAGTTTTGTTCTGTTCATAGACTGGGTACACACTCAGAGCTATGTAAGCCGCGAGATTGACAAGTCTTTGTGAGAATGTCATTCTGTTGGAGTTGCTGATTGTTGTACTCGGGGTCACTGCTGGGTTTGTTGGGACTCTTGCATTCCAGCCCATCATTTCAGAAGTAACAGAAACAGCTGGAACATTCAGACGGTGCGCAAGGATGACATTACATGAACACATGTAAAAGTCGTCGTAGAGGAGAATGTCAAAGTTTATGGCTCTGACCTTTGACATGAACATTTCATCAAGAACCATGTTGCTGCAATCCTGCATTCCTGTTTGCATTATCATGGCCATGTTTTGGCTTTTCTTCCCCAGAATATCTGACATCCAGCGACGTTCACCTATCTCTGACCAGTACTGCGGGAAGTTGACATCAGTACTGCGAAATGTCACTGCCGTAACTCCGGGTTTCATGAGCCTTTCCCAATTTGGGAAATCTTCATCTATGCAAAGGTAGACACTGTGTCCACGTCTGGTCAAGGCTTGACCGACCTCCTGCAGTTGTAGCAGGTGGCTGGGAAGATGGATTCCAGTCAGCAAGATGCGGCCACCCGTGACCGGACTTGCATTGAGAAAGACAAGTGCTGAGATGAACAGAGAGAGCAGCATGCTTCGTGACTGTTTCATTTTTATCTGGAACGGAAAGAAATAGGAGTTTGTAAAATAATATTGTTATGAACAAGACAATTTTATTAGGTTATTGCAGTTGCCTGATAAGATCGGTTACTGATAATTTTTATGCAAAGGTCTCACCTAGCGATCAGCGATGGAACTAATGCTCTGTGCGAGTCAGCATTCGTCTGCTGATGCATTTGAATGATGGAAACCCTTATTATTATTGTGCTTTGTTAACAACAACACACGTCGTTGTTAGGAACATATTTATAAGATGTTTACTGATTTGTTAGATTCGTGCATGTGAACGAGTGCGTGAGCAATAATAAATGAATTTTCATGTGACGTTATAAATATAAATAAACTGCAGCATAATATCAACATTATGTATTTTATACCAGGTTAATAATGATGATTTACTATACTGTTGAGGCCTGCAGAATTTATATAGTAGCATTGGCAAACACGGGAAAGTTAAATGGCTGATCAAGACATTTGGAACATGCGTCGTCCGACACCAATTTCAGTCAACCCAGATACTAATTTTCCCAATCACCCTAGGTTAGTAGTTCTAGTTGTTTCGGCAACGTTCTATTAACTGACTAGTCTATATATATTGTGGTTATATGTTATGATCTTATGAGGTCTCATTCAACTAGTCAGCCTTTTTCAGAACATTATCGCCAAGCCGACCTTTCTATATGCTGGCACTGAGGGTGGTCACTGCCAGGGTGCTTGTCGTCCTCAGTGGTTTTTTTACGTCCCAAATTGAGACGGGACCGACATTAACGTGATCTCCGAGTCACTCCGTAGTAAATGTGGTAAGTAAACCTACTGGGAAAATCGTTGGCCATAGTCTCAGCTCGACTGGTGGCATCGGAAGACAGGGGGAGGGGTTTCTGTTGAAAAATTTTCGTTGCTGCACGGACATATCTTCAGCTCTTCTTCACCTTCTCGGCTGGCGCAACTTTCACATCCAAAGATGGAGAGGGGGTGCTGATGAAAATGTTCCGCCGCCGCGTCAGCATAACTTAAGCTAACGGGGGCATATTTCCATGGGTCCGGGGAGGCACGGTCACGTGGGCCCAGTCAAAAAGGTTTCAGAATTCCAAAGGTCTATGGGTGCCATGTGCCGCCATGCCCCCTCTAGACACGTCTATGATTACGAGCCTTCACAAAGATTGCCTTGCTAAACGTAACAAGTGACTTGATCACTGAATATTATTACAATCTTCAACACACTCATCTTTAGTCTATTCTGTTATATTATTTTACAAACTGTTTTCATTAAGAATTTGTTTTATTTTAATTACTATAATTGATCATTTGTATAAACTGTAAAATGGTATTTATGTTTTAGACGTTACCTGGGGGTACTTAAAATTCATTGGATAGAATGTCGAACAATGTAATTCTTTGTATATTTATTAATGATAATGTTATGTTTGATTGTGTACACTTTTTGATTATAGTAAACAGTGCACAATACTTTGCAATTGTGCACCAGTTTACAGTGGTGTTCAACCTATTGTGTGAGTGGGGGCACTGATGATACACACCCATACTTCAAGTCAACAGTTTACAGTGGTGTTCAACCTATTGTGTGAGTGGGGGCACTGATGATACACACCCATACTTCAAGTCAACAGTTTACAGTGGTGTTCAACCTATTGTGTGAGTGGGTGCACTGATGATACACACCCATACTTCAAGTCAACAGTTTACACTTTATAATAGCCCTCAATAACTCAAACAACTTTTTCTTCTGCATAGTACTTAAAAAGTTAATGAGAACCCTATAAGGTGCATCCTGGGAGAAAAGGGCCGAGAACTTATGATCTAGAAAGTTTCACAGGGAATTATCTCCAGAATAAATCGTCAACAATAAATTATGCAGAATTTAATAAAACAGGCATACAAAAATTACGTAATGTACTTTGACACTGCTGTCACTAAACGTTAAACAAGATTCCAGTAATTATATATAATATACATAGATATTTCTGGGACCAGACCAATCAAATGCTTCATATGCGAGTGCAGTCATTAAAAAACAATCTACCACTACCAAAACTATAACTAGTTACAGTTATACAGTCGAATTGTTAAAAGCTAATTACAGTAGTAAGATAGACATTTGTTGATATGTACAGGCAACTACTGCATGAGTAACCTTTTATTTACCGTAGTCATTCTTTTTAGCGTACATGAAATATTCTTAAGGTTACAAAAAAATCAGTTTGTCAAACTAGTCTGAAAATAATAAAATGGTGGCGCCACATGGTGGCAATTACGAATATTTGTTTTACTGTTTCTGCTATACTGCACTGTGTGGCGCCACTAGATCATTCATTTCCGTTTTTAAACAAACATGGCATCATAGGAGCGCGTGCCACTCTGATTTAGAAAAGACATATTTTTGTCAATAATTTCTGGTTACCACGTATTTAAAACTACTTATCATTGGCGGAATATGTTAGCAGTGGGCAGTAGAAGATAAATGATCTGCATGACAGTGGTGCAAAGACACGCACAAACTCGAGCAGGTCATGCCATCCTCTGCATACATAATTACATTGCAATACATCACATGCTTGGCAAGGCTTGATGCTTGATATAGTAATCCCTTTACATGTTTACAGCAAAACTGGGATTTGTGCCGTGCGTAATGTCAGGGAAGTCGAACAAAAAGGGAAAAAAGAAGGATGTTCAAAATAAAGAAAGAAAAACAACAGCGCGGATAAAAACAAGTGGTACACTATAATATATACATAAGTTTGTAGTTTAACTTAAGTTTAGAATTAGAGGATGTGGACGCCAAGCAAGGTTTGCATTTCCCTGATAATGGAGGTGTACGTTAATTAGGGCATGTACGCTAAAAAAAACGAACATGGTAACTGGTCTAAACTATTTGTCTGCGCACTAAATCTAACCTTAGGCTTAGGCATCTGCATCCTATCAGACATATACCGGCAAGCACAATTAATAATAATTATTAAACTGGTCTAATTATTATTAAGATCATCCATTATTGTATACATTTATTTTGTGTGGCATACCATGTATCCATGCACGCATGCATGTGCACACACACAATGTGCTTACCTGTAGTATTGTAGCACGCTTGGTTAGTGTAGGCTCAGCATATGCACATTGCATGCGAGAAGTATTCGAGTCAGTCTGATTGTATGTGTTCGGGTCACTGCTAATAATGTCTGCTCTGTATGAAGTACGCACTACAATGTTAGTGTTCGCGAGAACTGTTGACAAGGGACAACCAAAGTGCTTCATCAGCTGTTTAGCTGTTCAAACAAAACTTTTTGTAACCATTACTCGTCAACGCACTGACGTAATGTCCTACAAAAAATGACCCCTGAGTCCTATCTCATGACCTACAGCTGTACTTCATATATACAGTCTGTTACATGTTGATGAAGGGTGTCCTTAAAAATGTATCATGGCTTGTTTGATTTAAAACAGACCGGTAGAGCTCGTACCCTGGGAATTGTGTGCTTCAATATATATTACCCATAAACTATACTTGTGGTTATGTGGACATTCAACTAAAAACCCTGTATGAAAGCAAGGACTAAGGGCAGTTACATCAGTTTGCTTTGTTCTAAAATATGTTAAGCATTACGTGGAGGGGTTGGTTTGGTTGTCACTCCATGTATCGTGTGTGAAATAAATGTTTACTGTGGTGCCACCTAGTGATTGAAATGAGTTAATGGTATGTATATATTTTGGATAATAAAAATCGCAACTATCACACAGCCACACTATAAATCAGAGGAGGAGGAGGGGGTAATCCTATTCTAAGCACGTTTTTTTACTTTACAAACCTATGAGATCATCCATAAGTTTAGTTACCCCAGGTATTTCGAAATATTAAATCAGACGGGACATTGAAAGAATGTGTGCAGGTGTTGACATTTACCTGTTCGTGTAGAGCGTGCTAATTCCCAGACTCCCTTTCTCCACCCGAGTTACTACTTTAAAATGAAAGTAAATTTCCATATCAAAATACATTGTGTGAGTATGTAACAGCATTTTAATGTTCACATGCAAAGTGCATACTAGTATGCTAACTAACAACCATCCCTATAGTGTTTGCAAACTGTTGTTTTTATTACTGGCTCTATGCAGTTCATGTCCAACTAACATTTCTATAATTGGTACGCAGCCCTTGACACCCCTCCCCTTTCATAATATGCTCTGCACAAATAGAACAAAGGCAGTTGTGAATTAATCATAGTATGGTAGGGCTTATTTTTTATTATTATATTAATGAATATTATAATATATATATATTGTAATAATGTTATATTGTGACATACTATACAGATGACACTGCTGGGTCATTCATAGACTGCCTGCATAGTAGGAATCCAGGTTTACAGGGTTAGTTGACTAGTGGCTGGATTAAGAGAGATAGCCATTGGCTGGTTTGAAATAACCAGTAGTCAGAGACAGATAGATATAGGAGTTGTCACACAGAGACAGATAGGGTTGTCAGGCACACACAGAGGGTAGGGTAGGGTAGTAGAGTGTGTACTGGAATAAAAAGAGTAAGATTGCTTAGTGTTGTTTATTAGTCAAGCGTCAGTAATTCTTTACAGTCGGTACCCCCATTGTCGTATCGTGCTAGAGGACCGCTACGACACTAGGAGGGGACATGGAACAGAAATACAACAAAATGAGTGGAGGAAATTACACTAAGTTATTTTGAGAGACGTTGATCACCACTTAGGATCCTGTTTTCTGTTATATATAATGTTTATTATTGCTTCATAAGTTTCATTTTTTTTACTGGTCTTTGTGGATTCATGGGTGTATATAATAACATTAAATGCAACGACCAAGCTTTTTGTTGTTGACCTGCAGGTGTAATAATGTCGACATTTGCTTGTTCTGCATACTTTTCTGAATAGCATGTAAAATCAAGTGTTTTTGTAATGCACACACTCGCTAAACCGTCCTTTAAATCAGCAAAATCCTCCATTATATCAGCAGTGTTCACTGTTGTTTTTGCTTGGTTTGTTTTCTCAAACACTTCCGACAGATGACAGCAAGTATTGTCTTGAGGATATAATCAGAGAGAAAACAAACAACCAACAGAAAGAGAAGAATATCCAGCATGGGGAACTGATACTGTGGCATATCCATCGCTGCAGTCCGCAAATGTTCACCGCCATACTTTAGTACATGTTCCACCCAGTAGACGGCCGTGCCCTGCGCTGTCATTGGTTGAGACTTCACAATGTCTGATGCTTTCTGTATGGCCATTTTGAATGACTTTTCATTGCATTGAGAGGGTCATGCGTGGTTTTGCCTCGACCAGTATCTTAGACATCAAGGCACGTTCAGCTGTCTCTGACCAGTACCGCGTGATGTTGGCATCGATGCTGCGAAATGTCACTGCCGTAATTCCGGGTTTCATGAGCCTTTCCCGATTTGGGAAATCTTCGTCTATGGCGAGGTAGACACTGTGTCCACGTTTGGTCAAGGCTTGACCGACCTCCTGCAGTTGTAGCAGGTGGCTGTGAACATGGATTCCAGCCAGCAAGATGCGGCCACCCATGACCGGACGTGCATTGAGAGAGACAAGCGCTGAGATGAACAGAGAGAGCAGCATGCTTCTTGAGTGATTCAGTTTTTTTCTGGAAAAGAAACAAATAGGAGTTTGTAAAATAATAATATTTTTCCAAGACAATTTTAGTGGGTTGTTGCACTGCAGTTGTCTGACAAAATTGTTTAATTATAACTTTTATGCAACGGTCGCACCTAGCGATCAGCGATGGAACTAGAGCTCGGCGTGAGTCACCATTCGCCAATTCCAGTCAACCCAGATACTAATTTTTGTAATCACCCTACGTTAGTAAATGTGGTAAGTAGACACACTGTGAAAATCGCTGGCCACAGTCTCAGCTCGACTGGTGGCATCGGAAGACAGGGGGAGGAGTTGCTGTTGAAAATTTGTCGTCACTGCGCAGCCATATATTCAGCTCTTCATCACCTTCTTGGCTGGCGCGACTGTCAAGTCTGAAGATGGGGTGGTACTAATGAAAATTTATTGCCGCCGCATTGGCATAACTTAAGGTAACGGGGGCACATTTCCAAGGGTCTGGGGAGGGATTGTCACATGGGCCCAGTCAAAAATCCCATAGGTCTAGGGGGGCACATGATTACGACCCTTCACAAAGAATGCCTTGCTAAATGTAACAAATAACTTGATCACTGAATATTATTACAACCTTCAACACACTCTTCTTGACTCTAAAATGTTGTATTATATTACAAACTTTTTCATTAATAATTAAGTAATTTTTAAAATTTTAATTAGTATAATTGATCATTTGTATTAACTGTAAAATTGTATTAATGTTTTAGACGTTACCTGGGGGTACTTAAAATTCATTGGATAGAATATACATGTCCAGCAATGTAATTCTTTGAATATTTATTAATGTTAAGTTTGGTTTGATTGTGTACATTTTTTGATGATAGTGAACAGTGCACAATACTTTGCAGTTGTGCATCAGTTTACAGTGGTGTTCAACATATTGTGGGTGTGGGGACACTGTTGATATAAACCCATACTTCAGGTCAACGTTGACACTTTATAATAGCACTCAATAACTCAAACAATGGGCCTCCTACTTTTTCTTCTACTTTGTACTTAAAAAGTTAGTGAGAACCCTATAGGGTGCATCCTGGCCAAATCAATCAAAAACGGTGAAATTTACAAGTCAGTTTTCGATTTTGATGAAACTTGGTGTGTTGGTTTATATTCATGAGTTTATGTTACAAACCAAATGTTAGGTCAATCTGACCTTCCTTTCCAGAGGTAGAGGTTATCAAAGTTTGACTCGACCTTGATACTTGACGACCTTCCTTTGATGTGATGTTGGTGTTATTTTAAAGGTTTTTACATCAGCAGTTCCCATGTTGGTGTTACATCCTTACATTACATATTAAAATAAGCTTGATCTTTGACTTGTGACCTCATTGTGATCGTATAACCTCAGATTTTGTTGATGTTTTATGTTGAAGCATACACATTTGACTAAAACCACTGAAAGTTTTATCATGTAGTAAGAACTAAATTAGTCATGATCTTTCAGTACGAAAATGGAGGTGGTCTCATAGAATGATCTGTATTTGCTCTGCTTATGCTCTGCACATAATGTAATCATCTGTATCCATTGGTATACTTAATAGAATTCTATTTAAATAATATGATGACCTGCAGCTAGCGGATACATCAAAATAACATTTTATATATGTGGTTTTTATGGTAAATCACATACATGTACATCAGTGGTTCCCAATCTTTTTCTCCCCGCATACCCCCTGAGGTCTGAGACGATCATCAGGGTACCCCCATCATTTTAACATAAGATATATAAACTCCATAAAAAAAACAATATTCTACACTCAGTTCAATAATATCACATAATCATATTAATAAAAAATGTACATCAAATTTATAATAAAATAACAAAACTAGAGGGATGAGATAGCCTTTTCAAAATCAGGGATTCAATTCAGGGAGCAGTTTTGGACAGGCAGATTCAGAGATCATCCATGACACAGAGTAGGACTCGAAGTTTCGTCTTAGTGGAGAATAATGCCGAGAATTCGTGTTCACATAAATATATCGATGGACTTGGCCAGGAGAAGATGTTCAAGCGCATCATGGTAAACGGTGGAGTCATTCATGAATTTCAAAAAATTCCTCCTAACTTGCATAGATCCCAGAGCAAATTTGCATCTTTTGCATGGGAAGTTAGTTTGGAATTACGTTTGGCATTGATGACAGGTACATGCACCTGAACAAGTTGCTCCCTGTTTCTTCATCAACAAACGCTGCGTTGAGATAATCAGACAGGTTGAAGTTTCCGTAGCGACGTTGTCCTCCGACAGCCCCAGCTTTACGATGACACCTCGTATTTTAACTTGGTCAGCTTCAAGATTTAGCCTTCTTCCTATAGTTTCTTGACGAATTTATCCTTAACTTATTCGAGATTTATCCTTACATAGGCCAGCACGCTATCTATGCATACGCGTGCACATTGCCCCACAATAACCCCTCAGCCTCAAGACATTTGGAGACTTCTCGGAAGACGCCCTCGCCTTGTTACTGAATTCCAAGGGAATGATAGAACAAGAACTCTTCCTTAAAGTCTGAGTCTTTGGAGCAAAGCGCGAGCATGAGTTGCACACAAGATGGCGAAATCCTTTCTTTCAGCTAACCCTACGTATACCCCCTGGAAAACTTCTCGCGTACCCAGGGAGTATGCGTTCCCCAGTTTGGGAACTGCTGATGTACATAATAACTTGATTAACATGTGCCTAATATATAAAATTATGGCATTGTGTGTGCACTGTTAAAATCTTAATCTAACTTCTAATTAAAGTGATTTACATTCCATCATTTTGCTATACATATTTCTATATGAAACAATTGTTTTAGCAGCATTTGTGTCTATATCCCCACACCAACACATGTAGATAATGATCTAAATCAGCAGAGAATAAAGGAGATAACAAAACGCAGCAAATTCTAGGAAGGCAGCCCCTATTTGCATACTGACAGGGCATTATAACTGTACTAAGTTGCCATATTACAGCATTAAAATGACGTAAGAAATGCATTTAAAATTGCGTAACTCCTAAAGTATTTAAATGCGCACGATCAAACTTTCACTGATTATTGCTGAATATGTATGCTTCGACATATATAAAAATCAGCGAAATCGGAGGTCACATGTTTTTTGCTAGGTTAGGTCAAAGGTAAAAAAAAAGTTAAATATGTTTTTTAAATTTTGATGTGTTGTTCATTGTCTTCCCCAGATAGACAATACTAAAAGAGTTATATTATGACACCAGCATCACATCTCCAGGTCCTCTAGGAGAGGAGTTATGGTACCTGGAAGGTCATGTATCAAGGTCGGGTCAAACTTTGATGACCTCTGTTTCTGGAATGGAAGGTCAGATTGACCTAAAATTTGGTTTGTAACATAAACTCATGAACATAAACCAACACACCAAATTTCATCAAAATATCAAAGACGGACATGAACATTCTTGATTGATTTGATATGGAATGCCTCTCCCTATACATAACTAGTTATAGTTGTACAGTTGAACTGTTAAAAGCTCACTACAGTGGTAAGATAGACATTTGTAGTTATATATATGTAACTACTGCATGAGTAACGTTTTACTTAACTGGTTTAAATTATTTATCTGCGTACTAACCCTAACCTTAGGCGTATGCATCCTATCAGACCTATACCAGCAGGTCTATACCAACTGTTGATAAGGCACAGCCAAAGTGCATCATCTGTTTAGCCATGCAAGCAGAACACTTTTCTGTAATCATTAATTGTCAACACACTGACATAGTGTCCTACCAAAAATTACCCCCTGAGTCCTATCTCATGACCCATGATGTAGTTCATATATATGGTCTGTTACATGTTGATGAAGGGTGTTGTTAAAAATGTATCGGGGCTTGTTTGATTTAAAACAGACCGGTAGAGCTCGTACCCTAGGAATTGTGTGCTTCAATATATATTACCCATAAACTATACTTGTAGTTATGTGGACATTCAACTAAAAACCCTGTATGAAAGCAAGGACTAAGGGCAGTTACATCAGTTTGCTTTGTTCTAAAATATGTTAAGCAGTACGTGGGAGGGGTTGGTTTGGTTGTCACTCCATGTATTGTGTGAAATAAATTGTTACTGTGGTGCCACCTAGTGATTGAAATGTGTTAATGGTATATATAAATTTTGGATAATAAAAATTGCAACTACCACAAAGCCACACTAAATCAATGGAGGAGGGGGTAATCCTATTCTTAGCACGTTTTATACTTTGCAAACTTATGAGGTCATCCATAAGTTTAGTTACCCCGGGTATTTTGAAATATTAAATCAGACTGGACACTGAAGGGATGTGTGCAGCTGTTGACATTTACCTGTTCGTGTAGAGCGTGCTAATTTTCAGACTCCCTCCCTCCACCCGAGTTACTACTTTAAAATGAAAATATATTTCCATATCAAAATACATTGTGTGAGTATGTAACAGCATTTTAATGTTCACATGCAAAGTGCATACTAGTATGCTAACTAACAACCATCACTGTAGTGTTTGCAAACTTTTGTTTAATTACTGTCGCTATGCAATTCACTTGCAACCAACATTTCTATAATTAGTACACAGCCCTTGAATTAATCATAGTATGGTAGGGCTTATTATAAATTATAATATTAATGAATATTGTAATATATATATTGTATTAATGTTATATTGTGACATAATATGCAGATGACACTGCTGGGTCATTCATAGACTGCCTGCTCAGTAGGAATCCAGGTTTACAGGGTTAGTTGACTAGTGGCTGGATTAAGAGAGATAGCCATTGGCTAGTTTGAAATAACCAGTAGTCAGAGACAGATAGACATAGGAGTTGTCACACAGAGACAGAGAGGGTTGTCAGGTACACACAGAGGCCGGGTAGGGTAGTAGAGTGTGTACTGGAATAAAAGGAGTAAGATTGCACAGTATTGTTTATTAGTTAGTCAGGTGTCAGTAATTCTTCACAGTCGGTACCCCCGTTGTCCTAGCGCGCAAGAGGACGGCTACGACACTAGGAGGGGACATGGAACAGAAATACAAAAAACTGAGTGGAGGAAATTACACTAAGTTATTTTGAGAGATGTTGATCACCACTTAGGATCCTGTTTTCTGTTATATATAATGTTTATTATTGCTTCATAAGTTTCATTTTTGTCACTGGTCTTTGTGGATTCATGGGTGTATATAATAACATTAAATGCAACGACCAAGCTTTTTGTTGTTGACCTGCAGGTGTAATAATGTCAAAATTTCCTAGTTCTGCATACTTTTTCGAATAGCGTATAAAATCAAGTGTTTTTGTAATGTACATACATACTCGCTAAACCATCCTTTAAATCAGCAAAATCCTCCCTTACATCAGCAGTGTTCACTGTTGTTTTTGCTTGGTTTGTTTTCGCAAACACTTCCGACAGATGACAGCAAGTATTGTCTTGAGGATATAACCAGAGAGAAAACAAACAACCAACACAAAGAGAAGAATATCCAGCATGAGGAACTGATACAGTGGCATATCCATCGCTGCAGTCCGCAAATGTTCACCGCCATACTTTAGTACATGTTCCACCCAGTAGGCGGCCGTGTCTTGCGCTGTCATTGGTCGAGACTTCACAATGTCTGATGCTTTCTGTATGGCCATTTTGAATGACTTTTCATCCAAGACTTTGTGAATGTTGTTCACAAGTTCATCAGCTGTGAATGTCAAGATGTTCATGTCCACACCATAGCCATGGTCCACCATTCTGAAGGCATTATGGTGTTGGTCAGCAAACAGTGGGAACCCTATCATTGGCACACCGTGATACAGCGATTCATACTGACCATTGTTTCCACAGTGAGTGATGAACAGCACAGTGTTTGGGTGGCCAAGTAGGTCGTTCTGGGGTAACCATGACAACATATGAACATTTCTTGGGACATTACTAGGCAATATGGTATTTTTCCCTCCATACTTGAAGATTACAGTTTGCTTCAGCTGTGAGAAGGCATCAAGGAATTTATTAATGATTTCTGCTGGAAGCTGACCAGTGATGCTACCAAATGATAAGATGATGACACCATTAGTCCCAGCGTCCATCAGTTCTTTCAGTTGCCGTGACAACTCGCCTGCAGTATGAGTGGTTACACCTGGTATATGTATGACATTCGGCATCTGTGGTTCGGGCCACTCAAGCAGATAGTCTCGTGTGACAATGTAAAATACAGTAGAGCGATCTTGCACGTCATTCCATGAATTGTCTTCTGGGGAAAACTTCTGCAATAGAGTTGTGTTCTGGACAACAACACGGAACACGTTTGCAAAGAGAAAAAAAGCCACATTGACGATTCTTTGCGAGAATGTCATTCTGTCGGAGTACTTTAGTATCACGGCTGGGGTCACTGCAGGATTGACTGGAACTTTTGCAGTCCAACCCGTCATCATGGAAGTAACAGCGATGGCTGGGATGGACAGGTGATGCGCAAGCAACACTGTACACGATACAAAGAAGTTATCATAGAGAATTAGGTCAAAGTTCAAGGCTACGACCTTTGACATGAACACCTCGTCGAGCATCATGTTACTGCAATCCTGCATTGCAATATTAATCGGCATTTTCATATTGGGTTTTACCTCGCCGAGAATTACTAACGTAATTGCAAGGCCGATGGCGTCAGACCAAAACTGTGGAAAGGTGGTCACCAACCCACGAAACGTCACAGCCGTAATTCTGGGCTTCAGAACTCTTTCCAGATTTGGGAAACCTTCATCTATGGCGAGGTAGACACTGTGTCCACGTCTGGTCAATGCTTGACCGATCTCTTGAAGTTCCAGCAGGTGGCTGGGTATCTGTGTTCCAGCCAGCAAGATGCGGTCACCCGTGACCGGACGTCCACTGAAGATGACCAATGCTGAGATGACTAAGGACAACAACATGTTTAGTGACATGTTTGGGTTTGTCTGAAACAAAAAGAATCTTAACGTTAACAAAACATTACACGTCAATAGAAGTAATCTTGTTGTAGTTTAGTGTTAAATTCACCACCAAGTCCCAAGCTTACTTTTAGACCTAGGCCTGTTCCATTACCCAGAAATTCCAGAATAAACCAGGTTATTATTAGCAGGGAGTCTCCTTAATCAGTTGTACATGGTCCCAATTTGTGTGGGAACCAGACAGGTTTAACCCAATAACTGGTGATGGTTTTTTTTTTAAATTGAATGTTTTTGCAGTTTGAATATTTCATGGATACAATATTCAAATTCCAAACACAGCTCAAATTTCCTAATGCAGTTTGGTAGGCAGTAAATCTTTTAAATTATTTATTGTAATGCATTAATTACGACATTTTTTATTAAGGAACATTTATTTAAAACATAAAAATGTTAAATATATAGTGTGTGACACTGTGTGCATGCAGGTGTAAATGTGTGTACATGTACGTTTGTTTATACAAATATTATATTACATATTTTTTACTTGTGCATAAACATAATGTACATTACACATGTGTACACCTTCGTGGTAAATAACAATTAATTGGCCTCTATTTTCGATAAATATAAAGATATTTATGAATGACGGGTTTCCATAAGGAATGAATTGGTCATTATTACTCTTGCAGTACCAAATAAAACTGATGCACAGAACATGGATCTATGTAAATTATACAATATTTTATAATTGCAAATAATTCACTGTTTATCGATATTAATATTTTATACATAAGTGTATATTTAGATGCATGTATGTATACATATTTATTTATTACTAAGGACTTATATTATAATTTTTTGTCCTTCAACATCTGAAAACAATTATTATTACTAAAACGTTTGATGTACACTTAGTGAAATGAATGAAACAACGACTTCCAGACAATTCTTGTAGAGATAACTTTCAGAGTGTCGTTTGATAGATGCTCAGTGCTCATATAGACTCCTACAAAGAGCCACCATCTTTCTCTGGTTACATCAGTCACACATTTAGCAATGAGTACAGCTCATGTAAATATTTTGCTGATCAAGCTACAGCTGTATAATTATGGATACAGCACCAATGTACTTTAAATTTAACTGTCTGTCATATTAAATGCTGATTTGGCATAGATTACTTGTACACTTATCTAATTATATAAAAGTGGTGTATTGTGGGTTTATTGAAGCCATAGTTTGTACTACTGAGAAGCCAGTGGGTTAGCAACATCGTGTGTAGATTCCAATGTTCTATGTTGTCAGTGATTGAGCAAACTGCTGCTAGAAGTAGTTCAGAATCATACATGTTTCTGTGAGCTTGTGTGATGAGTCTGTGACATGTGGAATGACAATTGCAGCTACATGTACGTTTATAGAACGGACAGAGTTGTAAGTGACAAGACTCACCTTACAGACTTAACATCGTTGCAGTAGCTATGTTGTCAGTGTTGTCCTAAAGGAGTAATACTGTCAACTGACAATGACTGTTCAGTGATATATAGGACCAGTGGTGGCTGTTATATGTTGTGCCCTTGCCCAATGACCTAGTTATTGCAGAGCACAGTGTGTGTTTAGGGGGCTTTATGGCTCAGTCAAAGGTCCTGCTGTTTAGATAATAAAAATAGACATTCAGACATGTAGCACTGCCAATAACAAAGGTCCTCCTGCTGAGATAGCTGCCAGGCATGCAGCACTGTCAAAAGTCCACTGAATATGTTGTCTAGCATGTGATACTGTCACAGATTCTACAGCATACACAGTCAGGCATGTAGCACAGAAAGTGTTTCTGGTATTTAGACAGAGATAGGCATGTCATACTGTCTAAAGTCCTACTGTATATGCAGTCAGGCATGTATCACCATCAAAGATCCTAGTGTATATGGAGTCAGGCATGTGGCACTGTTGGAAGTCCTGCTGTATAGACAATTCTAACTTCTAGGCATTTAGCCCTTTCAAAGGTCCTGCTGAGTAAACAGTCAGGCATTTAGCTCTTTCAAAGGTGTGTAGATGGTCAGGTATTTAGCACTCCAAACTGAGTAGGGATGGAATGTAGCACAGCAAATCGTCAGAACAATAGTACATTGACTGTAATCAATGTTTAGTCAAATGTTATACTATTACTATATAGAGAGTCAAGTCCTTAAAACTGCCAGTGGTCCTATAACATAGGCAGTCAGGCATGTAACACGGGCAAGTGTTCTATCATAGTACATTTTTTATTGCTCTGTTCTGCATACACTATTTCTAGGTAACATACATACAGTTTTATGATTGTGTACACAGACACCAACTGTATCTTCTTTAAAATGAACCAGACTTCACTGTTGTTTTTGCTTGGTTTGTTTTTGCAAACACTTCTGACAGATGACAGCAAGTATTGTCTTGAGGATATAACCAGAGAGAAAACAAACAACCAACACAAAGAGAAGAATATCCAGCATGAGGAACTGATACAGTGGCATATCCATTGCTCCAGTCCGCAAATGTTCACCACCATACTTTAGTACATGTTCCACCCAGTAGGCAGCTGTGGCTTGTGCTGTCATTGGTCGAGACTTCACAATGTCTGATGCTTTCTGTATGGCCATTTTGAAAAACTTTTCATCCAAGACTTTGTGAATGTTATTCACAAGTTCATCGACTGTGAATCTCAGAATGTTCATGTCCACACCATAACCATGGGATACCATTCTTTTGGCATTATGGTGTTGGTCAGCAAAGAGTGGGAACCCTATCATTGGCACACCGTGATACAGCGATTCATATTGACCATTGTTTCCACAGTGAGTGATAAACAGCACAGTGTTTGGGTGGCCAAGTAGGTCATTCTGCGGTAACCATGACAACATAAGTACATTTCTTGGGATATTGTTGGGCAACGTGGTATTTTTACCACCGGACTTGAAGATTACAGTTTGCTTCAGCTGTGAGAAGGCATCGAAGAATTTATTGATGATTTCTTCTGGAAGTTGACCAGTGATGCTACCAAATGAGAAGATAATGACACCATTAGTTCCAGCATCCATCAGTTCTTTCAGTTGCCGTGACAACTCGCCGGCTGGACGGGTGGTGACACCTGGTGTGCGAATGACGTTCGGCACCTGTGGTTCGGGCCACTCAAGAAGGTAATCGCGCGTGACAATGTACAAGATAGTCCTACGCTGTTGTAGTTCAGTCCACGAGTTGACTTCGGGTGCAAATCTATGGAGTAGTGTCTTGTTCTGTTCGTAGACTAGGTGCACACTCACAACTATGTAAGCCATGAGATTGGCAAGTCTTTGCGAGAATGACATTCTGTCGGAATCGCCGATTATCATACTAGGTGTCACTGCTGGGTTGATCGGAACTCTTGCATTCCAGTTCATCATTTGAAAAGAGACAGAAACAGCTGGGATGTTCAGACGGTGTGCAAGGATGACATTACATGGACAAAGGAAGAAGCCATCATAGAGAACAAGGTCAAAGTTCAACGCCCTGACCTTTGACATGAACATTTCATCGAGAACCATGTTGCTGCAGTCCTGCATTGCAGTTTGCATTGTGATGGCCTTGTTTGGTTTTACCTTGTCCAGAATAACTGACATCAAGATACGTTCGAATATCTCTGACCAGTACTGCGGGACGTTAACATCAATGCTGCGAAATGTAACTGCCGTAATTCCTGGCTTGATCAACCCTTCCCGATTTGGGAAATCTTTGTCTATTGTGAGGTAGACACTGTGTCCATGTCTGATCAACGCTTGACCTACCTCCTGCAGTTGTAGCAGGTGGCTGGGAAGGTGGATTCCTGCCAGCAAGATGCGGCCACCCGTGACCGGACGTGCATTGAGGAATACAAGCGCTGAGATGAACAGAGAGAGCAGCATGCTTCGTGACTGTATTTCAGTTTTCTCTGGAAAGGAAAGAAATATAAGTTTGTAAAATTATAACGTAATACTGTTATGAACAAAACAATTTTATTAGGTTATTCCAGTTGACTGATAAGATCGGTTACTGATAATTGCGTGAGCGATAATAGGTTAATTTTTATACGACGTTATAAATATAAGTAAACTGCAGCATAAATTAATGCCATAAATATGGCATAATGTCAAAATGATGTATTCTATACCTGGTCCTGGTTAATAATTATGGGCGATCTTTTAATTTCTGACCTAACCATGAAAACGACCACCTACAGCCGCCAAACTTCTCCTCACATATTATATATACATACATATACACACACTACGTTACACAAAAATATTTTACATTCCTACAACGATCAAATTTCGCAAAACAAACTCAACTAAAACTCGACTTCTATGGCGGCGACTATCCGTTGCTCCGCGGTTACCGTAAAATTAATATTTTGTTGAGCTTCACAGAAATTCGGTACAGTGGCGCTGTCATTACTATACGCATGTTCGCGCGCGATATAAATATAGTAATTTTTATATCGTTAATATATATGGGCGCATGAGTGTGTGTGCGTGTGGTAGTTATAATATTGGCATTGTTTCTGTTAAAAAGTAGCTCGATTAATTAAGGTATAATTATTATCATCAGTATGGTTTGCAGGTAATGAAAGGTTTCTACTTAATGTAAAAAACAAAATAAGTCTTACGAATAGCCAATAATTGTGTTCCCGTGGGTCAATTCTATTTCAGTTGATGACCAACGCACGAGTAGGTGCTCCAACGAATTACACAATTTTTGGTGGGGGGCATTCTAACTTAGGATGAATCATATATACTTGTTTATGTTAACATTTTGTTAACCTGGAAAAGTCATTTCCGTAATTAGTTAATGTGAGAAACTGAACTAAAAAGATGCAAATCCCCATTTCCAGCTAGTTTTTTTGTGTCACCATTAAAAGTGCAGGTTTGGAACAAATTATGCACAATTTATTCCAAACCTGCACTTTTAATGGTGACACAAAACACTAGCTGGAAATGAGGATTTGCGTCTTCTTAATTCGGTTTGTCATATTAACTAATTACAGAAATTATTTTTTGCCGCCGCGTCAGCATAACTTAAGCTAACGCAGCCATATTTCCAAGGGTCCGGGGAGGCACGGTCACGTGGGCCCAGTCAAAAAGGTTTCCAAATTTCAAAGGTCTACAGACAACAGTTTATACTTTATAACAGCACTCAATAACTCAAACAATGAGCCTCCTACCTTTTCTTCTGCTTTGTACTTAAAAAGTGAATGAGAACCCTATAGGGTGCATCCTGGGAGCAAAGGGCTGAGAACCCTGGCCTGATCTAAAAGGTTTCACAGGGAATGATCTGCAGAAGAAATCGTCAACAATAAGTTATGCTGAATTTGAAAAAAGAGGCAGACAAAAATTACATAATGTACTTTGACACTGGTGTCACCAAACGTTAAACAAGATTTCAGTAATTGTATATTTACATGTTTCTGGGACCAGTCCAATCAAATGCTTCATATGCGAGTGCAGTCATTGAAAAACAATCTACCACCATCGTAACTAGTTATAGTTATACAGTTGAATTGTTAAAAGCTAATTACAGTGGTAAGATAGACATTTGTTGATATGTACAGGCAACTACTGCATGAGTAACCTTTTACTTACCGTAGTCATTCTTTTTAGCGTACATGTAATATTCTTAAGGTTACAAAAAAATATGTTTCTCAAACCAGTGTGAAAATAATAAAATGTTGGCAATTACGATATTTTTACTGTCTCTACTGTACTCCACTATATGGCGCCACTAGATCATTCATTTCCGCTTTTAAAACATGGCGCCAATGATACGCGTGCTACTCTGATCTAAAAAACACATATTTTTGTCAATTATTTATGGTTACCACGTATTTAAAACTACTTCTCATTGGAGAGATATGTTAGCAGTGGACAGCAGAAGACAAATTAGCAGTGGACAGCAGAAGACAAACGATCTACATGACAGTGGTGCAAAGACACTGACAAAGTCATAGATAGAGCAGGCCATGCCGTCCTCTGCATACAGTACATGCTTGATATCATATTGTAGTAATCTTATTACAGCTGTTCACAGCTAAACTGGGATTTGTGCGGTTCGTAACGTCAGGGCAGTCGAACAAAAGGGGAAAACAGGGCAGTCGAACAAAAAGGGAAAAAATCGTGTATAAGGATGTTCAAAATAAAGAAAAAAAAACAACGAAAAACAAACAAAAGCGCGGATAAAAACAAGTTTGTATCTTTAGAGGATGTGGACGCCATGCAAGGGTTGCATTTCCCTGATGGCTGGCATGACGACAGACAGGCAGGCAATGATGGCGTGATGTGTAGAACAGCAGATGGTGGTAGTCTGTTTCATATGGATACTGCTCTGGGGTAGAATGCATATTTATATGCATTGATGGTTGGAATTATCGTGTTGGTATTTTTAAGTGGATGGTCAATTATATTGGAGTTATGCGTGGCATGCGTGTTTACTACCGCTAGCATGACACACGTCAACGTAACTGACGCATGGCATACATGTTTAGTTTTCCTCCAGCATGACACACGTCAGCGTAACTGACGCGTGGCGTGCATGTTTAGTTCAGCCAGCATGACACGTCAGCGTGACTGATGCTAACGCTAACTGGAAGTGATTTATACATCCACGTGATGGTGATTTTGAGGTCAAAGGGATACTGTAACCTTGCAAAACTTTGTGGATATAGGTGGAACTTTCTTTCCCATAGTTATATTGTCAATGGTGGACAGGGAATTACAATAAATGATGGATCCAGTGATCAGTTTTCGTCACAGATCGACGTCAGACGGTGCTAAAAATGGAGGGTATATACTAATTAGGGCATGTACGCTAAAAAGATCGAACACGGTAACTGGTCTAAACTATTTGTGTGTGCACTAACCCTAACCTTAGGCGTATGTATCCTAGCAGACTTATACCGGCAGGCGTAATTAATAATAATAATTAGACCAGTTTAGTAAAAGACCATCCATTATTGTATACATTTATTTTGTGTGGCATACCATGTATCCATGGACGCATGCATGTGCACACACAAAATGTGCTTACCTGTCGTATTCAAGCACGCTTGGTTAGAGTAGGCTCAGCATATGCACAATGCACTTGAGAAATATTCAAGTCAGTCTGATTGTATGTGTCCCTGTCTCTGCTATAAATGTCTGCTCTGCATGAAGTACTACAATAGTAGTGTTCATGGGAACTGTTGAAAGGGCTTTTTCAAGCACAGCCAAAGTGTTTCATCTGCTGTTTAGGCCACACCAATTTTATTGTTAGGATTACGGAAATTTTTGTTATGGAGGAGGGGAATAACAATAAAAGTAACTGCACGAGAAAGGTGTTTTGTGTAAATACATGAATTGTCATATGAGCCATACAGTACATTGCTAAAGGCACAACCAAAGTGCTTGATCTGCTGTTTAGCCATGCAAACAGAACACTTTTTGTAACCATTACTCATCAACACACTGATATAGTGTCCTACAAAAAATGACCCTGGAGTCCTATTTCATGACCCATGACCTAGTTAGTATACATGGTCGATGAGAACGGTGTTACGTGTTGATGAAGAGTGTTAATAAAAATGTATCATGGCTTGTTTGTTTTAAAATTGTGTGCTTCAATATATATTACCCATAAACTATACTTGTAGTTATGTAGACAATCAACTAAAAACCCTATATGAGAACAAGAACTGAGGGCAGTTACATCAGTTTGCTTTGTTCCAAAACATGTTAAGCATTACGTGGGAGGGGTTGGTTTGGTTGTCATTCCATGTATCGTATGTGGAATAAATTATTACTGTAGAGCCCCCTACTGATTGAAATGTGTTAATGCAACAGGAGGGAGGGAGTCTGAGAATTAGTACGTGCTACACGAACAGGATTTAATATTTCAAAATACCCAGGGTAACTAAATTTATGGATGACCTCATAGGTTTGCAAAGTAAAAAAAAGTGCTTAGAATCAGATTACCCCCTCCTCCACTGATTTATATTGTGGCTGTGTAATAGATACCAATTTTTTTGATTTTGCAAACCTATGAGGTCATCCATAAATTTAGTTACCCTGGGTATTTTGAAATATTAAATCCTGTTCGTGTAGTGCGTACTAATTCTCAGACTCCCTCCCTCCACCCGAGTTACTACATTAAAATGAAAATGAATTTCCATATTAAACTACATGATGTGAGTATGTAACAGCATTTTAATGTTCACGGTAAAGGCATGTTCACATACAAAGGGCATACTATTATACTAACTAACAACCATCACTATAGTGTTTGCAAATGTTTGTTTTATTACTGTCGCTATGCAGTTCACGTGCAAACAACATTTCTATAATTAGTACACAGTCCTTGACACCCCTCTCCCTTTCATATGCTCTGTACAAAACAGAACAAAGGCAGTTGTGAATTAATCCTAGGAGGCCACATGGAACAAAAAAACTGAGTGGAGGAAATTACACTAAGTTAGTTTGAGAGACGTACATCAGCACTTGATATCCTGTTTTCTGTTATATATAATGTTTATTATTGCTTCATAAGTTTCATTTGTCACTGGTCATTGTGGATTCATGGGTGTATGTATAACATTAAATGCAATGACCATGCTTTTTGTTGTTGACCTGCAGGTGTAATAATATCTAAATTTGCTTGTTCTGCATACTTTTCTGAATAGAATAATAAATCAAGTGTTTTTGTAATGTACATAGTCGCTAAACCATCCTTTAAATCAGCACAATCCTCCTTTACATCAGCAGTGTTCACTGTTGTATTTGCTTGGTTTGTTTTCTCAAACACTTCCGACAGATGACAGCAAGTATTGTCTTGAGGATATAACCAGAGAGAAAACAAACAACCAACAGAAAGAGAAGAATATCCAGCATGAGGAACTGATACAGTGGCATATCCATCGCTGCAGTCCACAAATGTTCACCACCATACTTTAGTACATGTTCTGTCCAGTAGGCGGCCGTGTCCTGCGCTGTCGTTGGTCAAGATTTCACGATATCTGATGCTTTCTGTATGGCCATTTTTTTTTTTTTCATTTACCACTTTGTGAATGTTGTTCACCAGTTCGTGGACTGCAAATTCCAAAATGTTCATGCAAAGCCCATAGCCATGCTCCTCCATTCTGAAGGCATTATGATGTTGTTCAGCAAACAGTGGGAACACTATCATATTGACCACTGTTTCCAAAGTGAGTGATGAACAGCACAGTGTTTGGGTGGCCAAGTAGGTCGTTCTGGGGTAACCATGACAACAAATGTACATTTCTTGGAACATTGGCGGACAATGTACAATTTTTCCCTCCATACTTGAAGATTACAGTTTGCTTCAGCTGTGAGAATTTATTAATGATTTCTGCTGGAAGTTGACCAGTAATGCTACCAAATGAGAAGACAATGACACCATTAGTTCCAGCATCCATCAGTTCTTTCAGTTGCCATGTCAACTTGCCTGCAGGATGGGTGATGTGCGTATGACATTCGGCATCTGTGGTTCGGGCCACTCAAGAAGGTAATCGCTTGTGACAATGTACAAGATCGTAGTGCGTTGTTTCAGTTTCATCCATGAGGTCACTTCCGGTGCAAACCTCTGCAACAGGTTTGTATTCTGTTCGCTAACTCGGTACAGGCTCGTAGCGACGTAAACCGCCACATTGACGAGTCTTTGCGAGAATGTCATTCTGTCGGAGTATTTTAGTATAACTATTGGTGTCACTGCCGGGTTGACTGTCACTCTTGCGGTCCAACCATCGACTGAGAAATCTACAGAAACTGCCGGAATGGACAGATGGTGCGCAAGGATAACATTACATGGACAATAGAAGAAGTCATCGTAAATAACTCGATCATAGTTTAGGGCTTTGATCTTCGACTTGAATACCTCATCCAGCATCATGTTGCTGCAATCCTGCATTCCCGTATGCATTGGGATGGCCATGTTTAGTCTTTCCTTGCCCAGAATAATTGAATATTAAGCCACGTTCGGCTATCTCTGACCAATACCGCGGTACGTTGACATAAATGCTGCGAAATGTCACTGCCGTAATTCCGGGCTTAATGAACCCTTCCCGATTCGGGAAATCTTCGTCTGTGGCAAGGTATACTGTTACCATGTTTGTGCAGCGCTTGACCAGCCTCCTGCAGTTGTAGCAGGTGGCTGGGAAGGTGGATTCCAGCCAGCAAGGTGCTGCCACCCGTGACCGGACGTGCATTGAGAAAGACAAGCGCTGAGATGAACAGAGAGAGCAGCATGCTTCTTGACTTGATACAGTTGTTTTCTGGAAAGGAAATAAATAAGATTTTTTTTTAATAATATTGTTGTGAACCTTTCCAAGTCAACTTTATTAGGTTATGGCAGTTGCCTGATACGATCGTTTAATGATAATTTTTATGCAACTGTCTCACCTAGCGGTCAGTGATGGAAGTAGAGCAAGGCGCCAGACTGCTTGTCTGCGCATCTGCTAACGCATTTGAAATGTCAGAATGATAGAAACTTATACTTATTGTGCCCTTTTAAGAACAACGCAGATGGTGGTTATGTATTATACTACACATACTGTTGTTTATTAAAATGTGTATAGATTTTTTAGACTGCAAGTGAACGGCAGTGGGTGATAATAGGGGAATTTACATATGACGTATGCTGCATTCCAGTGGGCCGGTTTCAGGAATTATATGTATAATGTTTAAATTATTGACTAAAATGTCTATATAGCGATGTGTTTCTGGGACCTGCCCAATCAAATGATTCATAAGTGAGTCTAGGAAATGTAAAAAATCATATCTACCTGCATATATATACTGTATATACCACCATAATTATAACTACACATAACTAGTTACAATTATTCAGTTCAATTGTAAAAAGCTAAGTACAGTGGTAAAATATACATTTGTAGTTATATATATCTATGCAATAGTGGGTAACCATTTACTTAACTGGTCTAAATTATTTGTCTGTGCTGTAACCCTAATCTATCTGACCTAGCTGGAAGGCACAATTAATAACAATAATAATTAGACCAATTACATAGAGTTCACAGAAAGTGTTGAAAGGACTATTTCTAGCACAGCCAAAGTGCTTTGTCTGCTGTTTAGCCATGCAAGTAGAACACTTTTTGTCCTGATCATTACTCTGTCTTCAATGCACTGACATAGGTCCTACTAATTGACCCCTGAGTCCTTTCTCTTGACCCATGACCAAATTAGTTGTATACAGGTTCTACTAAATGCTGATGAAGGGTTTTGATGTACTTGTTTGATTTGGAACAGATTGGCAGAGCTAGTAACCTGAGTACTGTGTGCTTCAATATTGATTACCATTAAACTGTACTTGTAGTTATGTGGACAATCAACTAAAAACCCTGTATGAGAACAAGTACTAAAGGGTGGTCGCATCAGTGCGTGTAGTTCCAAAATATGTTAAGCATTACATGGGAGGGGTTGGTTTGGTTGTCACTCCATGTATCGTGTGTGAAATAATTTGTTACTGTGGTGCCACCTAGTGAGTGAAGCTTATTAATGCAATAGCAATTTTGGAACGCAAGTCCCATACAGCCACACAGCATATTGGTCGGGAATGGGAGGTTGAACTAATTCTCAACACGTTTTTTATTTTGCAAATTTATGAAATCATTCCTAAGTTTGGTTATTTAAAATGTTTAAATTGGACAGGACACTAAGGGGTCGTCCACAGTTGTTGACATTTACCTTTTCGTGTAGAGCATGCTAATTCTCGGATCCCCTCCTCCTGAATTTGTAATTTAAAATGTCAATAATTTTCCAGATTAAAAGTCCTTGTGTAGGTGTGTAACAGCATTATGTCTCGGTACAAGCAATGGACATACTAAAAAAAATCATTATGTTTATAAACTTTTTTCAATTACTGTGGTTTTGCAAGTCACATGCAACAAACACCTTTATGATTAATGCACAGGTCTTGACAATCCTCACCCCTTTCGTTCATGAGCTCTCTACAAATAGATAAAATGTCAACAAATGTGAACGACCACTGGGAGGATTTGGTTAAACAAAATATATATGAAGAACTGAGTGGAGGAACGTGCACAAAGTTGTTCTGAGAAACATTGATCAGCACTTGGGATCTTGTTTCCAATACTTTTAGTTACATATATATATATATATTTATATAAAATATTGAATATAGCGATCCTGTTTGTTATACTTTATTTGCTTGTTCTGCATACATTTCTGAGTGACATGTAAAATCAAGTTTTGTAGCATACACAGACACTCAGTAAATCCTCCTTTAAATCAGCAGTGTTTACTGCTGTTTTTGCTTGGTTTGTTTTCTCAAACACTTCCGACAGATGACAGCAAGTATTGTCTTGAGGATATAACCAGAGAGAAAACAAACAACCAACACAAAGAGAAGAATATCCAGCATGAGGAACTGATACAGTGGCATATCCATCGCTCCAGTGCGCAAATGTTCACCACCATACTTTAATACATGTTCCACCCAGTAGGCGGCCGTGTCCTGTGTTGTCATTGGTCGAGACTTCAAGATATCTGACGCTTTCTGTACGGCCATTTTGAATGACTTTTCATTTACCACTATGTGAATATTGTTCACAAGTTCCTCGACTGTGAATTTCTTGATGTTCATGTCAACACCATAGCCATGGTCCACCATTCTGAATGCATTATGGTGTTGGTCACCAAACAGTGGGAACCCTATCATTGGCACACCGTGATACAGTGATTCATACTGACCATTGTTTCCACAGTGAGTGATGAACAGCACAGTGTTTGGGTGGCCAAGTAGGTCATTCTGGGGTAACCATGGAAACATATGTACATTTCTTGGTATATTACTGGGGATTGTGACATTTGTACCACTCATCTTGAAGATTACTGTTTGCTTCAACTGCGAGAAAGCAACGACAAATTTATTGATGATTTCTATTGGAAACTGACCAGAAAAGCTACCAAATGATAAGATAATGACACCATCGATTGCAGCATCCGTCAGTTCTTTCAGCTGCCATGGCAGCTTGCCTGCCGGACGGGTGGTGACACCTGGCGTGTGTATGACATTCGGCATCTGTGGTTCGGGCCACTCGAGAAGATAGTCGCGTGTGACAATGTACAAGACAGTATTGCTTTGTTGCAGTTCGGTCCATGAGGTCACTCCAGGCGCAAACCTCTGCAGTAGAGTTGTGTTCTGTATACTGAATTGATAGACACTGATGGCGAGGTAAAGAGCCACATTGACGAGTCTTTGCGGGAATGACATTCTGTCGGAGTAGTTTAGTATTACTGCTGGGGTCACTGCTGGGTTGACTGGGACTCTTGCGTTCCAACCCATCATTGAGGATGTTACACCAACAGCCGGGATTGACAAGTGATGCGCAATCAACATATTACATGATATGAGAAAGTTATCGTAGAGAACAAGGTCAAAGTTCAGGGCTTTGACCTTAGACATGAACACCTCGTCGAGCATCATGTTGCTGCAATCCTGCATTGTCATTTTCATTGGTATTTTCATGTCGGGCTTTAGCCTGCCGAGGATAATTAGCATAATTTTTTCATTCATCACTTTGGACCAAAACTGTGGTATGGTTGTATCCAAGCTTCGAAAGGTGAGAGCCGTAATTCTGGGCTTCAGAACCCTTTCCCGATTTGGGAAACCTTCGTCTATGACGAGGTAGACACTGTGTCCACGTCTGGTCAAGGCTTGACCGATCTCCTGAAGTTCCAGCAGGTGGCTGGGTATGAGTGCTCCAGCCAACAAGATGCGGTCACCCGTGACCGGACGTCCACTGAAGATGACCATTGCTGAGATGACCACAGTCAACAACATGGTTGGTGACATGTTAGGGTTTGTCTGAAACAAAAATGTTTTATGTGTTAGAACTTTAATAGATTTTCGTTGTTTTACTACATATTCTGTACAGATTTTGCATGTTTGTATGTACGTGTGTACATGAGTGCCTGCATACATGTAGACACACATACACGAGTGTGTGTGTATTGATGTGTGAGTGGGTAGATGTGTGTGTTTGTGCATGTGTGTGGGAGAGAGGGCGAGAGGGAGAGGAGAGAGGGAGTGAGAGAGTGAGAGTGTGAAAGAGTGACTGGTTTATACGAGTAGATTTTCACAAAATAAATACATACAAACAAAAAACTTTGCCTGATCCTTGACAGATATGTCTTGACTAAATAAGCAACATCTGAATCTTCCTCTGGTTACATCAGTCACAATAGCGATAACTAAAGGCCTGGTGGACAGCCTGCTGACTGAGCTATATACATATGTAATAATGTACAGCTATATTATTGCTAGTGCTGTACTGATCCACTAAGCCGTGATAAGGTCACTTCGGTAATACAACCACCTCACAATTAATGTCACCTTGGTAATACAGCCACATCACAATAAGGTCATATCGGTAATACAGCCACCTCACAATTAAGGTAACTTCAGTAATACAGCCACCTCACAATTAAGGTCGCCTCTGAAATACAGCCACCTCAAAATAAGGTCACCTCGGTAATACAGCCACCTCACAATTAAGGTCATTTTGGTAATGCAGGCACCTCATAATTAAGGTCACCTCGGTAATACAGCCACGTCACAATTAAGGTCACCTCGATAATACAGCCACTTCACAATTAAGGTCACTTTGGTGATACAGCCTCTTCACAATTAAGGTCACTTCAGTAATATAGCCAACTCACAATTAAGGTCATCTCGGTAATGCAGCCACCTCACAATTAAGGTCCCAGTAGAACAGTTCCAGATTCTTTCTAATACGATCACTTCGCTATTCATATCACTTTTGTCCAGTCCCAAGGGTAATCTTAATAGTGAGGTCGCACTGTATACCATAGCTGTGTTAGTTTAACTCTATAACATAGCTATATTAGTTCCACTGTATACAATAGCTATATTAATTCCACTGTGTACCATTGCTGTGTTAGTTCCACTGTATACCATAGCTATATTAGTTTCACTGTATACCATAGCTATATTAGTTACACTGTATACCATAACAATGTTAATTTCACTGTATACCATAGCTATATTAGTTCCACTGTATACAATAGCTATATTAGTTCCACTGTATACCATAGCTATATTAGTTTCACTGTATACCATAGCTATATTAGTTACACTGTATACCATAACAATGTTAATTTCACTGTATACCATAGCTATATTAGTTCCACTCTATACCATAGCTATATTAGTTTCACTGTATACCATAGCTATATTAGTTTCACTGTATACCATAGCTATATTAGTTTCACTGTATACCATAGCTATATTAGTTTCACTCTATACCATAGCTATATTAGTTTCACTGTATACCATAGCTATATTAGTTTCACTGTATACCATAGCTATATTAGTTTCACTGTATACCATAGTTATATTAGTTCCACTCTATACCATAGCTATATTAGTTTCACTCTATATCATAGCTATGTTAGTTTCACTCTATACCATAGCTATATTAGTTTCACTGTATACCATAGTTATATTACTTCCAATGTATACCATAGCTATATTAGTTTCACTCTATACCATAGCTATATTAGTTTCACTGTATACCATAGTTATATTAGTTCCAATGTATACCATAGCTATATTAGTTTCACTCTATACCATAGTTATATTAGTTTCACTCTATACCATAGCTATATCAGCTATATACAGAAAAAGAAACAGGAAGAGAGCTGACAAAATTATCATGAATCCAACAAACACCCCCGCACACAATCTCTTCAAACAACTCCCTTCAGGCAGGCGATTAAGAAATATTCTTGCTAAGACAAATTGCATCCGAGACAGTTTCTTTCCCCGTGTCATGGCTGCCTTATCGGGGATTAAATATAGACTTTAGTGATAGATAGAGACAGTGGAATGTTTTATACTTATTTTATGTGCTAGTGTAACTTTTAGCTTAGGCAACACCAATTTGATTATTCGACCCGCCGGCGTTGTTTTTGCCAAAACGGACATAAAAATTAAATTGCAATTTTGAACTTTTATTTCTGATCAAAATGCCGAACCAATGGTTTTTTATCGATTCATCGAGCATTTATGGTTACGGACACTGATTTTTCGTGATCGCAGAAAACGGTAAGAATTCGTGGAATTGGCGTTTTGAAACAGAATTTGCCTTTTCAAACGGAAATTCTGCGATCTTGGAAATCGTATGGAATTCTGCATCATCAAAATTTAAAAACGGCATTTGTGTTTTTGAATGGAAACTCTATAAACGCTGAAAGAGTAGAATCACCAACACCGTATACGATGCTGACTTTATTGGTGATATTTTGAAACAAACATGATTACTCTGCAACGGTAGTCATTTATTTTGGTGGATTTATTAAGCAGCATTTTAAAACGCGCAAGGCAAATTGCTATGAAGTGTCATGGCGCCTGTGGTATCTCGTGTCAACAGAAGTAAACAGGGACGTGGGCGGAAGGCGCTACCATAAACCGTTTCCCAATTATTGTCTGGTTGTCCACTAAGCGCATTGAAGACATGTTGCTAATTAAATGTAGTTGTCGCATCATTAGAACATGCACAAGTGTACTTATTCCTGTTTCGAACACAAAACACGAAGGAATAACAACAGCCTAGGTTACGCTGGCTCAAAGTGATATAGTCCGTGTTTCGTAGTTCTCACAAATTCCGTTGGATGGCATCACGAATAGTTGAACAAAATTATCAGTGAAACCGCATCAGTGATTTTAACATTCATAACTTTTAATATGATTGTTTGTGTAATTTACATTTGTTAACTTATATATTATGCACTGCTGCATTAGAAACAACCAGTCATTTATATTATTGTGTGAGAGTAGTCTCGCTTAACCGACTCTCGCTCTGCTGAGCGACTTTGCCAGGAAGATGGTCTGGCTCACAATCGCATTTTGACTGCCCACTTGTTCACAGCCATGAGAGCTGCCACTTAGTGAAGATGCATGTGATTAAAAGGCACTAAACTACAAAAAAAGTTTAGTGTCGGTTTTTTGTGAGTGACATGTTTCAATATAAGTTTAATGTTGAATAGTTGTTATAGTATAGTATTATCTGATAAATGTGTATCCTTATTTAATTTGTTATTTCATAGTTGGCCTGAGAGCCAATCATCATCTCTACCCGAATCTGGGGTAAAGCCCCCTACCGGTAACATTGGCAGGGCCTTAATATTCCAGGCCATAGTGAGGGGCCAGTGCTGCCACCTCACGGCGCCTGGGTAATCGAGGCTAGTTGTGAGAGGAATTATTTTATTATCTAAATTTATTATATATGGTTGTTACAGTGTTGCAAATATTGCACAAATAAATGTTGTTAGAAAAGTTAACCACACAGTAAAACAGTATTATATAGATTCATAGATCATAAGATTGTGATATTTTAAATATTTGACAAAATGTAGTATTTCTTAAAGTAACTTTGAAATATTTTGAGGTACGACAACCAAGTCCTAATTATGCCAGTCAAATTAATATTATCACAGCAACATATATCCTGCCTCTAATCTACACATTTATGACTGTAATGTCAACACCCCATAATGGGTCTTGTTATTAGTACTTGTTATTTTAAATTGTAATAGTCTTCAACTTTTATTAAACTTTCATAAAAGTATGTGTCTAGTAAGTTTTGATACAAGGCTAAATAAGTTTTTTAGCAATATACTGTATGGCTCATGTGACAATTCACGTATTTATGCAAAACACCTTTGGCTTTCTCGTGTAATGACTTTTATTTTTATTCTATTCCCCTCCCTAACAACAAATGTCTAAAAAATCTGTAATCCGAACAATCAAATTGGTGTGGCCTTAACCTATTTTTTATTTTAATGAATATGTTTAGCCAATTTTAGACTTAATTATTGTTTTTATTATATTTATTTATTTTTTATTGTAGGTGCATGGTATGTTTGATGTGACTGTGTTTTAACACCAAGTCACATTCATAATTGACATGTATTTTATGTCGATCATGGCAGTAAAGTATCTGTATCTGTATACAAATTGTTACACATTATTAGCAAAATGCTTACCTTTGTCAGATAAAAAAATACATATCACAGAAAAACACACCAGGTGTTGCAAATAAAAATGCAGCTGTTTTGTGGGTTTTATTGAAGTCTTACTTGGGTCATTTTCCAAATAGTGTACTTTTGCTAATAGATATTTGGGTGGATTCAACCCAGTTGGAAAATATCCTGCTGTGGCTAAGATTAATGTTCACCTACCATACATGTGAGTGGGTAGAGCTGAATCTGGCACATCTTTCAGAGTTGTACTAATTGTAACGTCATCATAATTTTGTGAACAAACTATTCTAACTTGTGTATTTAGATGATATTTAAACTGTATACAATGGTCTATGCCATGGGCAGTGTATCGTGTTATTATTTGATGTTCACCAAACACAGCAAAAACATTCTTTTGATAATAGTTCCCTCGATGAGTTACTGAAATCTCCAGAAAATGCTGACTGTCAAGGCTGAAGTTGATCAAATCGCTGCATTGTAGCTTTACTCACACTTCCTTGAAGCTTGGTAAAGCAAGTCTCGTAGTCATGCTCAATATATGAAATGGAACGGAAACATGAAGATAAACACATTTGAATAAACATTTGACGTCACGACCGGTGTTACTCCTAAAAGTAACACCAGTGGCAGTGACACGAGTGATATTTGCAAGTAAATATAATGACTGCTTCACGGAAGTGGACAGCATCATGTGACTGTCATACTTGAACTTGGCCATTCACAAGCTTTCGTCCAATAGCAATTTTTCCTGCAGAAGTGGTAATGCCATTTTATTAAAAAATTGGTAACGCCAGTCATGTATATTAAACCTCCGCACTGATTCAATACACTGTGAATATTACTAAACGATGCATGATGGGAGCTCTTGCTGACATGCATCATGTGTTATAAGGATCAGAAACGCTTCTACATCAGCTCAAAAATCATAGAAAATAACACCAGTGACCAAAAAACTACTGATTCACAACATGTGTCCTCAGAAATTCAAAATAACTTGTTGAATCATTGATAATCCATGCATAATCATGTATTTGCCAATGTTTCCATTATAGGAAACAGTCATGTTATATTTAATTGCATAGTATTTGCTTTGGTAGGTGTAACCTGACAAGTCAACCCCAAGACAGTACACATGGGTGGTTTCCGCCCTAGTCAAGAAAACAACTGCTCTTGTATATAAGCACAAATGTGTCAGTTTTTATGAAACATACGAAATATAAAGCATTGCACCAGAAAAATTATATTGACGTACATGATGTCATTAAAAAAACAGTGATGACATAACGTCTAACCGTAATGTCTTAGTAGATTCCACTGGTCTTTATCCTCTGTCAGCAACCTAAATACTATTGGCAGTGGTTTTGAATTTCTATTATTGCTCACATTTTTGACGTACCTTTGTAACTTTGAGCACCTTGCAAGCCAGCTGGTACGTTGAGGTGATAACAGAGTTAGAGAGCTAGAGCCCTGGTGTATAGCCTCTAGTAAACATAGAGAGTCAGACAAGTAGCACTGTCAATGGTCTTACGTCATAGGCAGTCAGGCGTGTAGTAAAGTCAGATGTCCTACTGTACAGATAGCCAGGCATGTAGCAAAGTCAAAGCCTATACTGCCTAGGTTATCAGGCATGTAGCATTATCAGGATAACCCAGCAATGGTAAATGTTCTTCAGTACAGGCAGTCAGGCATGTAGCACAGACAAATATTGCACTCATATAGACATTCGGGCATGTAGTGCAGACTATCTGTACAGTCAAATGTCCCACGACATAGGCAATTTAGACATTCAAGAGTGTAGCACATAGTTTTTGCTGTTTAGACAGTTAGGCATGTTGCACTGGATGACAAGCAAGTATCTCAAATAAATGCATTACTACAATCATGCATTGAGCGTATACAAATGTATAGAAAATCAGGCATATTCCATTATTTTAAAACACTGACTGCTGCAATGCTACTTTTTTAGTCTTGATTTCTTTGTTCAGCATGCATTATTTCTAAGTTATAATGTACATTATTTGTTACAACAACATACACAGACATTCACTTTATCCTCCTTCAGATTATCCATATTTCACTGATGACAGCAAGTATTGTCTTGAGGATATAACCAGAGAGAAAACAAACAACCAACATAAAGAGAAGAATATCCAGCATGAGGAACTGATACAGTGGCATATCCATCGCTCCAGTCCGCAAATGTTCACCGCCATACTTTAGTACATGTTCCACCCAGTAGGCGGCCGTGTCTTCCGCTGTCATTGGTCGAGACTTCACAATGTCTGATGCTTTCTGTATGGCCATTTTGAATGACTTTTCATCCAAGACTTTGTTAATGTTGTTCATAAGGTCATCGGTTGTGAATTTTAGGATGTTCATGTTAATACCATAGCCATGGTCCACCATTCTGAAGGCATTATGGTGTTGGTCACCAAACAGTGGGAACCCTATCATTGGCACACCGTGATACAGCGATTCATACTGACCATTGTTTCCACAGTGAGTGATGAACAGCACAGTGTTTGGGTGGCCAAGTAGTCACTGCTATAAATGTCTGCTAGGGTATTTTTATTGAATTTTCTCTGGGCGGCAATGTCTTAAAAGGGCACTTCTGATGGGTAAAAAGGGCAGTTTACGCATACATTAATGATTATGTTCATAACCCTTAGGCATGAATGAGAACTTTATATAGTAAGTTATTTTCTTTGTATTCATATAGTTGTGGGGCCTATAGTGACGAGCATCTGCATCTTGGTGTGATAATAAATGTTACACATATATCTTAGAAACATGTTTTATTACAACCAATACATGCAGTAGTCATAGAAACATGAGACGTATCCTGCAAGTCAGAACGTTTGACAGTTGTCTCAATTTGACTAGACGAGTCCCGTTTCGCAGGTGAATTTCCTAACGAATTCACGCTGTCCGTAGATGTCCCAGTATGGAGCCCAGCATCTTCTTGTCTTCTCCAAGAATTTGACGACAGCGGGTCGAGGGTCATAGTAGGTGGTGCCACACTAATCAGTGCCACCATGAGTCGTGCGTTTCCCGTGTCCTTGTTCATATTGGTGCGGTTATTATCGACCACAAGGTTGTGGTGGCTCACAATCCTTTCGGTCTGCATACAGTGTGAACTCATACAAGCCACAGATGCCAACACCTTCTGAACCGAACCTGTTGTGACTGGCAGAAGTTGGCACAGACTGACAATCAACTTACAACCGAGATCGCAGCCACCAGGCAGGAATGGTACATTCATCATGTGTTCCCACTGCTCGGCTACCCCATCCGCAAAGTCAGATGCCTCCATGGAAAAAGGCACCTGACGACGCGCACACCATGCTCAACAAATGATCTCAGAGTACGTGAATCACTAACGCCTTCATGTCTTTGATGACGTCCTCCTGCTCTGGGTGCATGCGTTCAGATAGGTATTTGTGCGATGCTTGCACGACCTCTAACCTGATTGCTCGTCTGTCACGGTGGTTTGTACAAACGAACTGGTGATTACATTTTTTTTGTGTTAGGTCCTCTTTTGTGTTATCGGTTGGACAACTCAATTTTTCCTCCCTTCTTCCCGAGAATGGTCCATCCCTCATTAGGTTCAACTTCTTGATTGCCGCATCAGTCACAGTGAGAAGATCGCTGATGAACAAACCACTGATTTGCAACTTCTTCTGGAGTGTTTCAAATATTTCCCGGATCTCGTCCATCAGTGCAGTGATCAACGTTTGTTGGTGGTTCCACATTCTCAGGAACCCTTTGGCTTCAGCCTTCTCCTTTCTGTCGCTGGTACTTTCTGGCGCCTGCATTTGTTCCCACACCATAATGCAGGCTGGTAGGTTGTTCAGCACTGCATCCACCAGCAAACCTGACATCGTGGTGCCAGGGGGAACTGTTTGACATTCCCGGCCTACGCTGACAACATCTTCATCCGTCTCGGTGTCCAGAAGAATCGTACGAGTCCCAGTAGATTGGACTTCCAGATTCCCAACTCACTCAATGGCTAAGTCGGATCGGTGTGCAACATACCCGAATATTACCAAACCTCTCTCAGCAAGCACACGCCATAATCCACCTTTGTTTGCCGCCTCGCCGCTTCGTGTCTTTACCTCCTGTCAGATCCAGAGCTTTGTTCACCGCCTCAAGTAGTCCAGGGGCACCGTTCTTCTCTAGCGAATGCATGACAACTGCTACTTAGAGTTTTTATTATACTCAAATGCAAATTAAATCAAACACACTAAAACTAATAAAAGTAAACCCTACAAGGGGCTGGTTTGGGAGAATGTTGGCAGACTGGGGGAGTTGGTCTGACTGGGGGGGGGGCAAACGAAAAGGCTGGGAGGGCAATGCCCCCATTTAAAAAAAACGCCCTGACAGGAACTGTTGATGAGGCACAGCCAAAGTGCTTCATCTGCTGTTTAGCCATGCAAGCAGAACACTTTTTGTAACCATTACTCGTCAACACACAGACGTAATGTCCTATAAAATGACCCCTGATTCCTATCTCATGACCCATGACCTAGTTAGTAAACATGTTCTGTTATGTGTTGATGAAGAGTTGTTAAAAATGTATCATGGTTTGTTTGATTAAAAACAGACTGGTAGAGCTCGTATCCTGGGAATTGTGTGCTTCAATATACCGTATTCATTCTTTTTAGCGTAAAGTATGCTTACGAAATATTCTTATAGTTACAAAAATTATGTTTCTCAAACCAGTGTGAAAAAGACAAAATGGTGACGCCAGATGGTGGAAATGATGTGTATATTTTACTGTTTCTACTCTGCTGCTGTGCCGTCATTCAGTTCCATTTAAAAATAAACACGACACATTTACACACATGTCACTCTGGATTAGAAACACAATTTTATGAATAATTTATGGTTACCAAGTATTTATAACTATATTTCACATTGGAGAGATATGTTAGAAGACAAACGATTTTCGTGACAGTAGTGCTAAGACACAGACAAAGTCAGAGAGCAGGCCATGCCATCCTCTGCATGGTATTCCCTCTACATACATTCAAGTTTAATTCAGCTGGGATGACACACGTCAACGTAACTGAAGCTAACTGGAAGTGATTTATACATCTATGTGATGGTGATTTTGTGGTCAAAAGGATACTGGAACTTTCAAAGGTGTGGATGCAGGTGGAACTTTCTTTCTCATAGTGTCAATGGTTGACAGAGAATTACATAAATGATGGTGGATCCAGTTACAAACCGACATCAGACCCTGCTGGAAAAGGGGGTGTATGCTAATTAGGACTTGTATGCTAAAAAAACGAATACGGTATTTTACCCATAAACTATACTTGTAGTTATGTGCACATTCAACTAAAAACCCTGTATGAGAACAAGAACTAAGGGCAGTTACATCAGTTTGCTTTGTTCTAAAATATTGGGAAGGGTTGGTTTGGTTGTCACTCCATGTATCGTGTGTGAAATAAATTGCTACTGCCACATTTTGTGTATCTTGCCAACTTAGTGCCATTCTCTTCAACAGGCAAAAATGCTCCCAAATGCTGTTCTTTGCCCTACCACCTTAAAACATAGTTACAACACAGCAGTATATCAGACTTATGTAGAGAGTGAGACAATCTTAACAACTGACCTCTGCCCCATGTTTCTGGATTTGTAGTGTGCACTGGGCTAATTTAAATCCAGTTATATGCAGCTCCAATTCAATCAGGATTATGTCATTAATTGCTACTGTTTTTAAGTTAAAATGCATGCTATGTATGTACCTTGTGAACAACTATTCGAATATTTTATTTCCAGGTGTATCTTCACTGGCATGCATATAGTCACTACTAAAAATGTAAACATTTATTTCCATCATAACCCTTAATGATCTGTAACTATGATTCACCAAAAAAACATTTCATGGGTATATTCTATAATTACAAATAATTGTTATTTTGAAGAGCATTGAATTATGTACATGAAGATATCTTTTAATATGTTGTCGAATTCACCTATTACATTCGCTTCTTTTAGGTATGTCGTCAGTCTCACATTAATGGAGACTGTAAACAACTTGCCTATGCAGCTTAATAGTGTAAATCCACGACAGTTGTCTGGGTCATCTATTGACCCATGCTTTTTGTATATAGGCTTAATGATCCAAATATTTTTATACCAATCTGTTGGCACAATACCAGATAATAGAACTAGGTTAAACATCTTAACAATTACTATAATTAGTTCTGTGGGGCTGTTTTTTAAGTATTCATTTATAACATTATCAATACCACACGCCTTTTTGTTTTTGAGTTTTTTTAGTTGCACTAAAAAAAATTTGCGTGAATGGTCTGTTTACGTGTTCATTTGACTGAGAAATCTTTCTTGGATCAAAAGGTATCTCACTAGATGCAGTTTCACTTTCAGATTTTTTATCAAGTTTTTCAAAGTGGTTCATAAACTTATCCAGTGAAATGTTTCCACATTTTTCACTGCTGTTACTTGCTATATTAAATATATCCCAGTATTCTGCAGGCTTGCTATGTTTTAGGTTGTGCAAGATTCCATGTAACTGTTTATGGTAGCATTTTGATATTTGTTTTATACAGCATTTATACCCACTAGCCAATTCTCTTAACTCTGCATTAGCTTTGTCATTTTAAATTTTCTTTAGTCTACATTTTGCTCTCAAATAATCTATCCTCTTAGTTTTACACATAAAGACATCATCTGGCATAACTTGATAAGTTTTTGTAGCAGCACATTTGTACTTCCAGTGTATCATTGCAACATAACGTACTTAATGTGTGCCAAATTTGAATGCCATGCATGTAATATTTCCATACAATCCATTTCCATATATAATGTAAAACTCCAACAGCCGTTTTCTTCATTTTCAATTTTTGACCCCTACCATGTTCAAAGCTCCATAACTTCGCCAATTTTTGTAGCAGTCATAATTTTTTAAATCGTGTAAACCACCCTACCCAACCTTTACAATAATGTAAGAAAACAATGTTACAATTTTTTCCGACTTATCACTCATTTGGTCAGCCGGGGTCACATATAGACGTAGTAGTCCAAAGGACTCTTGGCCCATTTTTATAATTACCGGTAGTACACAGCCGTTGACACCTCTCCCCCTTTCGTATGCTCTGTACAAATAGAACAAAGGGAGTTGTGAATTAATTCTAGGAGGGAACTTGGAACAGAAATACAAAAAACTGATTGGAGGAAATTACACCAAGTTATTTTGAGAGACGTTGATCACCACTTAGGATCCTATTTTCTGTTATATATAATGTTTATTATTGCTTCATAAGTTTCATGTGTCACTGGTCTTTGTGGATTCATGGGTGTGTATAAAACATTAAATACAACGACCATGCTTTTTGTTGTTGACATGCAGGTGTAATAATGTAATAATTTGCTTGTTCTGCATACTTTTTTGAATAGCATGTAAAATCAGGTGTTTTTATAATGTACACACTTGCTAAACCATCCTTTAAATCAGCAAAATCCTTCTTAACATCAGCAGTGTTCACTGTTGTTTTTGCTTGGTTTGTTTTCTCAAACACTTCCGACAGATGACAGCAAGTATTGTCTTGAGGATATAACCAGAGAGAAAACAAAAAACCAACACAAAGAGAAGAATATCCAGCATGAGGAACTGATACAGTGGCATATCCATCGCTCCAGTCCGCAAATGTTCACCACCATACTTTAGTACATGTTCCACCCAGTAGGCGGCCGTGTCTTGTGCTGTCATTGGTCGAGACTTCACAATGTCTGATGCTTTCTGTATGGCCATTTTGAATGACTTTTCATCCAAGACTTTGTGAATGTTGTTCACAAGTTCATCAGCTGTGAACGTGAAGATGTTCATGTTAATACCATAGCCATGTTCCACCATTCTGAAGGCATTATGAGGTTGGTCACCGTGATACAGTGATTCATACTGACCACTGTTTCCACAGTGAGTGATGAACAGCACAGTGTTTGGGTGGCCAAGTAGGTCATTCTGTGGTAACCATGACAACAAATGTACATTTCTTGGGATATTGCTGGGCAACGTGACATTTCTACCACCGTACTTGAAAATTACAGTTTGCTTCAGCTGTGAGAAGGCATCAAGGAATTTATTGATGATTTCTTCTGGAAGTTGACCAGTGATACTCCCAAATGAGAAGATGATGACACCATCTCTGGCAGCGTCCATCATATCTTTAAGTTGCCGTGACAACTCGCCTGCAGGACGCGTAGTGATACCTGGTGTGCGTATGACATTCGGCATCTGCGGCTCGGGCCACTCGAGAAGGTAATCGCTTGTGAGAATGTACAAGATAGTCTTGTGCTGTTGCAGTTCGATCCATGAGTTGACTTCAGGTGCAAACCTGTGGAGTAGTGTCTTGTTCTGTTCGTAGACTGGGTACACACTCACAGCTATGTAAGCCGCGAGATTGACAAGTCTGCGAGAATGTCATTCTGTCGCCGATTGTCATACTAGGTGTCACTGCTGGGTTGATTGGAACTCTTGCATTCCAGCCCATCATTTTAGAAGTAACAGAAACAGCCGGAATATTCAGACAGCGTGCAAGGATGACATTACATGGGCAAATGAAGAAGTTGTCATAGAGGAGAAGGTCAAAGTTCAAGATTCTGACCTTTGACATGAACATTTCATCAAGAACCATGTTGCTGCAATCCTGCATTCCTATTTGCATTGGGATGGCTATGCTTAGTCTCTTCTTTCCCAGAATAACTGACATCAAGCTACGATCGGCTATCTCTGACCAGTACTGCGGGAAGTTGACATCAATGCTGCGAAATGTCACTGCCGTAATTCCGGGTTTCAAGAGCCTTTCCCAATTTGGGAAATCTTTGTCTATGGCGAGGTAGACACTGTGTCCAAGTCTGGTCAACGCTTGACCGACCTCCTGCAGTTGTAGCAGGTGGCTGTGAACATGGATTCCAGCCAGCTAGATGCGGCCACCCGTGACCGGACGTGCATTGAGAAAACAAGTGCTGATATGAACACACACAGCAGCATTCTTCGTGACTGTATTTCCGTTTTATCTGGAAAGGAAAGAAATAGGAGTTTGTGAAATAATATTGTTATGAACAAGACAATTTTATTAGGTTATTGCAGTTGCCTGATAACATCGGTTACTGATAATTTTTATGCAAAGGTCTCACCTAGCGATCAGCGATGGAACTAATGCTCGGCGCGAGTCAGCGTTCGTCTGCTGATGCATTTGAATGGTGGAAACCCTTATTATCATTGTGCTTTGTTAACAACAACACACGTCGTGGTTAGGAATTGTACTACACACACTGATGTCGTTTACTGATTTGTAAGATTTGTGCACGTGAACGAGTGCGTGGGCGATAATAGGTGAATTTTCGTATGACGTTATAAATATAAGTAAACTGTAGCGTAATGTCAAAATGATGTATTTTATACCAGGTTAATAATAATGTTTTTACTGTACTGTTGAGGCATGCAGAATTTATATAGTAGCATTGCCAAACACAGGAAAGTTAAATGGCTGATCAAAACATTTGGAACATGTGGCGTGAGACACCAATTCCAGTCAACCCAGATACTCATTTTTCTAATCGTCCTATACTCGGAGATCACGTTAATGTCAGTCCCGTCTCAATTTGGGACGTAAAAGAACCACTGAGGACGACAAGCACCCTGGCAGTGACCATCCTCAGTGCCAGCATAGAAAGGTCGGCTTGGCGATAATGTTCTGAAAAAGGCTGACTAGTTGAATGAGACCTCATAAGACCATAAAATTGTAACCACAATATACACAGACTAGTCAGTTAATAGAACGTTGCCGAGTGCTGGAAACAACTAGAACTAGAACTAGTAAATGTGGTAGGTAGACCCACTGGGAAAATCACTGGCCACAGTCTCACATTGACTGGTGACATCGGAAGACAGGGAGAGGAGGGTCCTGGTCTCTAGTGTTGTTAAACCACATTCTTTTAGGCGTTTTTCATAACTAAGATCCCTCAGTTTTTGTATCATTTTAGTCGCTCTCCTCTGTACTCTTTCTAGCGTATCTATGTCCTTCTTGTGGTATGGCCTCCACGCTTCTATACAATATTCTAAATGAGGTCTAACTATTGTTTTGTACAGCGGTATTATTAGTTCTTTTTCTTTATATGCTGTATTTCGCCTAATCAATCCAAAGATTTGATTTCCTTTTGAAGCTGCAATTCCACACTGCTCTGAAACCTTCATGTCAGCACTAATTGTCAGCCCTAAGTCTTTCTTTTACAGTATTACTTAGTACAGTTCCCCCCATTGTATATTCTACATATTCGTTCCCATGTCCTGTGTGAAGGCATTTACATTTCCCAAAATTGAACAACATTTGCCACTTTTCAGACCATTTGATCAACCTGTCAAGATCATCTTGTAAATGCTGTCTATCTCCATCACTTTTAATCCTTCTAAACACTTTTGTGTTATCTGCAAATTTCAACACCTTGCTAGCTATATTATCGTCCAAATCGTTTATATATATTAAGAATAATATAGGTCCCAGTACTGATTCCTGTGGAACCCCACTCAAAACCGAGTTCCAGTTTGAAGCCTCCCCATCAACAACTACCCGTTGTCTTCTGTCAATCAGCCATTTTTCTATCCAGTTAATTATACCATTTCTTATGCCATGGGCCTTTAGTTTAAGCAGTAATCTTTGATATGGCACTTTGTCGAAAGCTTTTTGAAAATCTAAGTAGATGATATCTACTGGTGATCCATCATCGACCCACTTAGTGATATCTTCCAAAAAACATAACATACCTCGCTTTTAGAAACCCATGTTGAGATGGGTTTATCAAGTTATGTTTAACAAGAAAATCCACCACGTGATCTTTAATTAGCCTTTCTAATAATTTACAAATCACCGATGTTAAACTAACTGGTCTATAATTATTTGACTTGTTTCTCGAACCTTTTTTAAATAACGGTATAATGTTTGCTTCTTTCCATTCTAAAGGAACCACTCCCTCTTCTAATGACAAGTTGAAAACTGTTGCAAGCGGTATACTAATTTGTTCTACAATTTCCAATAGTAGTTTGGGTGGAATACCATCCACTCCAGGTGATTTATTATCCTTCATAGCCCTAATTTTCTTAGCTACCATTTCTGGGGTTACAATTAACTCTCTTAAACACTCTGATTTTGCCCCCTTGAAATTAGCCTCTGGTACTGGCAGTGAACTAGTGTCTTCTCTGGTAAACACTGAACTAAAATACTCATTCAGGTCAATGCCATTAAGAATCCTTCTGATATTATATTTCCAGCACTATCTTCTAGAGGACCGACCTTATCCTGAACTTTCTGTTTGTTTCGAACATACGCATAAAAACTCTTGCTGTCATGTTTTATATTACAAGCTAATTTATGTTCATAGCTTCTCTTTGAATTTCTAATTTGAGCTGTAGCTTGGTTTAGTGCTTCTTTATAAATGTTGTAGTCTTCGTCATTTCCAGTATGTCTATATGACTTCCACATCATTTGTTTATACTTAATTTTTCTAATGGCTTCTTTCGATAAGTGTTTCTTTTTGGACCATTTGCCGTGTTTTTTTAAGGGAACAAATTTAACGATGATGAATTCAATTTCACTCTTTAAGATATTCCACCATTCTGTTGCTGTCTTATTCTTCAGTGTGTTATTCCAGTCTATCTTTGCTAAATATTTCCTGATGTCCTTATATTTTCCTTTGTGGAAATTTCTCCTGTACTGCTTTTTACTATTCCTTTCTGATTTTACTTTCATGGTAAAATGTATCTGGTTGTGATCGCTATTCCCCAGTGGCTCACATATCCTGACATTGTCAACTAATTCATTCTAGACAAAACTATGTCTAACACATTCTCTCCCCTGGTTGGTTCTAGCACATGTTGAGAAAGGAAACTATCTTGTACTAAAACTAAAAACTTGTGGTCCTCACTACCCATACTCTGTAAAGATTTCCATTCTATATGCCCATGGTTAAAATCCCCCATAATAACACAGTCCCGTTTGCTCACTTCCCTTACAGCGTTTTGTATTTTTTCATTCTTTTCTATGCTTATGTTTGGACTTCGATAAACTAATCCAACCGTTAACGTTGAGTTTCCTGTAACTATGTTACACCAAACAGCTTCTTCGCAATCTGCTTGTCTTTCTAATTTTATTTCATAAGCCTGGATAGATTCTTTAATATATAAAGTAACTCCACCTCCCTTTCTTCCAATTCTATCTTTCCTAAACATTACATATCCTGTCAGTCCCAATTCGGCATCTGATATATCGGTGGTTGCCCATGATTCGGTTATACCTATTATGTGAGGGTCAATATCTTCTACCATAATGTTTAGTTCATTTCTTTTGTTTACTATTCTCCTTGCATTTAAACAAACACATTTATATCCAGCTTCAGAACAGTTTTCCAGACTTTGCTGAATTATTTTTGCTGTCTTTATCTATGCCTCCAGTTGCAGGCTTCTCTGCGCGTCCCCCCTGCGAATTTAGTTTAAATAGATGCAACCTGTCCCACTGTCAACAGATTGCAGCAGATTCTCTGAGAATACTGCTGCCCCCTTTCCACTTAGATGGAGGCCATCTCTCATGCACATATCTTCTCTCCCAACAAAGTACCCCCATAAATCTATGTATCCCACGCCCTCTTCTTCACGCATCTGCTCAACTAGTGCGTTAATCGCCATCCTCTTACAGTTTCTGTATGTTGCCCCCCTTCCTTCCATTACTGGCAAAATTCCTGAGAGAACAACCTGTTCCACTCTTGTCTTCTTTAGCTTCCTCACTAGATGTCTGTACTTCTGAACTATCCCATTTGTTCCCTCCTTGTCTGCATTGTTTGTCCCTACGTGTACTAGTATAGACCCTCCCTTGCCATGCCCCAATACCTTCTCTACCCTTTCGGTCACATGCGCTATCCTAGCCCCCGGTAGACATACAACAACGTCCTTGCCCTCGCATAGTCTTGTCTGTTTTTCTCAGAATTGAATAGCCCATCAACACTCTCTCTTTTCTCCTTGCCTCCTCAATCACTGCCTCGGAGTAGCTCCTCCGGTTTGCATATGTCTGGTTGTTGTCTTTTCCTCTTGCCGTCTTCTCTCCTGTCAGATTCTCTTCCATTCCCTTCTTTCCTGTCGCGTTTTCTCTTGTCCCTTTTCCTCCTTTCATCTTCTCTTCTAGCACATTTACTCTCACTTCCTTTCGTCCCTTCATCTTTCCTCCCATCACATTTTCTCATCTCCAGTCCCTTTTCCCCGGGTACCTCCTTCACTATGGTCACTTTCTCCCCTGTCACCTTCATGCCTGTCATGTTTTCTGTTTTTTGCTGAACACTGTCTTCTTCCATCAGTCTTCTGTCTCACAGTCTTACCAACTGCCTCTGTGGTATCTACCTCTTCACCACCTGTATCGCTGTCGCGTCTCTCCTCATTCTCTACAGTCTGACTACCTGTTGATCTATCCCCACTAACCCGTTTTCTTTTCCTCTGCCGAACACTTTTCCTCCGTCCCTCTGTCTTCTCAATTTCTTGTTCCTTCACACCGGTCACCTTCCCTCCTCTCAGTCTCTAAGCTTAATACTTAAAAAGTTAATGAGAACCATATAGGGTGCATCCTGGGAGAAAAGGGTCGAGAACCCATTATCTAGAAGGTGTCAGGGAATTATTTCGAGAAGAAATCGTCAACAATAAATTATTCTGAATTTCAAAAAACAGGCATACAAAAATTACTTAATGTACTTTGACACTGCTGTCACTAAATGTTAAACAAGATTTCAGTAATTATATATAATATATATACATGTTTCTGGAACCAGCCCAATCAAATGCTTCATATGCGATTGCAGTCATTAAAAAACAATCTACCACCACCAAAAGTATACATAACTAGTTACAGTTATACAGTCGAATTGTTAAAAGCTAATTACAGTGGTAAGATAGACATTTCCTAGTTTTCTAGTTGTTTCCAGCACTCGGCAATGTTCTATTAACTGACTAGCCTGTATATATTGTGGTTACAATGTTATGATCTTATGAGGTCTCATTCAACTAAACAGTCATTTTCAGAACATTATCGCCAAGCCGACCTTTTTATGCTGGCACTGAGGGTGGTCACTGCCAGGGTGCTTGTCGTCCTCAGTGGTTCTTTTACGTCCCAAATTGAGACGGGACCGACATTAACGTGATCTCCGATTCACAAGGGATACACAGTCCCCAATTTTGAGAGCCAGGTTTTTACACCAAATATACCATACCTGCCCGGCCCGGGTATTGAACTCGGGGCGCCGGCATGTCAGGCGGATGTGTTAACCACTACACTATCGCGCACCCCCCTATATCGATATCGATATTTGTGCATGAGTAACCTTTTAGTTACCGTACTCATTCTTTTTAGCGTACAAGAAATATTCTTATGGTTACAAAAAATCAGTTTCTCAAACCACTGAAAAAAAAAATGGTGGCGCCACATGGTGGCAATTATGAGTATGTTTTACTGTCTCTACTGTACTCCACTGTGTGACGCCAGTAGATCATTCATTTCCGTTTTAAAACAAACATAGCGCCATTGACGTGCGTGCCACATTTAGAAAACACACATTTTTAAAAATTATTTGTGGTTACCACATATTTAAAACTACTTCTCATTGGCGAGATATGTTAGCAGTGGACAGCAGAAAACAAACGATCTGCATGACAGTGGTGCAAAGACATGGACAAAGTCACAGAGCAGGTCATGCCATCCTCTGCGTACATTATTACAAATCATGCTTGATAAGGCTTGAAGTTGTAGTTGTAGTTGATGCTTGATATAGTAATTCCCTTACAAATGTTTACAGCAAAACTGGGATTTGTGCGGTGCGTAACATCAGGGCAGTTGAGCAAAAAGGGAAAAAAGAAGTATGTTTAAAATAAAGAAAGAAAAACAACGAAAAACAAAAGCGCGGATTAAAACAAGTGGTGCACTATACTATTGTTAACTATATATACATGAGTTTAGAATGAGAGGATGTGGAAGCCAAGCAAGGTTTGCATTTCCCCGTTGTGATGTGTAGAACAGCAGATGGTGGTAGTCTGTTCCATATGGATACTGCTCTGGGATAGAAGGCATATTTATTATTATATGCATTGATGGTTGGAATTATTGTGTTGGTATATATTGAAGTGGATGGTCAATTCTATTGGAGATATGTGTGACATGCATGTTTAGTTCCGCCAGCATGACACACGTCAACGTAACATAAGGGTGATTTTGTGGTTAAAGGGATAATGTAACTTTATAAAGGGTGCGGATACAGGTTTCTTTCCCATAGTTTTATTGTCAATGGTTGACAGGGAATTACAATAAATTATGGATCCAGTGATCAGTTTTTTGTCAGACGGTGCTGAAAATGGAGGGTGTACGTTAATTAGGGCATGTACGCTAAAAAGAATGAACATGATAACTGGTCTAAACTATTTGTCTGCGCACTAACCCTAACCTTAGGCGTCTGTATCCTATCAGACCTATACCGGTAGGAACAATTAATAATAATAATTAGATCAGTTTAATAAAAGATCATCCATTATTGTATACATTTATTTTGTGTGGCATGCATGTGCACACACACAATATACTTACTTTTAGTATTGAAGCCGCTTGGTTAGTGTAGGCTCAGCATATGCACAATGCATGCGAGAAGTATTCGAGTCAGTCTGATTGTATGTGTTCGGGTCACTGCTAATAATGTCTGCTCTGCTTGAAGTACGCACTACGATGTTAGTGTTCGCGAGAAATGTTGACAAGGAACAACCAGAGTGCTTCATCTGCTGTTTAGCTGTTCAAACAAAACACTTTTTTTTGTAACCATTACTCGTCGACGCACTGACGTAATGTCCTACAAAAAATGACCCCTGAGTCCTATCTCATGACCTACAGCTGTAGTTATATATACGGTATGTTACATGTTGATGAAGGGTGTTCGTAAAAATGTATCGTGGCTTGTTTGATTTAAAACAGACTGGTTACACATTTATTTTGTGTGGCATGCCATGTATCCATGCACGCATGCATGTGCATACACACAATATACTTACCTGTCGTATTCAAGCACGCTTGGTTAGTGTAGGCTCAGCATATGCACAGGGCATGCAAGAAGTATTCGAGTCGGTCTGATTGTATGTATTCGGGTCACTGCTATTAATGTCTACTCTGAACGAAGTACGCACTACAATGTTAGTGTTCGCGAGAACTGTTGACAAGGGACAACCAAAGTCAAAGTGCTCCATCTGCTGTTTAGCTGTGCAAACAGAACACTTTTTTGTAACCATTACTCGTCAACGCACTGACTTAATGTCCTACAAAAAATGACCCCTGAGTCCTATCTCATGACCCATGACCTACAGCCTTAGTTCATATATACGGTCTGTTACATGTTGATGAAGGGTGTTCTTAAAAATGTATCATTGCTTGTTTGATTTAAAATAGACTGGTAGAGCTCGTATCCTGGGAATTGTGTGCTTCAATATATATTACCCATAACGTATACTTATAGTATATAGTATGTGGACAATCAACTAAAAACCCTGTATGAGAACAAGAACTAAGGGCAGCTACATAAGTTTCCTTTGTTCTAAAATATGTTAAGCATTACGTGGGAGGGGTTGTTTTGGTTGTCACTCCATGTATCGTGTGAAATAAATTGTTACTGCGGTGACACCTAGTGATTGAAATGTGTTAATGCTATAGAAATTTTGGATCATAAAAATCACAACAATCACACAGCCACATTATAAATTGGTGGAGGAGGGGGTAATCCTATTCTAAGCATGTTATTTTACTTTGCAAATCTATGAGGTCATCCATAAGTGTAGTTACCCTGGGTATTTCGATATATTAAGTTAGACGGGACACTGAAGGAATGTGCGCAGTTGTCGACATTTACCTGTTCGTGTAGAGCGAACTAATTCTCAGCCTCCCTCCCTCCACCCGAGTTACTACCTTAAAATGAAAATTAATTTCCAAATCAAAATACATTGTGCAAGTGTGTAACAGCATTTTAATGTCCACGGTACATGCAAAGGGCATACTAGTATACTAACTAACAACCATCACTAGTGTTTGCAAACGTTTGTTTTATTACCTTCGCTATGCAATTCACGTCCAAACAACATTTTGAGTCCATTGGGCTGAAGGTCCAACGGACTATTGCCATCACTCTGCGTTCTAAAGAACCGGGCAAATATCATTATAGTTAGGGTAGACAGGAAGGATTGTGGAATACAACATGTAATATTTATAACATGATTGGCCATTCCATATGAATAGATATGGTGATATGGACATAAGTTTAAATGGGATAATATTACGGCATATAGTGATGTCGTTATAATGAAGATTTTAAACTTGTTGATTTAGAGTATCACTTAATGGATGGTGTTGAAATTGTTACAATGGCGTCAGCATCAGCAGGAATCACGACTGATGCTAGGTATAGGGTGTAAGTACTGAGGTTTGAAGGTAGAATAGAACAGACTAGTCCAGAACCCGACAGAGCAAAGAAATATAATCTGGTCTCTTCTGTGGAGAGAAACCATTATGTTGCGGTTGGATAACATGCATGAAGTCTTTACCCAGTGGTGGCTTTGATGTTGAATTTCTCCATGCATATATAGAGTAGAAGAAATACCGGAGTGTCCGTGGAACAACAGTGCGTGAGTAGACGGCTTACGCGACAATGGAGAATTCACACCCGAAGAGGGAATTCCCGACGAACCGAGCGAGAACTACTGATGGACAAATTATCCTCAAGTTGACGGTGCTGACGAAGTGTGGTATCGTTCATTATAAACATTATGTTCTCGCATCTCTACATTGCGAGTGTCACGCAGACAGCCGTAGGGTGTTGAACTTTTGTGCCTATATGGCGATTATGTTACAGAATCTTTGATTGAAGAACTGGTCAATCCTTGTGTACCTATGAAATGTTATGATAAAGATGTATGTACGTAAGACTTTGTATGTTAAGAGGTTAGGGAGACTGACAAGTCTTCTTTGAATAATCGCTGTATTTTGTTGTTTGGAAGATGGGTCAATAAATTTGGAAAAATTCTTTAATTGTATGTAACTACTTACCTTCTGATATATCTCAGAACTTGAATATTTATTAGCATGGCCGTTTCACCTGGCGGTTCTTGACATACACTAACTAACAACCATCACTATAGTGTTGGGAAACTTGTTTTTATTACTGTCGCTATGCAATTCACATGCAACCAACTTTTTTATAATTAGTACACAGCCCTTGAACACCTCCCTTTTCGTATGCTCTGTACAAATAGAAAAAAGGCAGTTGGGAATTAATCCTAGGAGGGGATTTCATTTTTGTCACTGGTCTTTGTTGATTCATGGGTGTATGTATAACATTAAATGCAACGACCATGTTTTTTTTTGTTCATGTGTAATAATGTCAAAATTTGCTTGTTCTGCATACTTTTTTGAATAGCATGTAAAATCAAGTGTTTTTGTAATTTACACACTCACTAAACCATCCTTTAAATCAGCAAAATCTTCCTTTATATCAGCAGTGTTCACTGTTGTTTTCGCAAACACTTCCGACAGATGACAGCAAGTATTGTTTTGAGGATATAACCAGAGAGAAAACAAACAACCAACACAAAAAGAAGAATATCCAGCATGAGGAACTGATACAGTGGCATATCCATCGCTCCAGTCCGCAAATGTTCACCGCCATACTTTAGTACATGTTCCACCCAGTAGGGGGCTGTGTCCTGCGCTGTCATTGGTCGAGACTTCAAAATGTCTGACGCTTTCTGTATGGCCATTTTGAATGACTTTTCATTTACCACTTTGTGAATGTTGTTCACAAGTTCCTCGACTGTGAATTTCTTGATGTTCATGTCCACACCATAGCCATGGTCCACCATTCTGAAGGCATTATGGTGTTGGTCAGCAAACAGTGGGAACCCTATCATTGGCACATCGTGATACACCGATTCACACTGATGAACAGTGAGTGATGAACAGCACAGTGTTTGGGTGGCCAAGTTGGTCATTCTGTGGTAACCGTGGAAACATATGTACATTTTTTGGCTTCAACTGCGAGAAAGCAACGACAAATTTATTGATGATTTCTGTTGGGAAACTGACCAGAAAAACTACCAAAGATGTACAAGACAGTATTGCTTTGTTGCAGTTCGGTCCATGAGGTCACTCCAGGCGCAAACCTCTGCAGTAGAGTTGTGTTCTGTGTACTGAATTGATAGACACTGATAGCGAGGTAAAGAGCCACATTGACGAGTCTTTGCGGGAATGACATTCTGTCGGAGTAGTTTAGTATCACTGCTGGGGTCACTGCTGGGTTGACTGGGACTCTTGCGTTCCAACCCATCATTGAGGATGTTACACCAACAGCCGGGATTGACAAGTGATGCGCAATCAACATATTACATGATGTGAGAAAGTTATCGTAGAGAACAAGGTCAAAGTTCAGGGCTTTGACCTTAGACATGAACACCTCGTCGAGCATCATGTTGCTGCAATCCTGCATTGCCATTTTCATGTCGGGTTTTAGCCGGCCCAGAATAATTAGCATAATTTTTTTACTTATCACTGGACCAAAACTGTGGTGTGGTTGTATCCAATCTTCGAAAGGTGAGAGTCGTAATTCCGGTCTTCAGAATCCTTTCCCGATTTGGGAAACCTTCATCTATGATGAGGTAGACACTGTGTCCACGTCTGGTCAAGGCTTGACCGATCTCCTGAAGTTCCCGCAGGTGGCTGGGTATAAGTGCTCCAGCCAACAAGATGCGGTCACCCGTGACCGGACGTCCACTAAAGATGACCACGGTCAAAATGTTTGGTGACATGTTAGGGTTTGTCTGAAACAAAAATGTTTTATGTGTTAGAACTTTAATCAATTTTCGTTGTTTTACTACATATACTGTACATGTGTCTATGTACTTGCATGCATGAGTGCCTGCATACATGTAGACACATACACATTACACAAGTGTGTAATCTTCCTCTGGTTACATCAGTCACAATAGCGATAACTAAAGGCCTGGTGGACAGCCTGCTGACTGAGCTATATACATATGTAATAATGTACAGCTATATTATTGCTAGTGCTGTACTGATACACTAAGCCGTGATAAGGTCACTTCGGTAATAATGTACAGCTATATTATTGCTAGTGCTGTACTGATACACTAAGCCGTGATAAGGTCACTTCAGTAATAATGTACAGCTATATTATTGCTAGTGCTGTACTGATACACTAAGCCGTGATAAGGTCACTTCAGTAATAATGTACAGCTATATTATTGCTAGTGCTGTACTGATACACTAAGCCGTGATAAGGTCACTTCAGTAATAATGTACAGCTATATTATTGCTAGTGCTGTACTGATACACTAAGCCGTGATAAGCATCACGTTTTTTGTCATGATTTATTACAACACAATTTATATGGATTATTATTTCATGAATTGACTACACTTGAAACTTGGTTTCAGGTCACCTCGGTAATACAGCCACCCTCACACTAGGTCTCTACGACAGTCCCTAGAGATTCTTTCTATATACAGTAAAGTATAGTAAATTAGTCTTTTAATATGACCACCTCGCTACTCAAGTCACTTATCTAGTCCCAAGGTTGACCTTAATAGTGAGGGTCCACTGTATTACCATAGCTATATTAGTTTCACTGTATACCATAACTATATTACTTTCACTGTATACCATAGCTATATTAGTTGCACTGTTTACCATAGGTATATTAGTTTCACTGTATACCATAACTATATTACTTTCACTGTATACCATAGCTATATTAGTTGCACTGTATTACCATAGCTATATTAGTTTCACTGTATACCATAACTATATTACTTTCACTGTATACCATAGCTATATTAGTTGCACTGTTTACCATAGGTATATTAGTTTCACTGTATACCATAACTATATTAGTTGCACTGTATACCATAGCTATATTAGTTTCACTGTATACCATAACTATATTAGTTGCACTGTATACCATAGCTATTTTGGTTCCACTGTATACCATAACTATATTAGTCCCACTGTTTACCATAGCTATATTAGTTGCACTGTATACCATAGCTATATTAGTTGCAATGTTTACCATAGCTACATTAGTTTCACTGTATACCATAGCTATATTAGTTGCACTGTATACCATAGCTATATTAGTTTCACTGTATACCATAACTATATTAGTTGCACTGTTTACCATAGCTATATTAGTTGCATTGTACACCATAGCTATATTAGTTGCACTGTTTACCATAGCTATATTAGTTTCACTGTATACCATAACTATATTAGTTGCACTGTATACCATAGCTATATTAGTTGCACTGTATACCATAACTATATTAGTTGCACTGTATACCATAGCTATATTGGTTCCACTGTATACCATAACTATATTAGTCCCACTGTTTACCATAGCTATATTAGTTGCACTGTATACCATAGCTATATTAGTTGCAATGTTTACCATAGCTATATTAGTTTCACTGTATACCATAGCTATATTAGTTGACCTGAATATCATAGCTATATTAGTTGCACTGTATACCATAGCTATACCAGTTGCACTGTATACCACAGCTTTATTAGTTGCACTGTATGCCATAGCTATATTAATTGCACTGTATACCATAGCTATATTGGTTCCACTCTATACCATAGCTATATTAGTTGCACTCTATACCACAGCTATATTAGTTGCACTGTTTACCATAGCTATATTAGTTTCACTGTATACCATAGCTATATTAGTTGCACTGTTTACCATAGCTATATTAGTTGCACTGTACACATTAGCTATATTAGTTGCACTGTTTACCATAGCTATATTAGTTTCACTGTATACCATAACTATATTAGTTGCACTGTATACCATAGCTATATTGGTTCCACTGTATACCATAACTATATTAGTCCCACTGTTTACCATAGCTATATTAGTTGCACTGTATACCATAGCTATATTAGTTGCAATGTTTACCATAGCTATATTAGTTTCACTATATACCATAGCTATATTAGTTGCACTGTATACCATAGCTATATTAGTTGCACTGTTTACCATAGCTATATTAGTTTCACTGCATACCATAGCTATATTATTTGCACTGTATACCATAGCTATATTAGTTGCACTGTATCCCATAGCTATATTAGTTGCATTGTTTACCATAGCTATATTAGTTTCACTGTATACCATAACTATATTAGTTGCAATGCATATCATAGCTATATTGGTTCCACTATATACCATAACTATATTAGTTGCACTGTTTACCATAGCTATATTAGTTGCACTGTACACATTAGCTATATTAGTTGCACTGTTTACCATAGCTATATTAGTTTCACTGTATACCATAACTATATTAGTTGCACTGTATACCATAGCTATATTGGTTCCACTGTATACCATAACTATATTAGTCCCACTGTTTACCATAGCTATATTAGTTGCACTGTATACCATAGCTATATTAGTTGCAATGTTTACCATAGCTATATTAGTTTCACTGTATACCATAGCTATATTAGTTGCACTGTATACCATAGCTATATTAGTTGCACTGTTTACCATAGCTATATTAGTTTCACTGCATACCATAGCTATATTATTTGCACTGTATACCATAGCTATATTAGTTGCACTGTATCCCATAGCTATATTAGTTGCATTGTTTACCATAGCTATATTAATTTCACTGTATACCATAACTATATTAGTTGCAATGTATATCATAGCTATATTGGTTCCACTATATACCATAACTATATTAGTCCCACTGTTTACCATAGCTATATTAGTTGCACTGTATACCATAGCTATGTTACTTCCACTGTATACCATAACTGTATTAGTTGCAGTGTATACCATACCGATATTAGTTGCAATGTATACCATAACTATATTAGTTGCACTGTATACCACAAAATTTTTTAGTTGCACTGTATACCACAACTATATTAGTTCCACTGTATACCATAACCATATTGGTTCCACTCTATACCATAGCTATACCAGTTGCACTGTATACCACAGCTGTATAAGTTGCACTGTATGCCATAGCTATATTAATTGCACTGTATACCATAGCTATATTGGTTCCACTCTATACCATAGCTAGTTTAGTTGCACTGTATACCATAGCTATATCAGTTGCTCTGTATACCATGGCTATATTAATTGCACTGTATACCATAGCTATATTAGTTCCACTGTATACCATAGCTATATTGGTTCCACTCTATACTATAGCTATATTAGTTGCACTCTATACCTTAGCTATATTTGTTGCACTGTATACCATAGCTATATTAGTTCTACTGTATACCTTAGCTATATTACTTCCACTGTATAACATAGCTGTATTAGTTGCACTGTATACCATAGTTATATTACGTCCACTGTATATCATAGCTATATCAGTTTAACTGTATACCATAGCTATATTAGTTCCACTGTATACCATAGCTATATTACTTCCACTGTATACCATAGCTAAATTTCGTTCACTGTATACCATAGCTATATTACTTCCACTGTATACCATAGCTAAATTTCTTTCACTGTATACCATAGCTATATTAGTTCCACTGTATACCATAGCTATATTACTTCCACTGTATACCATAGCTAAATTTCTTTCACTGTATACCATAGCTATATTAGTTCCACTGTATACCTTAGCTATATTACTTCCACTGTATACCATTGCTATATTTCTTTCACTGTATACCATAGCTAGATTAGTTCCACTTTACACCGTTGTTATATTAGTTGGACTGTATACCATAACTATGTTAGTTCCGCTGTATACCATAGCTATATTAGTTCCACTGTATACCATAGCTATACTAGTTCCACTCTATACCATAGCTATGTTAGTTCCACTGTATAACATAGCTATGTTAGTTCCACTGTATAACATAGCTATATTGGTTCCACTCTATACCATAGCTATATTGGTTGCACTGTATATCATAGCTATACCAGTTGCACTGTGTACCATAGCTATATTAGTTGCACTGTATACCATAGCTATTGATTCCACTCTGTACCATAGCTATATTAGTTGCACTGTATACCATAGCTATATCAGTTGCACTGTATACCACAGCTATATTAGTTACACTGTATACCATAGCTATATCAGTTGCACTGTATACCATAGCTATATTAATTGCACTGTATACCATAGCTATATCAGTTGCACTGTATACCATAGCTATATTAGTTACACTGTATACCATATCATTATTAGTTCTACTGTATACCATAGCTATATTACTTCCACTATATAACATAGCTATGTTACTTCCACTGTATATCATAGCTATATTAGTTTCACTGTATACCATAGCTATATTACTTCCACTGTATACCATTGTTTTGTATTGTATTGTTTGATTGTTGACTGTTTCTACTGTACTCCACTTTGTGATCATTTATTTCCGAATTTAAAATAAACATGGCGCCATTTACACGCATGTCACTCTGGATTAGAAACACTATTTTGTGAATTATTTATGGTTACCAAGTATTTAAAACTTTATTTCACATTGGAGAGATAAGTTAAAAGACAACGATCTGCATGACAGTGGTGCTAAGACACGGACAAAGTCAGAGAGCAGGCCATACCATCCTCTGCATACATTCAAGTTTAGTTCAACCGAGATGACACACGTCAACGTAATTGAAGCTAACTGGAAGTGATTTATACATGTATCCATGTGATGGTGATTTTGTGGTCAAAAGGATACTGGAACTTTGTAAAGGCTGTGGATGTAGGTGGAATTTTATTTTTCATATTGTCAATGGTTGATAGAGAATTACAATAAATGATGGATCCATTTATCAGTGTCACAAACCGACATCAGACCCTGTTGGAAAGGGGGTGTACGATAATTAGGGCTTGTACGCTAAAAAGAACGAATACGGTATATTACCCATAAACAGGGTGCACAGTGGATTTAGTTGACAGGTAGTCCGTCGGACTAGCTGACTCAGAAACAACTAGTCCTCATATTGTTTTACTAGTCCTTAAAAATCAATCGTACTGTTGTATCATATATGTGTGACAGTTATGGCACATAGTAAAAGTGGCTTTATTTCATAAAGAAAACAAGCCGTTTCCCATTTCAATTAAATGTTCAAATAAATGAGTCATTGATAGAAACAAATATATGTGATTTCGTAGATCCAATTGCAAAGTTATCAGAAGAAATGACTAGTTTAATCAGGGGCAGCAAACAGGAGTCGTGGACAAGGCGATGCCAGCAGAATTTGAAGCCTGACGGCGACAAAGGACCGACATTGTCGGACTAAGTTGCATCATTTGCCCTATACTTTTCATTAGCGTTTCCTTTCCCGAAGCCGACGAAACAATCAGTAACATTGCTGGCGTTTGGTAACTTGCTAAAATAATCACCCAATGCAGGAATAACGCAACTACCATCACGACGGGATAGCACGTAACGATGTAACCCGCGCATGTATGTTTGTCCATGTCGCTCACCACTCATGGTCGCTAGGTGGCACTACCTATCCTACGCTAACCGGATGTAAACAGCCGCCATTTACTTTCACTGCGTTCAGCAAGTTTCCCATCTGACGGTCGTACGGAATATTTAGCTGCCTGTGATAAAATCCTACCTTACTGTCTGATTTTGTTTTATTCCATCACAACACCCAACTAGCGTATACATAGCGTAAATTAATTTACCTAATAACAGCTAGTCCAATGGGACTGCTCCACTAAACATGGACTAGTCCGATCACTGAAACTACTCGTCCGGGACGATCGGACCGGCCTTATTTCGCAGCCTGCTGATAAACTATACTTGTAGTTATGTGAACAATCAACTAAAAACCCTGTATGAGAACAAGAACTAAGGGCAGTTACATCAGTTTGCTTTGTTCTAAAATATGTTAAGCATTACGTGGGAGGGGTTGGTTTGGTTGTCACTCCATGTATCGTGTGAAATAAATTGCTACTGCGGTGCCACCTAGTGATTGAAATGTGTTAATGCAATAAGGAATTTTAGATCATAAAAATCGCAACTATCACAGCCACACTACAAATCAGTGGAGGAGGGGGTAATCTTATTCTAAGCACGTTTTTTTACTTTACAAACCTATGAGGTCATCCATTAGTTTAGTATTTAAAAATATTAAATCACATGGGACACTGAAGGGATGTGCGCAGTTGTCGACATTTATCTGTTCGTGTAGAGCGTACTAATTCTCAGACTCCATCCACCCGAGTTACTACTTTAAAATAAAAATGAATTTCCATATCAAAATACATTGTGTGAGTATATAACAGCATTTTAATGTCCATGGTACATGTACATGCAAAGGGCATACTAGTATACTAACTAACAACCATCACTATAATGTTTGCAAAGTTTTGTTTTATTAGTGTCGCTATGCAATTCACGTGCAACCAACATTTCTATAATTAGTACACAGCCCTTGACACCCCTCCCCCTTTCATATGCTCTGTAAAAAATAGAAAAAAATGCAATTGTGAATTAATCCTAGGAGGGTACATAGAAAAGAAATACAAAAAACTGATTGGAGGAAATTACACTAAGTTATTTTGAGAGATGTTGATCACCACTTAGGATCCTGTTTTCTGTTATATATAATGTTTATTATTGCTTCATAAGTTTCATTTGTCACTGGTCTTTGTGGATTCATGGGTGTATGTATAGCATTAAATGCAACGACCATGCTTTTTGTTGTTGACCTGCAGGTGTAATAATGTCAAAATTTGCTTGTTCTGCATCCTTTTCTAAATAGCATTTAAAATCAAGTGTTTTTGTAATGTACATACTCGCTGAATCATCCTTTAAATCAACAAAATCCTCCTTTATATCAGCAGTGTTCACTGTTGTTTTTGCTTGGTTTGTTTTCTCAAACACTTCCGACAGATGACAGCAAGTATTGTCTTGAGGATATAACCTGAGAGAAAACAAACAACCAACACAAAGAGAAGAATATCCAGCATGAGGAACTGATACAGTGGCATATCCATCGCTCCAGTCCGCAAATGTTCACCGCCATACTTTAGTACATGTTCCACCCAGTAGGCGGCCGTGTCCTGCGCTGTCATTGGTCGAGACTTCACGATGTCTGATGCTTTCTGTATGGCCATTTTGAATGACTTTTCATCCAAGACTTTGTGAATGTTGTTCACAAGTTCATCTGCTGTGAATGTCAAGATGTTCATGTCAACACCATAGCCATGGTCCACCATTCTGAATGCATTATGGTGTTGGTCAGCAAACAGTGGGAACCCTATCATTGGCACACCGTGATACAGCGATTCATACTGACCATTGTTTCCACAGTGAGTGATGAACAGCACAGTGTTTGGGTGGCCAAGTAGGTCATTCTGTGGTAACCATGACAACACATGTACATTTCTAGGTACATTACTAGGCAAAGAGGTATTTTTATCACCGTACTTGAAGATTACAGTTCGCTTCAGCTGTGAGAAGGCATCGAGGAATTTATTAATGATTTCTACTGGAAGCTGACCAGTGATGCTACCAAATGAGAAGATAATGACACCATTAGTCCCAGCGTCCAACAGTTCTTTTAGTTCCCATGACAACTCGCCTGCAGTACGAGTGGTGACACCTGGTATATGTATGACATTCGGCATCTGTGGTTCGGGCCACTCAAGCAGATAGTCTCGTGTGACAATGTACAATACAGTAGAGCGATCTTGCATGTCATTCCATGAATTGTCTTCTGGGGCAAACTTCTGCAATAGAGTTGTGTTCTGGAGAACAACTCGGTACACATTTGCAAAGAGGAAAAAAGCCACATTGACGATTCTTTGTGAGAATGTCATTCTGTCAGAGTAGTTTAGTATTACGGCTGGGGTCACCGCAGGATTGACCGGAACTTTTGCAGTCCAGCCCATCATCATGGAAGTAACAGCGACGGCTGGGATGGACAGGTGATGCGCAAGCAACACTGTACATGATACAAAGAAATTATCGTAGAGAATGAGGTCAAAGTTCAAGGCTACGACTTTTGACATGAACACCTCATCGAGCATCATGTTGCTGCAATCCTGCATTGCAATGTTCATCGGCATTTTCATATTGGGTTTTACCTCCCCGAGAATTACTGACATAATTTCACGGTCGACCGCGTCAGACCAAAACTGTGGAAAGGTGGTCACCAACCCACGAAACGTCACAGCCGTAATTCCGGGCTTCAGAACCCTTTCCAGGTTTGGGAAATCTTCATCTATAGCGAGGTAGACACTGTGTTCCCGTCTGGTCAAGGCTTGACCGATCTCCTGAAGTTCCAGCAGGTGGCTGGGGATCTGTGCTCCAGCCAGGAAGATGTGGTCACCCATGACCGGACATCCACTGAAGATGACCAATGCTAAGATGACTAAGGACAACAACATGTTTAGTGACATGTTTGGGTTTGTCTGAAACAAAAAGAATCTTAACGTTAACAAAACATTACACTTCAATAGACTTGTGTTGTTCTATAGTCTCATGTTCATTTGTTTTGTTTTATTCATGTAGAAGTACCTAGCCAATAGAAGTAATCTTGTAGTAATTTAGTATTATATTCACCACCAAGTCCCAAGCTTAGTTTTAGACCTAGGCCTGTTCCATTACCCAGAATAAGCCAGGTTATTATTAGCAGGAAGTCTGTTCAATCAGTTGTACATGGTCCCAATTTGTGTGGGAACCAGACAGCTTTAATGCAACAAGTGGTGTTGCGTTTTTTTATAAATTGAATGTTTTGCTTGCAATTTGAATATTTCATGGGTACAATATATTCAAATTGCAAACATAGCTTCAGACTTCCTAATGCAGTTTGGTAGGTAGTAGATCTTCTATATTATTTATTGTAATACATTAATTACAACAATTTTATATTAAGAAACATTTATTTAAAACATAAAAATTTAAAATATATAGTGTGTGACACTGTCTGCATGCATGTGTAATTGTGTGTATGTGTATGTTTGTTTATACAAATATTATGATATTTTTTTATTTATACATAAACATAATGTAAATTACACATGTGTACACTTACGTGGTAAATAACAAGCAATTGGCCTCTATTTTCGATAAATATCAAGACAATAAGAATGATGGGATTCCCAAGGAATGAATCGGTTATTACTACTCTTGCAGTACCAAATAAAACAGTGGTGCACAGCATTTCTGCCATGCACAGAACATGGAACTATGTAAATTATACAATATTTTATAATTGTATATAATTCAATGTTTATCGGTATAAATATTTTATGTGTATGTGTGTATTTAGATGCACGTATGTATACATATTTATTTATTACTAAGGACTTACATTATAATTTTTTGTACTTCAACGTCTGAAAACAATTATTATTACTAAAACTTTTTGTGTACACTTAGTAAAATCAATGAAATAACAACTTCCAGACAATTCTTGTTGAGATAACTGACAGAGTTAACATTTGATATATGCTCAGTGCTCACGTACACTCCTACAAAGAGCCACCATCTCTCTCTTTGGTCACATCAGTCACACATTTAGCGATGAATAAAGCTCATGTAAATATTTTGCTGATCAAGCTATAATTATGGATACAGCACCAATGTACTTTACATTTAACTGCCTCACAGTAAATGCTGGTTTGGCACAGATTACTTGTACGCTAATCTAATTATGTAAAAGTGGTGTATTGTGGGTTTTATTGAAGCCATAGTTTGTACTACTGAGAAGCCAGTGGGTTACCCACGTCGTCTGTTGATTCCAATGTTCTATGTTGTCAGTGAGCAAACTGCTGCTAGAAGTAGTTCAGAATCATGTATGTTTCTGTGAGCTTGTGTGATGAGTCTGTGACATGGAATGACATTTGCAGCTACATGTACGTTTATAGAACGGAGAGAGTTGTAAGTGACAAGACTCATCTTACAGAATTAACATCATTGCAGTTGCTATGTTATCAGTGTTGTCCTAAAGGAGTAATACTGTCAACTGACAATGACTGTTCAGTGATATAGGACCAGTGGTGGCTGTTATATCTTCTGACCTTGCCGAATGACCTAGTTATTGCAGAGCACAGTGTGTGTTTAAGGGGCTCTATGGCTCAGTCAAAGGTCCTGCTGTGTAGATAGTAAAAATAGACAGTCAGTCATGTCAAAAGTCCACTGAATATTTTGTTTGGCATGTTACACTGTCAAAGATTCTACTGCATACACAATCAGGCATGTAGCACAGAAAGTGTTTCTGGTATTTAGACAGAGATATGCATGTGATACTGTCTAAGGTCCTACTGTATAGGCAGTCAGGCATGTGGCACTGTTAGAAGTCCCGCTGTATAGACAGTTCTAGTCATTTAGCTCTTTCAAAGGTCCTGCTGAGTAGACAGTCAGGCATTTAGCTCTTTCAAAGGTGTATAGATGGTCAGGTATTTAGCACTCCAAACTGTGTAGGCATGGAATGTAGCACAGCAAATCGTCAGAACAACAGTACATTGACTGAAATCAATGTTTAGTGAAATGTTATACTATAAATATATAGAGAGTCAAGCCCTTAAGTTAAAACAGTCAGTGGTCCTATAATATAATCAGCCAGGCATGTAACACGGGCAAGTGTTCTATCGTACTACATTCTTTATTGCTCTGTTCTGCATACACTATTTCTAGGTAACAAACATACAGGTTTATGATTATGTACACATACACCAACTGTATCCTCTTTAAAATGAACCAGACTTCACTGTTGTTTTTGCTTACTTTGACTTTTCATACACTTCCGACAGATGACAGCAAGTATTGTCTTGAGGATATAACCAGAGAGAAAACAAACAACCAGCACAAAGAGAAGAATATCCAGCATGAGGAACTGATACAGTGGCATATCCATTGCTGCAGTCCGCAAATGTTCACCGCCATATTTAGTACATGTTCCACCCAGTAGGCGGCTGTATCTTGTGCTGTCATTGGTCGAGACTTCATGATGTCTGATGCTTTCTGTACAGCCATTTTGAATGACTTCATCCAGGATTTTGTGAATGTTATTCACAAGTTCATCAGCTGTGAATGTCAAGATGTTCATGTTAATACCATAGCCATGGTCCACCATTCTGAAGCCATTATGAGGTTGCTCAGCAAAGAGTGGGAACCCTATCATTGGCACACCGTGATACAGCGATTCATACTGACCATTATTTCCGCAGTGAGTGATGAACAGCACAGTGTTTGGGTGGCCAAGTAGGTAATTCTGTGGTAACCATAACAACATATGTATATTTCTTGGGACATTACTATGCAACGTGGTATTTTTACCACTGTACTTGAAGATTACAATTTGCTTCAGCTGTGAGAAGGCATCAAAGAATTGATTGATGATTTCTGCTGGAAGTTGACCAGTAACGCTACCAAATGAGAAGATAATGACACCATTAGTCCCAGCGTCCATCAGTTCTTTCAGTTCCCGTGACAACTCGCCGGCAGGACGGGTGGTGATACCTGGTGTGTGTATGACATTCGGCATCTGAGGCTGAGGCCACTCGAGAAGGTAATCGCGTGTGACAATGTAGAAGACAGTAGTGCGTTGTTTCGGTTCCGTCCATGAGTTGTCTTCAGGCGCAAATGTCTGCAGTAGAGTTTTGTTCTGTTCGTAGACTGGGTACACACTCAGAGCTATGTAAGCCGCAAGATTGACAAGTCTGTGAGAATGTCATTCTGTTGGAGTTGTTGATTGTTGTACTCGGCATCACCGCTGGGTTTATTGGGACTCTTGCATTCCAGCCCATCATTTCAGAAGTAACAGAAACAGCTGGGACATTCAGACGGTGCGCAAGGATGACATTACATGGACAAATGAACAAGTCATCGTAGAGGAGAAGGTAAAAGTTCAAGGCTCTGACCTTTGACATGAACATTTCATCAAAAACCAAGTTACTGGAATCCTGCATTCCTATTTGCACTACGATGGCCATGTTTAGTTTTTCCTTCCCCAGAATAACTGACACCAAGCTAAGTTCGGCTATCTCTGACCAATACAAAGGGACGTTGACATAAATGCTGCGAAATGTCACTGCCATAATTCCAGGTTACATTAGCTTTTCCCGATTTGGGAAATCTTCGTTTATAGCGAGGAACACACTGTGTCCACGTCTGAAATGGCTCGAGCAGTTGCCATGGCTAAATCCATGCATACTAAAGATACAGCTTCTTTTTGGAAAAATGCGTACAAAACATACAAGAAAGTTTTACCTAATGCTTCTACTGTCGATGGTGCTAGTAACCCACGTTCCATATCCGCCATGTGGAAAACACATTTTTAATCACTGTTTAATAATGTCACTTCAGATGTAAATATCCAAAATGTGAAAGAGCGTATACACAATACTGGGAATATGTGTAACGACAATGATGTACACATTACACCTCGTATGGTGTCGGAATGCTATAGACAATGATGTACACATTACACCTTGCATGTTGCAGAATGCTTATAGACAATGATGTACACATTACACCTCGTATGGTGCAGAATGCTATAGACAATGATGCACACATTACACCTTGCATGGTGCAGAATGCTATAGACAGTGATGTACACATTACACCTTGCATGGTGCAGAATGCTATAGACAGTGATGTACACATTACACCTTGCATGGTGCAGAATGCTATAGACAATGATGTACACATTACACCTTGCATGGTCCAGAATGCTATAGACAGTGATGTACACATTACACCTTGCATGGTGCAGAATGCTATAGACAATGATGCACACATTACACCTTGCATGGTGCAGAATGCTATAGACAGTGATGTACACATTACACCTTGCATGGTGCAGAATGCTATAGACAATGATGCACACATTACACCTTGCATGGTGCAGAATGCTATAGACAATGATGCACACATTACACCTTGCATGGTGCAGAATGCTATAGACAATGATGTACACATTACACCACATTACACCTTGCATGGTGCAGAATGCTATAGACAATGATGCACACATTACACCTTGCATGGTGCAGAATGCTATAGACAATGATGCACACATTACACCTTGCATGGTGCAGAATGCTATAGACAATGATGTACACATTACACCTTGCATGGTGCAGAATGCTATAGACAATGATGCACACATTACACCTTGCATGGTGCAGAATGCTATAGACAATGATGCACACATTACACCTTGCATGGTGCAGAATGCTATAGACAATGATGCACACATTACACCTTGCATGGTGCAGAATTCTATAGACAATGATGTACACATTACACCTTGCACGGTGCAGAATGCTATAGACAATGATGTACACCTTGCATGGTGCAGAATGCTATAGACAATGATGCACACATTACACCTTGCATGGTGCAGAATGCTATAGACAATGATGCACACATTACACCTTGCATGGTGCAGAATGCTATAGACAATGATGCACACATTACACCTTGCACGGTGCAGAATGCTATAGACAATGATGTACACATTACACCTTGCACGGTGCAGAATGCTATAGACAATGATGCACACATTACACCTTGCATGGTGCAGAATGCTATAGACAATGATGCACACATTACACCTTGCATGGTGCAGAATGCTATAGACAAACTGAAGTCTGGTAGAGCATGTGGTAATGATGGGCTATCTGCAGAACATTATATACATGCAGACAGGCGCATCACTATATTATTGTCAATTTTTTACACCAGTGTTACCTCACATGGATATCTGCCAGGTGACTTTATGAAAACTATTATTATACCCTTGGTGAAAAACAAGTCCGGTGACACTAGTGATGTTAACAACTACAGACTATAGCACTAGTCACAGTTGGTTCTAAAATATTTGAAATTGTATTACTTGAACTTATGGAATCCTACCTTGATACAACAGACAATCAGTTTGGATTGATGAAGGGCCATTCTTGTGATCATTGTATATATGAGTTAAAAAATGTTATTCAGTATTATGGAAGCTACAATAGTCCTGTGTGTGCATGCTTTTTAGATGCATCAAAAGCATTTGATAGAGTTAACCATTGGACACTCTACTAAAATGCTCAGTCATGGTGTGCCAGTCCTACTCGTACAAATTTTGTTATACTGGTACAGAACCCAAATGTTTTGTATTAAATGGGGTTCCATGACCTCTGACTTTTTTAATGTCTCAAATAGTGTTAGACAAGGTGGTATTTTATCTCCATATTTATTTTTATCTCCATATTTATTTGATGTATATGTCAACGATTTAAGCATTATGCTTAAAAACTCTGGCATGGGATGTCACCTACACAACATCAATACAATCCATATGTTCTATGCAGATGATTTCTGTGTTACTGCACCTAGCCCCAGTGGCCTCCAGGCATTACTGAATATTTGTGCCATCTTTGGCTTTGACAATGACATATATCATCCTATAAAGTCAGTATGCATGGTTTTCAAACCACATGGTTTTCACCTCAAATGTCCAGATATTTACTTGCATAGAAACAAACTGGGATATATTGAAATAACAAAGTATTTAGGGGTGAACATCTGCAATAACTTGAAGGGTGATGAAGATATGCTAAGACACTTGCGCAGCTTTTATGCCAGGTCCAACAGCATCATCCGAAAATTCCACAACTGTTCCATCGATATTAAACTTAATCTGTTCCATGCACATTGTTGTTCAATTTACTGTTGAGGCACTTATTTAAAACTTAAAGTGGCATACAACAATATGCATAGACGGATCCTAGGTTACCACAGATGGGACAGTGCAAATGATATGTTTGTAAATAATGCTATTGACTCATTTGACACCCTATTGTGCAAAAATGTTGATGGTTTTAGAAAGTGGGTTCTTAATATTGACAATAATATGATAAAATATATGTGTAACTGTAGAGAAATTGCCAATGGTCCCATGTGGTCCTGCTGGTCAAAATCCCTATATGTTGTAAAATAGTAACTTATCTTTTGTTTATTTTTTATTTTATTTTATTTTTGTCTTTCGTTTTTGTTATTCTTTTTATGTCTTAACTTATTAGCTTGGTTTAATTATTTATATATTTTACTTATTATTTTTAATGGTGTACCTTTTATTCCTATTAGCATGTATTGCTTAAATGTATATGTACTATGGGTTTTTGTACCTGAAATAAAAACATTTATTCAATGTAAAAAATCATATCTACATATATATATACACCATCATAATTAACTACACATAGCTAGTTACAATTATTCAGTTCAATTAAAAAAAGCTAAGTACAGTGGTAAAATATACATTTGTAGTTATATATATCTATGCAATAGTGGGTAACCGTTTACTTAACTGGTCTAAATTATTTGTCTGTGCTTTAACCCTAATCTGTTGGCCTAATTAATAACAATAATAATTACACCACTTAAGTAAAAGATTGCCCATCAGTATTATATTTTCGAGCATATGGACAAAATACGTATGCATGCAAGCATGTGCACACACACGCACACATACATGCACAATATGCTTACCAGTCGACTGCCTTGGTTAGCGAATCCTCAGCTTATGCCAAATGCACAGAGTACGTGTGAAGTTGACTGTATCTGCTAGAGTCACTGCTATAAGTGTCTGTTCCGCATGATATACAACCTACATAGAGTTCACAGAAAGTGTTGAAAGGACTATTTCTACCACAGGCAAAGTGCTTCGTCCGCTCTTTAGCCATGCAAGTAGAACACGTTTTGTTGTGATCATTACTCTGTCTTCAATGCACTGACATAGGTCCTACTAATTGACCCCTGAGTCCTTTCTCTTGACCCATGACCAAGTTAGTTGTATACAGGTTCTACTAAATGCTGATGAAGGGTTTTGATGTACTTGTTTGATTTGGAACAGACAGACAGAGCTAATTGCCTCAGTACTGTGTGCTTCAATATTGATTACTATTAAACTGTACTTGTAGTTATGTGGACAATCAACTAAAAACCCTGTATGAGAACAAGAACTAAAGGGTGGTCGCATCAGTTTGGAAAGTTCCAAAATATGTTAAGCATTACGTGGGAGGGGTTGGTTTGGTTGTCACTCCATGTATTGTGTGTGAAATAAATTGTTACTGTGGTGCCACCTAGTGAGTGAAGCTTGTTAATGGAATAGCAATTTTGGATCATACAAATCACAAGTAGAATAGATTAGAATAAAACTTTATTTTGGTCACAATACACATTGCTGAATATATTTATAATGGATTACAAAAAACAATACTGCAACCGAGGAGATCCTCTGGAAACCCCAAGAGGCTTATGTCGAGGACCACCTGGACAATCACCATTATACCAATCAGGTTTTTTGTACCATAAAATTACAATGTAACATTAAAACAGTACATTCAACTGGAAGAAGATGAATAGTATATACATGAATAGGTGTTTTTTTATAAATGAAATTGGTTGTATGCTAAAGAAACAAATAAATAAACTTACATATTGGGACATGGTATAGTTTTTTGACTAGATTACAGGTTAAATGTCAGTAATACATTGAATAAATAAAAAACTTAATCACTTATAATGCCATGAAATATTATGGTAGGTTATGAGTAGAATATAAAATAAGACATTTCAAGATATTTAGACAGTAATAGCTCTTTTGGTTTCTTTTTAATCTGATTTATGGATACAAGTTGCTGCAGAATATGAGATAGGGCATTCCAGAAAATTGGTTCTGAATAATTTATTGTAAATTTAATAAATTGTGTCCATAATAGAATACAATACTGCAAATGTGATGAGATTAGTGAGGAGTAAATAATTGTCATAATGTAGATAGGAAGAAAGTGTTTTAGTTTATTCAGCATTTCTACATTCCGTGCTATTTTTGTTGACAAATTGTCAATATGTATCTTCCAATTAAGGTGTTCATCTATAGTTATTCCTAGAATTTGTTTGCATTTAACATGTTTTATTTTGCTTCCATCTACTTTTATTTCAGCTTTGTCAATGTTGTTTTTCTTCCCGTTTGGTGAGAATATAACGAAATTAGTTTTTTTGGTGTTTAGCGAAAGCTTATTTGTGTGAAACCAATAGAATTTTTGTGTAATCTGCAAAAAGTATAGGCTTTAGGATATCTGATACATGTTCAATATCATTAATATATAGAATGAAGGGTAAGGGACCTAATATTGATCCTTGCGGAACTCCGCAAGAAATTTCCTTATATTCCAATTAAGTTTTGTTGAATGACACGTACTGTTTTCTATTCTGTAGGTAGATTTTGAACCAGTTGCAGGGTTATCTTATACCATAGCATTGTAGTTTCTGTATTAAGATATTATGGTCTGTCGTGTCAAATGCCTTAGAGAGATCCAGGAATACACCTAAAGTGTATTTTTTGTTGTCAATGTTATATGATATTTGATCGACCGAATCAAGTAGTGCCATATATGTAGAATAATTTTTCCTGGATCCATATTGTTTTTTAGATATTATATTATGTCTGGTTAAAAAGCTGTAAAGCCTATTGGACATTAGGTGTTCAAGTACTTTTGAGAAGCATGGGAGGATTGAAATTGGTCTGTAATTTTTGAACAGTTCAGGGTTTTCATTTTTGTACAGTGGTGTGACTTTTGCTATTTTATGTTTGTCTGGAACAATGCCAGTCTGCAATGTCTTATTGAAAATGTATGCAAGTTGACTTGCAATGTGTGGTAATACTTGCTGCACAATATATGGATCAATATTATCACCACCACTTGACTTGGATGAGTTTACTGATCTTATAATGTTAGTTATCTCAACAGGATCAGTGGGTGTACAGAAAAAACATGCAGTATTATTTTGTATATATTGTGTTGGGTCATTCCCTGTTTTCTGTAGTTTTGCATTAAGGCAATGGCCAATATTGGTAAAGTAGTTATTGAACTGTTCCGCAATTTTCTTTTTGTTTGTACAGGTGGTACCATCAGAAGTAATAAATTTACCATGGGCTTTTTGTCCTTTGATTTTAAAACTTAATTTATGGTACTCCATGTTTTTCTGCAATATTTTTATATAGGTCAAATTTATCTATAAAATATTTTTTCTGTGACTGCCTGATAATATGAGTCAGTTTACTTTCATAATTTTTATAGGTAACTTCATTTTCTGCAGTAGGGTTTCTCTTAAATGTTTTATATAAGTTATTTTTTTGACTGCATGATATCAATATTCCTTTAGGGAGCCACTCATTTTTGTAGGTTTTTACCTTAATTTTGTTTTGAGGTAAACATTCCTTAATTTTGGTGCCAAGAATTTTTAGAAAAGTATCATATGCAGTGCAAAGATGTGGATCACTGTACACCTCTTCCAATTTGTATTTTGTAACTGCATATTTAATTTCTTAATATTTTCTGTATTAGCCATACATTTGTAAATAGTTGTGTATTTTCTGTGTGTGATCTTGTTCCGATGGTGTAAAAATTAAATACTGGAAAATGGTCTGATATGTCATTGTATAAAATTCCGGATGTAATGGAACATTCATGAATGTTGGTTATAATATTATCTATGAGTGTGGCTGTTTGTTGTGTGACTCTTGTTGGTTTACTAATTGTTGGGTAGAACGCACTAGCAAACATGTTATGTACAAAGTCGGTTGTTTGACTGATTGTGTCTGTCTTGTGTAAACCTGTCAGAAATATACATTCCTACTTCTCCACCTCTTTTATCTAGTCTTGTTTTTGACAAGAAGGTAAATCCTGCCATATTATAAATATTTACATTTTGCGTAGTCTTTAACCACGTTTCTGTTAATCCTATACAATCAAAATTAAACTGGAGTGATTTCAGACTATATTCGAGTTTGTCAAAGTTTCTCGATAAACTTCTACAGTTCACAGATAATGTGGACAGAATATTGTTGCTGTTGAATTTACTTTGCAAGCTATGAAGTTCGTAATCAGAATAATACAGTATATGCAATGATTTAAACAGTGTTGCAAATTTACAAGATGGTCATCAGTATCGTGACTGACATTGTCTATGCTAAAGCACAATTCAACTTCATTACCCACATGGACAGAATAATTACCGCTTGGAGAAAACTGGCCATGAAAAGCCATGGGCCATACAGAATAGTGTCCATGAGATAGTCAAGGTCTCCCTAACGACGCTGAAGTTGTCGCAGGTGTTGTTGTTAACGTAACCTTCCTCCCGTTGATCAGGAGGCAGACTACACGGCCGTCAATTGTCCATGTTACTTTAACTTGCCTCATTTCCCGGCACTTCCTGAGCAACTCCGATTTTTTTTGTGAGGTTTTCGGTTATGACAATCCGGGACCCTTTCAGTCTCCTTTTTGCCATGAAAATGTCATCGCGGACGTTATAGTCTTTGAGTTTGACAATGATTGGTCTAGGTTTACGGCTGGTGTTTGTTCTCTGCCCAAGTCTGTGGCTGCGGTCTGTGACGTCACGGTTCACGTCAAGGCCGAGTTTGGTGTTGACCACATCTATAGCCGCTTTCAACGTGTTAGTATCGTTCTCCGATACTACGTGGATGAGGAGGCAGTTGCGTCCGCTGTATTATTCCATTTGGTCTATCTCGTTGGTAAGTGATTGTTTTGCCATTTCAAGATCAGCGATTCTGTCCTGCAAGGCAGCTGCGCTGTCAGACACTCGTTTTACACTGTCCAACTCCGGTGATTTAATTATCTTCTGGATCAGTTTGTTCACTAACTCTTCATTGTCCACTATGAAGCGAGATAGAGCATTACTGACTGAAGATACAGTTGATTTTATGAAATACCTATCCGTATCCAGCAGGTCTTTGATGGCAGTTCTTACGCTGTCTTGAACGAGCTGTTTTACGTTGGTGTTAAGCGTAATAGCAGCATTGTCATCGGGTGTTTGATCTGCTTTAACAGCACGTGCAACATTCTTCTTTGGCATCACAGCAAACACCGGGCAGTTAAGTTAACAATTAACAATTCTGACTACGAACTTCATCAGTAGCAAAGAAACAGTCCAGTGAGCAGGCAAGCAACCGCGTAATGGTGAACACAGTCACAAACACAAGACAATCTCCATGGTCAAGTGCTGGTCTTTACAGGCTGCTGGCAATGTAACCACCTGTAGTGTCCATTGGCAGGAAATAATTGTTCGGATCACAACTAAAAGTTGTATCAATGTCAAGATAGATTCACTTGGAGATACCTTGAATTGATTGCATCCGTTTCATCTTGGGCAATCTACGGAGCTCTCTGTTCATTCCCAGGTTCGAACATAAAGTAAATTGAAGTTTATCAACATATTTTGCTGCTTATTCGAGAAGGCTCAATATCGCTGTGACATTTACTGTGAACGCAGCGCCACACCGCATATTGGTCGGGAATGGGAGGTTGAACTAATTCTAAACACATTTTTTACTTTGCAAATTTATTAAGTCATTCCTAAGTTTGGTTATTTAAAAAAAAATTAATCGGCCAGGACACTAAGGGGTCATTCACTGTCGTTGACATTTACGTTTTCGTGTACAGCATACTAATTCTCAGATCCCTTCCTCCTGAATTAATAATTAAAATTGTCAATAATTTTCAAATAAAAAGTCCTTGTGTAGGTATGTAAGAGCATTATGACTCTGTACAAGCAATGGACAAACTGACAACAATCACTATAATGTTTATAAACTTTTTTCAGTTACTGTGGTTTTGCAAGTCACATGCGACAACCACCTTTATGATTAGTGCGCATGTCTTGACTATCCTCACCCCTTTCATTCATGTGCTCTTTACAAATAGATAAAATGTCAACAAATGTGAACGACCACTGGGTGGATTTGGCTAAAAAAGAAAAGAAATATGAAGAACTGAGTGGAGGAACGTACACAAAGTTGTTCTGTGCTGTGCTGATCAATGTTTCTCAGAACAACTTTGTGTGTGTGTATATATATATGTATATATATATGTATATATATACATATATATACATATAAAATTAGAAGTATTGGAAACAAGATCCCAAGTGCTGATCAATGTTTCTCAGACAACTTCGTGTAAGTTCCTCCACTCAGTTCTTCTTAATTCTTTTCTTTTTTTACCACATGTATAAAACATTGAATGTAGCGACCCTGTTTTTTATACTTTGTTTGTTTGTTCTGCATACTTTTCTGAATAACATATAAAATCAAGTCCCTAAATCTTTCTTTAAATCAGCAGTGTTCACTGTTCTTTTTGTTTCGGTTGTTTTCGCAAACACTTCCGACAGATGACAGCAAGTATTGTCTTGAGGATATAACCAGAGAGAAAACTAACAACCAACACAAAGAGAAGAATATCCAGCATGAGGAACTGATACAGTGGCATATCCATCGCTCCAGTCCGCAAATGTTCACCACCATACTTTAGTACATGTTCCACCCAGTAGGCGGCCGTGTCTTGCGCTGTCATTGGTCGAGACTTCACAATGTCCGATGCTTTCTGTATGGCCATTTTGAATGACTTTTCGTCCAAGACTTTGTGAATGTTTTTCACAAGTTCATCTGCTGTGAATGTCAAGATGTTCATCTCAACACCATAGCCATGTTCCACCATTCTGAAGGCATTATGGTGTTGGTCAGCAAACAGTGGGAATCCTATCATTGGCACACCATGATACAACGATTCATACTGACCGTTGTTTCCGCAGTGAGTGATGAACAGCACAGTGTTTGGGTGGCCAAGTAGGTCATTCTGTGGTAACCATGACAACACATGTACATTTCTTGGGACATTACTAGGCAAAGTGGTATTTTTATCACCGAACTTGAAGATTACAGTTTGTTTCAGCTGTGAGAAGGCATCAAGGAATTTATTGATGATTTCTTCTGGAAGTTGACCAGTGATGCTACCAAATGAGAAGATAATGACACCATTAGTCCCAGCGTCCATCAGTTCTTTCAGTTCCCGTGACAACTCGCCGGCAGGACGGGTGGTGATACCTGGTGTGTGTATGACATTCGGCATCTGTGGTTCGGGCCACTCAAGCAGATAGTCTCGTGTGACAATGTACAATACAGTAGAGCGATCTTGCACGTCATTCCATGAATTGTCTTCTGGGACAAACTTCTGCAATAGAGTTGTGTTCTGGACAACAACACGGTACACATTTGCAAAGAGGAAAAAAGCCACATTGATGATTCTTTTCGAGAATGTCATTCTGTCAGAGTAGTTTAGTATCACGGCTGGGGTCACCGCAGGATTGACCGGAACTCTTGCAGTCCAGCCCATCATTATGGAAGTAACAGCGACGGCTGGGATGGACAGGTGATGTGCAAGCAACACTGGACACGATACAAAGAAGTTATCGTAGATAATTAGGTCAAAGTTCAAGGCTACAACCTTTGACATGAACACCTCGTCGAGCATCATGTTGCTGCAATCCTGCATTGCAATGTGCATCGTCATTTTGATATTGGGTTTTACCCCGCCGAAAATTACTGACATAATTACACGGCCAACCTCGTCAGACCAAAACTGTGGAAAGGTGGTCACCAATCCACGAAACGTCACAGCCGTAATACCGGGCTTCAGAACTCTTTCCCGATTTGGGAAATCTTCGTCTATGGCAAGGTAGACACTGTGTCCATGTCTAGTCAACGCTTGACCGACCTCCTGCAGTTGTAGTAGGTGGCTGGGAAGGTGGATTCCAGCCAGCAAGATGCGGCCACCCATGACCGGGTGTGCATTGAAGAAGACAAGCGCTGAGATAAGCCCACACAGCATGTTTCGTGACATTTTTCACGGTTTTTCCTAGAAAGGAAACAAATAGGAGTTCGTAAAATAATATTATTATGAACATTTCCAAGACAATTTTATCAGGTGTTTGCAGTTGTCTGATAAGATTGTTTAATGTTAACTTTTATGCAACTGTCTCACCTGGCGATCAGCGATGGAACTAGACCTAGGTGTGAGTCAGCACTCGTCTGCTGATGCAACTGAAATGTCTGCATGATAAAAACTCTTATTATTGCACAGATGGGGGTTGGGAATCATGCTACTAATATTTTTGTTAATCAAAAGTTTCCTGATTTGTTAGAATTTGCAAGTGAACGAGTGTGTGGTCGATAATGTTACGTGATTGTATTATCACCACTCGCCAGATGGCGACTAGTCAGTTGACATGTTGGATCAGTAACGTTTTGTGTTCGAGTTACTCTCGAAGTTATTACTCTTGAAGTACAGTTCATTAACATACGTAAGACACGTAACATGGTGGCTAGCGGCGGTCACGGAAGCTACAGATAGTTCTGTGTGACATCTACGCTCTACAGACACTACATTTGACGAACTTTGCTGGTGACCAAGTTCAAGCAACTCCCACTGACAGTGTTGACTTCACATAGTCGATGTTGTGAACTCGACATGTCTGGTCGAACTTGATAGACTGTTCACAAGCGACAGTCACTGACTAAATGGAAACTTATCTCAACTCTACTTTAGTCACTAACTTATAACTGTATAAGTTAAACTACTGGATGAACTATCTTTACGTAGCTACATAAGCTATTTGTGTGAAAATAGCAATGTTGACGCTGTAGAACGCAGTTACGATGCGCTTACACGTGGACACTTAAATGCTGCGGAAATGATGCTCGCATCTCTGCACATTGGCACCACTTGTCTGAGAGCACTAAACTACTTATGCAGTGATGGCTGAACGACCAAATAACACTCCTGTACAAGGTATAACACCACTGAGCATAGAACAAAATGCTAGTGGCATTTGGAAACTGTTTAAACAGAAATGGAAATATATTCTGTGATTACCAACCTGGAAAGTCACGAGAATAAATACCAGGTGGCGTTGCTGTTACACACCCTTGGAGAAGAAGCATTAAAAGTGTACAACAGGTTTCATTTCGATAATGATGAAGAAAACAGGATAGTGGAACAGATTATCAGCAAATTCAACGCATTTGCAGCAGGAGAAGTGAATGAAAGCTACGAAAGGTTTCTCTTTAACAACAGGGACTAGAAGGAAGGAGAAACATTTGAATGTTTTCATGTGGCTATCAGATCCCTGGCTATGACATGCAATTACTGTGAAACGTGCATTGATTCCATCATTTATGATCGTATTGTCATTGGAATACCAGATTCCACAATACAAACAACACTACTGAAGGAATGGAAATTGGCACTAGAAACGTGTGTGCCAATCTGCAAGGCAGCAAAAAACGCTATTGCACAAGGGCGACAGTTAAGGCCAGGAACAGTGCACCGAGTTGTGGCCCACAAGAGGAAAGATAAACGTAGTGAGGAACCCATCGTGGAAAGAGAATGTAAATTCTGCGGACGTACACACGTCATAAAAAAGAGGATTGTCCAGTATGGGGCAAAATATGCACAAAGTGTAAGAGAAAAATCTTTTCGCAAAGAACTGTACCGCAGACGAGAAAATACGTCGAGTTCACAAACATGTACTCCAGGTGACACCACCAGATGACTCAGATAATGAGTGAATACACACGTTGTCAGACGACAGTGAACGACAATTGAAATGTCGTATGCTAGTTGGACATTACAAAGTGACATTTTAGGTCGACACTGGAGCTACAGTGAACACACTGCCTGCACGCTATGCTGACTACATGAGTCCTCTACACGAAAACTTAAAATGTGGAACAACAAAGAAGCTGCTCCACTAGTGATCTGTCATACAGTGACGAAGAATCCAAAAAAACAAGAAGACGTACTGCATCGAATTTGTGATTGTACATGACAACTCCGCATTACTACTTGGGTACAAAACAGCAAAGAAGATGAAATTGATGAAGATCAATAAGCAGAATTTTGAGGAAGTCGCTACAATCTCACCCGTTCAGCAACATCCTGAGACGTTCGATGTCAAACTTGGAGCACTCCCAGGGAAAGTCCATCTCCAAGTCGATGAGACGGTTTGTCCGGCAGTCATGCCCACACGACGTATACCTGTCACTGTTCATCCAAAACTAAATACAGAATGACAAACTTAAGCATAATCACAAAAGTGGAAGAGCCCACTCCATGGGTGAGGCAGCTTGTTGTCGTAACAAAGAAGAATGGCAGGATAAAAGTGTTCATTAACCACCGACAACTGAATAAAGCACTTCTTTGTGAGCACTATACTCTCCGGATCCTTGAAGACCTGCTACACGAACTTGGACAATCTTGAGTGTTCACCAAAGCAGACCTCTCATCCGGCTACTGGCACATACACCTTGATTGAGAATCTAGTATGCTGACGACTTTCCAAACATGCTATGGTCGTTACAGATTCGTCCGTCTACCATTTGGGATATCTGTCTCTTCGGAAATATTCCAGAAGAAACTCTTAGAGACACTCCATGGTCTGCAAGGCGTCGTGTCCATCACTGATGATGTAATCATCCATGGCAAGTATCTCAAAGAACATGACTGCAACTTGATAGCTTTCATGAAATGTTGCAGAGACAATGGCATCAAGTTGAGCAGAGGCAAACTACAACTACGCCTGAGCGATGTAACCTTGATGGGGCATCACATAACAAAAGATGGACTGCAGTCTGACCCTACAAAAGTCAAGGCTATTGCTGAAATTGCTGCACCAACGAATCTTGAAGAACTGCATCGTTACCTTGGAATGGTTAACTACCTTGCCAAATTTATGCCGCACATGTCAGATGTCATCTACCCATTGAGGAATCTGGCTAAACACGACGTCACATTTGAAACTGTCAGAGCTAATCAACACACCTGTACTTACATTGTACGACCCTACAAAAGAACTGAGATTCGAAAATGATGCACGCAAATATGGGCTTGGGTCAGCACCCTTCCAAGAATGCAGACCGGTGGTCTATGCGAGCAGAATGTTAACCGAGACTGAGAAACGCTACACGCAGATCGAAAAAGAAATGTTGGAAAAGTTTCGGATTGGAGAAGTTTCATCACTATGCATACGAACATCATGTCAGTGTTGACATCGATCAAAAACCGTTGGTCATGACAAAACCATTATCAAAGGCCCCAAAACGCCTGGAAGCGCTTCTACTGTGAACGCAAGAATACAACTATGCGCTAACACACAGGAGTGGGAAATCAATTCCAGTCGCAGATGCTCTATCTCACCTCTACCAGACACACCATCCTCGGAGCAGGTATCTGTGAACAATCTCGTTCCTGCCCATCAAAAGTGATCGACTTGATGAGATCTGTGTCGCGACTGAATGAGATGAAAGTCTGTCTTGTTTGAAGAACACAATCATGAAAGGATGGCCGCCAAATAAAGATGCAGTGTCAAACTTGATAACTCCTTACTACAGTTATCGTGACGAACAGACAGTCCAAGATGGAATATTCCTAAGCGGCGAAAGAGTCGTCATGCCGACTGCTATGCGATCAGAAATCACAGTGAAACTACATGCAGGTCACATGGGAATCAACTTGTGTCTACGCAGAGCTAGAGAATTAGTATTTTGGCCTGGCATGTCAAGCGAAATTCGACAGTACATAATCATGCGATACATGCACCACTCACAGTTACAAACAAGCCACAGAACCACTGTTCATGCACAAGGTTCCTGATCGTCCTTGGCAAAAGGTTGGCACTGATCTACTCTTATTTGAAGGGAGAAACTCTGATCACAGCAATTTCTTTGAAATTGACTTTCTGAAGGAACATTATCTGAATATGTCATCACAAAACTAAAACACCTCTTTGCAAGGAATGGATTACTGGATACTGTAATCAGTGATGGAGGACTTCAATACACCTCTTACAAATTCAAGATGTTTAGTGATTAGTAGGTATTTAGCCATGAGAGTCCAGGTAACAACAAATCAAATGATGCTGCAAAAGCTTCCGTCAAGTTGGCGAAGCAACTACTGAGAAAGTGTAGATCCACGCATGAAGAACCATACCCTGGTCTCCTCAACTTGAGAAACACGCCGACAGAAGGTCTCAGAACAAGCCCAGCACAACGGCTCATGGGACGCAGAACGAAGACTCCTGTTCCTTCGACATCTTACGTTTTGAAACCATCAAGTGGATACCACAAGGATGACAAGGAAAGAATGGAAGGCAAACGAGCAAGAGTCAGTGAACGATATAACAACAGGAGAAAACTGAGACCATTACAACCAGACAGTGTCATAAGAATTCAGCCAATCGAGAATGGGAAACGTGAATGGAAAAAAGCAACTGTGACTAAAAGGCTAGAAAGACGATCTTACGAAGTCACAACGGAAGGTGGACAGAGATATCGAAGAAACAGATAGTTTCTGCGAGAGTCTCCGAGACACAGAGAAATTCGTCCATCATAGCCACGCACACTTCCAGATGAGACAGTTCCAGACAAGACAGTCACCATCACACCCCTGAAAGAGGCAACAGTCACAGCACCCACAGGACTACCCTTGTCGACGAGTGTGAAACCGTATGCAAAGACTGGAAGGATTGTAAAACCAGTTAAAAATTTAACTTCTAAAATAAGGGGAAAGGTGTTACGTGATTGTATTATCACCACTCGCCAGAGAGTGGCTAGTCACTTGACTTGTAACGATATGTTGGATCAGTAAAGTTTTGTGTTCGAGTTACTCTCCAAGTTATTGTTCTTGAAGTACACTTCATTAATATACGTAAGACACATAACAGATAATGTGGGAATTTGGCATTAAAAGTAAACGATAGCATAATAACGAAAGGATGTATTTAATACCTAGGTAATAATCGTGCGTTTACTGTGATGTTGGGCATGCATAACAAATACGGTAGCATTGCCAAAACAGGAAAAGTTATAGGTCAGACACCAGTTCCAGTCAATCCAGATCAGACGCTCATTTTTGCCAGTCACCCCAAGTTACTGACATAAGGTGTAAAATAAAATACTAAATCAGTAATGTTGTAAGTAGACAAACTGAAAATCGATGGCCATAGGTCAGTCTCTTCATGATAACATACTATAAGGAGTCAGATGAGTAAGAACCTTCACAAAGAAAGCCTTGCTAACTGTGACAACTAACTTGATCACCGGATGTTAATACAACCTTCAACAGATGGTTCTTGAATAATCTGGTGTCATTATCTATAGATTATATTGTTTTTTCCGTAAAGGATTCGGTAAATTATTTATTTTTAATTAATATCCGTACAAACTGTAAAATTGTATTCACGTTGCAGGTGTTACCTGGGGTACTTAAAATTCATCGTATAGAACACACAAACCCAACAATCAAATTCTTCATATATTTGTTAATGATAACGTGATGTTTGGTTTGATTTTATACACTTATTCTAATGATAACGAACTGTGTACAATACTTTGCAATCATGCATCTGTTTACATTGTTGTACATTGTGGACATGTGGAGATGTTGACATACACCCATACCGCATCAGCCTACACTATATGATAACACTCATTAACTCAAACAATGGGCACCCTACCTTTTGGTTTTGCTTTCTAGTTACAAAGATAATGAGAACCCTGTAGGGTGCATCCTGGGAGGAAAGGGTTGAGAACCCCTAATCTAGAAGGTTTCGCAGGAAATTATTTGCGGAAGAAATCATCAACAATACGTGATGCTGAATTTGAAATAGAGGCAGCCAAAAATTACATAGTGTACTTTGACACTGGTGTCACTGAAAGTTAAACAAGATTTCGGTAATTGTATATATATATATATATTTACATGTTTCTGGGACCAGCCTAATCAAATGCTTCATATGCGAGTGCAGTCATTGAAAAACAATCTACCACCACCAAAACTATACATAACTACTTACAGTTATACAGTTAAATTGTTAAACACTAATTACAGTGGTAAGATAGTCATTTCTAGTTATATACATGCTACTACTGCATGACTAACCTTTTACTTAATTAGTCTATTTGCACTAACCCTAACCTTAGGCGTATGCATCCTATCAGACCTATACCGGCAGGCATAATTAATAATAATAATTAGACCAGTTTAGTAAAAGACCATGCATTATTGTATACATTTATTTTGTGTGGCATACTCAACATATGCACAGTGCCCGCGAGAAGTATCGGGGTCACTGCTGTAAATGTCTGCTCAGCATGAAGTACTGCAATCATAATGTTCACAGAAACTGTTGACAGGGCTCTTTCAAGCACAGCCAAAGTGCTTCATCTGCTGTTTAGGCCACACCAATTTTATTGTTAGGATTACAGATTTTTCAGACATTTTTGTTATGGAGGAGGGGGAATAAAAATAAAAGTAATTGTACGAGAAAGGTGTTTTGTGTAAATACATGAATTGTCATATGAGCCATATAGTACATTGCTAAAAAAAATATTTAGCTTTGTATCATAACTTACTAGACACATACTTTTATGAAAGTTTAATAAAAGTTGAAGACTATTATAATTTAGAATAACAAGTACTGATAACAAGACTTGGCAGATACCATTATGTGTCCATGTCAAAGATGCAACTGGGGGACAGGGCCTTCTCTGTGGCTGCACCCACAATGTGGAACAACATAACCCTATCCATTCGTCAGGCTCCATCGACGGATGTATTCAAAAGACAGTTAAACTAAGACTTCTTTTGCAAATCGTTTTAGTACATTTTTAATTATTTATAGATAGTTCTGCATGTGTTTATTTTAGAGTTACTTTATTTATATATCTACTTTATTTACTTATTTATATCTTAGACATCTCGTTTTAATGTTCCATCGTTTCTTATATAGATATATACTAGTTTTTATGTTTTGAGTTTTTTTTAATATGTATTTGTATGTATTGCTTCAATGAATTTGTAAAGCGTCTTTGAGCAGTTTAGGCTGAAAATTGCACTATATAAATATGCATATGTATAAAAATATGCATATATATAACATTACAGCCATACATGTGTAGATTAGAGGCAGGATATATCTTGCTGTGATAATATTAATTTGACTGCCATAATTAGGATTTGATTGCCATACCTTCAAATATAACTACATTATTCTATTCCGTAGTAATGCAATGCGATGCTGACTATGTAAGCATTGAAGAGAGTCTCTACAACCTGTTTTCCCAGCTTGTTAATTTGATTGGCCAAAATCCAATGTTCAGATTTTTGCATGTAGACAGAAAGAGTAGCGTTTTAAACATGCGCACATTACTGGTTTCGCCGGTGTTGTACATTGGCAGTTTAGTTTCTTTATTGCTATTTTGCATCGTGTCTAAAATATCAGCCTTCGGGCTTTTCGCTTCATTTCGGTGGCACTAATGTGTCCTCGTTCAAGAAAATAAATGTGTTAAACGTTGAATGGCTCACATAGCATCTGCAACGACACATGCTGTGATTTTGACAACAATCAGCGAATTCATCGCCAACACATAATTTCGATATCAGAGCAGCATTGCTACAAACACAGGAAATGACAATTAAAATGTTGTTACTTCCTTTCGGGAAGCAGCGCCAAACCAAATGGTTTAGATCAGTAGACAAGTTGTACTTTCGCGGATTCGTTGGATCGTAGACCGAAGATGCGCGACAACCAATTAAACAGTGTTTAACATATAATGTTCGGTATGGTGCGTATATGCTTGATGAATTGGTGCAAAATCATTGGTTCGGCATTTCGATCAGAAATAAAAGTTCAAAATTGCATTTTTATTTCCGTTTTGTCAAAAACAACATCAGCGGGTCCGTAATCCGAATAATAAAACTGGTGTCGCCTTAGCCATGCAAGCAAAACATTTTATGTTGTGACCATTACTCTGTCTTCGATGCACTGACATAGTGTGACCCCTGAGTCCCTTCTCTTGACCCATGACCTAGTTAGTTGCATACAGGTTCTGTGAAATGCTGATGAAGGGTTTCGATGTACTTGTTTGATTTGGAACAGACTGGCAGAGCTAGTAGCCTGAGTACTGTGTGCTTCAATATTAATTACCATTAAACTGTACTTATAGTTACGTGGGAGGAGTTGGTTTGGTTGTCACTATGTAAATCATGTGGGAAATACATTTTTACTGCGATGCCACCTAGTGAATGAAACATGTTATTACAATAGCAATTTTGATCATACAAATCACAAGTTCCACAGAGCTACATATCGAGGGTGAAGGGGAAGGTTAGTGCAATTCTTAACACCAAGTTTTTTACTTAGCAAACTTACGAAATATTAATTTGGCTGTTTCAAAATATTAAATCGAACGGGACACTAAGTGGTCAATCACAGCTGTCAACGTCTACCTTTTCGATTAGAGCGTACTAATTCTCCAATCCCCCCCTCCAATTGAATTAGTACTTTAGAATGACAAAAAGTTGCCATATTAAAAGTCATTATGTAGATATGTAACATCATCATGTCACAGTGCATGCAAAGGACATTACAACAACCATAGTAATGTTTACAAACTTTACTTTCAATTACTGTGGTTTGGCAAGTTGCAGGCGACAAACACTTTTGTGTTTAGTGCGCAGGTCTTAACTACATTCACCCATTTCACATGCTCTATACGACTAGATAATGTCAACAAATGTGAATAAGGAGGGGGAGGCACTGTAAAGAAGTATGAAGGACTGAGTGGAGGAAATTACACAAAGTCATGCTGAGAGACGTTGGTCACCATTTGGGATCCTGTTTTCTATTAAACATAAGATTCATTATTTGTTCACAAGTTTCATTTTTGTCATTTGTGTTCATGCGTGCATGCATGTGTCTATGCTCTATATAACATTAAATGCAATGATCCTGCTTTTTGTTGTTGGCCTGCAGATATAATAATGTCAACATTTCCGTGTGCTGCATACGTTTCTGAATAACCTTTTAGATCAAGTTTTTTTGTAATGTGTACACACTCGCTAAATCTTCCTTTTAATAAGCAAAAATCCTCCTTTAACTCAACAGACACTGACTTTATCCTCTTTCAAATTAACGGTACGTCACTGTTGTTTTTGCTTGGTTTGTTTTCGGAAACACTTCCATCAGATGACAGCAAGTATTGTTTTGAGGATATAACCAGAGAGAAAACAAACAATCAACACAAAGAGAAGAATATCCAGCATGAGGAACTGATACAGTGGCATATCCATTGTTCCAGTCCGCAAATGTTCACCATCATACTTTAGTACATGTTCTACCCAGTAGTCGGCAGTGTCCTGCATTGTCATTGGTTGAGTCTTCATGATGTCTGACATTTCTGTACAGCCATTTTGAATGATTTTTCATCCAAGACTTTGTGAATGTTGTTCACAAGTTCATTGGTTGTGAATCTCAGAATGTTCATGTCCACACCATAACCATGGTCCACCATTCTTTTGGCATTATGGTGTTGGTCAGCAAACAGTGGGTACCCTATCATTGGCACACCGTGATACAGTGATTCATACTGACCATTGTTTCCACAGTGAGTGATGAACATCACAGTGTTTGGGTGGCCAAGTAGGTCATTCAGTGGTAACCATGACAACATATGTACATTTCGTGGAACATTACTGGGCAACATAGTATTTTTACATCCGTACTTGAAAATTACAGTTTGCATCAGCTGTGAGAAGGCATCGAAGAATTTATCTGCTGGAAGTTGACCAGTGAAGCTACCAAATGATAAGATGATGACGCCATCTCTGGCAGCGTCCATCATATATTTAAATTACCTTGAGAACTCGCCGGCAGAAACTGATGCACAGAACATGGATCTATGTAAATTATACAATATTTTATAATTGTATATAATTAACTGTTTATCGGTATTCATATTTTATGTGTATGTGTGTATTTAGATGCATGTATGTATACATATTTATTTATTACTATATATTACATTATAATTTTTTGTACTTCAACGTCTGAAAACAATTATTATTACTAAAACTTTGTGTGTACACTTAGTGAAATCAATGAAATAACGACTTCCAGACAATTCTTGTTGAGATAACTGACGGAGTTAATGTTTGATAGATGCTCAGTGCTCACATAGACTCCTACAAAGAGCCATCTTTCTCTTTCTCTGGTGACATCAGTCACACATTTAGCAATGAGTAAAGCTCATGTAAATATTTTGCTGATCAGCTATAATTATGGATACAGCACCAATGTACTTTACATTTAACTGCCTCACAGTAAATGCTGGTTTGGCACAGATTACTTGTACGCTAATCTAATTATGTAAAAGTGGTGTATTGTGGGTTTTATTGAAGCCATAGTTTGTACTACTGAGAAGCCAGTGGGTTAGCCACATCGTCTGTAGATTCCAATGTTCTATGTTGTCAGTGATTGAGCAAACTGCTGCTAGAAGTAGTTCAGAATCATGCATGTTTCTGTGAGCTTGTGTGATGAGTCTGTGACATGTGGAATGACAATTGCAGCTACATGTATGTTTATAGAACGGAGAGAGTTGTAAGTGACAAGACTCACCTTACAGACTTAACATCTTACAGTGGCTATGTTATCAGTGTTGTCCTGAAGGAGGTATACTGTCAACTGACAATGACTGTTCAATGATATAGGACCAGTGGTGGCTGTTATATCTTGTGCCCTTGACCAGTGACCTAGTTATTGCAGAGCACAGTGTGTGTTTAAGGGGCTCTATGGCTCAGTCAAAGGTCCTGCTGTGTAGATAGTAAAAATAGACAGTCAGTCATGTAGCACTGTCAAAAGTCCACTGAATATTTTGTTTGGCATGTGACACTGTCAAAGATTCTACAGCATACACAATCAGGCATGTAGCACAGAAAGTGTTTCTGGTATTTAGACAGAGATAGGCATGTCATATAGGCATTCAGGCATGTAACACCATCAAAGATCCTAGTGTATATGCAATCAGGCATGTGGCACTGTTAGACAGTTCTAGTAATTTAGCTCTTTCAAAGGTCCTGCTGAGTAGACAGTCAGGCATTTAGCTCTTTCAAAGGTGTATAGATGGTCAGGTATTTAGCACTCCAAACTGTGTAGGCATGGAATGTAGCACAACAAATCGTCAGAACAACAGTACATTGACTGAAAACAATGTTTAGTGAAATGTTATAATATAACTATATAGAGAGTCAAGTCCTTAATTTTAACAGTCAGTGGTCCTATAATATAGTCAGTCAGGCATGTAACACAAGTAAGTGTTCTACCGTACGACATTCTTTATTGCTCTATTCTGCATACACTATTTCTAGGTAACATACATACAGTTTTATGATTGTGTACACAGACACCAACTGTATCTTCTTTAAAATGAACCAGACTTCACTGTTGTTTTTGCTTACTTTGATTTTTCAAACACTTCCGACAGATGACAGCAAGTATTGTCTTGAGGATATAACCAGAGAGAAAACAAACAACCAACACAAAGAGAAGAATATCCAGCATGAGGAACTGATACAGTGGCATATCCATCGCTCCAGTCCGCAAATGTTCACCGCCATACTTTAGTACATGTTCCACCCAGTAGGCGGCTGTGTCCTGCCCTGTCATTGGTCGAGACTTCACGATGTCCGATGCTTTCTGTATGGCCATTTTGAATGACTTTTCATCCAAGACTTTGTCAATGTTGTTCACAAGTTCATCTGCTGTGAATGTCAAGATGTTCATGTTAATACCATAGCCATGTTCCACCATTCTGAAGGCATTATGAGGTTGGTCAGCAAACAGTGGGAACCCTATCATTGGAACACCGTGATACAGCGATTCATACTGACCATTATTTCCACAGTGAGTGATGAACAGCACAGTGTTTGGGTGGCCAAGTAGGTCATTCTGTGGTAACCATGACAACATATGTATATTTCTTGGGACATTACTATGCAACGTGGTATTTTTACCGCCGTACTTGAAGATTACAGTTTGCTTCAGCTGTGAGAAGGCATGAAGGAATTTATTGATTATTTCTGCTGGAAGTTGACCAGTGATGCTACCAAATGAGAAGATGATGACACCATTAGTCCCAGCGTCCATCAGTTCTTTCAGTTCCCGTGACAACTCGCCGGCAGGACGGGTGGTGATACCTGGTGTGTGTATGACATTCGGCATCTGAGGCTCAGGCCACTCGAGAAGGTAATCGCGTGTGACAATGTATAAGACGGTAGTGCGTTGTTTCAGTTCCGTCCATGAGTTGACTTCAGGCGCAAATGTCTGCAGTAGAGTTTTGTTCTGTTCATAGACTGGGTACACACTCAGAGCTATGTAAGACGCGAGATTGACAAGTCTTTGCGAGAATGTCATTCTGTTGGAGTTGTTGATTGTTGTACTCGGCGTCACCGCTGGGTTTATTGGGACTCTTGCGTTCCAGTCCACCATTTCAGAAGTAACAGAAACAGCTGGAACATTCAGTCGGTGCGCAAGGATGACATTACATGGACAAATGAACAAGTCGTCGTAGAGAAGAAGGTCAAAGTTCAAGGCTCTGACCTTTGACATGAACATTTCATCAAAAACCATGTTACTGCAATCCTGCATTCCTGTTTGCACTACGAATGCCATGTTTAGTTTTTCCTTCCCCAGAATAACTGACACCAAGCTACGTTTGGCTATCTCTGACCAATACAAAGGGACGTTGACATAAATGCTGCGAAATGTCACTGCCATAATTCCAGGTTTCATTAGCTTTTCCCGATTTGGGAAATCTTCGTTTATAGCGAGGAACACACTGTGTCCACGTCTGGTCAACGCTAGACCGATCTCCTGCAGTTGTAGCAGGTGGCTGGGAAGGTGGATTCCAGCCAGCAAGATGCGGCCACCCATGACCGGACGTGCATTGAGAAAGACAAGCGCTGAGATGAACAGAGAGAGCAGCATGCTTCTTGACTTGATACAGTTGTTTTCTGGAAAGGAAACAAGTAGTAGTTTGTAAAATAATATTGTTGTTAACCTTTCCAAGTCAATTTTATTAGGTTATTGCAGTTGCCTGACAAGATCGTGTAATGATAATTTTTATGCAAATGTCTCACCAGCTTGTCTTCACATCTGCCGACGTATTTGAAATGACAGAAACTTATAATTATTGTGCATTTTTAAGAACAACTCAGATGGTGGTTATACATCATTCTACACATGTTGTTTATCAAAATGTGTACAGATTTGTTAGACTTTGCAAGTGAACGACAGTGGGTGATAATAGGGGAATTTACATATGACGTATGCTGCAATCCAGTGGGCCAGTTTCAGTAATTATATGTTTAATGTTTTAATTATTGACTAAAATGACGTGTTTCTGGGACCTGCCCATTCAAATGATTCATAGGCGAGTGCAGGTAATGTAAAAAATCATATCTACATATATATATATATATATATACACCATCATAATTAACTACACATAGCTTGTTATAATTATTCAGTTCAATTGTAAATAGCTAAGTACAGGGGTAAAGTATACATTTGTAGTTCTGTATATGTATACAATAATGGGTAACCATTTACTTAACTGGTCTAAATCATTTGTCTGTGCTCTAACCCTAATCTATCGGACCTAGCCGGAAGGCACAATTAATAACAATAATAATTCGACCACTTAGGTAAAAGATTGCCCATGAGTATTATATTTTCGAGCATATGGACAAAATACGTATGCATGCAAGCATGTGCACACACACACACATACATGCACAATATGCTTACCAGTCGACTGCCTTGGTTAGCGAATCCTCAGCTTGTGCCAAATGCACAGAGTACGTGTGAAGTCGACTGTATCTGCTAGAGTCACTGCTATATGTGTCTGTCCAGCAAGATATACAACCTACATAGAGTTCACAGAAAGTGTTGAAAGGACTATTTCTACCACAGCCAAAGTGCTTTGTCTGCTGTTTAGCCATGGAAGTAGAACACTTTGTTGTGACCATTACTCTCTCTTCAATGCACTGACATAGGTCCTACTAACTGACCCCTGAGTCCTTTCTCTTGACCCATGGCCTACCTCGGTAGTTAGTTCTATTAAATGCTGATGAAAGGTGTTGATGTACTTGTTTGATTTGGTACCGAAAATTGAGTACCATTAAACTCTACTTGTAGTTATGTGGACAATCAACTAAAAACCCTATATGAGAACAAGAACTAAAAGGCAGAATATGTTAAGCATTATGTGGGAGGGGTTGGTTTGGTTGTCACTCCATGTATTGTGTGAAATAATTTTTTACTGTGGTGCCACCTAGTGAGTGAAGTTAATGCAATAGCAATTTTGGATCATACTAATCGCAAGTCCCATACAGCCACACCGCATATTGGTCAGGGATGGGAGGTTGTAATTCTAAACACATTTTTTAGTTTGGAAATTTATGAAGTCATTCCTAAGTTTGGGTATTTAACATTTTTTAATCGGCCAAGACACTAACGGGTCATTCACTGTTGTTGACATTTACCTTTTTGTGTAGAGCATACTAATTCTCAGATCCCCTCCTCTTGAATTAGTAATTTAAAATGTAAATAATTTTCCAGATTAAAAGTCCTTGTGTAGGTGTGTAACAGCATTATGACTCGGTGTAAGCAATGGACATACTAACAGCAATCAAATCAAATCAAATCAATTTATTTTGCAACAACAACAACATAGCAGTATGCATATACAAAACAACTGCTTAAAAATAAAGTTGTGATGCATGGTGGTCACATGGCATTTAATATGCCGTCTTCCTGTGACCCCATAAACATATATTTCGAATTATATTTACACATACGTATACGATGATTATCACAAGTGTATGATATCTTCTGTATGACAATGGACTGGGGATGCGATGGAGAAGGAAACGAATTAGTGTAGGAAACTACTGTTAGAAAACAATGATAAGAAATTTGTGCGGATCCAAACATTAATATAAAAAGTAAACAAATATTTAATTGCACTCCGCACATCTGGGATTTAGGCAGTGCACGTGGCTAAGATAGTTGTCTAGATATTGATTGGATAACAAAAATGTCATTTGTTGTCTGGATTTGATGTTTTGTAACTTATAATCGAGATTATTCCATAGTTTTATAAAATGGTGTTTAGGTAATTTAGATGAAAAATGTGTTCTGGACTTCTCTCTATATAAGAGGTTACGTTGTCTAGTAATTCTGGTGTTAGTGGCTAGTTGGTGGCAATCATTATAATGTATATAAACTTTTTTCAAGTACTGTGGTTTTGCAAGTCACATGCGACAAACAATTTTATGATTAGTGCGCATGTCTTGACTATCCTCACCCCTTTCATTCATGTGCTCTTTACAAATAGATAAAATGTCAACAAATGTGAACAACCACTGGGAGGAGTTGGTAAACAAATATGAAGAACTGAGTGGAGGCACTTACACAAAGTTGTTCGGAGAAACATTGATCAGCACTTGGGATCATTGATTGTGGCGATCCTGCTTTTTATACTTTATTTGCTTGTTCAGCATATCACATGCTTCCAATCTAAGCGAATGTATGTATAGATACGTCCCGAATCATTGCAAATTTATTATCGACGTACAAGGAGCAGTGTGCGGGATATGTGTATTGTGCATGCTCTAATGAAGTCGCCTTGTGGTGTACATTGGCCAATGTTAGAAAATCATGAGTAAGATACACTGGACTGGTAATATTGCCCACAAGCCGTTAACAGTTGGCGCGAAAGCCAATCTAAGTCTACTTCGCTTGACTGACTTCGAAGCAACCAACCGAAAAGGTGTGACCATTAAGTAGACAGCTCATGTAGTCCACCCTGTTGTGTCGATTACAACAGTGATCAACGGTCAACCGCATACTGAACATGACAAAAGGTCAACGAAAGGGAAGTGCCACTGCCTACACCAACGCTTCGGAAGCAACCAATGAATTGTTGAATGGAGACGTGCGCACCGCAATCGTTGCGCTCATTGAGAACAGTCAGGCTATCCTTGCCAGACTGGATGAAAACACAAACTTCACAAAACAAATCGTTGACTCCATTCTCAAAACAGACATCATTGCTGACCTGAAACAAGACCTATACAAGGCATCCCAGATGGACACTATGCGTGCTGTTGCTGACGCCGCGGAGATGGCCGCTCGAGTCTCACAGCTTGAGACGGTTTGTGCAAACCTGTACAACGATCTAGACGCGATGGAGCAGTACAGTAGGTGAAACTGCCTAAATTAATCGTCCACGGTGTGCCGGACACTGCAGTCCCAGAGTCTGCATTTCTCAACATATTCACAAACAAGCTCGGCGTTTTGATCGGACATGAGACCATCGACCAATGTCGCCGGCTCAGGACATCCGCCAACTCATTAACTTAAAGACCACGAGCCATTATCGTGAAATTCACAACCTACCAAGCACGCCAGAAAGTGTTCACGATGAAACGGCGACTTAAAGGTACCTAACTACTCATCACGAAAAACCTCACTAGACGCCGTAGCAAGCCAAATCGCTACCCAACGTCACTGCCACCTGGACGTCTGACAGCCGTTTCGTCTGCCTGCTCACCAATGGCAGGAAAGTCTTCATAACCACAGACCAGGACCTCCAACATCTCAACCGGCAGTAACTTCATCTAACCGAACAATACTATCGGACGATAACGCAAATTAGCCATGGCTAGACGAGCAATGAAATACTCCTTGTGCCAGAATGTGCTTCACAAGAGGTCAGCAAACTTAACAAAAAATCTAATTTCATGTCAAGGTAAAGATTCTTTTTATTTATATTGTAACATGTGTAGAGACATTTTTTCATACAGTACTGTTAGCGATGATGAATTTAAACTTATTAACTCTGATATGAATGTTAATGCCAATATATACGATATCTATGATCAATGCTCAGTTTTCAGGTTTAAATCTTTTAGCATGTCTGAGTACAACTGTGGTGATTATGAATGTGACATTGACCCAAACAACTATTTCTTTAACACTATTTCTACAAGCTGCGACTATTACACTGCTGAACAACTTGTTAAGAGTGAAAGCATTCAGAAAGACTTGTCCTTCATTTATTTCAATGCTCGGAGTCTTAAGGCAAATGTTGATAAAGTTAGAGATTATATAACTGAACTAAACACCTTTGACATTATTGCTATATCGGAAATGTGGTTAGATTCTGAAGATTGCTCTGATTTATTGTTGAATGGGTATGATGTTATTTACAGAAATAGAAAAAATAAAAAAGGTGGCAGAGTGGCTATTTATGTCAACGTATCAATTGAATTCAAGGTAATACAGACCATGTCTATGGTAATTGATGATGTGTTGGAATGTATTACAGTCGAATTATGTATAGGTAATATGAAAAACATCATCATTAGTTGTATATACAGAGCACCAGGAACTAATATAGATATGTTTACTGATCAACTTGAATCAATGGTCGAGACCGTTAGGAACACTAACAAAACAATATTTATATGTGGTAATTTCAATATAGATCTTTTAAAGTATAACACCAACAATGGTACAACACATTTTGTGGAAATATTTAGTCTCGGTCAAGCCGAATTACAGATTACAGTGCAACATTAATTGATAACATTTTCACAAATGAACTGAATAGTAGTATTACTAGCGGGTTACTTATAAATGATATTAGTGATCATTTACCTGTATTTTGTGTTTGTAATTGTTCACATATCAATAGAATCGCTGACAAAAATACAGATGTATCAGAAAACTGAGGGATGATTGTATAGAATCCTTTAACACTGATCTTTCTGCAGTAAACTGGGATATGGTTTTAAATGAATTCAATGCAGATATAGCCTACACTAATTTTATAGACATATTCACCTGCTTGTATGATAAGAATTGTCCAATTAAGAAAATGTGCACAAATACACACCTCTCTCGAAGAGCAAACCCTGGTTCATTAGAGGTTTGCACAATGCTTGTAAAAGGAAAAATAATTTGTACAAACAGTTTTTGCGGTATAGAACAACAAAATGTAAATGTAGATATACAACTTACAAAAATAAACTTACTTCTATTCTTAGATTTTGTGAAAAAGAATATTACAATAAATTATTAGTCAAAGAAAAATATAATGTAAAGGGTATGTGGAAAATTTTAAATTAAACTACAGTCATGTTACCCAAACTCTTTCATTAGCAATGGTAGATTGTCCAGAAATACAACAGGTATTGTTAATGGTTTCAACGATTTTTTTGTAAATGTTGGACCAAATCTTGCACAAAATATAAGTATCAAATGGAAATGTGTGCTTGATTTTTTACAAAATACAAATGCCAACACCATGTTCTTAGCTGGGGTAGAAGAACACGAAGTGATGAATATTGTTAACAGTTGTAACAACAAAAAGTATACAGGTTATGACAATGTTGATAAGATAATTGTTAAAAAGGTAATGTCCAATGATGTAATACCCTTTACTCATATATGTAACAAATAATTTATTTAGTAGTGGTGTATTTCACAGTAAAATGAAAATTGCCAAAGTAATTCCTATATTTAAGATAGGGAAAATGAATGTTTTTACTGACTATAGACCAGTTTCTCTCTACTTCCGCTATTTTTTTAAATGTTAGAAAAATTATTTAATTCTAGGCTAGATAAATTTATAGAAAAGTATGACATTTTAAACAGCAGCAGTCAGTATGGGTTTAGGACATATATGTCAACTTCAATGGCTCTGTTAGAACTAACTGAAAATATTACTGCTGCCTTAGACCAACAGAATTGCACAATTGGTGTATTTATTGATTTAAAAAAGCATTTGATACAATTGATCATAATTTATTACTCCGAAAATGAGAGGCTATTGTTTTGAGGATATAACCAGACAGAAAACAACCAACCAACACAAAGAGAAGAATTACCAGCATGAGGAACTGATATATTTATCCTACTGCTGCAAAGTTTGGAGAAATGCGTATAAAACATATATTAACAGTGTTTATATATTACAAAAGAAAGTTGTACGAATGATATGTAATAAGAATCCATTAAGTCACACTAATACATTATTTTATGATCTAGGCATTCTTAAACTTTATGACTTAATAAAATTTAAAATTTCTATCGTAATGTTTAAAGCTAACAATAATTTGTTGCTTGATAACCTTCAATTTTTTTTTTTTAGTGCCAAATATACTACACCCTATGTAACACGACAAAGAAATAAACTAAAACATGTTTATGCCCGAACCACTTTAAAGGCTAAGTGTATATCTGTGTATGGTATTAAATTATAGAATTGCTTAGACGAGCACATAAAAATATCACTTACTATAAGAAATCTCAAAAAACGATATATAATAATTACTTAATTGAAGAGTATCAGTTATGTATTTAATTTGGTTATTGTTAAGGTTCAGAAAGTATTTGGAAGCACGAATGTAGCAGTGGTCTCACTTTAGCAATAACATATTCTTTATGTTACTAACACTGTGTTTAAGATTATGACCATGTTATAATGATGTCGGGGAAAGTGGAAGCAATTGTATGTTGTATTCTCAATTGGAAATAAAGAATTGAATTGAATAATTTATGAATAACATGTAAAATCAAGTTTTGTAGCGTACACAGACACTCCCTAAATCCTCTTATAAATCAGCAGTGTTCACCGTTGTTTTTGCTTAGTTTGTTTTCTCAAACACTTCTGACAGATGACAGCAAGTATTGTCTTGAGGATATAACCAGAGAGAAAACAAACAACCAACACAAAGAGAAGAATATCCAGCATGAGGAACTGATACAGTGGCATATCCATCGCTCCAGTCCGCAAATGTTCACCGCCATACTTTAGTACATGTTCCACCCAGTAGGCGGCCGTGTCTTGTGCTGTCATTGGTCGAGACTTCACAATGTCTGATGCTTTCTGTATGGCCATTTTGAATGACTTTTCATCCAGTACTTTGTGAATGTTATTCATAAGTTCATCAGCTGTGAATGTGAAGATGTTCATGTTAATACCATAGCCATGATCCACCATTCTGAAGGCATTATGAGGTTGTTCACCAAACAGTGGGAACCCTATCATTGGCACACCGTGATACAGCGATTCATACTGACCACTGTTTCCACAGTGAGTGATGAACAGCACAGTGTTTGGGTGGCCAAGTAGGTCATTCTGTGGTAACCATGACAACATATGTATATTTCTTGGGACATTGCTAGGCAACGTGGAATTTCGACCACCATACTTGAAGATTACAGTTTGCTTCAGCTGTGAGAAGGCATCGAGGAATTTATTGATGATTTCTGGTGGAAGTTGACCAGTGACGCTCCCAAATGATATGATGATGACACCATTAGTCCCAGCGTCCATCAGTTCTTTCAGTTGCCGTGACAACTCGCCGGCAGGACGGGTGGTCATACCTGCCGTGTGTATGACATTCGGCATCTGAGGCTCAGGCCACTCGAGAAGGTAATCGCGTGTGACAATGTAGAAGACGGTAGTGCGTTGTTTCAGTTCCGTCCATGAGTTGACTTCAGGCGCAAATGTCTGTAGTAGAGTTTTGTTCTGTTCATAGACTGGGTACACACTCAGAGCTATGTAAGACGCGAGATTTACAAGTCTTTGTGAGAATGTCATTCTGTCGGATTTGCCGATTGTTGTTGTACTTGGTGTCACCGCTGGGTTTATTGGGACTCTTGCATTCCAGTCCACCATATCAAAAGCAACAGAAACAGCTGGAACATTCAGACGGCGCGCAAGGATGACATTACATGGACAGACACGGAAGTCGTCGTAAAGGAGAAGGTCAAAGTTCAAGGCTCTGACCTTTGACATGAACATTTCATCAAGAACCATGTTGCTGCAATCCTGCATTCCTATTTGCATTGGGATGGCTATGCTTAGTCTTTCCTTTCCCAAAATAATTGACATCAAGCCACGATCGGCTGTCTCTGACCAGTACTGCGGGAAGTTGACATCAATGCTGTGAAATGTCAGTGCCGTAATTCCGGGTTTCATGAGCTTTTCCCAATTTGGGAAATCTTCGTCTATGGCGAGGTAGACACTGTGTCCACGTCTGGTCAAGGCTTGACCGACCTCCTGCAGTTGTAGCAGGTGGCTGGGAAGATGGATTCCTGCCAGCAAGATGCGGCCACCCATGACCGGACGTGCATTGAAGAAGACAAGAGCTGAGATGAGCCCACACAGCATGTTTCGTGACATTTTTCGGGGTTTTTCCTAGAAAGGAAACAAATATGAGTTCATCAAATAATATTGTTATGAACATTTCCTAGACAATTTTATTATATTTTATTAACTTTTATGCAACGGCCTTACCTGGCACGTCTGCTTATGCAACTGAAATGTCTGCATGATAAAAACTCTTATTGTTATTGTGTTCTGTTAAGACCAGCACAGATGGTGGTTAGGAATCATGCTACACATATTTTTTTTAATTAAAAGTTTACAGATTTGTTAGACTTTGCAAGTGAATGAGTGTGTGGTCGATAATGTTACGTGATTGTATTATCACCACTCGCCTGATAGTGACTTGTAACAACATTTTTGATCAGTAACGTTTTGTGTTCGAGTTACTCTCCAAGTTATTACTCTTGAAGTACAGTTCATTAATATACGTAAGACACGTAATATGGTGGCTGGTGGCTGGCGGCGGTCACGGAAGCTACAGATAGTTCTGTGTGACATATCTCTACAGAGACTACATTTGACAAACTTTGCTGGTGACCAAGTTCAAGCAACTCCCACTGACAGTGTTGACTTCACATAGTCGATGTTGTGAACACGACATATCTGGTCGAACTCGATACACTGTTCACAAGTGACAGACACTGGGTAAGTGGAAACTTATCTCAACTACACTAACTTATAACTGTATAAGACTACAGCATGAACTATCTTTACATAGCTACAGAAGCTACTCGTGTGAAAATTGCAATGTTGACGCTGTAGAACGCAGTTATGGTGCGCTTACACGTAGACACTTAAATGCTGCGGAAATGATGCTCGCAACTCCACGCATTAGAGTGATGGCTGAACAACCAAATACCACTCCTGTACATGATATAAGACAACCCCCACCACTGAGCATAGAACAAAATGCTAGTGACATTTGGAAACTGTTTAAACAGAAATGGAGAATTTATTCTGTGATTACTAACCTGGAAAGTCACGAGATTAAATACCAGGTGGCGTTGCTGTTATACACGCTTGGAGAAGAAGCATGGAAAGTGTACAACAGGTTTCATTTCGATAATGATGAAGAAAACAGAACAGTGGAACAGATTATCAGCAAATTCAACGCATTTGCAGCAGGAGAAGTGAATGAAACCTACGAAAGGTTTCTCATTAACAGGGACTAGAAGGAAGGAGAAACATTTGAAAGTTTTCATGCGGCTATCAGATCCCTGGCTATGACATGCAATTACTGTGAAACGTGCATCGATTCCATCATTTATGATCGTATTGTCATTGGAATACCAGATTCCACAATACAAACAACACTACTGAAGGAACAGAAATTGAGACTAGAAACATGTGTGCCAATCTGCAAGGCAGCAGAAAATGCTATTGCAAGAGGACGACAGTTAAGGTCAGAAACAGTGCACCAAGTTGTGGCCTACAAGAGGAAAGGTAAAATAGTAGTGAGAAACCCATCGTGGAAAGAGAATGTAAACTCTGAGGACGTACACACGTCATGAAAAAAGAGGATTGTCTAGTATGGGGCAAAACATGCACAGAGTGTAAGAGAAAAGATCATTTTGCGAAGAAGTGTACCGCAGAAGAGAAAACACGTAGAGTGCACAAACGTGTCCACCAGGTGACACCACCAGATGACTCGGATAATGAGTGGATACACACGCTGTCAGATGACAGTGAACGACAATTGAAATGTCCTAAAGTAGTTGGACAAAAGGACATTCCATGTCGACACTGGACCTACAATGAACACACTGCCTGCTCGCTATGCTAACAACATAGAGCCTACTACACGAAAACTTAAAATGTGGAACAACACAGAAGCTGCTGCTGAAGAATACAAAAACAAGAGGACGAACTCCATCGAATTTGTGGTTGTACATGACAACTACGCACTGCTACTCGGGTACAAAACAGTGAAGAAGATGAAATTGATGAAGATCAATGAGCAGAATTTTGAGGAAGTCGTAACAGTCCCACCCGTTGAGCAACATCCCAAAACGTTCGATGGCAAACTTGGGGCACTCCCAGGGAAAGTCCATCTCCAAGTCGATGAGATGATTCGTCCGACAGTCATGCCCATACAACTTATACCTGTCGCTGTTCGTCCAAAACTAAATGCAGAATGACAGACTTAAGCATAATCACAAAGGTGGAAGAGCCCACTCCATGGGTGAGTCATGGGTGAGTCAGTAACAAAGAAGAATGGCAGGGTAAGAGTGTGCATGAACCTCCGACAACTGAATAAAGCACTTCTTTGTGAGCATTATACTCTTCGGATCCTTGAAAACACGCTACACGAACTTGGACAGTCTCGAGTGTTCACCAAAGCAGACCTCTCATCCGGCTACTGGCACAAACGACACAGACCTCGATCGAGAATCAAGTATACTGACGACTTTCCAAACATGCTATGGACGTTACAGATTTGTCCGTCTACCATTTGGGATATCTGTCTCTTCGGAAATATTTCAGAAGAAACTCTTAGGGCCACTCCATGGTCTGCGAGGCATCGTGAGCATCACTGATAACGTAATCATCCATGGCAAGGATCTCAAAGAATATGACTGCAACTTGATAGCTTTCATGAAACATTGCAGAGACAACAACATCAGGTTGAGCAGAGACAAACTACAACCACGCATGAGCGAAATAACCTTGATGGGGCATCGCATAACAAAAGGTGGACTGAAGACTGAGCCTGGAAAAGTCAAGGCTATTGCTGAAATGGTTGCACCAACGAATCTTGAAGAACTGCATCGTTACCTTGAAATGGTTAACTACCTTGCCAAATTTGTGCCGCACATGTCAGATGTCATCTACCCGTTGAGGAATCTGGCTAAACACGATGTCACGTGGACACGTTTGAAACTGTCAGAGAAATGCTAATCAACGCACTTGTACTTACATTCTACAACCCTACAAAAGATCTCGGATTCGAAAATGATGCACCGAATATGGGCTTGGGTCAGCACTCTTCCAAGAAAGCAGACCGGTGGCCTACACGAGCAGAACGTTAACCGAGACTGAAAAACACTATGCGCAGATCAAAAAATAAATGTTGGAAATTTTTTTTCGGATTGGGGAAGTTTCATCACTATACATACGAGCATCATGTCATGTTGACATCGATCACAAACCATTGGTCATGACAAAACCATTATCAAAGGCCCCAAAACGCCTGGAAGCGCTTCTGCTGCGAACGCAAGAATACAACTATGCGCTAACATACAGGAGTGGAAAATCAATTCCAGTTGCAGATGCTCTGATCACAGTGGACTACTACAGCAATTTCTTTGAAATTGACTTTCTGAAGGAACCATTATTTGAAGATGTCATCACGAAACTAAAAATCACTTTGCAAGGCATGGATTGCCGGATACTGTAATCAGTGATGGAGGACCTCAATACACCTCTCACAGATTCAAGATGTTCAGTGAAAAGTAGGTATTTAGCCATGAGAGTCCAGGTAATAGTAAATCAAATGATGCTGCAGAAGCGGCCGTCAAGTTAGCGAAGCAACTACTGAGAAAGTGTAGATCCACGCATGAAGAACCATACCCTGGTCTCCTCAACTTGAGAAACACGCCGACAGAAGGTATCGGAACAAGCCCAGCACAACGGCTCATGGGACGCAGAACAAAGACTCCTGTTCCTACGACATCTTACGTTTTGAAACCATCAAGTGGATACCACAAGGATGACAAGGAAAGAATGGAAGGCAAACGAGCAAGAGTCGGTGAACGATGTAACAACAGGCGAGAACTGAGACCATTGCAACCAGGCAGTGTCATAAGAATTCAGCCAATCGAGGATGGGAAACGTGAATGGAAAAAAGCAGCTGTGACTAAAAATCTAGAAAGACGATCGAACGAAGTCACAATGGAAGGTGGACAGAGATATCGAAGAAACAGATAGTTTCTGCGAGAGTCTCCGAGACATAGAGAAATTCGACCATCACAGCCACGCACACTTCCAGACAAGACACTTCCAGACGAGACAGTGCCAGACAAGATAATTCCAGACAAGACAGTCAGTATCACACCCGTGAAAGAGGCAACAGACGCAGCACCTATAGGACTACCCTTGTCGCCGAGTGTGAAACCGTACACGACGAAAACTGGAAGGATTGTGAAACCAGTTAAGAACTTAACTTGTAAAATATGGGGAAGGATGTTAAGTGATTGAGTATCACCACTCGTCAGTTGACTTGTAATTACATGTTGGATCAGTAAAGTAAACCCTAACTCTCCAAGTTATTGTTCTTGAAGTACAGTTCATTAATATATGTAAGACACGTAACAGATAATATGGGAGTTGGCGTATGGCATTAAAAGTAAACGATAGCATAATAACAAAAGGATGTATTTAATACCTAGGTAATAATCTTGCGGTTACTGTGATGTTGGTCATGCATAACTAATACAGTAGCATTGCCAAAACTGGTAAAGTTATACATGAGACACCAGTTCCAGTCAATCCAGATCAGACGCTCATACTATATGGAGTCAGATAATGATTAAGAATCTTCACAAAGAAAGCTTTGCTAACTGTAACAACTAACTTGGTCACTGGATGTTAATACAACCTTCAACAGATGGTTCTTGAATAATCTGGTGTCATTATCTATAGATTATGTTAGTTCTTTTTCCGTAAAGGATTCAGTAAATTATTTATTTTTAATTAATATAATTAATATCGGTACAAACTGTAAAATTGTATTCACTTTGCAGGCGTTACCTTAGGTACTTAAAATTCATTGAATAGAACACACAAACCCAACGATGAAATTCTTCATATATTTGTTAATGATAATGTGATGTTTGGTTTGATTTTATTCTTATGGTAGCGAACAGTGTACAATACTTTGCAATCATGCACCTGTTTACAAAGTTGTACATTGTGGAAATGTGGACATGTTGATATATCACCCATACCGCATCAGCCTACACTATATAATAACACTCATTAACTCAAACTATGGGCACCCTACCTTTTGGTTTTGCTTTCTAGTTACAAAGATAATGAGAACCCTATAGGATGCATCCTGGGAGGAAACGGTTGAGAACCCCTGATCTAGAAGTTTTCACAGGAAATTATTTGCAGAAGAAATCATCAACAATAAGTAAAGCTGAATTTGAAATAGAGGCAGCCAAACACTACATAGTGTACTTTGACACTGGTTTCACTGAGAGTTAAACAAGATTTCAGTAATTGAATGTATATATTTACATGTTTTTGGGACCAGCCCAATCAAATGCTTCATATGCAAGTGCAGTCATTGAAAAACAATCTACCACCACCATAACTATACATAACTAGTTACAGTTATACAGTATCTGTATCTGTATTTTGACTGGCAAAATGTCCTATGGACACATCACGCCAGTGCGCATGGTGGCTCTTATGGATTAATTTTTTACATATTGGGCTAGACTAATTTGGAATGAATTCAGTGATGTACTTGATACAATGCTTGGAGGTAGAGAATTCCACTCTTTTATTGTGACTGGGAAAAAACTGTTTCCAAATATGTTTGTCGAGTGCCTGATTTGTACTAACTGTTTATTATGTTTACGTGAGCATCTGGTGTTGCGTTTGATGTAATAATCTAGTGGGATATCTATGAGGTTATGTTCTATTTTATATAATATGCTAAGTCTTTGGGTTTTTCTTCTTGATTGGAGGGTGTCCCACTGGAGATCTTTAAGGAGTTGTGTTACCGTTACTGGCTCTCTAGAATAGTTATTCTTACAAAATCTGGCGGCTTGTCTCTGGGTTCTTTCTATGAGTTTGATATTTCTTAGGCAATGTGGATCCCATGATGCTGACGCATATTCAAGTATAGGGTGGACAAGGGTAGTGTAGGCTATGGACTTGATTTGGGTTGGGCATTTATTTAAATTTCTTCTAATAATTCCCAATGTCTGTTGTGCTTTTTTGTGACTGAGTTGCATCGTATTGTCCAATTTAATGTATTTGATATATGTATGCCAAGATAACAGTGTGATTCAACAGATTTAAGTTGTTGTCCGCAGAAGGTATAGAGATTTGGTGTCGGTTTTCTTGAGGCTATTGTCATTGTATAACATTTAGTGGGGTTGAATTTCATAAGCCACGTGTGTTGCCATTTCTCAAGTTTGAGCAGATCGTTTTGGAGGACAGATGTGTCTTGATCAGTTTTAATTGGTGAATATAACAGGCAGTCGTCTGCAAAAAGGCGAACAGTTGAGGAAAGATTGTCTGGCAGGTCATTTATGTAAAGTAGGAAAAGTAGGGGCCCCAGTACTGTGCCCTGTGGTACCCCAGAAATGACTTGAGTTGATGTTGACTTGGATCCATTTATAACAACCTGTTGAGTTCTTCCTGTAAGGAAGCTATTTATCCATGATGATATTGGGCCTGTGATGCCATAGTGTTTGAGTTTGTGGATTAGTCTTTTATGTGGAACTTTATCGAATGCTTTGGTGAAGTCAAGGATGGCCATGTCTACAGATTTCTTCTCATCAAGTGATTTGCTTATGTCATGGATTGTTTGAATTAATTGTGTTTCAGTTGATCTTTTGACACGGAAGCCATGTTGGTGGTCAGTTAGAATGTGGTGCTGTTCAAGGTGTTTCATAATGTGACTATGTATGATGTGTTCAAGAAGTTAAGGATATTGGTCTGTAGTTAGATGTTTCCGCTCTACTTCCTTTCTTAAAAATTGCTGTTACATTGGCTTCTTTCCAGGTATTGGGGACTTGTCCAGAGTCAACAGATGATTGGAAAATGTCATGTATTACTGGTGCTAGATGAGAGGCATATCTGTTTAAGAACCATGGTGGAATGCCATCTGGTCCTTGCGATTTAGAAATGTTAATTTTGGAAAGTTGATCAAGTACGCCTTTAAGTGGAATTGTTAGTTTGGGGATTTCTCCATGTGGACTTCTTGCCATATCTGGTAGGGTGGAATTTCCTTCGTGTGTAAAGACACTTTGGAACTGATTGTTTAAGGCTTCTGCTTTATGTATGTCGTCGCTAATGATGTTACCCGCAATGTTAAGGTCCCCAAACCCTGGTTATCCTGTCTTAGTTTAGAAATGAAGCTCCAAAATGATTTAGGTTTCTCTGTTATTGTTGTTGTCAGGAATTGACTTATGTAGGATAGTCTAGCAGAACGAAGGTGTTTATGCATGTTTCTCCTGATGTTACAGAATTCTTTCCAGTCTTCTGGATTTCTAGTTCTTTTTGCTTTGTTATATAGTTGTTTCTTTCTTTTGCACATTTTCTTTAAATCTTTATTGAACCAGGGAAGATTGTGTCTTGAAGTAGTAAGACGGTGTGGTACATATTGGTTCATAATGTTGATGATTTTCGTGGAAACAAGATTCCACTTGTTATTGACTGTCATGTTTTGGTTTTGAGAGAAGTATTCATGTGTAAAGTTTTCAAGAGATTTTTGGATGTTAATGTTGTCGGCTTTATTTCTGATGAAGACTTTACGTTTCGGACGATGTTTGCGTTTGGGCGAGATGTTTACATCAATGATGACTGTGCTATGGTCTGCTATTCCGTCTACTACATTTATCTTTTTTATTAACCCAGGTCTATTGGTGAAGACAAGATCTAAAATATTGGTGGCATTTCCCTGTCTGTGCGTGGGTTCCTTGACATGTTGGATCAGTCCATGTTCCTCTGTAAGAGAGAGTAATTTATTGGCAGCAATTGTAGTGTATCCATTGTTAGGTGTGACTTGGTGAATTTCCCAATTGATGTTAGAGAGGTTGAAATCGCCTGTAATGATGACATTATGTGTGTTGATCTTGTTACCTAATTTTGAAAGGTCTAGTTCTTCGATTTGAGTTCCATGAGAGTCATTTGGGGCACGATAGAGGGTACACATGATTATTGGTTTCATTCCTGTTATCTGGGTTTCAGTCCAAATGCTCTCGCTGTTAGTGTCTAGGTCTGGTAGGTGGCTTGTGATGAGATCATCTTTTGATATTTGAAATACCCCCCCTCCAGTAGTGTCTATTTCTCTGTCCTTTCTAAAGACGTTAAAGTTGCTTGGGAATATTTCTCCATTTTTTATTGAGGGATCTAACCATGATTCAGTGCCACAGATGATGTCTGGGTTGTGTAGATTTTTTAGTGCTTCGATGTCTGAGGCTTTCTTTTTAACGCTTTGGCAGTTTATGAGGATGCATATGAAGTTTGGTCTCTTTTTCGGTCTATATGCTTTCTTGCTATTAGTTGTATTGTTGTTGGTGGTTTCGTTTAGGTTATGACTGTTACTGTCCAGAGGGTAAAAGGGATTTGCCGTTGGGATTTCTGTATCTCTGAAGAAAGAATTTGTGAAGTTGAAGTTGTTGCATTCGGGGCAGGCCCACGAACATGAGGAATTTATTAATCGTTTGTATTCATTGTCATCTATTGCACAGCATTGTGTGTGGATCCAGTTTAGGCAGTGGTCGCACTGAATTGCTTTATGGTCATTTAAGACATCCCCATGGCAAATGCCACAGGCTGAGCAATTTGAACAGTGCCATGGTACATTTAGGTTTCTGTAAGTGTTGTTAAATTCTTGTCTGGATATCCTGGCGCATTTGATGTGTGTTGATTTATTACAATCATTACAAGTTAGGATGAGTGCATTATACTTTAGTGATTTCTTACATGAGTGACATTTAGAGGGGCCTGGATTTAGTTGAACATCTCCTGATAGCATGATGCATAGAAGTATGGAGAATTTGTTGTTGTCCTGGGTTTGTACTGTAGAGGAGTGATCAGTAATCCAGTGGAGGTGCTGGATTTGAGACATTTCAATTGGGCTATGGTTTTCCATATGGGACTGTAGATGTAGTAGGACGTGACAGAATGGATGTCTTGTCTAGCTTTGGTGTTGACATAGGTCTCGGTTGTGTTGCTCTGGAAACTCTCAAACTTTTTGAAATTGGGATCATTTAAAAACCTAAAAGTGATCTGCAGACATAAAATCATGAACAGGGTACATCTATACATCTAAAAGTGCATCCTGTAGGGGTATGTCGTACGGAGCCTGCCATGTCACCAACTCGAGTGGTAGTGGTTAAGAATTGGTAAAACGGTCAAGTAGTTATTAAGAAACACACCCACACTTAAATACACCCACACTTAAAACGTGTACTGAGATAATATTAAAAAATAAAAGATAAATAATTATAAAATATCTGTCCGTGTAAAAGATTTAGTGACTAGTTGTTGTTGTTGTTGTTTTTCGACAACCTACAATCCGGATTTGTAATAGTATGATACGTAAGCTTGATGTGAAAGTATATATTTACATGGGTGTATGTTGAACCAGCTCACACTGGTTCATGAGTCAAACTGAAAACCTAACTAACATGACACTTTCCTGTGTGCAGTCTGACTATGGACTATGCACTCACTTATTGGTATACAGTTTATTGTATTTACTGTTTATTTCAGCTTGATTTCTGATAGTATATAAACAGAACTAGTAATGATAATAACATAGGTTTTACTTTGTCACTGGGAGAATGCACCGATTTATGAGTTGATTTGGGGGTGGTTTGGGTTTCGCGCGCTTTATACCCGTTGTTTACTAGTTCGCCATCTTGTTTTGTAGGTTTTAGGCTGCTTGTTAGGGAAGCTAATTTGTCAGAAACTTTGTTTAGGTATGTCAGATTGCAACTACAAACATGGGATTGTATTCCGATGTAGTTATATGAGTGCCTCATTCATTTATGAACGAAAGAAACGTTTGGAAATATCGGTAAATATCGGAGCGATAAAACGGATTCGACTACACCTGACGCATGCGCAAGATCGAGTACAGTTAAATTGTTAAACGATAATTACAGTGGTAAGGTAGACATGTGTAGTTATATACATGCATCTACTGCATGACTAACCTTTTACTTAACTGGTCTAAACTATTTGTCTGTGCACCAACCCTAACCGTAGGCGTATGTATCCTGTCAGACATATACAGGCAGGCACAATTAATAATAATAATTACACCAGTTTAATAAAAGATTATCCATTATTGTATACATTTATTTTGTGTGACATACCATGTATCCATGTACGCATGCGAGTACACATACACACCCAGTATGCTTACCTGTCGTATTCAAGTACATGTGGTTAGCGTAGGCTCAACATATGCACAGTGTCCGTGAGAAGTATCTGGGTAACTGCTATAAATGTCTGCTCAGGCATGAAATACTACCATTGTTCACTGAAACTGTTGACAGGGCTCTTTCAAGCACAGCCAAAGTGATTCATCTGCTGTTTAGGCCACACCAATTTTATTGTTAGGATTACGGATTTTTGAGACATTTTTGTTATGGAGGAGGGGGGAATAAAAATAGAAGAAATTGCACGAGAAAGGTGTTTTGTGTAAATACATGAATTGTCGTATGAGCCATACAGTACATTGCTAAACAAATATTTAGCCTTGTATCAAAACTTACTAGACACGTATTTTTTATGAAAGTTTAATAAAAGTTGAAGACTTAGAATTTAGAATAACAAATACTGATAACAAGACTTGGCAGACGCCATTATGGTGTGTTAGCACTGCTGACTGTGTCCATGTCAAAGATGCAACTTGAGGACAGGGCCTTCTCTGTGGCTGCACCCACACTGTGGAACAACATACCCCTATCCATTCGCCAGGCTCCATTGGTGGATGTATTCAAAAGACATTTAAACTTAAAGATTTGTTTTGCAAAGCTTTTTAGTACATTTTTTATTACATCTTCTATAAAACACCTGTATTGTTCATAGATAGTTGTGTATGTGTTTATTTTAGAGCTACTTTATTTATATATACTTTATTTACTTATTTATATCTTAGACATCTCGTTTTAATGTTCCATAGTTTCTTATATAGATATATACTAGTTTTTATGTTTTTAGTTTTTTTTTTAATGTATTTGTGTGTATTGCTTCAATGAATTTGTAAAGCGTCATTGAGCAGTTTAGGCTGAAAAGGGCGCTATATAAATATATATATTAAAATATGCATATATATAACATTACAGCCATAAATGTGTAGATTAGAGCAGGATATATCTTGCTGTGATAATATTAATTTGACTGGCATAATTAGGATTTGATTGCCATACCTTCAAATATAACAACATTATTCTATTCCGTAGTAATGCAATGCGATGCTGACTATGTAAGCATTGAAGAGAGTGTCTACAACCCGTTTTCCCAGCGTGTTAACTTGATTGGCCAAAATCCAATGTTCAGATTTTTGTATGTAGACAGAACGAGTAGCGTGTTAAACATGCGCACATTACTGGTTTCGCCTGTGTTGTACAGTCCCTTCTCTTGACCCATGACCTAGTTAGTTGCATACAGGTTCTGTTAAATGCTGATGAAGGGTTTCGATGTACTTGTTTGATTTGGAACAGACTGGCAGAGCTAGTAGCCTGAGTACTGTGTGCTTCAATATTAATTACCATTAAACTGTACTTATAGTTACGTGGGAGGAGTTGGTTTGGTTGTCACTATGTAAATCATGTGGGAAATACATTTTTACTGCGACGCCACCTAGTGAATGAAACATGTTATTACAATAGCAATTTCGATCATACAAATCGCAAGTTCCACAGAGCTACATATCGAGGGTGAAGGGGAAGGTTAATGCAATTCTTAACACCAACTTTTTTACTTACAAACTTACAAAGTATGAGTTTGGCAGTTTCAAAATATTAAATCGGGCGGGACACTAAGTGGTCATTCACAGCTGTCAACATCTACCTTTTCTCCGCCCCCCCCTCAAATTGAATTAGTAGTTTAAAATGACAAAAAGTTGCCATATCAAAAGTCATCATGTAGATATGTAACACGATTATGTCACAGTGCATGCAAAGGACATTACTACAACCATCGTAATGTTAACAAACTTTAATTTCAATTACTGTGGTTTGGCAAGTTGCAGGCGACAAAACTTTTGTGATTAGTGCGCAGGTCTTGACTACATTCACCCATTTCACATGCTTTATATGACTAGATAATGTCAACAAATGTGAGTGAGGAGGGGGAGGCACTGCAAACAAGTATGAAGGACAGAGTGGACGAAATTACACAAAGTCATGCTGAGAGACGTTGGTCACCATTTGGGATCCTGTTTTCTATTAAACATAAGATTCATTATTTCGTTCACAAGTTTCATTTTTTTTATTTGTGTGCATGCGTGCATGCGTGTGTCTATGCTCTATATAACATTAAATGCAACGATCCTGCTTTTTGTTGTTGGCCATCCAGATATAATAATGTCAAAATTTACGTACGCTGCATATGTTTCTGAATAACCTTTAAGATCAAGTTTTTTTGTAATGTGTACACACTCGCTAAATCTTCCTTTTAGTAAGCAAAAATCCTCCTTTAACTCCTCTTTTCAAATTAACGTTACTTCACTGTTGTTTTTGCTTTCTTTGTTTTCGGAAACACTTCCAACAGATGACAACAAGTATTGTCTTGAGGATATAACCAGAGAGAAAACAAACAACCAACACAAAGAGAAGAATATCCAGCATGAGGAATTGATACAGTGGCATATCCATCGCTGCAGTCCACAAATGTTCACCGCCATACTTTAGTACATGTTCCGCCCAGTACGCGGCAGTGTCCTGCGTTGTCATTGGTTGAGTCTTCACGATGTCTGATGCTTTCTGTATGGCCATTTTGAATGATTTTTCATCCAAGACTTTGTGAATGTTGTTCACAAGTTCATTGGTTGTGAATCTCAGAATGTTCATGTCCACACCATAACCATGGGGTACCATTCGTTTGGCATTATGGTGTTGGTCACCAAACAGTGGGAACCCTATCATTGGCACATCGTGATACAGTGATTCATACTGACCATTGTTTCCACAGTGAGTGATGAACAGCACAGTGTTTGGGTGGCCAAGTAGGTCATTCTGTGTTAGCCATGACAACATATGTACATTTCTTGGAACATTACTGGGCAGCGTAGTATTTTTACATCCGTACTTGAAAATTACAGTTTGCTTCAGCTGTGAGAAGGCATTGAAGAATTTATTGATGATTCCTTCTGGAAGTTGACCAGTGAAGCTACCAAATGATAAGATGATGACACCGTCTCTGGCAGCGTCCATCATATCTTTAAGTTGCCTTGATATCTCGCCAGCAGGACGCGTAATGATACCTGGTATGCGTATTACATTCGGCATCTGCGGCTCGGGCCACTCGAGAAGGTAATCGCGTGTGACAATGTACAAGATAGTCTTCTGCTGTTGCAGTTCGATCCACGAGTTGACTTCAGGTGCAAACCTGTGGAGTAGAGTCTTGTTCTGTTCATAGACTGGGTACACACTCACAGCTATGTAAGCCGCGAGATTGACAAGTCTTTGTGAGAATGTCATTCTGTCGGAGTCGCCGATTATCATACTAGGTGTCACTGCTGGGTTGATTGGAACTCTTGCATTCCAGTCCATCATTTCAAAAGCGACCGAAACAGCCGGGACATCCAGACGGTGCGCAAGGATGACATTACATGGACACATGAAGAAGCCATCATACAGAACAAGGTCAAAGTTCAGGGTTGTGACCTTTGACATGAACATTTCATCGAGAATCATATTGCTGCAGTCCTGCATTGCAATTTGCATTGGGATGGTCATTGTTTGTTTTGCCTTGCCAAGAATAATTGACATCAAGCGACGTTCGTATTTCTCTGACCAAAGCTATGGTAATTTTACATTAATGCTGCGAAATGTCACAGCTGTAATTCCGGGCTTCAGAACTCTTTCCTGATTTGGGAAGTCTTTGTCTATGGCAAGGTAAACACTGTGTCCATGCTGGGCCAACACTTGACCGATCTCTTGAAGTTCTAAATGGTGGCTGGGAATCTGAATTGCAGCTAGCAAGATGCGGTCACCTGTGACTGGACATCCACTGAAGATGACCGTTGCTGAGATGACAACGAACAACATGTTTCGTGACCTGGAAAAAATATACCTTGGTATAATTGGTTGAAGAAATGTAGATTTAGGGATGTAATGTATGACTGTGGAGTAGTATAGATGTAATGTATGCCTAATTGGTCAATAATCATGGGCACGTCCTGATATGTCAGCCGTTGGGAACTGTGAGATTTCCCCAGAATACACCACTTTGAGAACACATTCTGAGTAAACCGCTGCCATAATATTGATTGTAGAACTTTGTTGCAAATAGTTTGATTGTTGTACCACATTGATGTGTATAGCACAAACAATTGCTGTTTGTTTCCCTAAAGTCCACCTATTATACACACGGCTGTCTTGAATCAGTCAGTTTGGCACTGCTAACTTTATATACAACAGTTTGAGATTATTTGACGCAATTCTGTCTGTGACTACTTTTTAGATGACAATGTACCAACCTGTTGCACCAAAACACATACTGCAGCTGGAAGCCTGTAATCTCCGTCAGTGCACTATGTAGGCCCTACACTTTACGAAGCCTGGAGTGGTGATATGTACTTGGTCAGTGGTGTAAATATAGAGGTTCCCATGTGACAGTATCAGCGACGAGGTCAGATCAGTTGACACTTGCTAGCACAGTCAATACCTGCTCTCCTTTATAGGGGACTGGTCATTATTTCACAAGATGTATGCAGAAATAAGCTGCCAGTGATTTTGAGACGAACACCATGCAACACTGTTTTGTTCTCTGCTTGTTGCCAGTGATGGAATTGACCCCATTGTATGGCAAGATAATATGGTTGCTTTGTGTGGCTAATGGGGAGGCTTATGTTACATGTGGTTTTTTTTCAAAACAAAATGGTAGGGTTTGACCAAAATGCTACAGCATGTAGGTGACAAAGCAAAAGTCAAAAGCTTTCAGTTTCTTATGGATTCAAGACGTTTTGCAGTAATTATAAACATGGGTTCAGAATTTTCCTTTTAGCAGTTGTCTAGGTGTAAAACAGTAAATGCAGCGATCCCACTTTTTAATATAAATGTATTTGTTTGTTCTCATTCTGCACACATTTGTTAGTAACATACAATAAAGATTTTCCAAATTTTTATATGCAGACACTGACTTTGTCGCCTTTCAAATGAACCAGACTTCACTGTTGTTTTAGCTTAGTTTGTTTTCTCAAACACTTCCGACAGATGACAGCAAGTATTGTCTTGAGGATATAACCAGAGAGTAAACAAACAACCAACACAAAGAGAAGAATATCCAGCATGAGGAACTGATACAGTGGCATATCCATCGCTCCAGTCCGCAAATGTTCACCGCCATACTTTAGTACATGTTCCACCCAGTAGGCGGCTGTGTCCTGCGCTGTCATTGGTTGAGACTTCACAATGTCCGATGCTTTCTGTATGGCCATTTTGAATGACTTTTCATCCAAAACTTTGTGAATATTGTTCACAAGTTCACCAGCTGTAAATGTCAAGATGTTCATCTCAACACCATAGCCATGGTCCACCATTCTGAAGGCATTATGGTGTTGGTCACCAAACAGTGGGAACCCTATCATTGGCACACCGTGATACAGCGATTCATACTGACCATTGTTTCCACAGTGAGTGATGAACAGCACAGTGTTTGGGTGGCCAAGTAGGTCATTCTGAGGTAACCATGACAACAAGTGTACATTTTTTGGAACATTGCTAGGCAACGTGGAATTTTGACCACCATACTTGAAAATTATAGTTTGCTTCAACTGTGAGAAGGCATCAAGGAATTTATTGCTGATTTCTGGTGGAAGTTGACCAGTGACACTCCCAAATGATAAGATGATGACACCATTAATCCCCGCATCCATGAGATTTTTCAGTTCCCGTGGCAACTCGCCTGCAGAATGGGTGGTGACACCTGGTGTGCGTATGACATTTGGCATCTGAGGTTCAGGCCACTCGAGAAGGTAATCACGCGAGGCGATGTACAAGACAGTGTTGCGTTGTTGCAGTTCGACCCATGTGTTGACTTCGGGCGCAAACCTCTGCAACAGTGTCGTGTTATATTCGCTGATTCGGTACACGGTCGCAATCAGAAAAATGGCAACATTGGCGAGTCTCTGCATGAACGTCATTCTATCGGAGTATCTCAGTAACATCGTTGATGTCATTGCTGGGTTCAGCGGGACTCTCACATCCCAGCCCATAATAGTCGGGGTGACAGACACACCAGCGATGGAGAGATGGTGAGGAAGGATGGCATTGCACGGACAGAGGGAGAAGCCGTCGTAGAGAATGAGGTCAAAGTTCAGTTCCCTGACCTTTGATATGAATGCCTCGTCGAGCATCATGTTGGTGCAGTCTTGCGTCGCGAATTTCAACGTGGCTTTTAAGTCGCGTTTGACTTTGCCGAAAATGAATTCCATCAGCGCACGATTTGCATCCTCCGACCAGAACTGCGGGAAAGTTGTGTCCGCGCCATTAAACGTCAGTGCTGTGATCCCGGGTTTCAGCAGCTTCTCCCTCTCTGGGAAATTGTTGTCTATGGAAAGGTAGACATTGTGTCCACGTTTGCTCAAAGCTTGACCAATCTCCTGAAGTTCTAGCAAGTGGCTGGATATCTGGAGTCCAGCCAGCAAGATTCGGCCACCCGTGACCAGACGTCCACTGAAGATGACCAGTACTGAGATGACCACAGGCATCAACATGTTTAGTGCCATGTTAGGATTCATCTGAAAAGGGGAAATGTTGTTTATAAGAGTTGTTTACAAGGCAACTTGAGTAGGTTAATGCCTTGAACTAGGTTATACCCACCCTCTGAGAAACAAACCGCGGGCAGCAGTTATCATTGTTGTAGTGGCACAATCTGTGTATCAACACTCAGTTGTCTCAGGTAGGTGAAAAACCCTCTACAAAAGCAGGGCATATCACATTTACTAAATAAATACACTGCAAAAACTAAAACCAGTGGTCAAAGGAAGGAAATGAACATCGAAAGATGCAAGTGGACCTTGGTGCATTGGATGAGATGCACCTACAATACTTAAGTTAACATAGTAATATATCGATAATGCTGTCTTATAGTGAGCTAGATATTGATCTTTCTGAAAACTCATAGTTGTATTATAATATTCATAGTAATTTTCTAAGATGGTAGGCCCAATTTGGCATCGGATGCTAGGTACATGTTGTCTTATGGTAAACCCCTACAAGTGACATCAGACTTAAAAACAAAGTCAAACTGTCACTGTTGATTTTTCCAGTGTGCTCATTGCAAACACTTGTGACAACTGTTGACTTTTGCCACAGCTAAGCCTACTGCTAACTTTTCTAAGTATAGACAGCACACCTACCTGTCCTACTGCTAACTTTGCTCAGTATAGACAGCACCCCTACCTGTCCTACTGCTAACTTTTCTAAGTATAGACAGCACACCTACCTGTCCGACTCAGCCACACTCATTCGCACACTGTAGCTTGTGCATGTACACTGCATCGACTTCAAGCCTGCAACTTGACGTTTTAGTGTCTCCTCACAAAGAGTGATCTAAGACTGTAGTCAATGCTAGGGCACTATGCCCACGCGAATGACCCTGGTGCACTCTGTAGGGGAGTCTTTTGACTTGAACTGGATCTATATTTGAGGCAGTGACACTTTGAACCAATGCACATTTGTATAGTTATTGGATGCAGTCCAGTTGCTGCAAGATTTGCTTGCATGGCAAATATCCATTTGGACTGGGCGTCATGCTTGACTGCATTTTTAATATGTGGGATCTAGCTGTGTACTTCCATTGGAACAATTTGATTTTCTAAACTTAGCATTATGATAATAATATATCAGTTTTATAAGAAAACACTGCTATCATAATAATTATTGTTTTTTATTTGGGCTGAATGTCATGATTGACTGCATTTTTAATGTGTGGGGCCTATTATGTATTTTAAGCCTAGTATTATAATAAAATGTAATTAACAGCTTGATAGGAAGTAATTGTTCATGCTTATATTTTGTTTGGATGCTAGTTTTGTTAGCTGGCTCCCATTCACACATGTAATGTACATTGACTATTAAATAAAATACTGTATAATGCCAAACATAAATACATGATAAATTGTCATACGTACATGACATGTTTGTTGGTGATGACTCCTGGATTTGTAAATTCACCCCAGTTAACATTTTTGTATGGAAACAAGTACGAAAAGATTTTTAATGTTAATAGTTTTTTATGATAGGGCCTATCAAATAAATACATCGTTCTTTCACATACCAATATAATTACCAGGTACACTGTGTTTAAACACTGCCACCAACATAAGCATGAACATAATAGTATTAACTACATGTCTGTGTATCATAAACAAACAAAGATAATTATTTAGATATATGTGTCACAGCAAACCGGGTATTTTAAATATCACAGGCCTCTCACATGCGTGCCAAAATAACTGTCTAAGTTGTGTTCAATAAATTTTGTGAATTAGGCAAAACTGGAATACTGCAACGTATTCAAAAATAAGACAGTATCAGTTAATATAATCTCATTTCTCTACACATCAATTTTGTTCAGTTTGCTTCAATTTTAGCAATACATAAAAACTACTGAAGATATTGCAGTAAGTGAGGTAACGTTTTAAAGCTCCTGATGTATGGAATCCAAAAGGGTGCAAAACTCCATTTTATAACTTAATACCCACTTTGGGATATGTAGCACATCTCATGTTAATTTAAAATATAATAAAATTGTAGAAAATATGTGTGTAAGCATACTGCTAAGTTATGTTGAGCAATGTGTTAGATGCAGTTCCCCAGTTGGACACCAGGTGGCAGCAGTTTTAGTCATTCACATTCTCTCGAAGACAAAATGTTATACGCATCACTGATAATCATAAGAATAACTTTGTGGATTCATTCCATGGGTACTGTGTGTAGAATAAACATCAGATTTCTTAAATAATTATTTCCTGAAATCTCTAAGCTACGTGTGCCAACATAATTGAAAAGGTACAAGTTCACCACTTTAAATGCTAACAAATGTACAGTATATATGCCCATTACAAGAGGAGTTAATATTGATTATTATGCCTAGAACTGTTCTGTTTTAGTTTATAGTGATACAAATATACGAAATAACCCTTCCGACCATGTAATTAGTTGTATTAATAATATAACGGACAATTTGGCAACTACATTCAAGCCATTGTGGAGTTTATTCAGATTATCAGCACTCTAAGCAACCATTTTAATACTAAACTGTTAGTAGCGAATATTGTTAATTTCTAGTTTTTTTTTAGTAAATTATGATTCCCTCACTATACACTGGCACCGGAGTACATTCCAAATCCTTCTTGAAATCAGCTGAACTTCAGTGCTTTTTTTTGCTTACCAGGTGTACTTTGTTTTATCAAAAATTTCTGACAGATGACAGCAAGTATTGTCTTGAGGATATAACCAGAGAGAAAACAAACAACCAACACAAAGAGAAGAATATCCAGCATGAGGAACTGATACAGTGGCATATCCATCGCTGCAGTCCGCAAATGTTCACCACCATACTTTAGTACATGTTCCACCCAGTAGGCGGCTGTGTCCTGCGCTGTCATTGGTCGAGACTTCACAATGTCTGATGCTTTCTGTATGGCCATTTTGAATGACTTTTCATCCAATACTTTGTGAATGTTGTTCACAAGTTCATCAGCTGTGAACGTCAAGATGTTCATGTTAATACCATAGCCATGTTCCACCATTCTGAAGGCATTATGAGGTTGCTCAGCAAAGAGTGGGAACCCTATCATTGGCACACCGTGATACAGCGATTCATACTGACCATTGTTTCCACAGTGAGTGATGAACAGCACAGTGTTTGGGTGGCCAAGTAGGTCATTCTGGGGTAACCATGACAACATATGTACATTTCTTGGTATCTTACTAGGCATTGTGATATTTTGTCCGATCATCTTGAAGATTATTGTTTGCTTCAAATGTGAGAAGGCGTCAAAGAATTTATTGGTGATTTCTGCAGGAAGTTGACCAGTGATGGCCCCAAATGAAAAGATGATGACACCGTCGACTGCAGCATCCATCACTTCTTTCAGCTGCCATGGCAACTCGCCTGCAGGATGGGTGGTGACACCTGGTGTGTGTATGACATTCGGCATCTGTGGTTCGGGCCACTCGAGAAGGTAATCGCGTGTGACAATGTACAATAGAGTCGAGTGATCTTGCACATCGATCCAGGAGTTAACTTCTGGGGCAAACCTCTGCAGTAAGGTTGTGTTCTGTTCAACAAAGCGGTACACGCTCGCTTCAAGATAAAGAGCCACATTGATTAATCTTTGCGAGAACGACATTCTGTCGGAGTAGTTTAGTATCACGGCTGAGGTTACTGCAGGGTTGACTGGGACTCTTGCAGTCCAGCCCATCATCGTGGAAGTAACTGCGACAGCCGGGATGGACAGGTGATGAGCAACCAACACAGTACACTGTGAAAAAAAGTTATCATAGAGAACAAGGTCAAAGTTCAAGGCTTTGACCTTTGACATGAACACCTCATCAAGCATCATGTTGCTGCAATCCTGCATTGAAGTGCTCATCGTCAGTTTCCTGGCGGATTTATTCCTGCCTAGACTAATTAGCATAACTTCATGTTCCATCTGTTTTGACCAAAACTGTGGTAAAGATGTATCCAAGCCTCGAAACGTGAGAACTGTAATTCCGGGCTTCAGAATCCTTTCCCGATTTGGGAAATCTTCGTCTATGGCGACGCATACGCTGTGTCCACGTCTGGTCAACGCTTGACCGATCTCCAGAAGTTCGAGCAGGTGGCTGGGTATCTGTGCTCCAGACAGCAAGATGCGATCACCCATGACCGAACATCCACTGAAGATGACCAGTGCTGAGATGACCACGGTCAGCAACATGTTTAGTGACATGATGGGGTTTGTCTGAAAAGAAACGATTTAATGTTAGAACTTCAATAGATTTATGTTGTTCTTCTATACTGATTTAAAACAAAAGAAAGTCATCCCAGTCATATTTCATGGATAATACGACAACAGACTGGCCAGGGAGGATGGTTATATTATACCTGTAGGCCATAGCATATTATACAGAAAAAAATTTGACTTTTCTTGGCCATTTCAGAATTAGTTCAAGTATGATTTATTCTCAGCTTAGAACTACAGCAGCTTTTTAGTCCTTTGGACTATCGCCATCACTCTGCGTCCGCCGTCCGCCATTAGCTGTCATATCTCAGAAACTGTTTGGGAACTTTTTTTCTAATTTTGCATTGACGTATCTTAGGGTACTGCCACTAATGCATTCTACTATTCTGTTTACGCTTGCCATGCCTTGTGTAGACATGGTACTGTGTAAATCAATTGTATCAATATAGACTAATAATTACAGATTCACAATATAGTTGACACCTGAAACAACCAAATGTCAACCATTAGAGAGTTGACATAGTTCCGCTATACACAAGAAATCTGTACTTCCCAGTTTCTCATCAATGCATGTATTTAAAAACAAAACATTTTATTTTCTATTATAATTATTCCTCTAAATGCAAGACATAGTGCAATAAGTGAACAGTAAACATGTCAACATTTTACTTCCATCATAACCCTTTGTGGTCTGTAACTATGATTCACCAAAAAACATTTGATAAATAATTACCTACAGGGTTGTTTGATTTTGATAGGCAAATGTGTTCTTTTTATAGAAAACGTCACTTTCTTTCTGTACCTGTCTACATATGATAACCATTTGTCCGCCATGCTCACAATAAACATCACATGAATGATAAAAAGAAGATCACTGCCACTTAACTTGTGGATTATTATTATAAAACTGCTCTGCTACTGCTTGGTGGACAGTTAATTAGTGGGTCAAGTTCAAATACATCAGAATGTTTTTCACACCTACATGGTAGTTTAGGCTCAGTAGTGTGCTGGCAGCTACTAAACCTATAGGCTTGTGTGAAAAGGATAGTTGGCAGAAGAACTAACTTCAAAGCCCCATTGCATCTATTTAGCCACGCAGCAGTCACATTGTCCCAGTGTCTGATGCTACATTTTGCTCTCAAATAATCTGTTCTCTTAGTTTTACACATAAAGACATCATTTGGCATAACTTGATAAGTTTTTTGTAACAGCACAATTGTACTTCTAGTGTATCAGTGCAACATAACATACATACTGTGTGCCACATTTGAATGGCATGCATGTAATATTTCCACGCAATCCATTTGCATATATAATGTAAAACTTCAAGAGCCATTTTCTACATTTTCACTTTTTGAACCCTACCATGTTCAATGCTCCATAACTTTGCCAATTTTTGTAGCAGTCATAATTTTTGAAACCGTGTAAAGCACCCTACCCAACCTTTACAAGGATGAAAGAAAGCAATGTTACACTTTTTCCGACTTATCACTCATTTGGTCAGCCGGGGTCACATATAGACGTATTAATCCAAAGGACTTCAGGGCCTCTTGGCCCATTTTTTATGCTGTCACCGTCAGTGTGTAATGTTTTACAAATGTGTTCAAAACTCATTGCAGTACACAGGTCTGTCAAGTGGCTAACAGGTAGGAATAACTGTACATTTGCTGTTCTAAAGGCAAACAAATGGTTACAGTGTATGCTATCAACAAGTTTGTGCCGGGAGAACAGTTCAAGCCTCAACTGTCTGGGATTGTTTTAAATGTTCTACATCGGCCACTGTTCATTTATTTGATCGATTTTTCCATTTTTTTATAAACCACAAAACGCACAAAATAGAAATAAAGTTTGTATTCATATAGTGCAACTAACAATTGCTTTGAACGCCAATGCACAGGGTAATCGTGATGGTATTCATTTTTTTTTTCATCAGACTTCTTACAATTACAAGACCATTATAGCGGCATTCTTTACTCCACTGTATACTAGTCATCTATGGTGGGAACATAACAGAACATCTATAAATAGCTAGATATTATGTGATCTTTCTGAAAACTCATAGTTGTATTATAATATTCATAGTAATTTTCTAAGGTGGTAGGCCCTATTTGGCATTGGCTGCTAGGTACATTTCATCTTATGGTAAACCCCTACAAGTGACATCAGACTTAAAAACAAAGTCAAACTGTCACTGTTGATTCTTCCAGTGTGCTCATTGCAAACACTTGTGACAACTGTTGACTTTTGCCACAGCTAAGCCTACTGCTAACTTTGCTAAGTATAGACAGCACCCCTACCTGTCCTGCTGCAAACTTTGCTCAGTATAGACAGTACCCCTACCTGTCCTGCTGCTAACTTTGCTCAGTATAGACAGCACCCCTACCTGTCCTACTGCTAACTTTGCTCAGTATAGACAGCACCCCTACCTGTCCTGCTGCAAACTTTGCTCAGTATAGACAGTACCCCTACCTGTCCTGCTGCTAACTTTGCTCAGTATAGACAGCACCCCTACCTGTCCTACTGCTAACTTTGCTCAGTATAGACAGCAATCCTAACTGTCCTGCTGCAAACTTTGCTCAGTATAGACAGTACCCCTACCTGTCCTGCTGCTAACTTTGCTCAGTATAGACAGCACCCCTACCTGTCCTACTGCTAACTTTGCTCAGTATAGACAGCACCCCTACCTGTCCTGCTAACTTTGCTCAGTATAGACAGCACCCCTACCTGTCCTGCTGCAAACTTTGCTCAGTATGGACAGCACCCCTACCTGTCCTACTGCTAACTTTGCTCAGTATAGACAGCACCCCTACCTGTCCTGCTGCTAACTTTGCTCAGTATAGACAGCACCCCTACCTGTCCTACTGCTAACTTTGCTCAGTATAGACAGCACCCCTACCTGTCCTACTGCTAACTTTGCTCAGTATAGACAGCACCCCTACCTGTCCTGCTGCTAACTTTGCTCCGTATAGACAGCACCCCTACCTGTCCGACTCAACTCATTCACACACAGTAGCTTGTGTATGTACACTGCATTGACTTCAAGCCTGCAACTTCACGTTTTAGTGTCTCCTCAAAAAGAGTGATCTAAGACTACCGGGGGGGGGGTATATAGTCAATGCTAGGGCACTATGCCCACGCGAATGACCCTGGTGCACTCTGTAGGGGAGTCTTTTGACTTGAACTGCATCTATATTTGAGGCAGTGACACTTTGAACCAATGCACATTTGTATAGTTATTGGATGCAGTCCAGTTGCTGCAAGATTTGCTTGCATGGCAAATATCCATTTGGACTGGGCGTCATGCTTGACTGCATTTTTAATATGTGGGATCTAGCTGTGTACTTCCATTGGACAAATTTGCTTTTCTAAACTTAGCATTATGATAATAATATATAAGTTTTATAAGAAAACACTGCTATCATAATAATTATTGGTTTTTATTTGTTATGCTAGCTGTGTTAACTTCATTTGGGCTGAATGTCATGATTGACTGCATTTTTAATGTGTGGGGCCTAGCCGTGTACTTTTAGTGGCACAATTTGGTATTTTAAGCCCAGTATTATAATAAAATGTAATTAACAGCTTGATAGGAAGTAATTGTTGATGCTTATATTTTGTTTGGATGCTAGTTTTGTTAGCTGGCTCCCATTCACACATGTAATGTACATTGACTATTAAAAAAATACTGTATAATGCCAAACATAAATACATGATAAATTGTCATACGTACATGACATGTTTGTTGGTGATGACTCCTGGATTTGTAAATTCACCCCAGTTAACATTTTTGTATGGAAACAAGTACGAAGAGATTTTTAATGTTTATTGTTAGTCCTTTGGCCGAAGGTCCAAGGGACTATTGCCATCACTCTGCGTCCGCCGTCCGCCGTTAGCTGCCGTATCTCAGAAACCGTTCAGCAACTTTTTCTCTAATTTTGCATAGACATATCTTGGGGCACTGCCACTATGCACGATAAATCTGTATTTGATTGAATCATTTTAAGGGCTCCTTAGGGCCTCCAAGGACCCCAAAACTGGTAAAAATGTAACATTTGGCCTATTTTTTTTAAAACTGTTCAGCAACTTTTTTTTCTAATTTTGCATAGATGTATCTTAGGGTGCTGCCACTATATACAATAAATCTGTATTTGATTTAATCATTCTAAGGGCACCTAAGGGGCCCCCAAAGTGCAAAAGGTTTACATTATCTAGTGATGTGGTTTTGAGAAGGGCCCTTGAGACCACCCCCAACATTAGATGTTGTGTATTGTTCCACAAAATCAACAGCTGTGATTAATCTCTACAGCCCAGTCCATTGAGACCTTGACTAATCTTTAATCGGTCATAGCACCCAGGCAGCGTAGACACACTTGACCCCTGTTAGACTGAACAGTTGCCTAACACTTTTAAACTGTATCTTCAAAACTATTGATTTTCTATAATTGAAAGTTGTGTTTATTTTGATGTTCATTTAATTATTATAAAATGGTGTGACTGTGGTGTCTAATGGTTAAAGATGTATTGTCTGTAGAAACCTGTAGGTGACAAACATAGAAAATTAATATTCTGTCACCTGTAGGTGACAAACATAAAAAATTAATATTCTGGACAACTATAGAGTGAAATATCCTACACTTTATTTATATCAAATGCATTGTACTGTTCTGTTTACTCTTGCCATGCCTTGTGTAGACATGGTACTGTGTAAATCAGTTGTATCAATATAGACTAATAATTACAGATTCACAATATAGTTGACACCTGAAACAACCAAATGTCAACCATTAGAAGAGTTGACATAGTTAAGGCACAATAAAGCCTTTTGTGTCAAGACAAATACAATTCAACCAATACCCCTATCTGAACACTGCCTGTTCTTCACCTATTACATTCGCTTTGTTTAGGTATGTGGTTCTTTTTATTGAAAATTTTAGTTTCTTTCTGTACCTGTTTACGTATGATAACCATTTGTCCGCCCTGCTCACAATAAACATCACATGAATGATAAAAGGAAGATCACTACCACTTAACTTGTGGATTATTATTATTATAAAACTGCTCTGCTGCTGCTTGGTGGACAGTTAATTAATGGATCAAGTTCAAATACATCAGCACGTTTTTCACACCTGCATGGTAGTTTAGGCTCAGTAGTGTGCTGGCAGCTACTAAACCTATAGGCTTGTGTGAAAAGGATAGTTGGCAGAAGAACTAACTTCAAAGCACCATTGCATCCATTTAGCCAGGCAGCAGTCACACTGTCCCAGTGTCTGCTGCTATGTTTATATAATAATTATATAGGCTTAATGATCCCAATACACCAATCTGTTGGCACAATGTCAGATAATGGAACTAGGTTAAACATCTTAACAATAACTATAATTAGTTCTGTGGAGCTGTTTTTTTCAGTGAACAGTAAACATGTAAACATTTTACTTCCATCATAAATCTTAATGATCTGTAACTATGATTCACCAAAAAACATTTGATTTATAATTACCTACAGGGTTGTTTGATTTATGCTGGGCAGAAACTGTTTCTGCCTGGCAGAAACAGCAACAATAGGAAATACATGCCATTGATAGGCAAACGTGTTCTTTTTATAAAACAATTCAGTTTCTTTCTGTACCTGTCTACGTATGATAACCATTTGTCCGCCCTGCTCACAATAAACATCACATGAATGATAAAAGGAAGATCACTGCCACTTAACTTGTGGATTATTATTATAAAACTGCTCTGCTACTGCTTGGTGGACAGTAAGCTGCAATTGTCTTTGAGTTTGTTTACATTTTGACAAACTACTATTATATAGCACTAATTTTTGAATGAATCACATTTTGAGAATGCATGTCATTGTTTGTGGTGTAACTTTTGTATGCTTCATTTTCTGCTGCTACAAGTTGCATTCATCTGAAAGATTATTCAATTACCTATCCAATGATAATACATATGTTGTGGTGTTGGATATATAGCTTTGGTATATTGTACAGGAGGGTTGTGATAGGAAACTATTGGACATTGCGACAGTGCAGAGAGACAGTACGAGATGTGTCACTCAGTATATGAAGTGTGACTTTCAGATACTTCATTTTGTAGTGCTATGGATTATGATGGGCCTCTCCATTAGCTCCCTATATATTTGTAAGTTAGGTGAGTAACACCTTCGAAGTTCTGACAGCAGGACACTGCCTTCGGTGAAGTCGAGACAAAAGTTTTACAAAGGCTTCAATTTCAAACGGTCTATCACCGGCCAGCTGACCCATTTTTTTTTTTTTTTTAAACTTCAATAACTTTTTCTTAAATTTTTCATAGACATTTCATGTGGTAGTGCCACTATACACAATAAATCTGTATTTGATTGATTCATTCTAAGGGCACCAAAGGTTCCCTAAAATGCTAAATTTGCTAACTAAAATTAATTGTCTACCTCAGAGTAGCTATATTTATAACTTGTTGTGTATTACACCCAGCTGTGGAGCTAAGATTCTCTGCCTGCTATTGTTTGATGGAAACTGTGACTAATCTGTAATTGGTCACTGGCAGAAGCTTGCGTCAACAGACAGCATTAAGCCACTAGACCCCTGTTAAACTGGACAGTTGCCTGTAGGTTTTAAACTGTGTCAAACAGTGAGTCTACCTTTTGCTCTCAAATAATCTGTCCTCTTAGTTTTACACATGAAGACATAATCTGGCATAACTTGATAAGTCTTTGTAGCAGCACATTTGTACTTCCAGTGTATCATTGCAACATAACATACATATTACATACTGTGTGCCACATTTGAATGTTGTGCATGTATTATTTCCATGCAATCCATTTGCATATATAATTTCAACAGCCGTTTTCTTAATTTTCACTTTTTGATCCCTACCATGTTCAATGCTCCATAACTTCGCCAATTTTTGTAGCAGTCATATAATTTTTGAAACCGTGTAAAGCACCCTACCAAACCTTTACAAGGATGTAAGAAAACAATGTTACAATTTTTCCGACTTATCACTCATTTGGTCAGCCGGTGTCACATATAGACGTATTAGTCCAAAGGACTTCAGGGCCAATTGGCCCATTTTTTTAAGCATTGACAATAGTATTAACTACATGGCTACGTATCATAAACAATGATAGTTATTTAGATATATGTATCACAGCAAACTGGGTATTTTAAATATCACAGGCCTGTTACATGTGTGCCAAAAATAGCCGTCTTAAGTTATTTCCAATAATTTTTTGATTTAGGCAAAACTGGATACCATATAATTTCATCTTTCATTGTCTAGTTTATTGTCCTCTAGAAGTAATCCCAAACTGACATGGTGCGTGCATTTACGAACCAACGTATTAGAAAATAAGACAGTATCAGTTAATATAATCTCATTTCTCTACACATCAATTTCGTTCAGTTTGCGTCAGTTTTAGCAGTACATAAAAAAACTACTGAAGATATTGCAATAAGTGAGGTAACGTATTAAATCTCCTGATCTATGGAATCCAAAAGGCTGCAAAACTCCATTTTATAACTTAATACCCACTTTGCTGTGACTGGTCATATGATATGTAGCATTTCTCATGTTAATTTAAAATATAATAAAATTATAGAAAGTATGTATGTAAGCATACTGCTAAGTTATGTTGAGCAATGTGTTAGATGCAGTTCCCCAGTCAGACACCAGGTGGCAGCACTTTTAGTCATCCACATTCTCTCGAAGACAACATGTTATATGCATCACTGATAATGATAAGAATAACTTTGTGGATTCATTCCATGGGTACTGTGTGTATAATAAACATCAGATTTCTTAAATAATTATTTCCTGAAATCTCTAAGCTACGTGTGCCAACACAATTGAAAAGGTACAAGTTCGTCACTTTAAATGCTATCAAATGTACAGTATATATGCCCATTACAAGAGGAGTTAATATTGATTATTATGCCTAGAACTGTTTTCATAAACATCTGTTTTAATTTATAGTGATACCAGTATACGAAATAACCCTTCTGACCATGTAATTAGTTGTATTAATAATATAACGGACAATTTGGCAACTACATTCAAGCCATTGTGGAGTTTATTCAGATTATCAGCACTCTAAGCAACCGTTTTATTACTAAACTGTTAGTATCGAATGTTGTTAATTTCTAGTTTTTTGTTAGTAAATTATGATTCCCTCAGTATACACTGGCACCGGGGTACATTCCAAATCCTTCTTGAAATCAGCTGAACTTCAGTGTTTTTTTTGCTTACCAGGTGTACTTTGTTTTATCAAAAATTTCTGACAGATGACAGCAAGTATTGTCTTGAGGATATAACCAGAGAGAAAACAAACAACCAACACAAAGAGAAGAATATCCAGCATGAGGAACTGATACAGTGGCATATCCATCGCTCCAGTCCGCAAATGTTCACCGCCATACTTTAGTACATGTTCCACCCAGTAGGCAGCCGTGTCTTGCGCTGTCATTGGTCGAGACTTCACAATGTCTGATGCTTTCTGTATGGCCATTTTGAATGATTTTTTGTCCAAGACATTGTGAATGTTATTCACAAGTTCATCGGTTGTGAATGTCAAGATGTGCATGTCAACACCATAACCATGGTATACCATTCTGAAGGCATTATGGTGTTGGTCACCAAACAGTGGGAACCCTATCATTGGCACACCGTGATACAGCGATTCATACTGACCATTATTTCCGCAGTGAGTGATGAACAGCACAGCGTTTGGGTGGCCAAGTAGGTCATTCTGTGGTAACCATGGAAACAGATGTACATTTTTGGGAACATTACTGGGCAATATGGAATTTCTCCCACCATATTTGAAGATGACAGTTTGCTTCAGCTGTGAGAAGGCATCAAGGAATTTATTGATGATTTCTGCAGGAAGCTGACCAGTGACGCTACCAAATGATAAGATAATGACACCATTAATCCCCGCATCCATCAGTTCTTTCAGTTGCCGTGGCAGCTCACCTGCAGGATGGCTGGTGACACGTGGTGTGTGTATGACATTTGGCATCTGTGGTTCAGGCCACTCAAGAAGGTGATCGCGCGTGACGAGGTACAATATCGTGATGCGCTGTTGCAGTTCGATCCATGAGTTGACTTCAGGCGCAAACCTGTGGAGTAGAGTTTTGTTCTGTTCGTAGACTGGGTACACACTTGTAGCTAAATAAGCCATGACATTGACAAGTCTTTGCATAAATGTCATTCTGTCAGAGTAGTTTAGCATCATTGCTGGTGACACCATTGGGTTGATCGGGACTCTTGCATTCCAGTCCATCATTTCAGAAGAGACAGAAACACCCGGAATTGACAGATGATGCACGAGGATGACATTACATGGACACAAGAAGAAGCCACCATAGAGAACAAGGTCAAAGTTCAAAGCTGTGACCTTTGACATGAACACATCATCGTTCATCATGTTTGTGCAATCCTGCATGATAATATGCATTAGGATGGTCCTGCTTTCTTTTTGCCTTCCAAGAATCACTGACGTCAAGTCATGGTCAGCCCTCTCTGACCAGAACTGTGGGAAGGTTGAATTCAACCCACGGAATGTGACAGGTATAATTCCAGGTTTCAACAGCCTTTCCAGGTTGGGGAAATCTTTGTCTATGACGAGGTAGACACTGTGTCCAACTCTGGTCAAGGCTTTAACCGATCTCCTGCAGTTGTAGCAGGTGGCTGGGCACCTGGACTCCAGCCAACAAGATGCGGTCACCCGTGACCGGACGTTCACTGAAGATGAACAGTGTTGAGATGACTACGGAAAACAACATATTTAGTGACCTGGAAAGGAAACATGTAGTTGTTAGTAAGATATAAATATGTATGGTGTGTGCCAAAGTGTTCAGTACACAGAGTTCAGGCCTCAAACATTGCAGTGGCCGCAAGGACCTTTGATCTGGGAGGGTACCCCGGGGGGGGGGGGCACTGTCTATACAGCAGTACTGTGGATGTGCCGACTTCAAGGGTCATTTTTTTACTGAGGCTCCCTAGATCAAGGATCCGTTTTTCACATGTTCTCCCTAAAACAAGGGCCAACATTATACAGAAGTTCCCTAGACAAGGGTATCATTTCGAGGAACTCACCCTAGAACAAGGCTAGGTTTTTATTACAGCATTCACAGCCTGGGGGGCACATCCACAGTACTGCTAGCAGTACATCAAAGGTCGTTTTTTTACCGAGGCTCCCTAGATCAAGGGTCTGTTTTTCACATGTTTTCCCTAAAACAAGGTATATTTTTTGATATTGGATGCCCTTATCAAGGGTAGGGGTATGTGACCTTCGGCTGCACACCCCTACCCACATGTAAGGGTAGTGCCCCCCCCCCCCCCGGGGAGGGTACACAGGACAGTTACAGAAGCAGAGGGTGCCATAAGTACCAGGCAATGCAGATATTGCTCTAGAACAGAATCCAACAAAAAGGTACACTTAAAGTACTTGGCACTGCTATCAAAGAAGGTGAAACAACAGATTTATGATTCCAGTTCAGTTGTAATAAGAAAACAATCAGCATGGTCATGTAGTTATACACAGATACATACACACACATATGCACGCACACATGCACGCACACACACACACACTCCACATATACGTTAGGACTGGTCTACATTATATGTGATCAAACCTGCACTATAAATAAATGAATGTAGCATACTAGCATCAACAGTAATCCTATTGTAATATAGTTCCTTGGTTCAGTGCAAAAATTAGAGCCAATGTGGACATCTAGTTGTGACAAAAATATAGTTCCGAGGTTCAGTGAAAAACATTTCATCTTCAAGGAAACACACATTTTCAGATCCTGTATCAGCACATGTGGCCCACCACAGTGAACAATTCTGCACATGGGTCAAAATGTATCTCTAGATCATGTCCAATCGGTGTTATGATTAGGCATAAATGTGCACTTTGTAATCTCATCTTTCAGTGTCCAGTTTATTTTCCTCAACGGATAATCCAAAACCGATCCAAATTATTATATTCCTCGAAACGTCATTTTTTATTAAAGTTTGCTTAAATCAAAATAGCAATAAATCAAAAACAAAGAAGATATTTAAATGAATGAGGTATCATTTTATAAAAGTATGGTATGTGGAATCAAAACAGGTATGCAACTTTATTTCATAATGTTGTGTCTCGATATCCACATTGCTGTGGTATGTCCCATGTTGTTATTGTTCATTCTCGATCCGCCATTGAAATCTCGCTTTGTCTTTGTGCCACCAGGAGTGCAGCCTGTGTGAGGACTCCCGCTTCAGTCAGACCGGCGTCTGTATTCGCTGCGACGCTGGCATGTGTCGAACCTTCTTCCACGTCACATGGTAGGTGGTCTAGACTATTTACTACTACACACTATTGGTATTGATCACCGTAGTAGATGTCACAATATACAGTGGAACCTTGCTGTATGGTCACCTCAGTAATACAGCCACCTCGCAATTAAGGTCACTAATACGGTCACCTTGCCGTTCAGGTCGCTTTTGTCAAGTCGTGACGGTGACCTTAATACTGAGGTGTCACTGTAATACTATCAGTACTAAAGTTATTAGTAAACTTAAAGTTGCAGTTTGATAAAACCACCATAAACTACTCCTCCCATAATGCAGTAGTCAGTGTAATTCTTTACATTTCTTATTTATAACACCTCATTCCGTGCAATGTCGAAGAGATATTTTATGTATTGTCATTATTTATTATTAAAGAAATATATTAAAATTTTGTTGGTAAGAAATCTATATTTTTTTATTATGACTTGTATGTTCACCCGTAACTAAAAAGAAAATCAAAAATGTATGCTCGACGTTTCATAGAGAAGATAGCAAGGAACACATCAGTAAAAATGTAATTAATGTAGCATCATTACTTCTAGAGATATGATGTTTCCAAATTGGAAAAACGCCGGTTTTAGCAGACGGGTATAAATGGCTGTCAAAGATTCGGTAATGGGATTTATTACATGACAGAAGCACACTTTATCCATAAATATAAGTTACTTAGAAGTATGTTAATATTATAAAAGTGATCTTTATTAATAGTAAACATAAAATGATTACAGATTACAGCAGAATCACATTTTTAGTATTTTTGTCAAAAAGTGTCATTTTAGCTGCAGTGTCTGTCCTTAAGCTGCTTTTTAGAAAGTGTGTGTACACCATCAACAGTATTTACATATTTGATCATAGTTGCTACCATACGTGGTATGGCATTTGATGTGGCATTTGATAAATTATACTTTTGTTAAATTACTGGTCAATAATATTTTGTGACATTTAATCTTAAAATTGCATATTGAGTGAACATGTTTATATGGCATTGTCAAAAGTGATACATAGTGTATGCGGCATGTTGATTCACTGGAAATTTGAATTTAAAAGATGGACGATCTCAGAATGCAATCTTTATTAGCATACCAAGCTATTGATAATAATGAGAGTTGGCAAAGGAAATACTGTTCATAAAATTGCTTTTTCAACTTTATTTTATAACTTTAGTTATTTATCGACTGAACATGAAATGTTGAAAATAGCGGCATAATTCATTGATTCATCATTTTGGGTGTAGAGCCTCCAATGGTGGTATGGAAATTCTTTTCTGGCCATTCCATGATATTACAATAGTTATGACTCTAATACTATTGTAATAGTCAGGATATCCCTAATAGTCAACCATACTCTTTACAGTTGTTCTTTTGTGATATCTCTGAAGTTTCACACTTGTGCAATAATCCGAGGAAAAGTTTGGAACATATATAAATGCGTGGAATAGCAACATACGGTGGACATAATATGTGAAGCTTTGTAAAGTTAGATAGTTTGATAATCTTTTTATTTATTAAATACAATTTTTATGTAATCATGTCAACATGGTTCGTTGCAAAGGTAAACAAAATTAGAGTGGTATGTTTCGTTCAGCTAATAATGTTCCTTTTTATGTGCACACTTGGGCAAATTCGTTCACTTTACATTGCTCCAGTTCACTCTGCTGTATGAATGAGTACCTGGCTATAGACAGTGGTGGACATTTGTGTATGAATAGTCTTCGCATATTACTTACAGCATGGCTGAATGCTTCCCGGAGAAGTCAAGATGGTGTCCAATTGAACAGGTCTGCCTGGGAGTAAAGTGTAAAGCACTTTGAGCAGTCCTGAGGACTTGATACTGCGCTATATAAGAACTTGCCTTTACTTTTACTTTTGTTATGTTTCTTCTACAGTGCACAGAAGGAGGGTCTCTTGTCTCAGGCATCTCCAGATGAGGTCAGTAAAATATTACAGTGCCAGATATACCAACATATTACTTTTTTTATCTTTTGGAAACTACACAAATCCTTCATTGGCCAATTATACGACTTATCATTTACGTGATGAGCAACAAGAGGTCGCTGCTGGTCACATCAGTCTCAGTACAACCCGGCAGATCGCTTTGGGAAACTCTGAAGATAAGCTCAACCCATAATATCGCTTGCCGACAAGTTCCAGTGAAAAGTTTGGAAGTAGACGTAGTTATTTGAATACACAATACCACTCCGCGGCTTGCGAGAATGGTCGGACGGGTGTCTGCACTGTTATCATTAGTGGAACAGTCATGACAGGCGAAGTCAGTTACAAGTTTGGTTCAGCTAACTTCCATACAATGCGTAGGAGATCTGCCAGGGGTAGTGTACGTAGTCACCACCCAAGGCTTGCGAGGATGCATTTCCTTGGTGAGTAACAGTTCCAACATTTCCACTGTATATTTTTGTCCCTTGAAAAAACAAGGGAAACGGTCCAAAAAGAAACACTTATCGAAAGAATCCATTAGAAAAATTAAGTACAAACAAATGAAGTGGAAGTCATATAGACGTACCGGAAATGGTGAAGACTACAACATTTATAAAGAAGCATTAAACCAAGCTACAGCTGAAATTAGAAATTCAAAGAGAAGCTGTCAACAAAAATTAGCTTGTAATATAAAACATGACAGCAAGAGTTTTTATGCGTATGTTTGAAGCAAACAGAAAGATCAGGATAAGGTCGGTCCTCTAGAAGGTAGTGCTGGAAATATAATATCAGAGGGATTCTTAATGGCAGAAGACCTGAATGAGTATTTTAGTTCGGTGTTTACCAGAGAAGATATTAGTTCACTGCCAGTACCGGAGGCTAAGTTCAAGGGGGCAGAATCAGACTATTTAGGACAATTAATTGTAACCCCGGAAATGGTAGCTAAGAAAATTAGGGCTATGAAGGATAATAAATCACCTGGAGTGGATGGGATTCTGCCCAAACTACTATTTGTTTGAAATTGTAGAACAAATTAGCATACTGCTTGCAATAGTTTTCAAGTTGTCATTAGAAGAGGGAGTGGTTCCTTTAGAAAAGAAGCAAACATTATACCGTTATTTAAAAAAGGTTCAAGAAACAAGTCAGAGAACTGTAGACCAGTGAGTTTAACATCGATGATTTGCAAATTATTAGAAAGACTAATTAAAGATCACATGGTGGATTTTCTTGTTAAACAACTTGATAACCCCATCTCAACATGGGTTTCTAAAAGCGAGGTCATGCTTAACAAATATGTTATGTTTTTTGGAAGATATTACTAAGTGGGTAGATGATGGATCACCAGTATATATCATCTACTTAGATTTTCAAAAAGCTTTCGACAAAGTGCCACATCAAAGATTACTGCTTAAACTAAAGGCCCATGGCATAGGAAATGGTATAATTAACTGGATAGAAAAATGGCTGATTGACAGAAGACAACGGGTAGTTGTTGATGGGGAGGCTTCAAACTGGAAATCAGTTTTGAGTGGGGTTCCACAGGGATCAGTACTGGGACCTATATTATTCTTAATATATATAAATGATTTGGACGATGATTTAGCTAGCAAGGTGTTGAAATTTGCAGATGATACAAAAGTGTTTAGAAGGATTAAAAGTGATGGAGATAGACAGCATTTACAAGATGATCATGACAGGTTGATCAAATGGTCTGAAAAGTGGCAAATGTTGTTCAATTTTGGGAAATGTAAATGCCTTCACATAGGACATGGGAACGAATATGTAGAATATACAATGGGGGGAACTGTACTAAGTAGTACTGTAAAAGAAAAAGACTTAGGGCTGACAATTGGTGCTGACATGAAGGTTTCAGAGCAGTGTGGAATTGCAGCTTCAAAAGGAAATCAAATCCTTGGATTGATTAGGCGAAATATAGCATATAAAGAAAAAGAACTAATAATACCGCTGTACAAAACAATAGTTAGGCCTCATTTAGAATATTGTATACAAGCGTGGAGGCCATACCGCAAGAAGGACATAGATATGCTAGAAAGTACAGAGGAGAGCGACTAAAATGACACCAAAACTGAGGGATCTTAGTTATGAAAAATGCCTAAAAGAATGTGGTTTAACAATACTAGAGACCAGGTGATTGAGAGGAGATCAGATAGAAGTGTTTAAAATATTGATAGAAATATGTTTTTTTCAGTTAAGAAAGATAGAAAGACTAGAGGACATGAAGTTACATTAGTAAAGGAGCAGTGTAGATTAGACGTAAGAAAGTTCTCATTTTCACAAAGGTCTGTGAATGAATGGAACAGATTATCTGATGATTGTGTGGGTGCTAGTAGTGTGAATATGTTTTTTTTTAAATCGACACATACCTCAGAAGGGCTGGATATATGTAGATAAAAGGGTTGGACTCTCGATAAGCCAAAGGGCTTCCTTGTCCACCTTCCATCTAGAGTTAATTCTCTGGATGGCAATCTTGTTAAATCTTGTTAAAATCTTGAAAGTTCTCATTTTCACAAAACACTGTAAATGGATGGAACAGATTATCTGCTGTTTGTGGGTGCTAGTAGCGTGAATATGTTTAAAAATAAAATCGACACATATCTCAGAAGAGTGGGCGGGATACACGTAAATAAAAGGGTTGGTCTCTCGATAAGCCAAAGGCTTCATTGTCCACCTGCCATCTAGAGTTAATTCTCTGGATGGCAATCTTGTTAAATCTTGTTAAAATCTTGAAAGTTCTCATTTTCACAAACCACTGTAAATGGATGGAACAGATTATCTGCTGTTTGTGGGTGCTAGTAGCGTGAATATGTTTAAAAATAAAATCGACACATATCTCAGAAGAGTGGGCGGGATACACGTAAATAAAAGGGTTGGTCTCTCGATAAGCCAAAGGCTTCATTGTCCACCTGCCATCTAGAGTTAATTCTCTGGGTGGCAATCTTGTTAAATCTTGTTGTTAAATCTTGTTAAATGTGATGTGTAAATACACACTTCAGTCACACAGGTTGTGTTAGAGGGAGATCGTCTGCTCCGTTACGTATTTATCAGCAGGAAGTTCACTTGTACTTTGTACCTATTTGGCCAGGAGTGAGTGCACTTCAGAAGCAATAAGGGCCAATACTGTCTGTGTGTAAATTGAATGTTTTGTTTACAATTTGAACATTTCTCAACCACAACTTTATTATTGCAAACACTGTTTTGGGCTTATGAAATGTAAATTGGCTGGCAGTAGACCTTCAGCATCTTTATTCTCACATTTAAACTGTTCTTCCTCGTTGTCCCCTGTACAGAGATGAGATCACGTGTAGTATTGTTGAACCACTCGTCCTGTTCTTTCTCTCCACAGCTTCCTGTCAGCAGCCTCCTCTCTCCATCTTTCATCATCACCCACTCATCTCATGTCCCTCCTCACTCAGTCCTCCCATCTCAGTTGTGGCCTTCTCCTGCGTCCTTGGTGTTGTTCCACCTCTGCACTCTTTGTAAGTTTGCCTGCATCCATCCTTGTCAAGTGGCCTGCCCCTCTTATCCGGTTTTTCACCAGTTTTCCGGTTAGGCTGCATAAAAGGAGGCAGTCTGTGCCCAGTTTTTCATTTATTATTTAATGTAAAATTCTTAAGACTATACTAACTATGTTGAAGGTATACTGCCTGCCAAATTGTGCTTAGTAAGCCTGTAACAACGTTCGCAATTTTAAGGCACGACACGGGTGCATGTTCAAATAATAAACAAAACATCCAGTTGCAAAACAGGCTTTATTGGCAATACGGCTGAGTTGGGCTGAGTTAACTGCTATACCCTTTGATGTTCAATGATGCTCACTTTCCCACATTCAACACAGCAGACTTTCAGTTGAAATGACTACTCCTGCTAAATCCGGGGGGTAGACGAACAGACTAAGTCCCTTTAGAACAATACTTAAATAGATGTTGATATATGAGGAACAGACATCATACCTTTAAGTGTAATAATAAACTTCCAATGTGGATCTGTTGCAGGACATAGCAGACCCGTTCTATGCATACTGTAAGCAACACGTGGATAAGAACGGTGTGAGGATGAAGCGTCGTAACTGGCTGGCCTTACAGTCCAACTCTAAACAACAACCAACAGAGAGCGCCAACCAGAAAGAGAGTGTAAGTGTCTGGTTCAAGTGTCTTACCTCTCAGGTCACTGGCCTATGGTCTAGTTTCGTGTAAAGAAGATATGACAGAGTTTGGTGGTGATGGGAAATGCAGATTATGTGTCCGGAAGTTAGTATAAAAATGGTACTGTATGTTCATTGTGACTGACATGTACATATGTGCACGCACATGTGTACACACATGTTTTAGAATAGAAATGGTGCCATCTACTAAATGTGACTGACATGTACATGCGTGTAAACACATGTGCACAGACATAACACATGCACACACATACACACACAAACTACACACACTCATACATGCACACACACACGCACACAACTATACAGTAGACTCTAAGACGTAACGCTTGGGCGATATTGTTCTCACCACTTTGCCTCAGTTCATTCACGTATAAGAACTTTGCCCTTTTATCTCATTGCAGCTTCGAGTGCAGCGGAAACTTCAACGCCACAGACAAAAGTATGCCGCAGCCAGGGCCAAGCGACCTCCACAATGGGGTAGGACCATCACCGCAACCCTTGAGGATGTAGCACAAACACTTGTGAAGATACTCTTTAATAAGATGTAGTCCATTTTTTTGGCATCGATGTCCGTTTATTGTTTTCTTCATTCTTCATGGTAACTTAGCTAAGACAACTATACAGATGTTGTCAAAGCATAAAAATATCTTACATCTGTTTGTTTTAGTGTATATGTACTATTCGACATGTACATTTAGTTCATTAAAATATTTATTTCCAGTGTAATAATGCATAATACCTTTATTATTAATATTAGGATATAACTAAACAATTATGTTTGACGGTAGTGTCAAATACAGAGAACAAATGCATTGTTTGAATGAATAATAAATAGGAACATTTGTGTTAAAATAATACAAATGGTATAGTTGTTTGTGAGTTGAACCCTACGTTACAGTTCCGACCCTGAAGTGGCCACGCATGTTGTCCAGCAGTGCCTCAGCCGTCAGACGTCTCATGAAGAAGGCAGAACTACTCGGAGTCAACTCTCAGGTGGAATACACAATTAACAAGCTCAAATAAATAGATTCGGTGTATTCTTTGTGAGACTATATTACACTTCATAGTACTGTGTATAAATTTTGGCTAACACTAAACATCCTTATCTTCTTCGCCCAAGGTTCTTTGTTGGGTGGCAGCCACATCACTCGGTCAGTTCCGCTCTCATGCTGATATATTTGTCCACTTATCCTGATCTCTGTCCGCAATATTTTCCTGGCTGTCCATTCATGCCGTTTCAAGATCTCTCTAGATACTGTCTCTCTGCCTCTCAATTTCTGACTTCTTCTGCGACCCTCTTCTGTTTTGCATGCTCCCATTGTCCGTCTTGCCAATCTCAGTCTGCTCCCAACTACTTTCACTTTCATGTATTTCTTCATCAAATGTACCCATATAAAAAGATTTAAAGACACTGTTTGTTGTACTGGAATTTTTATTTAATACCTTAACTTTACTGAAGTTGACATGTAATGGTTAAAGTTACCTTGCTCTTATATTTACTGTGCTCCCTCCCACTGTTCCAGGTATCAGGGGGTTCAGCACGGGACATACGCAAGAAGAACTACGTCGCAGCCGCAATGTCCGTCGAGTTTGTCAGCTACTACCTCAGTGGGTATACAGTGGAATGATGAATTCACTGGTCCAGTTACCAATTTGGTTCTCCCTGCTTCCTCAATTGGTTTAGGCTGTCGTGAATCCAGTTCTTTCCTGTCCAAATAGTAATAGGTTGAATAACACCTGGTTTACAAAAAAATGCATACATTTGTTTAAGTTGTCGAAAGAATATTGACTTTGGCCATTACATCTTGTACTGTATACTTCTGCAAGACGTGTGTATGCTTACAAAAAAAATTATATATGTATATATATATATATATGTATATATATGTTCGAATCCTGTGCTGCCATTTCGAACATTAGGCAAATTTGTTCACTCTATGTTGCTTCAGTTCACTCAGCTGCATGAATGAGTACCTGGCTATAGATAGTGGTGGATATTTATGTAAGAATAATATTTGTGCATTAATTGCAGCATGGCTGAATTCTATCCAATAGAAGTCGAGGTGGCATTCAGTTGAACAGGTCTGCTAGTGAATTAGCGTAAAACACTTTGAGCAGTCCTAAGGACTGGATACTGTGCTGTATAACAACTTACTTATTTACCTTTTTTATTGTCGTTTCAGATCGTAACCTCAAAGTAAAGAACATGAAGTCCCATCTGCAGGAGTTGATAGCACAGAGGGAGAAACTGGTCGCCCAGGAGAGAGTGTTACGTGTCAAATACGACCAGGTAGGTACTAGAAACATCGGTTATAATAATATTAATAAAATGGTTTATTTAGCACAAATGTCCCTTGAAAATCCAAGCTCCGTGGCGCAACAAAATCAAAGGTTTAAGCGTTTTCATAATCATGTACAAAGCAAAGGTCATCAACAGATTGATGGAATTGCTAAGAAGCTATGGAGGATATGCTATATTAAAAAGATAGGTTTATAGATGACAGCAAAATGAAACCATATTTCCTACTGACTTAAAGCTGATAGGGAATAAATTCCACAAAGTTAGTGCAGCAACCGAGAAGGCTCGAGTTCCAGCATTCGTCTTAACTCCTGACCGTCACTGTCCCGTAACCAGTTGGGGCACATTTGTACTTCCAGTGTATCATTGCAACATAACATACATACTGTGTCCCAAGTTTGAATGTCATGCATGCTGTATTTCCATGGAATCCATTTGCATATATAAACAGCTGTTTTTTTCATTTACACTTTTACACCTACCATGCTCCATAACTTCGCCAATTTTTGTAGCAGAGTCATAATTTTTTAAGCCATGTAAAGCACCCTTCCCAGGGGTTATACAAGAAAACAATGTTACAATTTTTTAGTCCTTTGGGCTGAAGGTACAATGGACTAATGCCATCACTCTGCGTCCGCCTTGCGTCTGCCGTTAGCTGCCATATCTCGGAAACCGTTCAGCAACTTTTTCTTTAATTTTGCATAGATATATCTTAGAGTACTGCCACTATACACAAGAAATCTGTATTTGATTGAATCATTGTAAGGGCACCTCAGGGCCCCCAAAAATGCAAAATTTTCCTGCTATTTCTCTACTGCTGCCTCCTGATTTCTGTTTAATCATGGATAGTGAGTGGACTTTGCCCTGATCACTGGAGTTGCTGAGTTGGGCGGCCTACTGTAAACCTGTGTATTGGGCTAGCCTTGTCTCACTGCCTGCCATTGTCCCAGTGTCAAACTGAATGCCTCCATGTGGGCTGTAACTATAATGTGTAACAGGAATCCCTACTGCACTGGCAGAACCAGGGAAACTTTATAACAGCAATAGACATAATTATCAATGCAATGTAACGATATGATCTAGGATTAAAATAAAATAATTTAGGCATAAAATAATAAATAAAATAACTTAGGTATACTCGAATAGGTTAATGCATATTTAGCCAAAATTATAAGGAATGTTATTAAGATGTTTTACTATACATGTTGCAGCTATTACTTCACTCCAATTCAATCACTATTATGTCATTAAGTGTTACTGTTTTTAAGTAAAAATGCATGCTATGTATATATACCTTGTGAACAAATAAAGTGTTATCATAGTTCATCTCTTTCTTCTTTCCATTCTGGGAGAGGGTGGTAGGGGCAAAATGAGAACAGAAAATGTGTGCACATTTTCTTAAATAACCTTTAACTGTGCTACATGTGAGATTGCAGCTCACCAACTCTCCTGCAAGGTTTCTACAACCATTGGAAATCGGCCTAAATAACAGAGTATTGGGATAAAATTCAACAGTATGTTTTAATAACACAAACTGCAATCTGTAACTATGATTCACAAAAAAACATTTCATTAATAATTACAAACTCACAATATAGTCCAAAGGACTTCAAGGCTCTTGACCCATTTTTTTTATGATCATTTACTACAGTTAGCTATAAAATGGCAGCCATTTGCAAATTAGTCACACATGAAGGTAGTAGCCAACTGTAACTTATCAGGGATATTAAATTGCTTGACAAATATCTAAAATATACATATAGTAGTATATACTTATATTACATTCGCCAAATCGTAGTGTAAGTCGTAGACTGGTTTATGGCAGTGTATATTTCCTGTAACACTGAGCCAGACATTCATTCCCCATCAGGACGCAAGGTGTCAAAGGGGTTGGGGGTATGGTATCAAGCGGTTCCCCGTTGCCGTTTGTGCACATCATCCAAAGCTCCACACACAGTGTCTTACAGGAGACAAACTGCGGATTCTCTGTGTCTGTCGTAGTAGATGCCGTTACAGTGAATAACAGCAGCAGGGCCACGATGGCACTCTGAAATGACGAACATCAAGCAGAAAGTTATCTTTTAATTATAAGAATGCACTATTATTTAGTGTATCACACTGATTCTGCTATTGCCAACATTACAAAAGGAAGTGGATTGTTATATGTAGAACTTTACAACGTAATGGATGCTCATGATAAGCACTCTGGATGTAAAGGGACATACACATAAAACGAACAACTTTGGAATGACTCTTCTGTACTGCGCTATAGATTTAAGGAATGTAATCCTGGCATATTCATTATGCTGTGAGATGCGGCATATCTGGCACAGCTCTAAGCTGGTTTTCTTCCTATCTAACTGATAGATACCAAACTACAAAGATTGGGAACTGCTTTTTGGCTGCACTGTCGACTTTATTTGGTGTTCACCAGGGTTCTATTCTTGGGCCTTTGCTTTTTACTCTTTACACCATGCCACTAAGCTCTGTTATACAAGGATGTAACATGGATCATCATCTTTATGCTGATGATACTCAGATCTACATTTCGTTGGCTACCCTGGATACAAATCGCTCCCTTAACCAACTTAGTGATTGCCTTCTAGATATCTTCCACTGGATGACTGACAGCAAGTTGAAATTAAATGCAAATAAAACTGAATTGTGACCCATCTTAACAAAATGAGTCGGATGTCGGCAAATTTGATTTTTCATAAATGCCGTTTACGTGAACAAATCGCGAATCCATCGATTTTGAGATTTCCCCTGAAAATTATTCTTTGGTATTCGTTTTATCAATTACTACTCTAGCTACCCACTAATTAACTCTGTTGTGTGTATTTTAAAGCGATTTTTGTAGAGCTGTGCGAAGTGTTCCACTCGATTTCCTTAAAATAACGCGGAAAATGCCAGTAATTGCGCACGTTTGCAACTGCTAATTTTGGGACGCTCCTAACATATGGGATATCACCACGAAGCTTGACGCGTCATCTTCCCATATATGGGCATAAATATGCTAATAACTACATTCTGTAACCTCCAGAGAGAGCTTGGAAGACGGTAACTAAGGTACATTTCATGAAACATAACGAATAATTTGCATCAACTTTGACGGCCGTTTTCTGAGTTTGAAGGTTTTTACCCCACATGTGTTTGTTAAACCATAACTTCAGTTAGAATTAAGATATCTTCTTACATGATACACCATGTGAAAGCAGAGATTCCGCTCTTTCCAACGCTACTAATAACTAAATATTGAAAATTTCTGACATGCGACTCATTTTGTTAAGATGGGTCACAATTGATCATTATTGGTACTCCAATGCAGCGTAGTAAACTTGATGGTTTTTCCCTAAGCGTATTTTGAATCAGTATATCACGCCAGCAACCTTGGTGTGGAATCTAGGAATGATCTTTGATAGTAACTTCAATTTCCGATAACACATATCTCAAACATGTCGCTGCTGTTTTTATCATATTCGTGATCTTCGGAGTATTCGCCGGTATATGTCATTTTCTGTTGCTAAGACTATTGCAAAAGCACTTGTTAGCAGTAGACTTGACTATTGCTGTTCCCTCCTTTACAATATCACTAGCAAGAATATCACAAAACTTCAGCGTGTCAAAAATTGTCTAGCAACAATAGTTACAAGATCTCCTCGTTTTTCTCACTCTGTACCACTTTTTGAAGTCTGCATTGGCTTTCTGTACGATATTGTATAATATTTAAGATCTGTACCATTACATACCAGGCACTGTCCAGTAAGCAACCATCTTATTTGCATTCATTGCTTACTCCTGTAAGAAAACCTATCCAGCTTCGATCATCTAGTTCTGACCTACTTTTTGTTCCTAGAGTCAACACTAACATTACAACTAGGGCTTTTTCTGTTGCTGCACCAACTCTTTGGAATATGCTCCCTCTTAGTGTTAGATCAGTTGAAAATATTACAAAATCCTGTCATCATTTAAAAACTTATCTTTACAACCTAGCGTATCCACCGTAGCTCCCTAGCACCTTGACCCATCTGTTGACAACTGGAATACTGCTTATGGATTTTGAGATTCACCAATCCTTTTGTTTTGAGGCACCTCTGAGCCGGTTTCCAAGGATTTAGGCACAATAGAAGTTATCTTAGTATTATTATTACTGTAATTTAAAATAAACATAACTTTCTACTGTCAAGATTGAACAAGACCTAACAAAAACAAGACTGATTCAATGCAGCAATCAACAGATGGTGAGTGGACTAGGAAACAATTGACTTATCCAATGATCAAACATTTGTCATCTATATGTATAATTGATGACAGTTGATCAGATGTCTGTTTTAAACATGTATGTTCACAATACTAACTTTTATACAATGAGTGAATAATATCTTCCATTCACTTACAATCTATGACAGAAGAATGAATAATTTTTGATAAATTACACCCCCCCCCCATGTAGAATCTATTACTTCCCCTGGCATAGATACCAGATAGGAGGGAAACAGTGCCTTTTAGTGTCTCCTCTGAACGACACAGGGAACATGGGGGTACCATACTTGCACATTTTAAATACCAACATGAATGAACCCTGGTCCTCTAAATTGATAGTCCGGCCCTTTAACTATCAGACCACTGTGCCTCTCTTCCAATGTGTGGGCATACATGCTCATGTGCGTTTTTGCTTGTGTGTGTGTACTAATAACATGTAATTTATCCATAATCACAACATGATAGTTTTAGCACATTGTTGATGATGTAAAACTTGTGTTCTTTTGTAATATGTGATCGTACTTACCCCAACAGTCTTCATGTTTGGAATAAGCATGTTGCTGAGTTGACTTCTTTCAAGATTGTGTGCCTACTACCTAGCGAACATGTCGGTCACACTGACAGGTATAGGAATGAAGTATTCGATGTCAAGTGTTAGACCAATGGGTCTAATACATGAGGACAGAACAAGGGGATTTTAAAGTTTCATCTCGCTAGATCAACAAAGCCGAAAGATCTGGTGACTCACATTGATGTTGAGACTGGGATCACACTTACATGCGAACCACTGCGAACTAAATTTGACACATACACTTCATTCTGTGTCAGACTCTCATCACGTGCCCAACACCTGTTACTAGACCCAAAGGTGTGGCCCTCTTGTGTCCTGGTACATGGGTACTTCGAGTAAGTGGTTGTATGAAGTGTGTATATCCTGATTGCTTTGTTTTTATTAACATTCAATCAAACGATCAGTAACACATTAAAAATGGTAACTTTCAACTGGTGTGGTTTTAAAACATCTGTATACAATATACTACTTCTTTGTGAACAGTATAATATAATATTTTTACAAGAGCTCTGGCTCTCCAGTGAAGATATTATTTTACTGCGGTGTCACGGATTAGCGAGGTCTCCGTACACTAGATGGTTCAGTCTAGTAGGGTTCTTATATATCAAGGTCAACGCATATGAGAAAGAACGGTTATCGTGAACAAGCAACAAAGAACTAGGAAAATGTAATAAACTTTATTACAAGATATCTACCTTTTGGTAAATATCTCGATTAACAAAATAAACAGAATAAAGAAATCCCGTAACCAAATCTTAATAGCACATAATAAACAATAACACTGAATCTTTCGATTATCAAATTCCACTTCCTTTCTAAGGTGGATTATACCGCTATACGACCATACACTAGGCGCCAAGTGTTATCTAAGAATAACTCCCATAATATAAATACGCAGTATAAGCTAGTCCTCGCGGACTCTCATCACAGTAATCTCTTACAACACACACATATATAAATATATATGTGAATACTTCAAGGGTAATAATACCTCACTTCAAAACCACAGATAACTACTAATCATAATACAGCAAAAAATATATACGTTCAATCAGAAAATAAACATTTATACTGGGCTAGTCCCATCTCGAATATATACAAACGTTTGTTGAAGTCAACTCGCCGAGCTCAGAACACAGTTAGAATGCTGTATCTTGGCCACACGAGTGATGATGCCGGGCAATTGACAATTGCCGACGTACACCGCTAATTCTCGAGTCGCGTCTGTTCAATGATCGCACGATCGCAACGATTGCGAAGTCAGTTGAATACATTCAACTGAAAGACGAAACCGGGCAGTAGACGCTTACCGCCGGCCGCTACGAATTTGATAGAGAGGTCTTGTTTTGTCGCAAACGATCGAGAAGGATGGCCCGTGCTGGGTGAGCGCATCGCGATTATCGCTCATCGACGCAAATACGTTGGGGCCGACCGGAACGTTGTCTCAAAGTATTGCTGACGTGGCGGCATGGTTTCTTCGAAGTTCGATCGAATAGTCACTCTGGACACTGAATATTACAGACATACAAAAGCTTGGGAACGTAACCCACGTTAACGATTCCCACCACGCTGTACGACTTTCCTTGCCATACTCTTGGCAGCAGGGCAACCTGTCTAGTTCAACCCTGGATCTGTCCCAGTCCTTCGCCAGCGCCCAGATGGCGAAATGCGTACAACAAACGTTTATATAAGCAGACCTAAATTACACATCATATGTTTCCATCATTTCTATTGGCTAATGTAATATACAATTCAAACTAGGCATTGTGGAACACCCTCTCTAAGATTATAGTGAAACCACCTGCTTGCCTAGAAACACTAACAACAGAATACCACGCTTCACTGAGCGCATCTGCAACCGAGTTGCTGTAATTACGTAACTAAGGCGTGTAACAATTACACGTAATGACAAAACAACAAGACTCGTGATCGACTGATCATAAACGTAACTCATTTATCCGTGTCCGTGTCGCAGGAAAGAATCAGCCCAACAATATTATAAAGTTCGATAATATGACATTATAGTCCAGGATGTTACATCCCCCTTTTTTACTAAGTAACGAGAACATTAACTACAACTATGGATTACATATGGCGCATATTATTCTAATTTAATATTGCAACTAATCTACTGTGGCACATATTTTACTAAGGTAATATGGCAACTCAATTAATTATTCAGTGTTAGGCTATAAGTCGAGCCTGTCGGGTTGTGTGATTGCTCGTCCCGACCTCGTTCGATAGGACAGCTGCGTCGCGTCGTCTGTTCTTCATGCGCGTTCGTGTTGCTGACGTGATGTCGCCTGCTGCTGCGCCGGCTGAACTTGTGATGTGACGTCACCGCCTTCAGCTGTCGGAGTCTCGTCAGCGAAGTGTACTCGTCGCGGTGACCCTGTCGTTTGTAGTTGACGCCAGTTGCGCTGCAGGATGCGACCATTCTGCGCCTCGATGAGGTAGGAGCGCGGTTCGTCGCAGGTTGCCGTCACAGTGGCTGGCTGCCACCGGCCTGACACGTGGTCTTGCATGCGCACTTGCTGCCCTGTCGTGAGTGGAGGCAAGTCGTGTGCACGCGTGTCGTGATACGATTTCTGCGTGTCCTGACGCTCCTGTAGTCGTGTGTGTATCTCGTCTCGGTGCGTCAGGACGTTTCTCAGCTGAATCGGGAGGTCGTCTTTCATCTTGCGCGTGTAGAGCAGCTCGCCCGGTGATGGCAAGTGATGGTCTATTGGCGTCGTTCTCAGGCAAAGCATCGCCTTGTGCGGATTGACTCCGCTCTCCCTGGCCTTGAGAAGAGTGCGTTTCACTGACTGAATATTACGCTCGACGAAACCATTCGACTGCGGGAAGTGAGGAGAACTCGTTACATGCTCAAATCCCCATTCCTCTGCAAACTTCCGGTAGTTGATACAGTCGTAGTGCGGCCCGTTGTCGCTCATGACCTTCTCCGGGGCGCCGTGTTCCGAGAGGATGTCCGCCGTGGCCGTCACTACTGCGTGGCTGGTACACGGTGTCGGCATCTTGCGTATAAATGGAAACTTTGAGTAGTAGTCGACGATGATCAAGTACTCGGAGTTGTTGTAGTGAAACAGATCGGTCCCTAGAATCTGCCACGGTCGTGTCGGCAGTACGTGTGGTAGCAGTGTTTCTCGGGATTTCGTCGCGTTTCTGTGGCCAGCCTTTGACGATGACGTTCAGCAGATCGCGGAGTACCGTGTCTTTTGATGTTTTGCTCCGTAGTTCGTGGATCTTGTTGTTCGAGAACTGTACCATGCTGACCATGATATCGAGGTCGATTTCGTCTCTGCTTTGAGGGTTTGGTAGTCTCGATAAATCGTCTGCCAGGAGCAACTCCTTTCCCGGCCTGTACTTGATTGTGACGTTGTAGTGTTGGATTCTCAAAAGCATTCTTTGCAGTCTAGGAGGAGCTGCTGTCAGGTTCTTTAGCTGGATCATTTCCAAGGGTTTGTGGTCGCTTTCGATCACAAAGTGCTTGCCGTAGACGTATGTTCGGAATCTTTCGGCTCCAAACACAACAGCGAATAGTTCTCTCTCTATGTTTGCGTATCTTCTCTCAGCGTCTGTCAGACTCTTGGATGCATACGCAATGGGTCGTCCTTCTTGAAGCAGGACAGCTCCCAAACCTCTCCCTGACGCATCAACTTGTATGACTGTGTCCTTGTCACGGTCGAAGTAAGCCAGTGTTGTCTCCGTGCAGATTGCTGACTTGACCTTCTCGAAGACTTCCTGATGTGCCTGTGACCATTGGAAGTCGACGTCCTTCTTGAGCAGGTCTCTCAGGTTTGCCGTACTCTGTGACAAGTTGGGTATGAACGGACCCATGTAGATGACGATGCCTAGGAACTCTTGCAGTTCTGTTGCGTTGGTTGGAGTTGGAATCATGTGAATATCCTCGACCTTCTTCGGGTCAGGATGGACACCTTTGTCGTTGTATACAGTACCAAAAAAGGTGATGTGTGGCGCCTTTATCGTACACTTCTTACTATTGAACACTAGGCCGTGTTCTCGCGATACTCTCATCAAGTTATGTAGGTGGGCGTCGTGTTCCGTCTCGGTGCGTCCGAATACAGCGACGTCGTCCGCGATGCCTACGGTGCCTGGGCAGCTCTCGAGGATCATGTCCATTTTCTGTTGGAAGACATCTTGCGACATGATGAGCCCGAACGGCATCCGAATGAAGCAGTACCTCCCAAACGGACTGTTGAAAGTCGTCAACAGGCTGCTCTCCTCGTCAAGTGTTACGGACCAGTAGCCATTTTTGGCATCAAGCTTCGAGAAGTGTTTCGCACCCGTGAACTTGTGTGTGATCTCCTCCAATGTGGGTGTCTTGTGGTGACATCGCTTTATGGCTCTGTTGAGATCTTTGGGATCAAGACATATCCTCAGTGTACCGTCTTTCTTGCGAGAAAATGCCAGACTCGAGACCCAGTCGGTCGGTTCAGTGACTTTCCTGATGACATTCTCTTTCTCCATCTTGTTGAGCGCTGCCAGAAGTTCCTCCTTCATCTGAATAGGACACTTTCTTGGCGCGAGTATGACCGGTTGCGCATTGGGATCAGTGACGATGTGGTACTTTCCTGGGAAGTTGCCCAACGAGTCGAATCGGTCTGGGTATTTCTGCTTCAACGTTTGCGTCGAGTCGATTGCATCTGTGTCACGTGTGCCGGTTTGTTCGACAGTTAACTTCTCAATCGCGCAGTGTAGGGTTACCAGTCTGAGTTGGCGAGAGTTTGGGAGTCCTAGTTCGCTGGACCGTCTGTCTCTGCCACGTAGAACTCAGCATCTACCCAGACGCCTTGGTGGTACCGACATGGTATCTTGATCGTCCCGTACTGTGGTATGCGCGTCCCGTTGTACGCAGATAGGATGGTGTTGTTTTTTAGCGTGAGCGCTCCGGGGGTCGGGTGTTGTCCCGTCATAGCTTCGGGAAACATCTTCATGAAGATTCTGAGTGGAAGTATGTTTCCTTGTGCCCCGGTGTCTATTTTGACCTGTAGATCGGCTGTCTGGCCGTTGCGTGCACTAGGTAGCTTGACGTCTACTGTCGCAAATACTTCGTCACGTGTATCCTTGGTGCTGTTATGTGTCGTCATCGATGCGAAACTGAGGTGTTCGAACTGGTCAGCTGCTTCATCGCGTGGCTCGCGCTCTAAGCCTACTGCATGGACTGGCGTGTCGCGCCTGCCACGTCGTCCGCAGGATGGGCCGTCATAGTGACGTCGTGGACGCGTGTCACGTGACTTGGATCGGCCGTGACGTCCTCCTTGGCCCCCTGATGACGGTTTCCTGCATACTGACTCCCAGTGGTTTCTTGCACTGCACTTCCTGCACGTAGAACCAAAGGCGGGGCATTGGTCCCCTTTTTGATGAGACCGTCCACAGTATCCACAGCCGTCGCTGCGTCTTGCAGAATTACTATTAGCTCTGTTCACATAGTGCACAGCGGTGTTATCTTGCACTCCCTGCAACTGAGTCATGTGATTAATCGAAGCCTCAGTTGTTCAGCCTATGTTGACTGCATTTTCCAGTGTTAGCGTTTCATCATGGGCTAATAGTTGTTTCTGTACTTCAGATATCTTAGTTCCAATAATCAACTGTTCAATCAACCGTTCGTCGGCCTCTGCCGGGCTGAATCTGCACTTCTGAGCCTGTAGCGTACATCGCGTGACGTAATCATCAATGGACTCTCCGGCCGCCTGGTTGTACTTCTGCAGGTAGAACCTCTGTAGGCGAAAGTTGACTTTTGGTTCAATATGATCCTGGAATTTCCCCCACACTACGTCTGGGTCGTTTTTCTCAGTGTCTGTTAGTGCCCAGGAATTGTACATTTTAATGCCATCATCTCCCGCGTATAGTAGTACGTGGTTCACCTTCATTTCTTTCTTGGTGTCCTTTACGGTGAAGTAGATTTGGCATTTCTGCTTAAACAGCCTAAATGTTCCTGGCACGTCTGCACTAGTCCAGTCCATCCTTGGGTGATCAGACATTACGTTGTGTAGTGTGTTGGCTAGTATGACGACATTCAATCTTTTTATTGACAGTCACTCAATTCAGACACGCAACGACTTGCGGCTAGCACGAGGTACAGTGCTACACCCTAGCGGATGAGTTCATACGAGCGTGCCGCGATGACACTCGCAGTACACGTGCCGCCGTCTGGCAAATTAGATGACACTAGAGTTGGGTCACTCGAGTTGATAGAATCGCCGACGTCTTGTTCCGTTGTCGCTGCCGCGCTGCATACGTCGTCGTACGGTCGTAGGTCCGTGCCTCGCGTAGGTTTTCAACGGCTAAGGGGCGTTGTTGAGTCAATTCGTCGATGTCTTCACGGATTTTCTAGTAGATGCGCCGCTTCACTTGAATGGCTTCGTATGTATTCACACGCGCTTGTCAACATAAACGTTCGTGGGCCCAGTGATGTACGCGAAAGTAGTTCGGCTTCACTATTGTTGCCACGTTGGTGGTGCGATAAACACATCAATGTACTGCCAATTTGTTAGGTAGTGGGCCAGCAATGTCCTTACGTTGTGTGGTTTCTTCGTTGATTCGTTTCGAAACGCTGCCACCATGAAACAATTACACGTAATGACAAAACAACAAGACTCATGATCGACTGATCATAAACGTAACTCATTTATCCGTGTCCGTGTCGCAGGAAAGAATCAGCCCAACAATATTATAAAGTTCGATAATATATAGTCCAGGATGTTACAAGGCGGTTGGTTAACAATATGTCTATCTACTGGCTTGACCTTTCTCATTTGTAAAATTAAACCTCAGGAAGGTAGATTAAACATCCAGAAATAGCAGAAATGCTACATGCGGACAATTCATAAAGAACTTGAAGCTTATGGTGTTAGTGCTATGAACGACCAACTCCACCTATAGGTTGGACATCATTGACATTGATACCAAGGATGGTAAATTGTTTCACCTAAATGTATACCTACCTAACCAATCACCTGACAACTATGAGGAGTTCTGTAATTATTTGGATAAAATTGCCTCAATAATAGAGGAAAAAGACACCAACAATATTGTTATAACTGGTGATTTTAATGCTGCTTTAAACACTCCTTTTGAAGCGTAGCTAATTGGTATGTGTGACACTATTGGTCTGGTAATCTCAGATTATGAAAAATGTGGTTGAACTTGCAATACTTATACTTATGTGAGTGCACCAAGTGATGCATGTAATTGTACCTTGTGGTTAGATCACTTTATTTGTTTGCATAGTGTTCACTCAAAGATCACTGACTTACACATTTTAGATAACTGCCCTAGTTCGGATCATCTCCCTGTAGGACTTGTTATCTGTACTTTTGTAACTGTAGAAAGTCAAGAGAATGTCTCTGCGGGAAAGTGTGCTGATAAAATTTGTCCTATTTTTAAATGGTCTAAAGCACCAGTTTATAATATCCGAGAATCTGGAAAGACTAATGCTGTACATCTGGACAAAGTACTAATTCCACAATAATTTACATGGACTAACATTGATTGCTCAAATAGACAGCATTATTATTGATGATATAAGCACTGCACTTCGGAAATCCAGTCTTGAAACTATCAGTACATGCAAAAAAACATGTCAAGATTATATTTTACCTGGCTGGAACGATTAAGTAAAGGAGGCAGACACTGAAGCCAGACATTCCTATATTCTGTGGCGCAATATGGGAAAACCCAAGCATGGCCCAATATGTGCACTCATGCAAAGAACTAGGTTACATTTTAAATAGTTGCTCAAACAGTGTCAACAAAGAGAAGAAATGTCTCAAACAGTTGCCATGGCTAAATCCATGCATACTAAAGATACAGCTTCTTTTTGGAAAAATGTGTCCAAAACGTACAAGAAAGTTTTACCTAATGCTATATCCGCCATGTGGAAAACACATTTTGAATCACTGTTAAATAATGTCACTTCAGATGTAAATATGCAAGATGTAAAAGAGCGTATACACAATACTGGGAATGTGTGTAACAACAATGATATACACATTACACCTTGCATGGTGCAGAATGCTATAGACAATGATGTACACATTACACCTTGCATGGTGCAGAATGCTATAGACAATGATGTACACATTACACCTTGCATGGTGCAGAATGCTATAGACAATGATGTACACATTACACCTTGCACGGTGCAGAATGCTATAGACAATTATGTACACATTACACCTTGCACGGTGCAGAATGCTATAGACAATGATGTACACATTACACCTTGCATGGTGCAGAATGCTATAGACAAACTAAAGTCTGGTAAAGCGTGTGGTAATGATGGGCTATCTGGAGAACAGTTTATACATCCAGACAGGCGCATCACTATACTATTGTCCATTTTTTACTCTGGTGTTATCTCACGTGGATCTCTAATGACCACAGAACTGTCACCCAGATTGACCACTTCACCATCGGCCCAGGTTGGAGGGTCCCGTGTTTGCAGGACGTACGATCCTATAGAGGAGCAGATGTCTGCAGCAACCACCACCTGGCCATCGCTGAAAAGGCAAAAGAAAAAGACAACCCTGCCCAAGACGTTTGACATCGCAAAGCTGAAGACTCCTGAAGAAATGGCTCAAGCAGGTTCCACGTCTCTATACGGAATCACTTCGACGCCCTTGCAGAGCCATACCTGTTTGGACTGATTGGTGGGACCAGTTGAAGGAGGCAATGAGAACAGCGGGCGAGGGCATCTTTGGGTACCAGAAACCGTACCTGGGAGCTCATCACTGAAATGAAACAGCTACACCAAAAGCGGCACAATAGTGCATCAGACAACACAGCCTTCTACCAAGCATATATTAAGAAAGACAGAGAAGTCAAACACAGTGGCCAACGAGACAAACGAATAGCCAGGCAGAGATAGCAGAGGAGGCAGCTGCTCATAATGACATATGGTCAGTGTACCATATTTCAAAGAAAGTCACCAGCACTACTTATTCAAGATCTGGCCCAATTAAAGCCAAGGACGGAACACTTCTTTCGAGTGGAGGGGAGAGGCTGGCACGGTTGGCAAAACACTTTTGTGAAGTACTCAACCGGCCCGATCAGGCTACCCCTGCCGAGCCTAAAAATCCCGTAACTACTCTCCCCATTAACACAGGTGACTTCACAGAAAGTGAGGAAGGCCATTAAGAAGCTGAAAAAAATAAGTCGCCAGGCATGGACGGCATCATCGCCGAAATGCTAAGAGCTGGTGGCGAGGAGACAGTTCAGTGGATGTGCCAGATTTGCAACCAGGTGTGGAATTCCGGAGTTGTCCCTGAGGACTGGAAGGACGGTGCTGTTATCTGTATCCCCAAGAAAGGGAATCTTGCTGACTGTGACAACTGGAGGGGGGTGACCTTGTTGTCTATTCCTTATAAAGTCTGCTGCCAGATGATCTTGAACTGGATGAGAGATGTAGTCGACAGCAAGCTGACCGAGGAGCAGATGGGCTTCAGACCAAAGCGCTCTTGCACAGAGCAGATTTTCTATCTCCAATGCATCATTGAGAAGTGCCAAGAGTTCCAGGTGCCCTTTGCTGTTAGTTTAATAGATTTCAGCAAGGCATTCAACAGCATCCACAGACCCTCCTTGTGGGGAGAACTCATCTCATACGGAATCCCGGAAATGGTAGTCAGAGCAATTGATTTCATCTACGTCAATACCCGCTGCTGAATATGGACAGAGGATGGTTTCAGTGACTGGTTCCAAGTGCTTACCGGCATTCGTCAAGGTTGCATTTTCTCTCAATTCTCTTCGCTGTGGCTATTCACTGGGTTCTTAAGAAAGCGACGAAAGACCAGGGCATCGACTGGTATGGAGGAAGCAAACTGTCTGATCTTGACTTCACTGATGATATTGCAACGTTGTCCAACAGTACCAAGGGTCTCCAGGATATAGTGAATGCCATTGGTGAAGCCTCAGGAGAACTAAGTCTGTCAATCAGCAGCAAGAAGACCAAGAATATGCTGTCGAGTGACCATCAGACACCTTCTGATGTCCTCATTGGTTAGAACAAAGTCAAAATTGTTGAAGACTACCTACCTGGGAAATTCCATCAACAACCAGGCTTTACCTGGTGCAGTGGACCATGAGATAATCTGCAGAACAGGTAAAGCCTCCGCAGCCTTCAACCAGCTAAACAAAATCTGGACAAGCAAGAAGTTCACACCCAAGACCAAGCTGCACTTCTACAATTCCAACGTCTTGTCCACCTTACTCTATGGCTGCGAAACTTGGCATCTAACATCAAGCCAGGAGAAGAAGCTTGACGTCTTCGACTCAAGATGCATTAGGAAGATCTTGGGCATCAAATGGAGCGACTTCATTACTAACGAGGAAGTAAGAGAATGGTCAAAGCAAACTCCAGTGTCCAATACGATCTGCAAGCGGCGCATGAACTGGCTGGGTCATATTTCACGGCTTCCCCCCCACAAGATTCGCCAACCAGATGTTATGGTGGACCCCAGAAGGAAGAAGGAGGAGAGGCCGGCCCAAAATTAACTGGCATCCGACCATCCAGTGAGATCTTCAACGAGTAAACAGGAGCTGCTGACTGCTGACCGATCCAATTGGAGAGCACTGACTGCCTCATGCATCGGACGACGCAGGAACTTCTAAGTCTATCTCACATGGATATCTGCCTGATGACTTTATGAAAACTATTATTATACCCTTGGTCAAAAACAAGTCTGGTGACACTAGTGATGTTAACAACTACAGACCTATAGCACTGGTTACAGTTGCTTCTAAGATCTTTGAAATTGTATTACTTGAACTCATGGAATCTTACCTTGATACAACAGACAATCTGTTTGGTTTCAAGAAGGGCCATTTTGCTGATCATTGTATATATATGAGTTAAAAAATGTTATCCAGTATTATAGAAGCTACAATAGGCCTGCTTTTTAGATGCATCAAAAGCATTTGATAGAGTTAACCATTGGACACTCTTTAGAAAATTGCTCAGTCATGGTGTGCCAATCCTACTCATATGAATTTTGTTATACTGGTACAGAACCCAAATGTTTTGTATTAAATGGGGTTCCACGACCTCTGACTTTTTTAATGTCTCAAATGGTGTTAGACAAGGTGGTATTTTATCTCCATATTTATTTAATGTATATGTGGACGATTTAAACATTATGCTTAAAAACTCTGGCATAGGATGTCACCTACACAACATCAGTACAAACCATATGTTCTATGCAGACGATTTATGTGTTATTGCACCTAGCATCAGTGGCCTCCAGGCATTGCTGAATATTTGTGCCATCTTTGGCTTCAACAATGACATTATATATCATTCTATAAAATCAGTATGCATGGTTTTCAAAACACATTATTTTTTACCTCAGATATCCATATATTTACTTGCACAGAAACAAACTGGTATATGTTGAAATGACAAAATATTTAGGGGTGATTATCTGCAATGAAGGATATTGAAGATGTGCTAAGACACTTGCGCAGCTTTTATGCCAGGTCCAACAGCATCATTCCACAACTGTTCCATCGGTGTTTAACTTCATCTGTTCTATGCATATTGTTGTATTGTTGTTCAATTTACTGTTCCAAACTTTGGGGACATTTCAACAGAGGCACCTATTTAAAACTTAAAGTGGCATACAACAATATGCATAGACGGATCCTAGGATACCACCGATGGGACAGTGCCAGTAATATGTTTGTAAATAATGCTATTGACTCATTTGATGCCTTACTGTGCAAAAATGTTTATGGTTTTAGAAAGCGGGTTCTTAATATTGACAATAATATGGTAAAATATATGTGTAACTGTAGAGAAATTGCCAATGGTCCCATGTGGTCCTGCTGGTCAAAATCCCTATATGTTGTAAAATAGTAACAATGTTATATATCTTTTTACATATATATTTTATTTTATTTTTCTTCCATGTTTATTACTCTTTTTATCTCTTACCTTATTAGCTTGGTTTACTCATTTATATATTTTACTTATTATTTTTAATGGTGTACCTTTTATTCCTATTTGCACATATTACTTAATTGTATATGTAAATGGGTTTTTGTACCTGAAATAAGAAACATTCATTCATTTGTTTTATCCTGTTAAAAGTTAAAAGAATGCCTGCATGTCTATCTTTTTGTTTGCCTCTCTGTTTGTGTGTCTGTCTGTTTGTTTGTATGTAAATATATATCTATCTATATGTATGTCTGTGTGTTGTGTGTGTCAGAGTGTGTGCGAAAATATTTTTGTTTGGTTCCCAAGTAATTGTTATGCATGATGATTTGCTGACCAAAACGATATGTATGCTTAGAAACACAGGGTGATGCATACCAACAGAAAATGGACAGTATAGAAGTATTTTTGTAACTTGCCAAGCAGAACCTTGTTTTAAGATTCTTGCTGCTAGTTGGCACTTCTCGTTGGTTCCACTATTGCAACATTGTACAAGCTGTTGGACAGTTATATGATTAATGTACCCTGTGGTAATAAAAAAATGAAATAAAATTAACACAATATTTTACTCACTTGACAACCCATCTTGAGTTGTCTCTAGGGCTGTTCAACATTACAAGTTACCAGTACAGTTTGTCTGACAGACAAATCCTTGTCAAATTATATTGGGTATGAATCGACTTGATTATAACTTTGCATTGCTTGGATACCCTAAGCCCTATATAGTGAGAATAGAAATTATATATTTACAGTTAAATTTACATTATTTACAGTTGTGTCACATGACCTACATCGTATGACACCAGTAACTTCAATCTGCCGAAGAATGTCGCATGTGGCCGAAATATACAGAGCGAAAAACCAACTTTCTTGAGAGATATATATGTCAACTAGTGTTAACAAAGAAACTGGATCAATCGCGGAATCAACTCGATAATAAATTATATAATTTCATGGATTTTATTTTGACGAACACTGAAATGACATTTCGGCAACATACCATTACTTTTATCAATCTCACACTGCACAAGTTGAGTATTGTTTATGTTTGGAACCAATATGGCCAGCTGGCCATAACTATGACATTCTGAGATATTACCTCAATGTCCACCCCAGTATTAGCTACAAATAGATTGCTGATTTTATTGATGAACCATATATTAATTACCAATCCATCATTGCATGCATATATATTTATGGTTTTAATATTGGAAATTTCATATATTGATTATAATGCACAGTATGTTTTAAAGTGTATGTATGTGTATGTACAAAAAAGTAAGATTTAGTAATAATCACAGACCAGCATTAACAACCTGTAACTTATTATTTATATGCAAACATAATTTTCTGTGAAAGCTACATACCCAAGTAATCTTCATGTTTAGAATTGAGGTGGTTTCTCTCACGTGAATCATGTGTGTGTGTGTGTGTGTGGTGTGTGTGTGGTGTGTTTGTGTGTGTGTGGTGTGTGTGTGGTGTGTTTGTGTGTGGTGTGTGTGGTGTGTGTGTGGTGTGTGTGTGGTGTGTGTGGTGTGTGTGTGGTGTGTGTGGTGTGTGTGGTGTGTGTGTGGTGTGTGTGTGGTGTGTTTGCGTGTGTCTGTGGTGTGTGTGCATGTGTGTGTGTGTGTTGTGTGTGTGGTGTGTCTGTGTGGTGTTTGTGTGTCCGTGTGGTGTATGGTGTGTGTGCATGTGTGGTGTGCGTGGTGCGTGTGTGTGTGTGTGTGTTTCCGTGTGGTGTGTGTGTGTGCATGGGCGACGGACGGTGGTAATAATATCCGATAATAAAGGTAATAATAATAATAATGTATATGTAAACACATATATCGTCATAAATATAAATTAATTAATATATGAGTATCTGTAATATTAAATATGAGTAATAATAATATCTGTATCTCAAATTATATTAATAATAAAATGTAAAAGAGTAATTACTAATTATGCTTAAGTATATGTAACGGCAGCAGGTATGAAGTATGCCCATTAACCAACACCAATTCGCTATTATTATGCGTTGTATAACCATCTCGCAGCGGTATCAACAGCCAGCGTAAAATTGCGCCAAACGGGATGTGGTGAGACAACGTATCGTATTATCCGGTCTGCGGTATGGACGACATGTTGGTGGCGGAACGGGCCGCTGGTGTGCTGGAACGGTTTCAATGGGGCGTGATTATTGAGCTGGTGGACCCAGCGGCCGAACGTGGCGGAACGGGCGGCCCGGCGGATGCCAATATTCATCATTCGTGGGCGCAAACCGTCATCGCCGCCCGTAACCGTAAAGTGGTTCGTATTTAATGCCAGCCGCTGACGGCGCGGACGCTATGTATCCGTAACCGAGCGCTGAAGTGACGACGCGGGCGGCGACTTATTGAACCTGACGCAGCCGCCAGCCGCCAGTGCCGCCATCAATGCCGCCAATAACAAATTAATAATATCCAGCGTGGTAATATGTAAATTAATATGTATATCAAATATTAATAATATGTAATATCCATCAATAGTGTGTAATAATATCTAATAATAATATATGGTAGTAATAATATGTATTGGTGTGTGTGTTTGTATTGGTGTATATACCTATTGTGGTATATTAGTATTATTATTAATAATGGTGTATTATTGTGGTATGTGTGTGTATTCGTGTGTGCTGTGTGTGGTGTGTGTGCGTGTATGTGTGTGTGTGGTGTGTGTGTGTCCGTGTGGTGCGTGTGCGTGTGTATGTGTGGTGTGTGTGTGTCCGTGTGGTGTGTGTGTGGTGTGTGTGTGGTGTGGTGTGTGTGGTGTGTGTGTCTGTGTGGTGTGTGTGTGGTGTGGTGTGGTGTGGTGTGTGTGCGTGTGTGTGGTGTGTGTGTCTGTTTAGTGTGTTTAGTAACTTCCTGGATTCCCAGGCACCATGGGCTGGGCGTGTCACTGTATTTACGTCAGAGAAAGGTTTGTTTGGCAACCTTGTGGACCCGGGATCACGGGTGCGGCGGCGGGAGGGGGGGTCATTACGGAAATTGTTTTTGTCAGGTAGGCAAACCTGCAAGTGTATTTACATTGGCTCGGGGTCTTCTCACAAGGACAGCAAAAGGTGAAAGTATCCTTGGAACCTCTTCAGGTGTCTGACTGTCTCTTCAGTGAATATAGCATTCTGGTACTAGGGATAAATTATGCTGGACTGCGCAGTACATAAAGATATCGCTAGTGTACAAAGGACAAGACTTCTGAGGAACGTAATTGCTTCAGTACTCTTTGCACACCTCATATCACTTGTAAGAGCGCTATTGGCCATGCTCCTTGCACACCTCGCATCACTTATAGGAGCACTACTGGCCATGCTCCTTGCACACCTTGCATCACTTATAGGAGCACTACTGGCCATGCTCCTTGCACACCTTGCATCACTTATAGGAGCACTACTGGCCATGCTCCTTGCACACCTCGCATCACTTATAGGAGCACTACTGGCCATGCTCCTTGCACACCTTGCATCACTTATAAGAGCACTACTGGCCATGCTCCTTGCACACCTTGCATCACTTATATGAGCACTACTGGCCATGCTCCTTGCAAATATCAGTCTCAGGATGGTGACTCATGTTGTGGTTATTACTATATACAAATTGTGTTGAGCACACAAAGGAATGAGTTAAAAATCAAAGCGAAAGTGTCTATTCTGTTACCTGGAATAAGCCAGGGGTGTTAATTATTAGCGGGAGTTTTCTGTATCAGGTGTACTCCATCCCACTTTGCAACTAGGAGTGTAGGAACCATCCAGAAGTATTTGCAGGGTGTGGGATGCCACCTTAATAAGTTATGGTTTCTTTTAACATTTCATGGGAGCAGCATTCAAAGTGCGAATATTTCAGACTTGTTATTCCTTTAAAATATTTATATTCTAGTTTTTAAAAAGAACAGGTAGTGTCAGTTTAAAATAAATCAGCATTTAGTGCTTTCATTCCCATAATGCAGGCTCTTGTTTTATTCTATTACTCTTGCAATTAGTTCCAGCACCATAAAACACTGCCATTTCACAGTAGTACTAGACTTCTAATTTACCCAAACCCTTGTTGGTGGCGTTAATACTGAACATCACTTGATAGAGCTTAGCAACCTACAGTGGTGCCATCTGATGGAGTTTATATGGTTTGGCAAAATGCAAAGTATTAATACAGTAATTTATTACTGTCATTTTTTTCAAGCCTGCCTCTCTGAGTCAAGTGATTTGTTTATACTTCATCAGTTGCATTGTTGGTAATTTTGAGCATCAGGGCCAGCCAGGGGAGTGAATCACTGTCTTCAGAGTTGCTCTTTGGAGAGTGACTTACACACTTCAACATTTATTTTAAACATATATTATGGATGAAGCATATTTAGCATATTGTAATCAGGGGAAATCCTTGACCATTTTGCAGTACGAAAAATCTGTCAGTTGTTTCCAGAAAATGTTCTCATCGTTAGTTATTACATGTATTAGTAGTTAGTAGGAGGCTACAGTTTACATATCAAAGGCTACAGTTTACATATCAAAGGCTACAGTTTACATATCAAAGGCTACAGTTTACATATCAAACCAACCAAAGAGAACTAAGGCCAACCGATTTTGCTGAAATATCCAGAGAGATAACAATGTTCTTAAAAGGCAGAAGGACATCAAAGCAGAGTAACTCAAGCCTCTTAAGTGGTTTAAACAGCGATTTCTGACCATTTTATTCACACAGCTGTTTTTTGCTATGACAATTTCTTTAAAAGCTGGTGATTTCAGCTTAGCACTTACCATTTGAATTCAAAGTCCAACTTTAAGTCATTGACGATATTAATTTTGGTAGTCATAAGTAGTATTATCACTCCGTATCAGAGTGATAATAATAGTACTGTCATAGTTATTGTTAGACACACACATTGGCACGGACACAAGTGAAATGAGTGCAATATTCACATCAAATCAGCATTAGTAAATACTTTACTGCCATCATTTTTGAGTGGGGAAGAAAATGAGTTGGGATAGTTTGGCAAAAGAGCACAAAAACAGAAAAGAAGAAGACAAATTTAAACTTTGCCTTAGTTGTCAGTAACAACCAGTGGTATGATTTGTTTTGGTAGCACCTGGGTAAGCTATGTGTAGCAAATCTAGCTCACTATCAAATTATAACTTCAAAAAATATTACCCGGGTATGTGTCATTTATAAACACAGAACATATCATCAATGCTGGAGCATACATATATCCAACTGCAACTCATTTATATCATCAAGATATGTTTACAACAGAAAAATTACTTTTACAATATTATTCTTCAATGCATTTTTAGTCCTTTGGGCCGAAGGTCCAACGGACTTATGCCATCACTCTGTGTCCGCCATGCGCCATCTGCTGTTAGTTGCCATATCTCAGAAACCGTTTAGCAACTTTTTCTCTAATTTTGCATAGACATATCTTAGGGTACTGCCACTATGCATGATAAATCTGTATTTGATTGAATCATTATAACCCCCAGGGCCCCCCAAACTGGTAAATTTTATATTTTGCCTATTTTTTCAAAAACTCCGTAACTTTTTCTCTGATTTTGCATTGACATTTCATGTGGTACTGCCACTATACACAAGAAATGTGTATTTGATTGAATCATTCTAAGGGCACCTCAGGGCCCCCCAAACTAAGATATTATGTAGTGTAATGTGTTTGTCACACATTGGACTTGTTGCTAAAAAACAGTGTCCTTAAAGGTCCTCAATTAGTTCGTTTGCTCATCGCCAATCCGGTTCTTTTAGGTCCAGATGTGTAATATGTGAATAGTTTAACGAGTCGGTTTAATAAAAAAATACGTACTTTTTTAATCGTCAAAAAAACAGATTTGCCATTACACTGTGTATAGCTGGCGAAAGCTAATTGCACTGTCAACCTCCTGCACCATGAAAAAATACATGAATTATCCAGCATTGTTACAATGGTAGGGTTTCATTGTCTTTGTGTTGCTGATAGTCAGTGGCAGCCAGCTGAGTTCTTACAATGTACACCAGGCACTTGTTATGTACAACACAATTTTGTGATGAAGTAATGGTATTGAAAGCCTTTTCACATTTTTCAACAACAATCTGTTGATACACTGACAGAAGCAATTTTCTTGTTTAAATTCTCTATGTATCATGAGGACTGTTATATATTTTTCATGCCACATATAATTTTTCTAAATTATTCTTTTTTATCACTTGTTTATATTTTCACAAATAATTTACATTATATTTTCATTTTGCATGATGATTATACACCTGTACACATTGTACTAATTATATTATAAACAACACTTGAGCAAAGTTAATTGTGATATGTTGTAGTATCCAGTCCTCAGGATTGCTCAAAGCACTTTACACTTTACTCCCTGGCAGATCTGTTAAATCGAACACCATCTCGACTTATGTGTGAAGCATTCAGCCACTTTTAAATTAATATGCAAAAATTATTCATACAAAAATATCCACCACTGTCTGTAGCCGGTACTCTTCATACAGCTGAGTAAATTGAAGCAATGTAGCATGTAGTGATTGTACATGTAATTCTCAGTCACATAGCGATGACCCTGTCTAGTCTAGTCACTATTTTTTGCGAGTTGTAAAGTTGTAAACATACCAAGCATTGCACAAAGTACACAATTTTTTAATTTGATATTACATTTGTTCAACTAAACATCTTCCTAAGTAATTTGTTCACATTGGTTTACATTTTATGGGCATGTGATATTACATTTTTTGGTTAAATACACATAATAGTTTAGACACTAATTTTGTGAGTTGTAAACATACAAGGCATGTATAAACTACAACTAGCATTTGACATCACGTGTACTAGTGTTGTTTTTTGAAACAAAGAATTGTGATAAAAGTAACTGTTTTTATATATGTACCTGACATTTTTTTAACCTCTTCCTAATATTTTTTCTATTGTTGCTTTGCATTTTATGTGCATGTGATATTAAAAATTATTACATGATACATATCAAGTGCAGTGATTGTACCTGTAGTTGTATTGTGTTTTTCATTATTTTATAGTCAATCTCATCAAATAGTTTCAGTAAAATGTTTTTTACTTTACATGTCTACTTTAACAACAATATGCAATTTAACGAGGACACCCATTGCAAAATCCTCATGCAGACAAACAAAACTATCACATACAGGGGGATGATCCAGAAATTGAGTCTGGGGAGGCACAAAAACTTCCACTGGTAGCCGAACCAAATGTGGTGTAGTCTAAACTTTGTTGCTACCACGCCGCCATAACTTCAGCCACTCCACTGTCTCGGCTGGAGTGGTGATATCTCCGCCGCATCGCCAAATTTATCACCTAAACTGGAGCACATTTCAAACAGTTTGGGGGGGGCTCGGTCGCCAAATTCCTATGGTCTAGGGGGCACGTGCCACCAGCCCCCTGGATCCACCTATGAAGTGATTGTTTATTGTTTGTATTTATTATTTTACCAAAAGGTTTAGTGACAGAGAAATGTGTACTACATTTGACAATACTCGTTTACCTGAAGGTGAAGAGCTTTGCCGCGTACGTCTGCATGAGGTGATGACACACCTCGAGTTCTGAAAATATGGTATTAATAGTCATCACTGATTGTTTCTAATAATAATCATTTTAATGTACTTGTAAAAGTTGCAATGCAATGAATGACCACCTGCCAAATGCAACCAATTCCCACGGTCACATGCTATCTATAATTATATATACATGTTAAAAAACACACAGGAGCAATCAAAAAACCTTGTAGTTTTAAGAGACTGCAACCCTAGTAGACAGTACACAGGCTGCATGCCATGGCATTGGCCAGATTAAAGATGTGTCGTTGAGAGTCACTGGATTCTGCCTTAAAGGCTGATCAGTGATGTACTGTAGTAAACAGGCAGTTGCCGAAATACCACTGTTTAAATTCTTGTAACTTTGGTTGTAGTGCAAATATTTCAGTAACTTTTTCTCCGTTTTGCATAAACATTTCATGTGATAGTACCACTTTACACAAGAAATCTGTATTTGATTGAATCATTCTTCCCCACCCAGGGCCCCCCAAACTCCAGACTTCAGGGCCTCTTGGCCCATTTTTTATCCATAAGCTGCATATTTGGGGACGTGGCCTGTTCCATTTGTCATTTTGAATTTCATGTTTTCTTGTCTCCAGCTGTCTTGTGAGGTGAATGAACTGAAGGATGTCCCGCAGCAACTACAGAAAGAAGGTCTGGAGTTGTGGCGGATCATCAGCAGTATAGCAGACAAGGTAATCAAGTCTTCTCATTGGATGTACAAAGATGGCAACATAACTTTAACAGACTAACTATCTTGATTAATTTATGGGTGTTGAGCTGGCTATTACATGGTTGTTGTGAAATTAATATATTTAATAAATGTTTTGAAGCTGAACTTCCAGTTATTACAATGTAACCATAACCTTGTCCACTTGCCATATATGTTTTGTTTCAGGTGGGCAATCTTAAATCTTACTAAATAACTTAAACAGTTGTTCCCACTAACAGGCTAACACCCCATTCACTGTATTAACAGATACTTAAAATCAATACCTAAATATGATTAAGTTAATTTTGAATGTGTTAGATGGAAATGTAATTATTTGTTTTTACCCTGACAGCCGCTGAAGATTCCTGAGATATGGCAGATGACAACTACGACCAGTTCAAAGACGGACAAAGAAAGTTGTACTAAGTCAGGCAGTACACTAATACACAAGTGAGTGACTGATGCAGGACATATACAGCATAATGTAGCAAACAGTTAAAATGTTATTGTGGGCAGAAGTTATGATACCATGTATAATTTAATAATAGTGCTACAAAACATAAGCTGTGAACTGGATATAGTGTTGAAAAATCTTCTCAATTGTAGACAAAGTAGTAACATGATGTTATATACATATTTTTACTTATGTGTTTCTCCTTTAAAATTGTTCTCTTATCGCTTTATATATTTAGTTCAACACTGTCAATTGATTCATTGATTGGTTGGTTGATGATTCATTGATTGATTGATCGATCGATCGATTGATTCATTGATTGATAGACTGACCGGTTGATTGATTGATTTACAAAATGCTGCCAAAAGGAGGTAATGTCTTTCAGTCTCCTTCTATCCTCTTTGCTCATCTACCTCTGTCCGGGAACACTCAGAAAATGTTCAGCCAAAGTTGGCAAAACATCTACTTGCGTGATCTGTTTCCCCTCCAACCTGATCCTCAACCCTGTCTCTCTCCTTCTGCTGTCCAACCCACATCACGTGTGAATTTTCAGTCTCTCCCTCTCAACCATTGTGCACATCATTCATCTATGATGAACTGGAAAGTATCCTACTGGGCAGTAACCTGACCGTGGCTGTAATGTTGTTGCTGTTGTAGGTGTGAGATGTGTGGTCAGACACACGACCAGCACCGCCTCGCCTGCTGCGACACCTGTCAACTCTACTACCATCTCGGCTGTCTCGACCCACCGCTTACGCGCATGCCCAAGAAGACCAAACTCATGGGCTGGTAAGTCTAGTTCCCCGCTTACGCGCATGCCCAAGAAGACCAAACTCATGGGCTGGTAAGTTAGCTCCCCGCTCACACGCATGCCCAAGAAGACCAAACTCATGGGCTGGTAAGTTAGCTCCCCGCTTACACGCATGCCCAAGAAGACCAAACTCATGGGCTGGTAAGTCTAGCTCCCCGCTTACATGCATGCCCAAGAAGACCAAACTCATGGGCTGGTAAGTTAGCTCCCCGCTTACACGCATACCCAAGAAGACCAAACTCATGGGCTGGTAAGTCTAGCTCCCTGCTCACACGCATGCCCAAGAAGACCAAACTCATGGGCTGGTAAATTAGCTCCCCGCTCACACGCTTGCCCAAGAAGACCAAACTCATGGGCTGGTAAGTCTAGCTCCCCGCTTACACGCATACCCAAGAAGACCAAACTCATGGGCTGGTAAGTTAGCTCCCCGCTTACACGCATGCCCAAGAAGACCAAACTCATGGGCTGGTAAGTTAGCTCCCCGCTTACACACATGCCCAAGAAGACCAAACTCATGGGCTGGTAAGTTAGCTCCGCACTCACACGCATGCCCAAGAAGACCAAACTCATGGGCTGGTAAGTTAGCTCCCCGCTCACACGCATGCCCAAGAAGACCAAACTCATGGGCTGGTAAATCCAGCTCCCCGCTTACACGCATGCCCAAGAAGACCAAACTCATGGGCTGGTAAGTTAGCTCCCCGCTCACATGCATGCCCAAGAAGACCAAACTCATGGGCTGGTAAGTTAGCTCCGCACTCACACGCATGCCCAAGAAGACCAAACTCATGGGCTGGTAAGTTAGCTCCCCGCTCACACGCATGCCCAAGAAGACCAAACTCATGGGCTGGTAAATCCAGCTCCCCGCATACACGCATGCCCAAGAAGACCAAACTCATGGGCTGGTAAGTTAGCTCCCCGCTCACATGCATGCCCAAGAAGACCAAACTCATGGGCTGGTAAGTTAGCTCCCCGCTTACACGCATGCCCAAGAAGACCAAACTCATGGGCTGGTAAGTTAGCTCCCCGCTTACACGCATGCCCAAGAAGACCAAGCTCATGGGCTGGTAAGTCTAGCTCCCCGCTCACATGCATGCCCAAGAAGACCAAACTCATGGGCTGGTAAGTTAGCTCCCCGCTTACATTCATGCCCAAGAAGACCAAACTCATGGGCTGGTAAGTCTAGCTCCCCGCTTACATGCATACCCAAGAAGACCAAGCTCATGGGCTGGTAAGTTAGCTCCCCGCTCACATGCATGCCCAAGAAGACCAAATGGGCTCATGGGCACCCAAGAAGACCAAACTCATGGGCTGGTAAGTCTAGCTCCCCGCTTACATGCATGCCCAAGAAGACCAAACTCATGGGCTGGTAAGTTAGCTCCCCGCTTACACGCATACCCAAGAAGACCAAACTCATGGGCTGGTAAGTCTAGCTCCCTGCTCACACGCATGCCCAAGAAGACCAAACTCATGGGCTGGTAAATTAGCTCCCCGCTCACACGCATGCCCAAGAAGACCAAACTCATGGGCTGGTAAGTCTAGCTCCCCGCTTACACGCATACCCAAGAAGACCAAACTCATGGGCTGGTAAGTTAGCTCCCCGCTTACACGCATGCCCAAGAAGACCAAACTCATGGGCTGGTAAGTTAGCTCCCCGCTTACACGCATGCCCAAGAAGACCAAACTCATGGGCTGGTAAGTCTAGCTCCCCGCTTACATGCATACCCAAGAAGACCAAGCTCATGGGCTGGTAAGTTAGCTCCCCGCTTATACGCATGCCCAAGAAGACCAAACTTATGGGCTGGTAAGTCTAGACCCATGCTTACACACATGCCCAAGAAGACCAAACTCATGGGCTGGTAAGTCTAGCTACCTGCTTACACACATGCCCAAGAAGACCAAACTCATGGGCTGGTAAGTCTAGCTCCGTGCTTACGCGCATGCCCAAGAAGACCAAACTCATGGGCTGGTAAGTGTAGACCCCCACTTGCATGCATGCCCAAGAAGACCAAACTCATTGGCTGGTAAGTGTTGACCCCCTCTTGCAAGCATGCCCAAGACGACCAAACTCATGGGCTGGTAAGTCTAGACCCCCTTCTAGCATGCATGACCAATACGACCAAACTCATGGGCTGAAAAGTCTAGACCCCCATTTATGATGTGCATGCCCACAAAGACGAAGCTCATGGGCTGATAAGTCTAGACCACTGCTTACACGCATGCCAAAGAAGACCAAACTCATGGGCTTGTAACTAAACACTGAATTAATTTGTCCATCTCATTTTGTTGTGTGTTTATCAGCACCATTTCGCACCAGATTTGGGAACATTTACCATTTTATTTTCTGCATGTGGTGGGGGCTATATCTTACCCCAGATAGATCAGTCCTACCCAGGTTACCATACATTCAAATATATTTATTACTGGTGCAGTTTGTATTGTAATTATTTCCCCAGTACATTATGATCACATTTGAAAGTATCTGCTGTCAGTGTGCCTATTGCATATTGTCCCATGAGAAACACAAGTCATAATGGCATTTTCATATGTCTTACATATTCAATACAGAAACTTTTCCTGCTAACGAAAAATCATTTGTTTTGTTAAATCTAGTATAATGAGCCCCTTATTATTCCATAATTAAAATAAAACTTGATTTGTCATTACGTGCAAAGTTTCTGTATTGAATTACGACAGAGATTTGTTTGTGTTGGTTGTAGGCAGTGCTCAAGGTGTGTGAAGATAGACAACGATGCCAACGGAAGTGGTGATGAGGTTAACCCCAATGCACCAATGAGACTGCGGGAAAAAATCAAGGAACCAGCAAAATTTACGCCTTCAGGAGTCCGCGAGAAACGCAAGGTGGGAAAAACACTTCTCCCTTATAAGTGCATAATGCCATAATGCAACTCTGGAGCATCGTCTCACTACTGCGATTGCGTACAACGTAAATGTGGTGCATGTTAAAATCAAGATAAACTATGTGCTAGAAATTGGTGCTGGGTACATCAGGACGATTTTTGTGTCGAATGTCTGAACGTCCAGAGTGGCCAACCATCTCTTGAAGGTGTCTAAGGTTGGCGACGTGAATATAAACTCAGGCATATGGTTCCATATTTTGGCAAAAAGGAAGGGGTGCATATCTGTTGTGCAGTAGGGGATAATAGAGTGCAAGTTGTGGCCTCTTGTAACTAGTGTAAATGGATGTAGGACTATGTACTTTCACGTAAAAAATGTTAAAAAAACTATGATTAAACAATATGACGGGTTTCACTGTGATATCACCATGTTTTTGTACGTGAGACATTTCAAAAGATTCGTAAGTTCTTGTTCCTGCAGTATGAGAAGGAATTTGCATACAATCAAAATGAACGTTTCTTCAAGGTGCTGACTCATCCTGATTATTATCAGGTAAACATTTCAGCAAATCTGTCAGCACCATGTCACAACGTTTATATAAATAAATACATTTTACGGGTGAACATTCGGTGATTTATATCTATGTTATTTAGCGGGGATCACCAGACCCTCAGTAATTCCAGGTTGTAAAAGTTTACTTTTCAATACTGCAATCTTTGTGTGAAGGTAGCCATTTTGAAGTTATTGGTAAAAAACGTAAAATCATGTAATTTTCATGATCATTTTCTTAACTATTTCCACCCTTAGCCAATCAATTTAACTCTAAACATCGCATAATCTAGACTAAACTACAGAAGAAATCCCAAAGTCATGCCAAGCAAAAATATAATTGATACTATATGCGAGAAAGTAAATATTTTTGTATTTTGATTACTATCATGTCAGAGCAATATTAACATTACGCCATCTGGCAGAATATTCGTAAAACAGCCCTAATTTATGAACCATATGATGTATTTAGAGTTTCGAAATGAGGAGTAGCAGCTATTAGATTATGTATGTTGTGCTTAATAACAACCATAGTGATGTTATTTGCAAAAAAACTTAAAATCTTGTTATTTTAATGTTAATTTCCATCACTATATTCATAGCCATAGCCGATCAATTTAGGACTAAACATTGCCTAACCTAGATCAAATTGCAGAAGAAACACCATGCTTTTCCAAACAAAATATAAATAACATAATGAATAGTATATGGGAGAAAGTGACTTATTTTCCATATCAATGTGTGTCGATGGGATACTTGTAAGACAACAACTTGAACCGGGCCTAATTTCTTAATCTTTCAATACACATCAAAGTGTAACGTCTCTGTGGTTTTAAAATAAGGTGTTTGTCTTGCTATGATATCTCCTATACCGAAATTAAGAAGATACCACTTCTTTTGTGGATTAAAAGGAATTACTTTCAGACTCATGTTTATGGATTTTGGAGTAGCATAAGTCGCTACTCCAAATGTCTATTTCTATTGATAGAAATATTTTTTCTCAGTTAAGAACAATAGAAGGACTAGAGGACATGAAGTTACTTTAGTAAAGGAGCAGTGTAGATTACATATAAGAAATTTCTTATTTTCACAAAGGACTGTAAATGAATGGAATAAAAATTTAAATCTACACATACCTCAGAAGGGTGGGATACACATAGTTAAAAAGGGTTGGACTCTTGTTAAGCCAAAAGGCTTCCTTGCCCACCTGTCATCTAGAGTTAATCTTGTTAAATCAACTGATGCCCCAAGTCTGACTTTTTGGCATGCATTCTCGAAACCAGTAAAAGACTCCTTTGTGTGTGACCGCACTCTTACAACGTTTTGTCATCGATGGTGGAACACTGATCCACTCATTCGCTAATTAGATGAGTGACTTTGTTTCTGAGGCAGGTTCTAACTTTTATTTGGATTGCATGTTTATGCAAAACGTGCCGTGACACAATATACAAGCAAGTCAAACTCAAGCAGCATATTATCCGAAATTACCTTTTTATTGTTTTTCTAAGAGAAACAAGTATTAGCATTACAAGATGTTATGTTTGTTTTGCAAATAACATTAATACGATTGCATTCACACACAAAATACATAACCTAAAAGTTGCTGCTACTCATTTCGAATCTCTAGATACATCATAAAAATAAATTATGTTGATGTAGGATGATCGGTTAATAAATTAGGGACATTTTACGAATAATCCGGCAGGTGGCGTCATGTTAATATTTTTCTGACATGATAGCAATAAACATGCAAAATTAATTAGTTTCTCCCATATTGTATCAATTATTTTTTGCTTCTCAGGAGTCTGGGGTTTCTTTTGCAATTTTGTTAGGTAATGTTTAGAGTTAAATTAATTGGCTAATGGTGGAAATAGTTAGGAAAATTATTGTGAAAATTAAATGATTTTACGTTTTTTGCAAATAACTTCAAAATGGCTGCCTCCATGCCCACATAGGATCAACGATTCAGAAGTTAGGGCTGTTTCAAAATTATTGCTTAAAGGTGCCCCCCACAGCCACACCCAGGGGGATGATCGTTGTACACTTAGACCAGAAATATTATTTATGCTCCAATCTATTAGGCGGTACCAAAAAGTAAACTTACAACAACTTGAAATGAAATTTAACACAGGGCTGATTCTCCACTAATTGAGGTAATTTTTACAGAACGAATCAGACATCTTAATATTGTTATGGTGAACATTTCAGCGTGACACATGCATTATAACGAAGGCCAAAAGGAGGCTGGGGGCAAAGCCAGAGGTGGTGGAAGAGGACCCACGTTCCCCTGTGGTCGTAGTGGAGGAGGAAATTGAAGAGATGGTGAGTTATTTTAAAGCGGCTTCACAGTTCAATTTTTGACGCGTCTCATTTTAAAATCATTGTGCAAAAAATCAAACCAATCTAGTATCCACTCTGATACGTTGGCTCGTTTGTACAAATGTGTCACTTTGTTTAGATGAAATCATAGGACAATCTACTTAATCAATTTTGACTAGGACAAGTAGAAATTTGGCAAGAAATGGCAAAAAGTGGCTATTCATGCTTTAGTTAGTTACCCGTTCTAACAATCGGAAAAACGCTAAACTATCACTGAAATCCCTGAACAGTGATCTTAGACAATTCTGAAAAAGGTCATTACCCGAGGAAGAAATATATGACATAATGCACGTATCCATCTCATTCGTGATTAGACCAGAGGCCATGCCTTTGAATGCAGCTTACTTACTTCATTGAAAAAGAAAATGGTTACTTAAAACACATTTGGGTGATCAGATGTTATAATAGATATAGTTTACTCTATAAAACATGATTTTATAATAAAAAGGTGTGGACAACATCCCTTTAAATGTCTCTTCATAGAGACACAGGCAACATTTCAAAAGGGTTGGAGGTGGGCTCGAACCCTATCCCCTCAAATGACCCGCCAGTGTTCCAGCCACTGCACCACTGCACCCCATATGAGAAGGAAGTTGGAAGTACCGGGTATGCGTCTTTCAGATGACACACCAATAGATGTGGGCCCCTTCTATCCAGAGTCAGTGCCACAAATGTTTAAGTTTTCCTAGTACAGTTTTGTTTAATGAAGTTTTAATATAATAATAAACTTTATTTATACACCATCAAATCTGGGACTAATGCCCCATTCACAGGTTTTTACAAAATCGGCAAAATGCATTTAAGAGAAATAAATAATAAAAACTAAATAAAGTTAGGAAGCAAAATCCTAAACCTATGTCTAGTGACGCCTCACTGCATGCAGTGTGCATGTCCAGCATTTTAGCAAATCATGTTTTATTACTCAATTTTTTTATTAATCATTATGTAAATCTCATAATTTAATCGTAAACCTCCTTGAACTGAGCTTTACTCTGGATATCAGTCATAGGGGAAGGCCACAACTGAGATGGGAGGACTGTCTGAGGAGGGACGTGAGATGGGTGGGTGAGGATGAAAGATGGAGAGAGGAGACTGCCGACAGGAAGCTGTGGAAGGAAAGAACAAGACGAGTGGTTCAACAATACTACCTCTGACCTCATCTCTGCATACAGTGCCCCTGGGAGTGAGGCATCACTATTGTGGCTCCACAGTGCACCTAGGCACGGAATGACAGCCCTGTCTAGACCTGCCAAGATTGTGTCAGTGAAAGACTATATTGACCAGTGATGGAGATGCACTGGACAGTCGTTGGAATGGACATGCCTTTACAGAGATAGTTCAAACTGTCCTCACATGCCTGGAGTAGTCATTACAGAGACTGATGGCATATACACCCTACAATCAAAACAAGATCGATTCAGCCCAGGTGACAGGGTGAAGAGGTTACGGGGTGCCGGGTGACAGGGTGATTGGTCTTTAGATTACTCCTTTTTGCTGGGGACACACAAGGGGTAAATATGTAACCTGTCTTGGACTCGCATAGTGGTGATCTCTTTCTCTAATCCCGCAATGGCATGAATACATCTACCGTGGTAGCTCAATAGTTCTCTACTCGTATATTTCTATAGTGTAACATATATTATAAGTGTGTCGCCTCCCAGGTGTCGAGGTTCACTTTCATCTTTCTATGTTCATTCTGTCCCTTGAACCAATGGCCTCTGCTGTATCAACCGGCATAAACATAAAAAAATTATATAGAGTCAATTACATATAAGTGTTTGTGATATGCTTTTTCCCTGTCTGAGAAATTTAGAAAATTAAAGTGGGCCACTTTGATGCTTTGCAGTCACTTTTTTGACATGACAGTTAACAATTTTAAGATTTAAACACTGTGGCGGTAATAACTGCCTCCCTCGGTGTATCCCTGCATGGGATAGTGTGAGCAAGTAACAAACTTGGAACTGTAATGAAAGATCAGACATGCAACTTTGCATGAATTTCCTGTGTATGACACAGGCTTTTTGACAGGAACACAACTATTTCCCATTTTAATATAATATTCAAATATAAAATTTTTCATCTTTCCATTATACAAGTATAGAAATTGATTGACAAACTCTTACTGATGTCCTGGCAACTGTTAGCATATATATTTTGTTTTTGTGTTATTTCATCATCATCATCATCATTGTGCAGCTGTAGTGTCCCGTGGTTGGGCGAAGGCCTCAGCATGTCGTTTCCAAATCTGCCTTTCTTGCGCTATCCTCTGCCAGATGGTGCCCTTCCAGTACTCGTCTAGTTCGTCTCTCCACCGTCTCGCCGGCCTTCCTCTTATCTCATAGTCTGCTGATGTGCCCTGCCCAGGCCCACTTCTGTCTTCTGTCTTCTGATTTGTTCTATCACGTCTTTGTTTTCTGCCTTACCCAAATGTTTGTTTTTCTCTCCCGATATGTGATGTTTAACATACTTCTTTCCATCTTTGTTTGTGCAGCTGCTAGCTTGTTCTTTGCCTGGATGTTGAGTGCCCATGTTTCCGCGCCATATGTCATCGCTGGAAGTATGCATGAGTTGAAGACTTGTCTCTTCAAGCAGGTTCCAAAGTTACCCTTCAAGATGTCGCGGTGTTTGGCGAATGCTGTCCAGCCGGCAGTGATCCTTCTTTGAATCTCCTTGTCTTGGTTTTTGTCTGTGATACTGTATCTCTGTCCCAGATAGACATAGCTTTCAATGTTCTCTATCTGCGTCGTGTTGATATGTATTGGTGTATCATTTTCTAGCATCACTTTTGTCTTCGAGATGTTCTTGAGACCTTGTTTTTCACTTTCATCAGCTAGCTCCTGCAGCATGTTTTGTAGTTCTTGAGTATGTCGTCAGCGAAGCGAAGATGGCTGAGATATTCTCCGTCTATCATCATGTGTTATTTATGGCAAATAAAAACAATTTCAATTCAAGGGAGGCCGGCTTGAAGGTTAGCTTGAAGTAGTGACCTTTGAGTGAGTGACCTCTGTGACTGATAATGTGGCGCTTGGCCATGCATCATATGTGAAGTCTCAAGTCAACAAACCCCCTCCTTATATGATCAGAGATAACACAGGGGTCAACTCAGAACATGGATGTCCTACTACAGATGAAATAACTTTCATCTGGCCTCAACCCCACCTCAGATGAAAGTTTGTAAACACTGATATGATGATATGAATATATTAAAAATATTGGTTGATCTACTTTGAGGCGCACTCATTATTTGACTAATCATAGTATTAACTGATCAATATTTACTCTTATTTATTGTTTTACTTTACAGTTAGCATGACAACCAATCATCATCTTTACCCGGATTCAGGGGTAAAGCCACCTATTGTCAAACATTTCATAGTCATGTTATTCCCAAGGCAGTTGTGAGGGGTGTAAAAAATTGTTCCACCTCACGGTAGCTGGATAATTGAGGATAATCTGTCATTTTTGCGACCACTTTGACTTAATAGATAAATGATTTCATGACTGTCAGTCACCGTGACAGATGATTTTTATAACTGGAAATTAATTATACTGAAATGTTGTGTTACCACGTTCGTGACATAATCATATGACAACGTAAACTGAAATGGTGCAATCATTTTCTCCATGCACGAACGAAGTGAGGGGGCACCAAAATCTAAACCACAAAATATCAATGTCCGACACCAGACGAAACTCTCACTCTTCCGCCCCCCAAAGTAATTTTGTCTACTATCCAACAGTGATGTTCTGAAATGGCCCCTTAGTTCTGTCACGCCTGACCGATTGAGGCGTGGACTGAAGCAGTGTTATATAGTGACTGCTGTTGTTGTAGCCGACACTGAAGAGAGAGCAGCCATTCAGTGCGATGAAGTTGGAGACACAGGACGTCGGTCTGGCGTGTGTCGTCTGTGAGGAACCAGGAGTGAAGGCCAACACCGTCAGGTGAGATGCAGTTCCTCCATCTCTCTCATGTTTCCTGTGGAGCGCAGTGGTAGAGCGTCGGATTCTCGTTCGAGAGAATCCAGGATCGAATCGTGTGCTACCATGTCGAACCTTGGACAAGTTCGTTCACTCTACGTTGCTCCAGTTCACTCAGCTGTATGAATGAGTACCTAGCTATAGACAGTGGTGGATATTTGTTTATGAATAGTCATTGTGCATTAATTGCAGCGTGGCTGAATGCTTCTCAGAGAAGTTGAGATGATGTTCATTTGATGATCTCAGAATGCAACTACAAAGATGTCCACTTAGTTAAATTTGTTCACTTATCATTTCAAATTAATTCTGTGAACGATCACACCGAAGGAGTATTCCCTAGTATGCATGCTCGAGTATTCCCTAGTAGGCATGCTCGAGTATTCCCTAGTAGGCATGCTCGAGTATTCCCTAGTAGGCATGCTCGAGTATTCCCAAGTATGCATGCTCGAGTATTCCCTAGTATGCGTGCTCGAGTATTCCCTAGTATGCATGCTCGAGTATTCCCTAGTATGCATGCTCGAATATTCCCTAGTATGCATGCTCAAATATTCCCTAGTAGGCATGCTCGAATATTCCCTAGTATGCATGCTCGAGTATTCCCTAGCATGCATGCTCGAATATTCCCTAGCATGCATGCTCGAATATTCCCTAGTATGCATGCTCGAATATTCCCTAGTATGCATGCTCGAGTATTCCCTAGTATGCATGCTCGAATATTCCCTAGTATGCATGCTCGAGTATTCCCTAGTATGCATGCTCGAATATTCCCTAGTATGCGTGCTCGAGTATTCCCTAGTATGCATGCTCGAGTATTCCCTAGTATGCATGCTCAAATATTCCCTAGTAGGCATGCTCGAATATTCCCTAGTATGCATGCTCGAGTATTCCCTAGTATGCATACTCCAGTATTCCCTAGCATGCATGCTCGAATATTCCCTAGTATGCATGCTCGAATATTCCCTAGTATGCATGCTCGAGTATTCCCTAGTATGCATGCTCGAATATTCCCTAGTATGCATGCTCGAGTATTCCCTAGTATGCATGCTCGAATATTCCCTAGTAAGCATGCTCGAGTATTCCCTAGTATGCATGCTCGAATATTCCCTAGTATGCATGCTCGAATATTCCCTAGTATGCATGCTCGAATATTCCCTAGTATGCATGCTTGAGTATTCCCTAGTATGCATGCTTGAGTATTCCCTAGTATGCATGCTCGTTTGTACAACCCCTTTACATTGTGTTGGTGAAATCACCAAACATATTATTAGTCCGGTAGTAGGTCAGGAAATCTTGCAGTAGAGTCCAGAGAACCTGAACAAAGCTTTTTTGCAGTTTTTATATCTTTGGGGTGTACAAATGAAGAACCCGAGTGATGCCAGCTTGGTATCAATGAGCATTTTTTTAAATATGCAAATTAGGTCTGCCATTACCAAACAATCGATGTTCATGATTTTCTCCATAATTATTGACAATAGCAATATTATTGTTATTTCATTTTTTTAGATAAAAAGGATGACCTCTTACATGGACATACCGTATTCATTCTTTTTAGTGTACAGTATGCTTATGAAATATTCTTAGTGATAAAAAATCTCAAACCAGTGTGAAAATAACAAAATGATGATGCCACATGGTGGAAATTATGTATTTTTTTACTGTTTCTACTGCACTCACTGTGTGATCATTCATTTCCAAATTTAAAATAAACATGGCGCCATTTACACGCATATCACTCTGGATTAGAAACACTATTTTGTGAATTATTTCTGGTTACCAAGTATTTTAAACTGTTTCACATTGGAGAGATAAGTTTAAAGACAAACAATGTGCATGACAGTGGTGCTAAGACACAAAGTCAGACAGCAGGCCATGCCATCCTCTGCATACATTCAAGTTTAGTTCAGCCAGGATGACACACGTCAACATAACTGAAGCTAACTGGGTGTGATTTATACATCCAGGTGATGGTGATTTTGTGGTCAAAAGGTTACTAGAACTTTGCAAAGGCTGTGGATGCAGGTGGAACTTTCTTTCTCATATTGTCAATGGTTGACAGGAATTACAATAAATGATGGATCCAGTGATCAGTTTTAGTCTCAAACTGACATCAGACCCTGCTGGAAAAAGGGGATGTACATTATTTAGGGCATGTATGCTAAACAGAATGAATACGGTACCTTCAAAATAAAACCTAATTTGTTACTGTTGGTTAATATTTGATTATCTTATGGCAGCTTATTGTTGTGAAACTTTGAAGCTCATTTTCTAAAAACTTGAATTTGGTGGGCTTGCCCTTGTCATTCTCAACGCCTCGTTTGCACAGTTTGCCTGCCTGCCAATTCCACTGAGTATGCAAATTACAACGGCCATTGCTAAAAAATAAAACTATTTATGTCAATATTTTTGGAACTATTTAAGACAGCATTTCGTATGATGTGTCGAACTCCATGTATATTGGGGCAGGAATGGTGTGGCACTTGGTGGCTAGCGGTAGTATTCAGACATTTATGTATATGCGCATATGGGTGCGTGCTGATAACGTCCCCTCATCACGTATGTACACTAAACTTTTTATGCTTCTCAGCCGATAAAGTATGATTGAGCTGCACAGCACTGACACTGCAGAATGATATATGTTGTGTCTGATGACCAACTATGTTTGATTAATTCTCAAATCTAAGGGTGGGTAAGGGTGACATTAAATGGTGATATTACTGTTATTAGTAACTCAGTTGATTTATCATGCATCCATCCAGACTTTTTTGGCCTAGTCATCGGGTGAGGAATCAAAGGTTGATATCCAAATGAATGGCCAGTTGTGGGCATATCAGACATTTTCTTCAGATACTTCAGTATTCGGTGCAAGATTCTCCTGTTCTGGTTCAGTGGTCACTTATGCTTTGTTTGTCAGTCTCCAGACGATGGACGCAGTTGCTTATGCAGCAATGATAACTGAATTACTTTAATTTTGTACTTAAAGTAAATCACTTCAGAACTACTTGATGAAAAGTAAAAGTAATTCACTTCAGAACTACTTGATTAAAAGTAAAAGTAATTTACTTAGGTAGTTAGGTAGGCTTTATTTGGAATTGTATAAATCATACATACAAATATAAACAATCCATAAAACAATCGACAAAATGATATACAAGTCCAGGTCGACAGTGGAGCCAATTAAGGCTGTAACCAGTTTGTTTTAATTATTTCAATATAAGATGATAATGATTAAGTAAAGTAGTCACCGTCATCCCCAAAATAACTATTATCAACAATGATTGCACGTGTAGTGTGTTGGTTACGTTGCTGTAATTAATAGAACATATATGTAAATGTAATAACAGTAATATTAGATGACAAATGTTCACGTAAGTAGTCTCGTGAAAAAAAACGTGGTTATGCCAAGTGTCAGCAATGGTATAATACCTAAGTAGAATAACATTATATGAAACACATATGTCAGACGTTTTGGAGTGGAATGAGATTAAACTAGAACACCATACCCCCTTACAACATTTGCCTTTAATGATAACGTAAAACTATTTAAATTGGGTTTATTTTGTAGAACAGTTGGAATTGTATTCCAGATTATTGGACCTTTACATAGCAAACTGTTCAAAGATCTTTGAGTAGAACTGATAGTAGGGCGTATATTACAGGTTTGTCTTGTTTTGTAAAAGTAAATGTCATAGGTAAATGTAAAAATATCCAATAATGAATGTGGCAGTTTCCCGTGGACATAATTATACATAAATTTTCCAACTTCAATTTCATAAATATTATGCAGTTTTATTAAATTTAAACATATAAAGAGGGGATGTAAATGTGTCCCAATAGTTTGTTTTAAGAATGGAACAAACTATTTGTTTTTGCATAATGAAAATTTTTTCAATAGGAGTTTTCATATCTTTATACATTTTATTAATTTGTTTTCCAGTTTTGTATATAGTAGTGTCATCAGCAAACAATGTTGTTTTGCACATATTTACACTGAATGGAAGGTCATTAGTATAAATTATAAAATAAACAAAAGCGGACCGAGGATAGACCCCTGTGGGACCCCGAGTGTGACATCCTGCTGAAGTGAGTCACTAGAACTGTACTTAACATACTGTTTCCTGTTTGAAAGGTAACTCTTAAACCATTTCAGTGGAGTACCCCTTATACCGTAATATTCAAGTTTGTGTAATAGGATTTTGGTGGTTGATATTATCGAATGCTTTACTTAGATCCAGAAAAACAGCAAGGACCGAGTCCTTTTATTCTAGTGCATTAATAACATCACTAGTAAAAGCGGTAATAGCATTAGTTGTTGAATGTCTCTCATGAAAACCAGATTGGTTATTGTTCAATATATTATTTGTTCTGTATAAAATCATAAGTCCTTCTATGTGCAACTTTTCCCAGTATTTTAGATTTTGAAAGTAATAAAGATATTGGTCTATAATTAGAAAAGTCATCAGTAGGTTTAGACTTATAAACAGGTATAATTTTTGCTATTTTTATTTCGTCAGGCACTATTCCCTCTCCTATTGATTTATTTATTAAAATAGTTATTGGTATTTGCTCACCGAATAATTTCATGAGGCGGGGACCAAAATTGTCATATCCAGAACTGATCTTAGGTTGGAGAGACATTATAATTTGCCTGATTTCATTTACATCGGTCGGACTCATGAAGAGACTTCTCAGATTTTGTTTAGGACAATTCTGAGGATATTTAGTAAATTGCTCTTTAGGTCGAGGGATTGCATTTGCGTGGTTTGAACGAACATTAGTAAAAACATTTCAGAATATATTCAAAATTTGATTACGGTCCTTAATTATATCGTTATTATATTTAAAGTGTGACGAAATGCCTGATTTATCGTTGTTTTTCCCAATCACAGTTCTAAGTAATTTCCAAGTTTTTTTAGAGTCGTTCTTAAATGTTTTAAACTCACTTGTATTGTATGTTGTTTTGGCAATTTGTTTCAGTTTATTTCTATACTGTACATAACGGATATAAGTAGAATGTGTCTTAGATTTGCCGATACACTTCCTATAGAGTTTGTTTGATGTTACTGACGATTTTAATAGACCTTTAGTCATCTACTCATGCCGTATTACGTATTTGGGGTTAAATTTAGCAATTTTCTCCGGTGCAAATGTTTGAATATCATAGTTAGGTTTTTTAGTGAACTTCTTGAGTACAAGTAAAAGTATCATCTTAAAATCTATTTGAGTAAAAAGTAAACTACTTTCCAAAAGCACTTGAAGTAAAGATAGAAGTAAAAGTAGACCAGAAAGATTTACTGACAGCTTGGAAGTGACCTCAAGTTGCGCTTTCTTCCCGAAGAAAGATAGATTGGATAATATTAATAGCTTTTGGCCTGGCGACGGGATCCTCCTGGTGATTAAATCTGTTTCATGAAACCTCGTTGAGAGGCAGAGTGCCACCACACAATGAAAGACAAATATGTAACGAAAATATATCGCGAATTAAATGAAAGAAACGAGGCAAAAAGTAGCGTTACCGTAGATAAAACTAATTTGTTTCAAATAAAAGTAGTTTCATTACATGTAATTACTACAAAAACCTACTGAAGTTGAGTAACAAAGTAGTTTTACTTTGTTACATCAAACGGTTCTGCAGTTATCCTAGGCATATTTGCATAAATATTGCCGCGTTTATGCAGACTCTGAACTGGTGCAAGTACCTGTGTTGCAGTGTTTTATGGTAGTTGGTGTTTTCCATTGTAGTGTGGGACGTATTGTCATACATTGACCAGATTTGCTGTATGGTACGAATTATCTGTATCCGATGCGGATTTTAGTGATTTTTGGAGTAATGTGACCATATTCCATTTTTATACAGATTTCAATGAAATTTACAGAATATCTTTATGTAGCCACATTATTTACTTGTATGCATCACAAAACCATGTGTAATATTCATACCAGACAAAAAACAACAATGTTTGATGCAATTGAATAATCATTTATTGTTAGTTGGTGACTTAGTTCATTGTAGCACGCAGTAGATGGCACGCACAACCGCAAACAAATTTGACAAAATTAAATATTTTGTTAATAGTGGATCCTAATTTGCACATTTTAAGTTGTTCCATGTGAGGTAATGTTGGAAACATACTGAGCTGTACTAGTCCACTCATTCTGTCGTTCAACCTCAAACAAGTAGCACTAGTACGTTGGTGGCATTTAAACATTTTACATTATGTATTTGTTACCAGAAAAACTCACCAAAATCCACTTAGTGGGACATTGTTATTTTCACATGTTGTTAAATGATCGTAGGTCTCACTGAAATTTAGGGGGTACACATAATTCGTGATGTATAACTTATTTTCCATGAAAACATTATAAAGACGATATATATGATTGGAAAGGTAATACATTTATCTGTTCAGTGGTACCTAACAAGTGTAATTTCAGTGAATATTAAAGCCATAATATTATTCTAAACACACTTGCAAATTATCCTAATTGGCGCGTACCCCGATTTTTGGCCTAGTTCCATCAATCTGTGGTTTAACATCAAACAGTCTGTAATTGCAACTATGAAGACATCTTAGGTTTTTATATGTCTACATTACAAGAAAAAAAGTTCACCGAAATTCACATCGGCCAAAAACAGTATATTTAAAAATTAATGCTATGGTTTTGAAACTATTAAAAAGTTAACTCATTTTGAAACAAGTCACACAATAAAACAAACTGATATTAAAGTTTTGCATTGTTAATTTTATTTCGGTATCATCCGCTTTGTCACTAAGTGGCACATTGCACAGTGGAAATTTTGTTATGTTGTTTTACATGATCGTATTTTTTTATTTAAATATACATATATTATATATATGTATATATATATAAATATATATTTATACATATAAAGATTAATAATGATTATACTGAACACTATTATCATCAAATGGCATCACATTTATTTTTCAAGTGAATTTTTTACCGGGCCCTCTTGGTGAGTTCACGAAGGTGAGCAAGTCAGATAAACGAGTCTATGATAATGGCAAAAAATTAATTTCTCCCCCAATATTTAGAGTGGAGGGCTTAGCCCTTAATATTTTGTGAATTTTGTTGATGTTTTTATTAGATGTCAAGGGTTGGAGGCTTCCAAGAAATCTCTAACACTAGCCCCCCTAACTGCAAAAAATCTCATATCTTCCTCCCCTCGAATCCCATAAATCTCCAACCCAACCTTAAACCGCAAACAATTGCGAACATTTCTCCCCTCGAATTGTGAGCAATCTCACACTACCGAAACAGGTAAAAAAATCCCCGGATTTATGATGTAATTATGTATCATTATAATAATATTTATATACAGTACAGGCAACATCCTCGCCTATTTTTCGTAATCATATCTAGCTTAAAAAATGTTGTTAAAACTACTCGAAATATATGACAGCACTGCGGTGCTATACATGTTGACCTATCCATGTCCACCATGTGGCGCCACTGTTTTGCGGTCACACGGTTACCTGTGCTTGTTACGCGAATGTCATCCCGTCACTTCGAGTGTCATTTACAGAGATGTCAGTTCCTAACTTCCTGAATTAAAACAAAGACATTCCACGAATAACGTCCTTTACGTTTAATACATTACACGCGGCGTTGTCGATTTCCTTATTACAAACCGATAGTGGCAATACTTGTTTTTTAGAAAATAAATTCCGCGGTCCATATTACTCAGATAGATGGGGTCCAATACCTAAGTGTCTGGTCTTCACAACAGCGGTCCGTATCACCCAGATAGATGGAGCGCAGTAGCACAGCGGTAAGACCTCCGGACTTTCGACTGAGAGATCGCAGGTTCGAACCTGTGCGGCGGTGTCGAATCTTGGGCAAGTTCGTTTACTCTACATTGCTTCAGTTCACTCAGCTGTACGAATGAGTACCTGGCTATGGACAGTGGTGGATATTTGTGTACGAATAGTCTTCGCGCATTAATTGCAGCGTGGTTGAATGCTTCCCAGAGAAGTCGAGATGGTGTTCGATTGAACAGGTCTGCCAGGGAGTGAAGTGTAAAGCGCTTTGAGCAGTCCTGAGGACTGGATACTACTCTATATAAGAACTTACCTTTACTTTTACTTTACTTAGATGGAGTCCAATACCTGAGTGTCTGGTCTTCACAACAGCGGTCCGTATCACCCAGATAGATGGGGTCCAATAACTGAGTGTCTCGTCTTCACAACAGCGGTCCATATCACCCAGATAGATGGTGTCCAATACCTGAGTGTCTGGTCTTCACAACAGCGGTCCGTATCACCCAGATAGATGGAGTCCAATACCTGAGTGTCTGGTCTTCACAGCAGCGGTCCATATCACTCAGATAGATGGAGTCCAATACCTGAGTGTCTGGTCTTCACAACAGCGGTCCGTATCACCCAGATAGATGGAGTCCAATAACTGAGTGTCTGGTCTTCACAACAGTGGTCCGTATCACCCAGATAGGTGGGGTCCAATACCTGAGTGTCTGGTCTTCACAACAGCGGTCCATGTCACCCAGATAGATGGTGTCCAATACCTGAGTGTCTGGTCTTCACAACAGCGGTCCGTATCACCCAGATAGGTGGGGTCCAATACCTGAGTGTCTGGTCTTCACAACAGCGGTCCATATCACCCAGATAGATGGTGTCCAATACCTGAGTGTCTGGTCTTCACAACAGCGGTCCGTATCACCCAGATAGATGGAGTCCAATAACTGAGTGTCTGGTCTTCACAACAGTGGTCCGTATCACCCAGATAGATGGAGTCCAATACCTGAGTGTCTGGTCTTCACAACAGCGGTCCATAACACCCAGATAGATGGGGTCCAATACCTGAGTGTCTGGTCTTCACAACAGCGGTCCGTATCACCCAGATAGATGGGGTCCAATACCTGAGTGTCTGGTCTTCACAACAGCGGTCCGTATCACCCAGATAGATGGAGTCCAATACCTGACTGTCTCATCTTCACAACAGCGCAAACTTCGTTGACGTTGAACTTACCAAACCTGTGCTTCTGGGATATACATAGATTTATATTGCAATGACATTAGGGGTCAGCCCACTGTTGGTTTTCCCATAGGCGACCATGTTAACGTTTTGTCTGATTATAAGAAAATGTGACCTATAAAATGTCTTAAACATCTCACCTGATGTTATCATCATCTCATTGACATGCCGATAGATTTTAACAAAAATTGCATACTTCCAGCTCTCGTAAAATGCCTGTATGTGTGACACCCGTCAATATTTACAAATGCCGGCAAGAATTACTCCGCAAACAGGTCACACAGGCAAATTGCTGCCAAATATTCAAATCATCTAGAAATCCATTTTACAGTCAACACCTTCTACAATCACACATGAAAATCTTCCTACTCAAATGCACTTATGTCACAGCATGTGAATTTTGTAAAAAATAATTTCTCAAAAATACACTGCACTTTTCTTTGTGTGCAACGGACAGGAAGTCTAACTAGAACATGACCCCAAGTAGGCAAGGCAAGTTTGGAGAAAAATTTTGAAACTAACACATTTGCTAGGCTCTCCTATCTCATACACTGTGTGGTATTTTTTGTTTAATTCATCCACGTATTTGTTTTTTATACACATTTCAGAAGAGCCACCCTATTTGACAGGGCACCGTGTGAATAAGCATTTCACTGTCAGACAATTTATAATCTAGCACAACATTCTCAGGTGGCACGTATGAACTCCTATAACAGTTTTCCAGAAAGTCCAATATGTGTTTTATAAGAATATTCAATACAGCGAGTTGTTATATGTTACATTCAAATTTATATTGATTTTATGACTTTGCGCCCTATTTACAAAGGTAAATATCAACAAAAAGTCACCTTAGGGTGTGAAATCTCAAAAGGCCAGACGTCTTATGCAGTTCAATTACATAATATTACACAGCCTAATTAGCAGACATTCAGAAAACAATGCCACTTGCTTGATTGGCTAGAAGGTCCTGCCAGTAGACAGTATCTGATAACAGTCTCAGGCTACAGCTGACTCCAGCTAGTCGCTGTCGTCAGGCTTCATTAGGGTCAATGACATGATCTTCAAGTGTGTTTATCTAGCAGAAGTAAACAAAAAAGATTGATGGATCACTCTGCTGCATTGTCATTGGTTCATTTTGATACAGATTTGCAAATTGAGGCTTAACTAGTAGCATACACACCCCACCCCACTTATAAGACATGTGTTCCGACACTGTGATTTGGACTTGCAGACTGATGAGAAGTCTGCAATATCCAAAAACGGTTTGTCCCGTTCAACTATTGTTTTGCCATACATATATTATCAGTGATTGTTTCAAAATATTTGAAGTAAAATGCGTCCTCCATGATTGTGCAATGACAATAGCATGCTTCCGTTGCCAGGGTCTTTATTGGGATCAGCCCACTGTTGGTTTTCCCATAGGCGACCATGTTAACGTTTTGTCTAATTATAAGAAAACGTGACCTATAAAATGTCTTAAACTTCTCACCTGCTGTTATCATCATCTCATTGACATGCCGATAGATTTTAACAAAAATTGCATACTTCCAGCTCTCGTAAAATGCCTGTATGTGTGACACCCGTCAATATTTACAAATGCCGGCAAGAATTACTCCGCAAACAGGTCATACAGACAAATTGCTGCCAAATATTCAAATCATCTAGAAATCCACCATTTTACAGTCAACACCTTCTACAATCACACATGAAAATCTCCCTACTCAAATGCACTTATGTCACAGCATGTGAATTTTGTTAAAAAAATCATTTCTCAAAAATACACTGCACTTTTCTTCGTGTGCAACGGACAGGAAGTCTAACTAGAACATGACCCCATTAACACGGTTGGGTGTCACGTGTGGCATATATATTAGTGAAGGATTTAGTTACGATGGCGTATAGACGCCAACGGTGGAGACCTAAAGCTAGGATTCCGTATGTCACCACAATGTGTAATGTACGCAAGCGGAATGGGAAATGCCAATGTAGCGACGTCACTTCTGGGATGTTCCTTCCTATCCGATTCATGTGGCAATGCGGATCCGATTGGAATCGCTACATGGAGCGATTCGATTTACCCCGCATGGAAAAATCGCTACATGTGTAATGAAATCACTCCGCTAAATTTCCACTAGGCAATATGTCCACTGTTTTGTCGCATTCCGTATTTGTATGCCGTTTATATACATATGGAATCTTAGCGTTACGCGATGAAAATTATATAAATATAATTTTATCAATATGATGCGAAACTGCACGTCTTTCGCCACGAGCGTCGTGGCGACGCCTGGTGGTAAAGCAATTACTACGCCAGACGGCAGCACCGTTTTCGCATAGTTCCACAATCATTAGTTTGGTAATCTGTGTAAAAAAGAAACCTTTTAGACGGGGATTTTTATTACAGACAATTCCAAACTATTTATTGGTATAAACTGTGCCGGCTACGTTTCAGTTTATGCACAATCAGACAGCTCGCGAGTGGTAAGCGAAACAGCCAATTAATTTGTGTTAGGTTAGAACACTTAAACAATTGCCTGCAATGTTTGACCACGACATTTTGACAAGCATATCAAGTGCATGCCTTCTAACTATACGCTATCCCCTGGCATAGACACCAGACAGAAGAGCATGACGGCTTTAATGTCTCGTCCAAAAGCAGATGCAGCCAACGTGGAGTAATATAAATTGCTTTAGTTTTGAAACAGCAAGAGTGGACTCAATTCCGCTGTCGACAGTCCCAATCTCTTTCCACTCGACCTTACCTCCACACTCCGTTTTTATGTACGACTTAAGCCTGGTTCTTTTTCGAAATGAAACAATAATCTGCCGCGTGTTATTTACGCATTACTATTCTCGCAAGCCAGGGGTGGTAGTTGTCTGTACAACTCCTGGCACATATCCTACATAGTGTGCATAAGTTCACTGAACTAGACGTGCAGCTGCACTTTGCCCTATAAATGTCTCTCTCCGCCGATCTTACCGTGAGAACCATGAAAATGGCGTGATACACAAACACCCGCGCCCCAAATAAAACGGAGCAGTTACAGGAAACCCCATTATAATCACTCTTTCGACCATTCTCACGAATGTATTCAGATAATTACTTCTACTACCCAAAAATTGCACGTAAAACGAGCCACGGTTGGCCGAAACGAAAACAGCGGAATCTTGGTAGGCAAGGATATTATTGGCTCAGCTTAACTTGAGCGTTTCGCAATGCGATCTGCCGGTGGATGCTGAGACTCGTGTAATCAGCAGCGCTCCGCAATCACTTGGGATTAAAGGAGTTCTTTTGTTGTTCTGCCAGGTGTGACGAGTGCAGCCAGTGCTACCATCTGACGTGCCTCGACCCGCCTCTCAAGAAGTCGCCCAAGTTCCGCGGCTACGCCTGGCTGTGCACCTCGTGTTCCGTCAACAATGACGATGATAATGACACGGTAGGTGTGTCAATGTGCACGTGATCATGTCATCGTCGGATGACAAAACTTAGAGAATGGCGTGGTAAGTTGATCGTTGTGCGTCACGCTGTTAAGTACCGGGGAACCAGCGCATGCACTGCACATCTGCATGCCTAGACGATCTGTGCACCATCTGGTTTGCTAGCTATGTTGGTGTGCACGTGTGTGTTTGCGTGTGTGCGCTTGCACGTTTATGAATCCGGTTAATTGTTGTCGAAATAACATACGAATGTTTGCGACGTTCGAATGCCGTTATGGTGAACAGTCGCTATATTCTCATCCTCCTCCTCCTTCTCCTTCTCATTCTCCTCCTTCTCCCTCTCCTTCTTCCTCTTCTTTTGTCAGGTAATTCGTCACTTGTGAGTGTCCATATGTGAGGACATCGGGTCTTGGTGACTAAAAAATGAAAGAATTCAATATTTACAAAAATAAAAAAATACCTGTCCACATATGCGGTTTAGTGGAGGAAAGAGTAGATAGATAACACAGTGCTGGCCAGACTGGGGATGTTCCGCCTACCCAACATCGTTACAACGAACGCCTATTGTAATAGTGATAAATTATAACAAAATCGGCAGATGAATGTCTGACTTCAATATCATCATTTTGTTCAATATCATCATTTTATATTTATTTTGGCGCAGAAAAAACACCACTTCTAGTGTGAATTCGTCTTATATCTCAAATTGGTGTGCCTATAGAATTATACTGTAAGGGGACCAGATTGAAGCCTAGGCCGAATTCACAATAAAAAGTGTATTTTTCTTCCCAAAACCAACTTTACCAAAATGGCGTATTGTTGAAGAGAGAAATTCAGATGTCATCATGTTAACTGAACGGATATGTCGCTTCCTCTCCAGAACACCGGGAAGAATCCAGAAGAGGAGGAGACGAACGTAGACACGGGAACGAAGCGAAGACGACGCAGGACGTCCCCCTCTGTGTACGGCTCCCTCCCCCTGCCCTCCCACGCCTCTCGAAGTTCCCGCCGCCGCGGAGGCCTCACTTCCGGCGGCGACAGGCACATATGGAACCGAAGGAAACTATCGCGGAAGTCACCTCCGACGCTGGAGAGCCACTTAACCGTAGACACGAAGCCTGTGGGTGTAGGGGGTTTAGAAGGTGGGGTTGAAAGCAACAAGAAGGATTCCGGGGTGGCTAAGTCGGGTAGGAGTAAAAACGTTGTCAGCCGAACAGACGGGGAGGGGTCGTATTTGGGGAAGAGGGATAATGATGGGCCGGAAGATGAAGAGGCCTCTAATGAATTCGACGGCATCAAATTGATTTCTATAAGCGACGTCAGTGGCACGACGACGCTAGAGGGCGCTGACGTCCACTCGAGAAACGCGGCAGATGAGGGCATTTCAGAATGTTACACAGAGAAACGGCAAAGTGAAAATAGTTCCGGTAGCCCCGCGAAACCATCTTTGTTCACCGGCCGACCAAGCGAGCCAAGCGATTCGCCTACGAAAGCAGGACTGGACACAAAGAAGACAGAAGCTGACATTGGAGGAAAGAAAAGGGCATGCAGCAACGTGACCGGTACGGAAGTGACGTCAGAGAAACAGACCGGCACTTGGCACGTCAAGTCGGCAACGATGGAAGGGAAGGTCGTGACACCTCCGGAGACGGGAAGACCAAAGAGGCTGAAGAACTTGGGTGACATCGTTGCTAAGCTGCGTACGGAGAACGAAAAGTCACAACACGATTTGAAGGACTCGAACTGAACTGGGTCAACTGAAAGAAAAAACCTAAACAGTCAATGTTAGATGTGTAGTCTTTTAACATAAAATCGTGTTATATAATGGAAACTATATATTACTCGAACATGTGTTTAATAAATTACAGTTGTTTTTATTTGAACTTTATATGTTCAATTTGAACATTTCAGCTCAGCTCAACTGATGTTTACGTTGCATGCATTGCATTTATATACAAACATAAAAAGGTCACGTTGTATATTTTAAAGTAGGATTCCTAGGACACATTTGGGCGGTTAGGATGAATATAGTTATACTATATAATATCATTTTCATGATAAAACAGTCAGATCTTGTATTGTCAAAAACGAGTCTTGCTTGTGGATGTTTTGTCTGCTAGATATAACAGTTTACGAACCTGTTTATATGCGAATGTCGCGCGCACGTGTGTGTGTGCGAGTTAAGTGCACGTGCGTGTAGATATTACAGAACTAGTCCCGACAAAAAATATAACGCAATGAAGCGTATGTGTTTATTGCGGTTCGGCTCACAAACGTCGAAAACAATCGCTAAAAAAGTATATCGTTACGAGTTCCCTTTTTCAGCCTGATGACAGTTCATTGCGTTTTAGCTAATTGTGTAATACGTATCCAGTTTCATATTAGTGAACTAAATACATGCATAATTCTTTATGAAATAAACTGAAGTAGTGCACCATTGATGTTGGATTTTGCAGTGTTCTTAAAAGTAGGCAGTACGTTCCTAGGTTTTAGTTTATTAATTAATGTAATGTTCCTAAGACTATACAATAACTATGTTGAAGGTATACCTCCCGTCAAATTGTGTTCAGTAAACCCGTAACAACGTTCGCAATTTGGAAGGAGCATATTAAATGTAAACAAAACATCCAGTTTAAAACATGCTGTACTGCCAATAGTGCCGAGTTGCCCGCTGTACCCTTTGGTGGTCAACGATTTCCCCATGTTCAACACAGCAGACTTAGAAATCACTAAACTGTCTAATTCCCTGTAGAGGAACAGACTGGCTCCCTTTAATCCTGTACTGAACGTGTTGATGGTATCGTCATCATCATTGTGCGGCCGTAGTTTGGATGAATGCCTTAGTATGTCGTTTCCAGATGATGGAATAGTGTTCGCCAAATTGCATTTAATTAGCCTGAAACGTTATTCCTATTTGAAAGATTCGCTCACGAAACGTTCAGAGTGAATACGAAACATTGAAATAGTAAATACCAGCGTAGGCAGGCGAGGCTAAGTGCAAGTTCTTGGAATTGCTCTTCCGTATTGGGCGTGACCTGTGTAGGTTCCATAGTCAAGACGGTATGTGGGACGAAATACAGCTGATTCAACGAACTTTCTGCTAATACTATCGGGCCTACCATCCGTGAATGAAGATTATGATTCTGGGTAGCGGAACGGACAAAGTCGCTTTAAAGAGAAGTCGCTGTGCAACTGGGTAGATGTGTGTTTTAGGAAATACAGTCGGTATGTTGTCATTGATGTCGCGTTGTCAATCATCCCCTTGGCGGGCAAGATATATATTCGTAGGCTGCGTGCCTATAGTTGGTTTAAATATGTCATCCCATACGCTGCATGCGATGTTAATCCAGTGTTATAGCCATTCTGCAATAGAGCCTACGTATTTACGAGCAGTCCACCATCTAGATTTACCAATACGATCCCGAAAATGTATGAACATGAAATGAAAAGTGGGTTCTTATAGTACGCGGTATCTGGTTAGTAAGACCGTTCCAGACGCAACACTACACCCACTGACAGTCTTGTGACAGTATTTTCTTTCCAACACCAATTCGACTTCTTTGGGAAAGATTCAGCAACGCTGTAATCTGATTACCGCGCGAAGTTTTCGTTTACACATAGCCACCAGCTTGTCAGAAGACGTTCTGACAATTTCACTATAGAAGACAGTGGTCTATATTTTGCATTGGCAACGCCAGCCGTACGAAAGTGGGTGAGAGGGTATCCGTGCGTGTTGGTATTTGTGTAAATAATAACCTGAACGCGTGAAAAGCCAAAGCATTGCTTTTTTGTTCACGTGCCATCTGGGGCTCGTTGCTTAGACAGCAATCTTGTTCAATCTAACAGTTCGAACAGCAACAGTGAATAGTAGGGCTTAAGGTAGCAGAATCCCATTAAAAATGTGATTTTTCTGAATTTGTACATATTTTTTTAAATGCACTATAGCTGTAGCTTAATTATTGCTAAACAAGTATAAAATGACAAAAACCCACCCATTGAAGAAAAAACCCTAATTAGTGAAGCTGGAATTTGTTTATGTTCCATAGCCACGTATTGCAGTACAAAACTTTAAACGCATTTTACTCAACTATCATTTTTTCGTGAATGTGTTCTACCTTCAAACATGTTATCTCCAACACCATTAAAGATATTGCTCTGATTTTGTCAGCATTGTTTCTTTATATAATTGGCTAAGGAATGATGGAACGTTTAAATGGTGGAATGTGATTTTTTATTAAGCAAGAATATTTAATTAGGCGCTAGAATATAAGAAAAAATTGTATAAATATTGTAAAAATATTTAAATTACTTTTTTGTAATATCTATTTCCCTCAGAATATGCCTTAATGTGTTATCTTTGACTGTTGTTAATTTCATATCCCGCTGTGTATAGTTAAAGTTTTATCATGTTTGAAAATTGAGCCCCTTTCGACTGTCGCGGCAGCCATATTGTCAGCTAATTAGCATAATTTATGCAAAAATAATAATTTCCTACCAAATTTAAACCATGTGCTATTTTATGGTACATCAAGTTAATGACAATATTATATGGTGTTAAAAGTAGTTCAAAAGAGATCCTGCTACCTTAAGCCCCAAATAGACTATCATCCGAACCAACAGGCACCAGATGCAGACCTGCCTACCATTCCGGATTGTCCGGAATCATTCCGGAAATACACCTAAAATTACGGTATTACGGGGAGGGGTGAAAATATTACGGATTCTTTCGTTGTCACAATGAGCGTCAATCATTTACGTACTCCACAAATTTAGCTTCACTTTATTCAACAGGTGGCAGCATATATACGCTGCTTGTTGTGATATGGCTTTTCATTCGCTGCTTCTGGTCGTAATCTGACCAATAGGAAACAGCGTTACAACAAATTCACATTTCTGCGCTATTGGCGCTCAAACAAAACGAAGTCACGACTCACGCGGCACGAAATGATGCCGGGGATCGAAACGGCACCACTACCAGCCAAGAAGAAACGTGTACTGCAAACGTTTATAACAGCATGCACGCAGACATGGCCCGTATTGTCAAGTTTAAAGAAGGGGTCGGCTTTACATATTGCCGGATACGCGAAATTTATTTTCCTATTTCACAGTGACATGGTCACTCACTCACTGGTGCCGTGGTGGCCGGGATAATTGCAGGATCTGACCACGTCGTTAGACTAGTATTAGTGACAGAGTAGTGAGTGTTGTACTTGTAATGTTAGGCCAACTGACTGTACTAAGACTAAGTTAGTGTATTTATTGAGTTTAGTCTATAATTTACAGCCTATAATGCAGGGATTGGCTTAGTAGACTAGAGTCTAGACGATGTCGATGACCAGCGTAACGGAATGGTTTTGCCGTCCCCCGACATGACTGTCTTTGATCTAGTCAAGCTACTATACTGTGTAGTCTATAGCCTTGCCCTAGGTATACCGGCTACAAATATTAATCCTAATGACATCACAAATAGACAATGCCGTGATGCATTGTTATAATTTGTCAAGTTTTTGTAGTCAGCATGCTGTTTTTGAAATTTACATAAAATCAGAATGACAGTGTGGATACACTCATTTACATTACAGTTACGCTTCTTCACGTCAATGCTGGTTATGAACATCTACCTTACCTTGTTAACAGAACACTTCAAAACACCTCATAGTTTATTAGAGACAATTATGTTTTGGGTGCAACTATCGTCATAGTCACAGTATCAAAGTATTACTGACAGTGGTGTTCTTTTCGTGACAATATCTGACACGGTTCTGAATTATTACTGACAGCAAGCCTATATTCCTGAAAATCGGTGTAAATGGGAAGATGGATTACTGACAGGAAGTTTTTGGGGTAGGCAGGTCTGCAGATGGCATATGACTCATGTCTTTGGTCTGGCTTAGCGTTCGCGTTTGACAGTATCATCCTGAATTAAATGGTCAATTAAATAAGGAGAACATGTTTAAAAATCAAAATAGTGTGCCCTCTCCTGTCAGAGTCTGTGTAGACTGGATGGTCAGATGTTTGTCCACTCCTGTGTCGGAACCTGTATTTTGCAGTGATGTTTGTGAAACGTGCATAGCGATGTGGGGAAGAACCAGGGGATTAAGAGTAGTTAATGTTCACTAGACATGAAGAACGAAATAGTCAGTTAAATAACGGTAACATATTTAAGATCAAAAGAATGTACCCTCTCATGCCAGAATCAGTTAAATAACTGAACATAATTTTATAGTGTATGTGGGACCTTCAAGAATCAGTTTGGGTTTGTAAGTGCGTGTGCGTGCGTGCGTGCGTGCGCACGTGGTGTGTTGTGTGCGTACGCTGATTGTGTGTGGGACTAAACTATTTTCCTTTTTGCCAATATTCTTGTTCACTACATGTATTTATATAACTGTTTTAACATGTCTCATTGTTTGGTTGATTTTAACATGACTATTCCAACACTTGTTTGTGTATGGTGTGCGTGCGCTGCTTGTGTGTGGGACTAAACTATTTTGCTTTTGCCAATATTCTTGTTCACTACATGTATGTATATAACTGTTTTAACATGTCTCATTGTTTGGTTGATCTTAACAGGACAATTCCAACACTTCTATGTTTGTTGCTGACGCCTGGATTACATTATGCAATCGCCACACCTACGCAATCACGCAGATTCACTGAAGGAATCATCTGACTTATTGCTACTTGGAGCGTTCATGTTTAATTGATTGCGTTGCTCTCTTTGTACAATAACCAAGTCCATTACCCACGCAGTCAGTGTTATCTTCCTGGGTTAGTGTGAACCACAACAGTGACGCCACTCAACATATCTATTTTCACGCATGCGTGGAGTTTGCTGCGCAATGGGAGTTTAACAAAATATTACGTTCGTTTTGTGACGTAGCAATTGATTACGCGTTGCTGAGCGACAAGTCGACCCATTATCGACTGCGGAAACGAAGAATTGTGCTGCTTATGTTGTAACAAATGAAAAGAAAATAATCAATACAGTTATTGAAGAAGATAAGCAGGTAAGTTGCAAGAAGACATGGTACGACTAATTGCCAAGAGGGAAATATCACCAAGGTATAATAAAAGAATAATGGAATGATATCATTAGGCCTAGGCCTAAATAGCTTGGTTTAGATCTGTAAGTTTTCGTACTTGTGCAGTGTTTCCTGTTTGGAAGCAAGCAGATATAAATAATTTATACAGCATTGAAATATATAAAATAATAATACTGGACAACATCAAAATTTATCATGATATGTGTAATGGGAACAAATAAGCGTCAGAGAAAAGTTTAGGTATCCCTGCACAAGTACCAAGGAGGTTCTCCACAAGAACCAGTTTACAAACTAATTATATTCAAGCCTTCAAGGACACAATCGGAAATACGTAATAGTTATACGTTGATCTTAAGAGCTGGAGACTACCGAACCAGACACGTGATGCAACGTGCTGAAAAGTCCAAACAGAAAAACATATAATGAATGTAGTCCTTTTGGATCGTTGAACGACGACGTTAAACGAAGATAAGCGGGATATTGGGTAGACTTGGAACTTCGAAGAACACAATTCAGTGACATGTCATATGGTTACAGATTACTAAATAGAATTGGCACATCTATGTCACTGATACGCTGCAATAGACGTCAACTGAATCTAGATGGACACCGACGCTTTCTGCAATAGTCGCGTCCAGTCGCGTCCAGTCGCGTCCAGTCGCGCGTCGCTATCTATTTACCGGTGACGACAATGCGCGCAGAGTTCATGAATACGTGATCAAACAACCTCGCGCGCTCCGATCGCATCCTCCATCAAACCCGACAGTCCTATTCTCCCGCCTCCCCGCGCCCGGGGGCATAGACAATTGTCCGGCGCAGGTAAAACAATTTCCCGCACCCCAATGGAGTAGTACCCTCGCTGGACTCGTCTGTCGCGAGCCAACAGCGTTTGATTCGCCGTCGAAACGCTCATTAGGTCGTTTGTTTGTAATTAATTTCCATCTAAACTACGACGCGAGCCGCCGGCAAGCTATTTGTTCTTTACGGCTAATTAATTGACGAGGCGCGCTAGAGACTTTAGCGTGTCGTTTGCTTCGATGGCTGAGCGTTTATCGATCCGTTACGATTGTCGTTTTGCCGGGGGACGCTGTTTGGACGGAGCGCGCCAGGAATCGTCGTAAATTGGCTGCGATAAAATGAGTAATTACGGACGTTGATTCGTGTCAAGTGCTAGCAAACGTCGCTAATTTGACGACGACTCAACGCCAAACGCTTGGTGTGATTTCTATCCGCCAATACACGCGATTGTTTACGCTAGACTTCAAATGCGCGTCGCTATTTGACTCGGTCCCAAAGGTACTACGGATCTTGAAGGATATTGCCGTGTGTCGCACACGGCAATATCCTTATTTTGTTATATATTACTTCGTGAAAACATAAAAAAGTGTATAGAAAATCAAAGGTTTGCATGCTGTCAGGATTGAACCGGCGTCGCCCGATTGTAAAATAAAAGACAAGTAACCAACGCGCCTACCCACTGAGCTAGCGGGACCAACGGAAACTCTCTGATTGATTTAAGTTGTTATGATAAATTGTACAACTCCGTCATATATCGATATTCTAGTGATATTATGAGATTATACACGTTACTTTATGTAGCTGGATACAATATATGTTTGCTATGTATGTTTATTGGTGTAGATTATCTCCCATTGGTTGCATTCGATATAATTATTCTGAAAACGAGCCCAAGCTCGGCGAAACCTAGTCGACTTGTAGGCCCATTCGCATTCGTTGTTTTGAATAAAATTCGATTCATGTGGAACCGTAAGATAAATGTTTGTTCCTCTATGATGACTAGTGTTTGTATTACGTCGGAAGATTGCACAATAACTCGTTCTGACGCTCGTTTCGACCCAAAAGCTATACTTGTAAACATGCTCTGAATGCATGGAAAGGGTCGGCCTGATGCGAGTTTGAGTCATAAGTGACGTCACATCTCGGCATCCCGAAAAGCGCGCCAAAAATATGCATATTCGAAAATGTTCGGATGCACACCATAAAATGTGGAATTTCTAATTGATTGATTTTTTTTTTTGGCTTGGTGGACGTGGAAATAAATACCAGAATGTAATATAACATGAATTCGAGCAATAGATGTTTTTATTCCCTTTAAGCAATTCCTAATTGTTTTCTTCGACTTTCCGCCAAATAAAGTAGGTTAGAATAGTGTCCTTGCAATTGCTATTGTATGTATGCATATATATATATATGTATATATATATATATTAAAATTATAAATAAAGCATAAATACAACTTTATAGTTTTTTTTTTGTGTTTTGTAATCATGTTTTATAGAATTTTCACATAACATCATCATTATTCAACTACAGATATAATAAAACTATACATTGCATATATATGTGTATATATATATATATATATATATAAATATATATATATATACCTTCCTTGAAATAATCAACTGTCCTGTGGATGAATGCTGAACAACATGATTTGATAAATTATAATAATACTGTAACATCCAACTTGTAACAACATTAATTACCAAAATAAGTATAGTGGCCTGCAATGTATAGTTTTATTATATATGTAGTTGAATAATGATAGTGTTATATGAAAATTCTACAAAACAAGATTACAAAACACAACGGAAAAACTGATGAACTATAAAGTTGTATTTATGTTTTAATTATATTTTAAGTCTGTTTCATTTACAGCTTTTCATAACAATTTTGGGCAGTCGGTGTGTACAATGTTCTGTATAATATTATACTGTAGGCCTATAATGTGTTTGTTTATTTTAATACAAGTGTACTTCCAGTGAAATTATAAAATAAACGACGCACGCATGCACCTACCCAGCTGTACGTATGCGCACACGCATATATATACGCACGCACACATACACATGTTAACATATGCACACTCGCATATATACTTTCAATCCTAATAAACTTAAATTAACACTATAATTATTACACGATGTCGTAAACATTTCCGGTATCTATATACGCTATATTAATGAAATCCATACAATATTAATTACAGATGGTGCATTAAATAAAACATCAATCGGAAAATTACGTGTTTCCGACTCAAACTTCTATGTAAATATCTTTTTAGCGTCACTGTGCAGCGTCACCTTCCTGTGAACTGACAACGCCCCGTACAAAACACGTCCGTCACCCGCCGCGCTCGGCATTGACAAATGTACCCGCCTAGGAGCAATTCTTGATGAACGAAACATATTTTGAACCGAATGTGTTCTTTTTGCGGTTGCGTCCGTGTTTTTAGGGCAGTATATAATATTACGGTTGATGTCTACATAATGCAGATGCTCTGCGTTACGTTAACGTGACGTCTGAAAACAGTAGTTGCACGTCATCGAGTCTGATACGTCACCTCGGCAACAACAAAGGGTTCAGTACTGAAATAAATAAGCAAGAAGTAGCTTTAAAAACATACTATTTATAGTGAAACAAATGGCAATTTTTGGGCTTACGCATCTAAGAGTTAATAAAAATAATAAAATAAATAAATAATAAAAATTAGGCCTATATTCAATAATATTATGCCAGTACTTTACTAGAATAACTTTGTTGAAGCAGAATATAAGTTGTATGGACAGCACAATTTTGATAGAAAGTCTGACGTCACGGGTACGTATACTCTTTCCAGTTCGCCAGCAAATTGGCAAGACTAGTCAAGTAACACATATATTTTGGCCAACCGTTTTTGTTAGCATTCGTAATAATATTTTCTGATTTTGCCACTTTCAATTACAGTATGACAGGTAGTTCAAGACGTAATTAGTCACAAAATTTGCTTTGATGCAGTAACGTGCAAAACTATTACACCCGCATGTTGCACGGTATGGTATTTATAACAGTTATGCATGCATATAACAGTGTGATTCAACTTCTGAATCGCAACCAATACATGAACCAACATATTCGTAAACATATTGAGCAAAACTAGGAACGTGGCGCGTCATAACTGGTTTTATAGCTCGGCGCTTATTGGTAAAGCCTCTGCGTCGTGAGCAATATGTTAGCCTCCAGGATATTGGACATTTTACTGGAATCTTCTAGTTTGAGATGACATTCTGAGTAAACCACTGACATGAACATTTGGCTTTAATTGCAAATGGTTAGTTTGTATTAGTTGTTTTTTTGTTTCCCTTTAATAGGAAAGCTAACGTTGACACCTGAACCATGCACAGAAGCACGACTTAAATGAGTTAGCAAGCCTGTGACTGTTGATGAAACTAAAGCCAATGTATTTGTTAAATGGTTTAAACAGTAATGCTGGGGAACCTGATGTACAGTAATTACAGTGTATATATCGCAAACGCACGTTCATCATCTTCTTCGCCGACGTATACTGTATGTAGTTATAAAATAAATGAGTTCATATCAGTTCATATGAACTACATTGACACACACGATAATAAAACACAACGATTAATATAAGTACATCGCTTGTTAAATGCCGGCTGCAGACAGAATGAAGGGTGTGATTTGTGCGAGTCCATTATTTCGTGCAGACACAATGACGCCGTAGACTATTACCCGACTAATCTGAAAAAAACACATGCAGATCCATTCTATAACAATCATCGGTTTCACCCAACATACAACAAATCCCGCGTTTACATCATGTCAAATAAGCTATTAACGTGCAATTATATCTGCTAAATATGCACGCATAAAAACTCGACTTTCGTTTGCAGACGACAAGTCCTGCTCGTTTCAACTTGATCGCTGCACTGCACAATTACGCATCTGAACCGGAACGCATCATGAAACACTCGCATTGTCGATGCTTTATCGGAGAGTGCAACTAATAATGAAGCCGCTGTGGAGTTCTGTAGTCCGTGCCACGTAGATATTGTTGTATGATTGATGTCAGGATCCAGTCGCCATTTTGGTCGAGAAGCGGAACGCGGGTTGGTTAAGCGAGATAACGATGAGAAATTAATAATCGCCTGTGAGCGCACAGCGCGCTGATGTGTAATTCGGCTGTCGACGCGCAGAGATGTGCGATAAGCAGGTACGCAACTTCCGCTGGTACTAACTCAGTGACAGCAAAGCTAGATACGTATTTACCGAGAGTTGAAAGGTATGACTTGAGGCTGGGCACAGCAGTTTACGTACGACTCCGGCCCAACCTTACACAATTAATATTCTAATTTCAGCAATAATAACTCAAATAATTTGCGTGCGTGCGTGTGTGAGACGCGCGTGCGTGCGTGAGTGAGTGAGTGAGTGAGTGAGTGAGTGAGTGAGTGAGTGAGCGAGCGAGCGAGCGTGCGTGCGTGCGTGCGTGCGTGCGTGCGTGCGTGTGTGTGTGTGTGTGTGTGTGTGCGCGCGCATGTAGAAATTACTAGGCTTAGTGGAGAAATATTTTTTCAATGTTATTAACATTCGTCATATCACGTTATTCTTCACTACACTCCTAGCTGATCCAGTAGGAGTGAGCGCTGCCAGGCTCCATGACTGTCCATTCCACTGCGACAAGCAATACTAATTATTTCCTTGTATTTTATTACTGTAATTACGTCGACAGATTAAAGAAGCACTGCCATAAAACACTGATTCGCCAGTAATGATTTCGTAATGGTATTTGAACCTACACTAAACATTAATTCCACATAATAACGACCGTTTTTAAAGTAAATTGGTTTGTTTGTGTAGGCCTGTAGGTTATGTACCTTGCATTAGTGTATTATTATAATGTTGCACGTACATGAATAACATAATCATCGTTACGTCATTAAAGTTAACATTCTGAAAATCATATTTAACTGTTACAATTGCATGAACAAAACTAGTTGTCGTCATTATTAAATCAATGTTTCGTGTTTATTCATCATTTTCGGTATCATTGTCATTATCATCTGAAGCGTCATCTCATGTTATATTGTCCAACTCCTGCAGATACTTTCTTCAGAGTCGTCTTAATGATATTATATTTTTGATTTAAGGGTTTGTATGGGTCGACCTTTTCGTATCACAAATGCAACTGGCTATTGTTGTTATTAGTGTTGATATTGTTGCAGCCGCTGCTGTTGTTGCTGCTGCTGCTGCTGCTGCTGCTGCTGCTGCTGCTGCTGCTGCTGCTGCTTCGTGGCAAAGCATGCTGGACCGTTAAATGCCGCTGTCTGTTTCAGTCACGGTCGGGTTGCTAGAGGTGACATTAACCTGTCTCCGCCATTATATGCCGAACGTGGTATGTCGAGATAGTGTCATTACAAAGGCGACACCGTTCGTTGCCGCTCGGTAGTATCAATTAAAAACCTATGCCGCCATACAAACCGCTGAATACTGCGTGTGATAGATTGGATTTGTTCTTTTCTGATCATCCGCAATCCGCCCTGTCAGTCGAGCGATTACTAGCCAGTGTTGAAACACGTTCGTAAACAGCGGCAATGAATCATACTTTTTTTCTGTTACTGTTCATAGAAGTCGGCGCAGAATCATGTCGATTAACTGACGACACAAGATTGAAACAGCACTTGTGTGACTTATTATGAATAAATGATAGATATTATGAGCATTTTTATATCTGTCGTATGAGAAATGTCTTCAATTCCTTTGGGTTTAATGCATGGCAAATTTACAGTGCCGTGCTTTAGTCAGAATAAGCCGATTAAATGAAAAACATATTTAGCTAAGAGCTAGCCTTTCAAAATGTCAACAAAATTGCATATTTTCTCTTAAACGTAATGATTACAAAACTGTCACTATTTGTTTCTGAAGATATTTGTGTGAATGGAAACAATGATCCTATATGAACATGTGGTGGAAATGAGTTCGGAACAGTGATCCGCTAATGAACAACACAGTATAGAAACAGTGACCGTTATATGAATAAAGGATTGAAACAGCGATCCACTAATGAACAACGCTGGAAGAAATGATGACTTCTGTATGAATATGTAAGATGGAAACACTGATCCGTCATGAACATAACATGGAAATAGGTGACCCGCATTGAACATGTATGATGGAAATGGGTGACACGCAGTGAACATATATGATGGAAATAGGTGATTCGTAATGAACATGTATGATGGAAATAGGTGACCTGGTATGAACATGAATGATGGAAATAGGTGACCCGCTATGAATATAGGATGACGCGAAAATGCTTGAAGGTGGCACGATTGATAATGTGAAGTATTACGTCTGTGCAGTTTGTATTCGGGGATGATTACAGACTGTATAGTCTATTAAGCGCGGAGGTATCACGAAGAGGTTAGAGCGTCGGACATTTAATCGAGACATTCTGGCTTCGAATTCCCTTGCTGTAGGTCTATTCACTCAAGTTCATCCAGCTGTTTGAATGGGTACCTGGCTACAGACATTGGTGATCACTTTGTTTAAATATAGTCTTCGCACAGTAACTGCAGCGTAGTCCCAATGATTTCATATCGCGCTATATAAGTACTTACCTTTTTAGTGATTCTGACGTTTTTTAATTTAAACGAGATTTTGTACAGATACATTACAGGTAGCTAAATCATAGTGAAGCCAACTTCACTCGACGAAGGATGGGTTAAGGTGAAAAATGTGGATACAGTATGAAGGGAACATAATGAATGCTACCCAGATAATTCGAGATGCTATTCGATTGAACAGGTTTGCCAGGGAGCGAAGTGTCAAGCGCTTTGATCATTCCAAAGGACTGGACACTGCGCTATATAAAGACTTAACTTTGTTTATTTTTAATGTGCAATGACATGACCTCGTCATCTTTATCGGTGTTGGTTATATTTTGTATGTTATTTGTTAGAGAATAGTAGTCAATGTTGGTTAAGGTAATTTAAATTAGTTTTGTTGGGTAAGTGCTAATTAGTAGTGGTAAAAATTAACGGGAATTAGAGATGGTAGTGTTAATGTTTGATAGCGAATTTTAAATTTAAATCATTATTCATTTATTGCTTTTCTTTTACTTCAAATATCTTATACTTAAATAATTGTTATTACTATTATTATCATCATCATCATCATTGTGATCATTTTAATTAACAATTATCATTATACAATATCAGTAATAGTTGGATAGAAGTGTGTGTGTGTGCGTGCGTGCGTGGGTGCGTGCGTGCGTGCGTGCGTGTGTGTGTTCGTCATGGTCAGGTCTGCGCGCCAGTGATCTTTCAAGTCTTCGTGCAGGTGTCCATAGATCAATCATCCTCATTTCTTAAATATCGTGTATTAACTGTACTATTATGTTTATGATCGATCTACATAAAATCTCCCTTTCTATCTCCCTCCCTACCTCCCTCCCTCCCTCCCTCCCTCCCTCCCTCCCTCCCTCCCTCCCTCCCTTCCTCCTTCCTTCCCTCCCTCCCTCCCGCACTCCTTCACTGGTGATGGTGCCAGAGGAATATCGCCCAGTGCCAGCAATGTCACATGCATCTGATAATGCATTTACACAAATAAGAGCGTGGGTGAAGATCTATTCGCCACGGATACGGATACGAATGCAATTGACGAAGTTGAAAGCCCTGCACGACGTATGCACTACGCACGGGCACTGTGTACAATGCACGTAACAACATTGCTTGTAATGAACGGTAAATACTGCACTTCAATAAAACTAGCTTTTACAGGCCTACATTCTCAGTAGATATATATGTATATAAATGTCGAAGGAAAACAAAACATTTCGAAACAGGCACAATTGATTAATTATAGCGATATCGAACAATAACTTATTGCAGTGTTGTTGCTATAGTTTTCACGTAAGCAATTGTCGTGCATTTGCGTATGCCTATAGCTTTTGCAAACGTGAGGACTGTGTACCGTTAAGCCTTTAGAACTGTTCTAACGGCAGGTGCTTTGCAGGTGGAATCGACGCTGAAAGAGGCTTGAGAGCTGGAGGAAATTAGAAATGCAGGAATTTTTGGCATCCCATTCCAATAAACATTAATGTCTGGATACGGGAGCTGTGCCCGTTGGTACTATTGAAGAGAGATCGGTAAAACACCCGTTTGGGATGGCACCGCTGCATATCAGTCTATAGCGGACACGGCCCGTTAAATACGGCTTCGTTTGTTGTGTTGGCCATTGACTCCACCTCGTCACTTTGATGTGCGGTGTATAATTAAGTCTGCTCATCAACTGCTCGGAAGATCACGCTCATTGTCCGATGTCAGATCCTGCTACTGAATACCTAGCGGCCGAGTCTTTGTTCATATCCACCAACACGTGTGTTGGGTATATAGACAGGCACGCATCAACACCAACGTTCAATACTTTCATGTTATCTTATGTTCTTCTTCATAGCGTATTTTAATCTTGCAGTAGTTACATTTCTTCGATAAAATATAGCATGAGGTTGCATGTGTTTGTGTGTGTGTGTGTGTGAGTGAGTGAGTGAGTGAGTGAGTGAGTGAGTGAGTGAGTGAGTGAGTGAGTGAGTGAGTGAGTGAGTGAGTGAGTGAGTGAGTGAGTGAGTGAGTGAGTGAGTGAGTGAGTGCATACGAGCGTGCATTCGTGCATACGTGCGTGCGTATACGAGCGCGAGCGTGGTGTTGTTGGTGTATGTATGTTTGTGCGAGACTGCATGTACACTCTTTGCATACGTGCGTACTTGTGCGTCTACACAACTCAAACAAAGCCGTCTAAACGTCTAAACGGAAAATAGACAACACATGCTTTCATGTGTGCACGAAATTCTGTGTGAATGCCTCACTGAGATCTATGTATATAGCTCTATATATATATATATATATATATATATATCACTATTCAATAATGTGCATAAATAGTAGTCTTTCGGAAGCGCCAAACTTGTTATGACGTCACATGCGTCTGTGTATAGATATAACTGCTTTGAGTCGCATAAGAACTGCCGATGAACGTAAACACATAAGGCTTATTGTCAATCTCTATCATAAATAATTGGGTATACACCATTATGGCGGATATTGTGTTATATTTAGGTGGCAATGCAACGACGGGAAATTACTATTTGTCACAAATAATGGAAGATTACATTCCCTTGCGTTTGTGAGACAGAGGTATTGCAAAATGGCATTATTATAATTATAACCACGTCCATTTGTGATTTAGGTTGACGTTTTCCGATCCGCTTTTTGTGGAGAAGTCATACGTTACGGCAGCAATAAATCTTGCCCCGCGTTGATATGCAATTTAACAGGCAGTGTTATATTATCATCGACATGTTTATTATAGTACACCTGTATTAATAAAGTACTGTTAAAAAGAGGAACATACGCGGTTGAATTAAACAGTACAATGATCCAATGAATTCAACATTAGTAATAATGCAAATACCTTTAGCGTTACCAAATAGGGCAATCTCAACGTAATGTAGGGTAAGCATTAAACTATAAAATGTAAGTTCTTATATAGCGCAGTATCCAGTCCTCAGGATTGTTTCAATCTCTTTACATTTTACTGGCAGACATGATCAATCGAACACCATTTCGACTTCTCTGGAAAGCATCCAGCCACGCTGCAATTAATGCGCGAAGACTATTTGTACTCAAAAATCCACCACAGGATTCGAACCCGGGTTCTCTCGTTCGAGAGTCTGAAGCTCTATCCACAGCACCACTGCATCCAACTCAAGAGAATATGTATTCAGATGATTGTGTAGTGCTGTTAGTTAGTATATATCTTAATCGCAGTCTTTATTAATAATACTTGAGTAATTGTGGCAATTTTTGGACAATACACATTGTTTTGAATTATGTGCATCAACGGTAAAAACATTTCATTATTCAGAGATCGCAAAAATATTTCGCAAGATTAAAATTGCAGTCGGAGCTACATCCGGTTTACCCGCGACTATTCTTTTGCTGAGATAGAGTCGTTTTGTTGCTAGATAACAGTAAACCCTATATGGTAATATCAACATAAATATGAGTTTGGTTTTAAACAGATTGTAACGGATTTTATATTGTATTCTCAGTCATGTTGAAATTTTAATATCTAGCAGATGGACTGTTGTTGCCCTGCATTACGTTTCTTGTGGTAGGCAATATCATGAGACCGCAAATTTTAACTTTCACCTTTCACGGAGGCCGTGTCCGTAAAATGTAGCCCTCCGCTACACGTGTCCACTTTACTTTATATTCGGTTTCTGCTGACCAAAATGTTTCTTAATTATTCATTTTTATCATCAAACCATCGTTTCGGTAGGCCTCTTCCTCTTTTGTTCTGGTGGAACACCAGTTATCGTACAGGCCATTTCTTGTTAGGCCTCTCAATAAGGCCTACATTGTTTTTTATGATCTATTTAATTTTTATTACGCCGTTTTACTGTTGTTCTTCTTCTGTGTAGAAACATATAGATACGACCTGCACTGAATTTGCAGGAGCAATCCCGCGAACCGCGATCGGCAGGAAATGGCGAGCGTCGAAGCGGGCACTAAACTTGTCGTCAACGAGAAATTAAATGCCTGTTTTGAGATCACTTTGTGCGCCGAGCGCACACGGGCATATGTTTGCTTTGTGTAATGATCGCTTCTAATCAGCACATTAATCGAGATAGTAAAACATGCCGCGCACGCGAAACATAACGTGATCGGCCGGGATCAGAGAATGGATGCCAGCAGGGGGGCAGCCAATCACAATGCCGCACGTAAAAAGCGATCATAAATCACACGCGACTAAATTGAATTCGCGGCGATTTTATTTGGCATTGATGCGCGTACCGGCGGCAGATACAAGGAGGGGGGGAGATTAGAGAAACGCAGAAGAAAGACGACGTTTGTTGCGGTTTGAGCGTGTTCACGCCGGAGAACAAGGAGTCATTTAGTGGGTTCCAAATACCGTTGTCGGCGTATATCGAAATTCGGCGCTATCGCAGATGGTAATCGGTGTGCGGAGAAACCTTTGCCAAAACGTCGAGGGAGCCGCAGTTTGTGTGGGCCATTATGGGTCGGCTGATGAGCATGTTCAAACAGATCCAAACAAAGATCCGTGCTGGGAGCGTCGTGTGGGGCATCGTGTATGCGCGTGTGCTTGCGTATACATGGTATTACATTCGTGCAACTTCATAAGACTCCGTCTTCAGATTAGTCCCTCACCAAAGAGGTCCGTTGATTGACAGAAAGGTGCTGTGTAAATACAGTTTAAGTAGTATGCGCGGTCGGCTGAAAGAACGCGTGCATATATATGGTTTTTAAAATCATCACAAATTTGCATTGATCGTTAGAATTGATATATTGACAAAGTGTAAATTATCATCATCATCATCATCATCATCACTGCTCGGCCGGAACCGTAGTAAGGATGAACCGTTTCCTTATGGGTCCAATGTTGTTCATTTGGGATGGAAGGTCAGCCATCAAGGTTTTCGCAGACTAGCTTAGCGTATGTTTCTATTTGTTACCCTCTGTTTGTCGTGCCCTGTTTGGTGTACACAAAACGAATCTGGCGACTGGTTCTTCTTTGTGTAAATAACCTCATGCATGTGTTGCAGTATAGATTGGATGAATTGCTTCGTTTCGCCTGCTAACGGTTGTCAAATTTCATGTTAATAGCAAATCATCCATTGAAAATACGTTCATAAACGACTCTCGCAGATATCTTAGCACAGTCAGCTGTCCAAAGTCTCGCGAGATCCTTTTTATATATTCCACTTTGCCCGGTGAGTTTCTTTTGAGTAAGTTTTACAAACCAGCGGAGGAAGTCAATCATAAGTGTTCGTTTGCGGGTTTTCCGGGTTTCTGTTGCCAACTACAGGTGTACATTTAGGTGGTGCGTACGTACGTGTGTATTGTGTGGTGTGTATTTAGGGCCATCAAGGTGCGCCAAATACCTTAGTGTCTTTGCCGATGTGAGATTCTAATTGGATCCCCGTAATAAACGATCCATTCACCATAGTGGAATATGGATCCCCTGGAGAGAAATGAAACTGTTTCGTGTTTACTGAGTTAAATAGTTGTCCACAGATAGATAAAAACAAAATACAGTTTCAAAAAAGCACACATGTGCCAGTATAATTGTGTAAACAAGGTTGATAATCTTAGATAAAGTTGAAATGTCTATTGGTGATTCATATCAGTAAGGCTTGTACACAATCTTGCATAATTTTGTCATAGGGCGTGCATCAATGAACTGCACGTAACAAACTCAATCCATTAATCAACAAGTCAACTTTACGCAAGGATCCATAAATGGACCCATGTCCATATGCCATGGATATCTATTTACAATATTACACTGGCATAACACGAACATTTGTTGTTTGGCATAAGTAACATTCCTGCTCAGAAACGTATGTGTCAATGCATTGTTGTTGTCGGTTGGATTAAATTACATTTTAACATAAATCAAATCAGCACAACATTGTCATGAGATAACAGAAACGCACCTGTTGATTACAGATATACCAGGCCACACAACTGACAATTGCCGTCTTCATCAAGTGGATTGCAGGTGGGAGGCCTTTATACCTTCACCGATTGACTCGATGATAATAACAACTGCACCGTTGTCTCGACTGTCGCATGACCCGCTGTTATGACAGTTCTCTTGCTCGCTAGACCGACGCTGCAATGAAGCTGCTTCCGCCGAAGTCCCGTTATGCGAGAACGTGTTTCGTAGTTACAATTATCACAAATATTAACACGTTACTTGGCGGCGTACTTCCTTCCCCCGAGTTACAAGTCACAATTAAAAAGCATCGAGCCATAAAAGTCGACAATCGGAAATTGGGGCGGTGATTAATTCATTCGTGGTGACAACTGTGACATGGGTTATTGTCGGAGGTGACATCAACGTAGTCCGGGTCAATGGGTTCTATCTATATTGGGTAACTTCGTGAGGACGTGTGTTTTATGAACGCGCATGGTCCCGTATGTCACAGGGAGAGTGGAACTGCTACGTCACAGAGAGGAGAGTGGAACTGCTACGTCACAGTGAGAGTGGAACTGCATTGCCGCTGAGAAATGTGTGGAAATAACAGGTCGTTGAGAGAAGAGTGGAAATGATATGCCGTGAGTGAAGAGTGGAAATAATAGATCGCTGAGAGGAGAGTGGAAATTATTCGCAATGGAGAGGAGAGTTAATATGATAACAGTGGAGAGGAGAACAACGTAGCCAGTGTGCTGACTACACGGTGCTAGTAATTGTGAATGATTGAAAATGCACATGTTTACATCAACTTAATCTAAAAATTGGGTTACACAGCCATCACATTTTTATACCTGCCAAAACTCCCAGATTTTCCGGGAGTGTCCCTGATTTATTGTGAATCTCCCGGACTCCAAGAAACAAATTTCCCGGATGTTGGTGAAGACGAAACTTGCCCAGGTTGTCAAGAAAATCTACCTGATTTTCGCTTCAGACCTCCAATATACAATCTTCCGATGTCAAATCCGACAGAATTGAATTGCTGAGACTCACAAAAAAACAATATATCAAATAGCTCCCCCACCCCCTCGTCTTCCGAAGTCCAATGAAGCCAAGTCTCACAGAAAATCTCGAATTTATCGGATTTTGAAAGGCAGAAGTTGGCAATATACATTTCCTACATGGTATGCGGCTTGAGGCGAAGAAGTGGCAGATGGTAAAGGAGAGTGAGGCAGCGTAACATCTGCACACAGTTCTTCCTCTCGGAACGTCCTGCCCACGTGAGAGTGTAAATGGACCCCCGTTGTAAATATATATGGACCCCTTATGAAAAATGGAGCTGTTTATGTTTTAGTGATTTAAAAAAAATATTTATTATAGACTTGGTTTGCTAATGTATATATACATTAATATTCTGAAAATGCAATATTGTACCAACATTTTTTTTTCTTCTCAAAATAATGCTAATAACCATAGAAGATACTAAAATGGCCACTGTTGATTTATATCAGTAAGGTTTTGGTATACTATTTGCATATAGTTTGTTTATAGCACGTACACCACTGAACCACTTCCAACTCGTTCAACACATTGAAAAGTCATTTGTAACAGCGGGTTCATTTTCCACAGCGTGGTAAATAGACCCCCGGTCCATGTGCGACGGGTTCCAATTACAACATCACATCACACCACAACGACCAACTGAAGAATCCACGTATAACTCACCTCAGAACCCACGGCCTATCCTTGGTGGACATCATTCTCGTTTCGAGGGATCGCCTGTGATGATTAGAGTTCACTATTCATAGGCGTCCGAGCGGGTATGTTTGGTGGGGGCTGGAGATAGGAGGCTATCCCAATATTTAGGGAAGGGGATGTATATTGGCGTGTAATTATTGGAGGTTTTTGGTGAGCCTGGAGTTTTTTTCGGGGAGCCTTAAGGGGAATTTACTTGGATGTTTTTTGGTGAGCCTGGATGTTTTTAGGGGAGCCTCAGGGGTATGTAATTGGATGTGCTTGGAGAGCCTCAAGTTGTTTTGGGGAGCATTAAGCGGTGGTGCAGTTGGAGATATTTGGTGTGCCTCAACCTCCCGAATATTTACAACGTCCGACGCCAATGTTATTCATATGAAATATTAGTCCGCTTGTATGCGGTTATCTAAACCAAAATGTATCTTTTGCTTCCATGCCAAAAAATACTATACATGCTACATTATAGCCCATAACACAGGTCAACGGGATAACGAACTAATCAAAAAAGTCATATTGGGGATAAAGGCCTACAACGCACATATATGATCTACAGGCATTCATCCAACATACAAAAATCGTAAGTAATATTAATAAATGTTATTCATATATAAATATTTATAAAACATTTTTCCTTGCCATTATAAATTTTGCTTGCTAGTCCGCCACACTCGTTAAGTCAGCAGCCAATCGCCAGATGACAACATACTATGTATAATTTCTGAGTGACCAGTAAACTCAACATACTTACCCCTAATACGCATGTCGTACAATGAATACTTACAATTCAGTAGACGCAATAAAAAATGAAAGAAACTCGTTTATAGAAATTACGAAATTAAACATCCTCATTTGTTTTCTTACCGAGTGAGTGGGCGTTCCGTGTTTGTTTCGCATAGTTTTATCTTTGTCTGGCCGACATCGAATGTTTATTTCTTTCTTGAATGTCCGGTGAGCTTGTCGCCGTGCTGGCAACGAAAGAGACAATATGGTTTGTATAACGTGTAAGTTCAGACGTCCGGTTGTCGCAGTATTGTTTTACATGTATTATGTCGCTCGTGTGTCTTCTCCTTATAACTACTTCCCGTTACAACTACTTTTTATACTTATATATGGCTACTTCCTTAACTCTACAGTCCAGGAGGGAGCAACAAGGGGAACATTAATTATTTCAACATGCACTGAGATTTGGACATAAAGCTGTAACCACTACGAATGCAGGAAACATTTCATGAATCACAAGAAAAAGTCACAAATTTAACTATTTTTATAACTTATTTTTGTATATAGGACATGTGTTTACATACTAAATAGAGTCTGGCGGAATATTAATCTTAATAATACATATTAGAGACCGCACAAAAGTATTTATATAACTTCCATAAAAGGTAACTTATATACCACGTAATTATAATGCGTAAGATTTGGTAGAGTTTCTTTAGAGTGTTCGTCTTAACCATTCATCAAACTTTGTTGTTCTCAATTCTAAATTAAATTTATTTCCTGTGACTTTAATTCTGCCCACCATCCTGTACAATGCTTCCCAGTGATAAAGCGCTCTGGTATGTTGATATAATTATAGTAATAGTTGACCAGTGGACAAGACTCAACTTGAACTACCAAAAGTATGTGTGTGGAGCCAATCTGTGCGAAGGTTTCTGTTTTTTGAAATTTAAGTTCTACACACTCTGTAATTCATGACTATCATACATTATAATGGACAGAGTTTGTGGATTTTTGTACTGAGTATTTGGAGTATATTCCATTTCATATAACTGAGTCTCCCTTGGTCCAGGAATGGAATCTGGAAAGTAGCTGTGACGGGGCTAGTTTATATGCTTATTTAATTGCACCCCTAACCTGTAGCTGGTCCGGGAAGATGCAGCTATAACGGGCCTAAACACAACTCTACGGCCTAAACCAGTGTGTGGTGTCGCTGTACACACAACTCTATGGCCTAAACCAGTGTGTGGTGTCGCTGTACACACAACTCTACGGCCTAAACCAGTGTGTGGTGTCGTTGTACACTCAACTCTACGGTCTAAACCAGTGTGTGGTGTCGCTGTACACACAACTCTACGGCCTAAACCAGTGTGTGGTGTCGCTGTACACACAACTCTACGGCCTAAACCAGTGTGTGGTGTCGCTGTACACACAACTCTACGGCTTAAACCAGTGTGTGGTGTCGCTGTACACTCAACTCTACGGCCTAAACCAGTGTGTGGTGTCGCTGTACACACAACTCTACGGCCTAAACCAGTGTGTGGTGTCGCTGTACACACAACTCTACGGCTAAACCAGTGTGTGGTGTCGCTGTACACTCAACTCTACGGCCTAAACCAGTGTGTGGTGTCGCTGTACACTCAACTCTACGGTCTAAACCAGTGTGTGGTGTCGCTGTACACACAACTCTACGGCCTAAACCAGTGTGTGGTGTCGCTGTACACACAACTCTACGGCCTAAACCAGTGTGTGGTGTCGCTGTACACTCAACTCTACGGTCTAAACCAGTGTGTGGTGTCGCTGTACACTCAACTCTACGGCCTAAACCAGTGTGTGGTGTCGCTGTACACACAACTCTACGGTCTAAACCAGTGTGTGGTGTCGCTGTACACACAACTCTACGGCCTAAACCAGTGTGTGGTGTCGCTGTACACACAACTCTACGGCCTAAACCAGTGTGTGGTGTCGCTGTACACTCAACTCTACGGTCTAAACCAGTGTGTGGTGTCGCTGTACACTCAACTCTACGGTCTAAACCAGTGTGTGGTGTCGCTGTACACTCAACTCTACGGTCTAAACCAGTGTGTGGTGTCGCTGTACACTCAACTCTACGGCCTAAACCAGTGTGTGGTGTCGCTGTACACTCAACTCTACGGCCTAAACCAGTGTGTGGTGTCGCTGTACACTCAACTCTACGGTCTAAACCAGTGTGTGGTGTCGCTGTACACTCAACTCTACGGCCTAAACCAGTGTGTGGTGTCGCTGTACACTCAACTCTACGGTCTAAACCAGTGTGTGGTGTCGCTGTACACACATCTCTACGGTCTAAACCAGTGTGTGGTGTCGCTGTACACACAACTCTACGGCCTAAACCAGTGTGTGGTGTCGCTGTACACACAACTCTATGGCCTAAACCAGTGTGTGGTGTCGCTGTACACTCAACTCTACGGTCTAAACCAGTGTGTGGTGTCGCTGTACACACAACTCTACGGTCTAAACCAGTGTGTGGTGTCGCTGTACACACAACTCTACGGCCTAAACCAGTGTGTGGTGTCGCTGTACACACAACTCTATGGCCTAAACCAGTGTGTGGTGTCGCTGTACACTCAACTCTACGGTCTAAACCAGTGTGTGGTGTCGCTGTACACACAACTCTACGGCCTAAACCCGTGTGTGGTGTCGCTGTACACACAACTCTACGGCCTAAACCAGTGTGTGGTGTCGCTGTACACACAACTCTACGGCCTAAACCAGTGTGTGGTGTCGCTGTACACACAACTCTACGGCCTAAACCAGTGTGTGGTGTCGCTGTACACACAACTCTACGGCCTAAACCAGTGTGTGGTGTCGCTGTACACACAACTCTACTGCCTAAACCAGTGTGTGGTGTCGCTGTACACACAACTCTACGGCCTAAACCAGTGTGTGGTGTCGCTGTACACACAACTCTACACTCAACTCTACGGCTAAACCAGTGTGTGGTGTCGCTGTACACTCAACTCTACGGCCTAAACCAGTGTGTGGTGTCGCTGTACACACAACTCTACGGCCTAAACCAGTGTGTGGTGTCGCTGTACACACAACTCTACGGCCTAAACCAGTGTGTGGTGTCGCTGTACACACAACTCTACGGCCTAAACCAGTGTGTGGTGTCGCTGTACACGGGACATTGCTGTTGGTTCCTCTTGCTACTGGCGTCGCAGCAGCGACTGTTGATATTGCTACACGTGTTTATGCTGCTAATGGTGTTTATGCTTTTGTCCTGCTGTTGCTGCTACCCGGTAGCTGCAGTTGCTGCAGATTCTGCAGGCGTTACTGTTGTTACAGCAACTGTTGTTATTGTGGTAATTGTTGTTGTTGCTGCTGCTGCTGCTGTTGTTGTTGTTGGTGCTGCTGCTGCTGCTGCTGCTGCTGCTGCTGCTGCTGTTATTGTTGTTACTACTGCTGTTGCTAATGTTACTGTTGTTAGTACTGCCGCTATTGCTGCAGCTGCCGCCGCCGCCGCTGCTGCTCTTACTGCTGCTGCTGCTGCTGCTGCTGTTGCTGCGGTCTGCATCAGTATGCCAACAAATCCATCAATGGTTTGGTCCGATCGACGAGACTCAAGACGTTACGACGAAACCAATTTTAATGAGGTCGTTACGTGCAAGTAACCTTTCGAAGAAAGATAAATTACTTACGCAAAAGGAGTTTGTGAAAAGAAAAGTGAAAATGAAAATGAACAATCCTTTAAAGATGTACAATCAAGTGTTGTCCGATATGACAAACACAACACTGCTTGTACATTTAAAAAAAATTTTAAAGAAGCGTTCAAATGTTTGTTTTATAAGTGTCTGTGACAGGCAGAAACGCAATTTCCGTGCGAGGATCGTTTCTATTTATCAGTAAACGTTATTGTGCATATTTTCAGAAAGCAGGTTCCATTACAACAAATTCCTACATTTAACGTTGTTATATTATCCCAATAATATCATAAGCGCATTTCTTCAAAATTTATGCAACTTAGTGAAAGGGTGTGTGTATGTGTGTGTGTGTGTGTGTGTGTGTGTGTGTGTGTGTGTGTGTGTGTGTGTGTGTGTGTGTGTGTGTGTGTGTGTGTGTGTGTGTGTGTGTGTGTGTGTGTGTGTGTGTGTGTGTGTGTGTGTGTGTGTGTGCTTGTGTGTGCATGCATGGGTCCGCTTACGTCTATATGCGTACCTACGTGTGTGTGAGTTTTATTATTTTAATAAAGAGAACATTATAAGCCATAATAATAATATCAGTTACAATGAGATGACGCATGACTGCATTGCAAAAACGCTTCAGAGAATCCTCGGTTAACGTAAATACCATGTCTGGATAATATATCGCTCTGTGCGCAGATAACTCATCGCGCGATCACGTGAGATCGCGAACCAACGCCAATCTAGAAACCAGACTGGCGCACGGCAATGCGTCTGCGATCACTCTCCCCGGCGATTATGACGTTTATTATTCCTCGACGGTGACAATACGATCGGCAGACGGCGAGTGATTGGTCGGCGGGAAATCCGCGGGCACGCCCGTCGAATTAAGGCGCAGGTAATTAGCAGGGCGCGTCACAGACTGTTAACTCGGAGCGCGAGAGACACTTTGTGTTTCCTCAGACGACGCACGCGCCCCGCCTTTGGCGTCACTAGTAACCGACGGCGGGAACGTCTTCTGTCGCCATACGGACTTCTTGCGCGCCGCGTCTTCATCAGCGTCGGCCGTGATTTCCTGTTACGTCCGCTGAAGTTCCGTTCTAACTTCACAAAAAATAGGACATTCTACATACTGGAATGCATTGCTTTAAATACGAGTTGCTGCATAGGTTTTATTAAAACTGTTAGTTTGCGGTATTCTTTGAGAGAACGTGTTTTTTCAAGGATATATTAATAGCGATTGCCGCGTCGTCGTACCAGAAGGAGAAGACAAACTCTCACAGGTCGGAGTCCAGCTTCCATCGACATACGCAGTGATTGAGTCACCGGCGGAACACAATAGGCCGGTGAAACAAAATTGACATCGACCGGAAAAAAGACGCAGCGATTGTGTCGTTGACAAATACCTCGGCGCTCGGCGGACGAAACAAATGGCCGTGGACGCGGAAAAGGAAAGTCGAGAAGGAGACAGAGATGTCGACGTGACGTTGGGGGAAGGATCAAGTGACGACGACGACGGCGACAGCTCGAGCGATGCCGAGAGAGGCCCGAACCGGGGTGACGCCGATCACCAGGGGGGTGGCGATGGCGGGGGCAACGGACAGCCGCCGAGTGGGCATACGACGAACTTCTCCATCAATGAGATTCTGAAACCTAGCTTTGGCGCGTGCAAACGAAAACGGACTTTTGATGTCGTCGTCGGTTTTAGCCTCTTCGCCGCGTCAGCAACAACTCGTGAGTTAAATACCGGGGCGATAGAAGCACAGCGGTGTGGTCAAACGGACGGCAGGAATCCGGACGATCGGGAGGCAAAACGTGCATATTATAGCGTAGACAGTGGCAAATTGAATGCCGAATTGCCGTGGCCCGCCTGGGTGTATTGCACGAGGTACTCAGACCGTCCATCGGCCGGTAAGTGGAATGGATGTGTAATTAAATGTACCGTATATATTTTGACGCATGATGATGTAAGTATAAGCCTATAGCATTTCTTTCTGATGCCGCAATTATCAATGGTATTAGGAAATAGTATTATGCATATTAGATGTATATATATTGCACGAATTATTATGTTTGTTTCGATGAATAGAATACGTCGTTTTAATTCGAAAAAAATCATACTGGTATTGCATAGAGAATGCAGTTACTATACAATAAGTGTCAAGACAGTGCATATTTATACAACCCTGCGTAATTATTTTCTCACCGTAAATACACGAATGTATGTTTTCTTGTGTATTGGTTATTTGAAGAGAATCGTCCAGGGTGATAAATAAACGTGTACGTGTTTTAACGCACGTTGTCAAAATGTTAGATAAACTTTAGTCACACCTCATAAGTACGAAAAGGCGAATGGAAATCTTACAACAACGATATATTAAAACAATAATACCATAATGACATTATCTGCTGGGAAAAGCAGTATATCATATAGTGACGTCACTGTATATAATCATTGTATTGTTGCCACTTACAGTGAATGATCAGACGGGCTGGCTCTTTCTTTCGTTGCACCAGGCTGATGCCTCTTTGAGTTAATATAAAATTAACATTAAGTCTGAAGGAAGATGAATTGGGTGTGGTTGGCCGAACTCTTGGTTTTAAAAAATGCAAACGTAAATTAAATAGTTGTACTACGTTATTTTATTTCTTAACGCAGAGACAATTATCGTCACAGGTTTGACTCGGGGAATATGTCTTAATTATACAGACGATTATCAAATGATGACAATTTAATAATCGTTAAATAATATATTTCGTTGGCGCTACGGAAACGCGTTTCCGCTGTTGCCAATGCAGTTTCAATATATTACAAATTTAATAAACACCTATCATTGAAAATCAATAACGAAAATATTTTATTTCAGACACTTCCGATAAAATATGCGTATTTAGATGCTGGCTATATCGTTCTCTTCTTCGGTTTACGGTTCGGTGTATTAAGCCCTACAAGGTATTTATTGAAAGAATTTGAATGCGTGGCGTTTTCACAATACAGTCGTCCCATCATGCACTGCAGGACCACGTTCACGGAAATCGAAAAAGTCGGCATCAAGGAAACCGGAAGAGAAGCGCCCTCGCACAGCGTTCTCGGCGGATCAGCTCAGTCGCCTCAGATCCGAGTTCGACACTGACAAGTACTTGACGGAGGAGCGCCGCCTGCGGCTTGCACACGAACTTCAACTAAATGATGCGCAAATTAAGATATGGTTTCAGGTACGTCCCACCAGCAATTCTTTGCCCGGTAAGTCAATTACTTATATATAGAGACGGGGTGGGGTGCTGTTAGATGTCTGAAGCGAAAATGTGGGAGATTCTATTTTTTCTAGGAGATTTTCGTCTTCATCGAAATTCGTGAGAATTAATTTTTTCCTCGGGAGTCCGGAGATTCACACCATACTCGGGAGACTCCCAAAAATCCGGCAGGTTTACCACAAATACTATATTTGGTGTATTTGCTGTGGTTGTGATTGTCTTACCGTGAACTTGTTGCCACGTTGAGTGTCTCTGATACTTGTAGAACAAGCGCGCCAAGTTGAAGAAGGCGAGTGGAATGCGACATCCGCTGGCCGAGCAACTCTTGGCTCAAGGTCTCTACAACCACCGGGCATCCTCACACTCGTCATCGGAGGATCACTGAACTGTCGAAACACTCGCCAACGGAGGATCACTGAACTGTCGACACAGTTGTCGATCGAGGATCATTGAACTATTGACATTCCCGTCGACAGAGTAGCAATGAACTGTCGGTGAATGTGACTCAATCATCGACTAAGGATCAATTAATGTTGAAACAAACGTCGACATATGATCGTCAACGAACTCGTCGACCAAAGATCACTGAAGTGATCACTGAAATGTTGAATGTTGATTCACTCGCCAACTGTTGAACATTTATTTATAGATGTAGCCGTCAAGTGAAGATCGTTGAACCAAATGCACACATTCGTCAGCTGAAGGTCATTGATCTGTCGAGAAACAACCGTCGACGAAGGGCGAATTGTCAACACAGTTAAGCAGACGTTCGGTAGCGATTGTACCACTACAGTTGCATGTATGTAGTTGTACTACAATTATCAATAAGCATAAAACACAGTGTGTGGTTCTTGAAAATTGTCGATATGCCATACATGTTTACACAGACTGGAGTACATGTGTATGCATTTCAGTGTGGTTCACCAGACGTTGCTTCACAGGCAAACAAACAAACAAGCACAGAAACAAACAAACAAACAAGCATGCATACAAACATACAAAATATATGCATACATACATACATGCATGCATGCATACATGCAAACATACGTGCACACGTACGTACGTACGTACGCGTCTACAACATGAGTTGATTTATCGCAAACCATGCACCCGGTGCCTCCGGACATGCATTTTAGAAGCACTCCATTGACAATGTTTATTCATCGATCTCTGTATAGTTGTTGAGTATTATGCTTTATGTACGCCAATCTCTGTAGTGGCATTGCCTATGAAGATCCACTGTACTGATGTGCTGAGTTACTAGTTAATTTAAATTGTACATCGTCGTTTGCCTAGTGATAATAATAATCAATGTTATAATGAGTTAGTTTGCTTAGGCAGTGCTTACACCAACTAACTTTATGGTATTGAATGCATAATAAATTATAACACGTGTTCTTTGAGTTTCTACATTGGGTAAAATTACACCGAATACGTGGGGCGCAGTGGTGCAGTAGCTAGAGCTTCGGATTCTCGACCGAGAGAACCCGGGTTCGAATTATGTGCTGCGGTGTCGAACCTTGGGCAAGTTCGTTCTCTCTACGTTGCTCCATTTCACTCAGCAGTACGAATGAGTACCTGACTATAGACAGTGGTGGATATTGTGTACGAGTAGTCTTCGCGCATTAATTGCAGCGTGGTTGGATAATCCCCAGAGAAGTATAGATGACGTTCGATTGAACATGTCTGCCAGGGAGTAAAGGGTAAAGCACTTTGAGGACTTGATATTACTCTGTATAAGAACTTACATTTTTAAATACTGACGTCGATCCATTAAAACCATAATTTAATTGAAAATAAAAGAAATAATGTATCTCAATGATTACATATACCACATGTGCTATTGCGAAAGCCAATTTTGCACACACATTGGGAAGGCCAATTTTGCACAAACAAATATTATCATTCCTATTAAAATCACTGCAGCCGCGTGAAACAGAGATGCTATTAAATAATTTATTTTATAAGAAATGCATTTATGAAAGGAAGTGTCTAACATTATTAATATTACAAAATGAGGACCAAAGGGGACGTGCATCACGCGCATTTAGTAATCACCTGAATATGATTGATGGCTGCGTGATCATAGTATTGCACTGGATTTTCGGTACGTAGTTCGTGGATTGACATAATTAGAGAGCACTGCTCTCAACGTGAAATGTGTGTGTGTGTGTGTGTGTGTGTGTGTGCGTGCGTGTGTGTGTGTCTGTGTGTGTGTTTGTGTGTGTGTGTGTGTGTGTGTGTGTGTGTGTGGTGTGTGTGTGTGTGTGTGTGTGTGTGTGTGTGTGTAGTGCATTTCGTGTCTGATATAGATATTTATATATATATCTATACATATATCTATACTATCCCATATATATATACTCTATATATATACTCTATCTCTATATATATATATCATATGTCATATTAGATATAATATATATATATATATATATGTATATATAATGCTATATATGTATGTATGTTTATATAAATATATATATATATATATATGTATATATATAAATGTGTATAAATATATATATATATATATATATATATTTATATATATATATGTGTGTGTGTGTATATATAAATATATATATATATATGTATGTATGTATATATAAATATATATATATATATATATATATATTGTGCTTGGAACAATACGTTGTTATGTCGCGCATTCTCGGAAAACATCGCACGACGTCGGCTATTCACGGACATAGAGTAGCACGGGGCATAACGCCCACTCCATATCAAACTTGAAATTAAGAATTTCGAGATAGTCAGATGGATAAGCATGTAGTTCTTAACATTCGATTAGAATACAGTCGCAGTAAATTAAATGCGCGTGATTGAATTTTTCACATTACAAATTATAAAAATGGTCACAACAAAAGAGATTTAGTCGGGCGCAATCATAGGAAACTGAAACAAAGTGATAGGCTTACACGTGAAATAAATAGGATATCACCATAGTTGTGAATTTTGCTGATGCGTGTAATAAAATATAGTAATATACAAATGATGATCTTTTGAATATTGAAAGTATGGTACAAAAAGGCAAAATTATTGTAAGGGCAAAACGCACAGGGTGAGTTGTATTACATCAATCATAAATGTAAATTTGAGAGTGTGTAAATGAATTGCAAATGACTGCTTGTGCATAAGAATTTATACTAAAGAAATTAACTCAAAAGTACTTGTTCAGTTCATATGGTATAGTTTAATTGTTATGACTATGCTATGCAGCCAATGTCCTCTATACAAGTTTACATGTACCAATAACATCATAACTTTGTTAATATAAAATAAATAAATGAATAACTTGATGAGACTAATTAACACGTAATATTTAATGCCTTATGGTGGGCGTGTTCCGTGGGGCAAAACGCCAATGTTGCGGATCTCTGCTACAATTGCTATAACGTTTTTCTGTTGGGTTGAACATCGAAAATCTCTACAGATAGTATTTAGCCAAGATAATGAACCAGGTTATGTATTATGATTATGCAATATATTGGAGTTATAGCAAAGCATTTTCAAGTGTAGACAATTTCAAAAAGGAGCGTTATTCAAACAAACATATATTGGTGATATTTAATATTTTTGTGTTCACGGAAGGCTTTTATACATATTTCGTTATCTTCGAATTTTACTGCTATAATATACAATATGTGTTTAAACAAGCAAAACCGGTTACATGACACAATGAGTTGACAAAAACATTTGTAATGCACACATTGATTTTGTGTTCACCTTGTACCTGGATAGTCGCGTATATACTGAAGACTTCTTGAAAATGTAGACATAAACACTTTGTCTGGCGCGACAAATGGCGGGGAGTATCATGGATGTAGAGACAAAATGACAGATTCCATCGACTATTTTCCTGCGTGCCAGTGAAATGACAACCATTAAAATATCCGATGTTGACAGCATTCCATTTGTGATGCTGTTCTCAGCATGAACTCGTGTGGATCCAACCGCTTTCAGCGATGGAGCTATGCAGCTATCTGTGTACACCCCAAGCGACACAGTAACTATATATGTATGTGACAGCGCGACAAATAAATATGTCACGAGAGACTGGCGTGGTTGCGTGTGGTCCCACGACGCCCCCAGCGAGTGTGTGTCGGTATATAGAGCTGCAGTGTCTGATCGAACCCTTTCTCCGTGCAACAGTTCCCAACCAGACACAATTGTACACGCGACAGCGCTAGGCGGAATAGAACCCCACAGCGGTGTCGAACCATAATCGGACAGAAATAGAAGTAACACATTCAACAACAAAATAACAGGAAACAAGTAACAGGAAGAAAGGAAAACGTTTTATTTTATGTAATTAAGTAAATAAAATAACACATTCACTTGGTGACTGGGAGTCTCTCACATTACAAAGAAATTGCTTGCAGAGTTTTGTGTAAATCCAAAAGTTATCATTTGATCAATTAACGCACCAGTATGTTTAACGTTAGTGTATACTGATATTTGGTTCCTGGTTTTTTTCGAAACGTTCAAACAAGGAACGTCTTTACCTCCCAGCAAAAGATTTAACAGATCTTTAATGAGTTTATTTATTTCTTCTTCAAGGGTTGAACGGATCGTTTCTTGGTAATTACCTCGCACTAGTGGCAGACACGAGCTACCTATTTGAAGACGGATCAGTGAATTGCTTGGTCACTGTTGAATGTATACGATAACAATGCAGTCATACCAACACCGCGTCGTCTACAGTTCCCCTTTCGATAACTTAGACGCGGCGCAGCGGGGAGCCATCACGGATGATCCCACGTCTACCCAACACAACACTCGTCGACTTTCTTACATCGCCGCGTGAGTTCATATCGAATGTCCAAGAGCTTATTTTGTCGGTACATTTCCTGGGTAATAACTTCGCAGCGTGGGAAAAAGAATGTACTTGTTGCAATTGGGCGTTGCGTTGCAATAAGCGCTCCAGGGTCGTCGGTGCCTGCGGATGTTATATCACCGCCGATGTTAGATGAGTCGGACAGTCTCATAAACCACCCGGGCACACGACGTTGACTCTTTCGACTAATGTTTTTGTCCATGGTGCTGGGTCCTGGGGGCTTTTCTCACACGCACGCACGCATTCACGCAGGCACGCATGCACGCATGCACACGCACACACGTACATGCACGCATACTCACGAACACACGCACGCAAATACACCTGCACGCACGCACACACGCACACATACGCACACGCACACGCACACCCGCACCCGCACCCGCACCCGCACCCGCACCCGCACTCGCACTCGCACTCGCACACGAACACACACACACACACACACACACACACATACACATACTCACTTTCTAGACACGTTTCTGTTTATTTATCTTGTTAATCTTAGAGGCATCGCAAATGAATTCATAATCTGTTAGTTCCGTTTGATGTACAAGTTGAAGGCAGAGGAATGGTTTGAAACGATCCCTAAAACAGCAGGACAGATGGGCGAATGATGCACTAATAATACAGTAAACAACTAAATTCTCACCCACACGACAGCGCGACCGTAAAACGGTCGCGCAGAATTCAATGTATGTTAACGTGGGGTGGAGGTGAACGACTGGTTATAAGGCGATAATGGTCGCTTCTGACGGCCCGACTTCAGACAAAGCAAGTTACTCGTAAGCAGACGGCCTCTCCACAATCCAAATTGTGCGCGATCGGCCAAGATCCTGATGTCGCAATTTAATAAATATAAAAACTCTCCGAAATATGTTTGAGAAATATTTTGTCTGTGATAGGTTGAGATATTACCTTCTCAATAAACCACTTTGATAAAATAATAAAAAAATATGTTTTAGATAAACTACAAGCGTTTATATTTTCGTCAGAAATGTGCTGGTATTATGTGCGGGTGCATAATAACACATTATGCCAGTGATTGTACAAACTTCGATACCATTTTTAATTCGGAAAATAGTATTCCTTTAGTAAAATGTGCGAATGCTTTTTTGTCGGATGTGTCTTTTGATAGAGAACAAATCGTTCGATGAAATGTATCCAGCATAATGTCTGCGAATATTAAATTACTGAGTGTTATATTTCATTGCTGAAAATCGATTCTGTCCGCGAAAACATAAGTCCCTTTGTTTTGCAAAAACAATGTTATATTTCAGGAACTCTACGCACCAGTTCTCGTTATGGCAGACATGTGAAGAAACACAAACGTCAGCAGTCACGACTCCGATTGTATCCCATAATAAAAAACGAACATTAAGCTTCGCCGATTACTCCTAACTGTTATTTCATTGCCGGTGATCGACTCCAGTCCGGCGGAAATGTCCCCGCTCCTCACAAAGTTAATGTAACAGTGTCATTGCGCTGCATCTCGTGTCATTAAACACGACATCGCGATTCATTGAAGTTCTTCTGGTTGCGATCGTTGGGACCTGCAGGCGATATCACTAGCCGAGACGGGCCGGGACTGTGAAGTCGACTTTGAAGCTAACCCTGCCCTCTAATCGGGACACCGCAAATTAAATTAAGTCTATTGAACGACAAATGGACGCATTAACGACATGGCAAGTGGTCGGGGTTTTGAGATGCGCCGTTTAAGACGCCAGTAATTTGGCAGCGCAAACGTTTAGCGCTAGTAATTATGCTGTTTTATCTAGCGAGCAAACAACGCGCAGGTATTGGGAAAGCGTGCGTCGCGATTCCAAGAAAGACAGGTGCCAGTATGTCGGCGTGCTTCACAAAGTATAAACGGTACCTACTTTATTCTCAAAGCCCGCCTTGGGGTACTCGGGACAATGCTACATAAAATGTTGATGTAAACTTTTGTAGAATTCGCCTAAACGCTGCAGTAAGACCAGATCAAACAAGACAAACAACAGTCTGACATTTCTAACAACTAAATATATCATTTCAAAAAGTGTGTATGCAATTTACTTTTCCATATTAGAGTATTATTACGAACGTACATGTCTTTCGTGCGAAATCAGCGACGGTCATAAATATACAGTAATATTAATTAACTATTACATAATTATATAAGTTTTGTGTTAATGTGTTATATATATATATGTATATATATATACACACACACATACATGTATATAATATATATATATATATATATATATATATATTTATATATATATATATATATATAACACATTAACACGAAAATAATTTAAAAAATTGTAATATTAACATTATTAATATTACTGTATCTTAATGACCGAAGTTGTATGATATGATATGATATGATATGACACGATAAAACAATTATTAACTAATTAATTGAGTTTCCTTTGTTGATATCGTTATTATCACGACAAAATACCGTCGTTTTGAGTGCAGTGAAAACTACAGTTGACCAAAATATTGGCCATAATCAGAGATTTGGCGACATCGCATACGTGACGGTTGCGGATAATCAAAATTATAACATACATTCGTTATCAGTCTGACGCTGCAAACAGAAATATTCTGCTTGAGATAAAGCAATTTGTGCGGCTAATTCATGAGCCTATTAGACATAAGAATGTCGGCACTTAGATTTGTATGATATTGTGCTGTGTTCATTAATAATGTCTATTAAGCAATGGCGACCCTACGCTGCCGCGCCGTCGTGATTATTTACGTGATACGCGAGCAGACGACGGCAAACCTTTCATCGGAACTACATCGTGCAACTGACGTTTTCAGACACAAAAACATGACAAATCGTTCCGCCGCACGGCGTTGATCGGTCCTTAATCAGTTGATGACAACTCAAAGTAAATCCATTACGTAAGTTAGAGACATTCTGTCGTCAGGTTTAGGCGATCAAATGTTCCGTTTCTTCGCATCGGGTGATATTTGAATACGTTTATTCACAGCCGGTGTCTGGACTTGTTTGGAATGTCTGTATCTTACAAAGACTGGTCTCGTCTCATTTGTAGTGATTACATTAGGATGCCATTGCATTCTACATACAATGGTCCAACAGCCGCGTATGACAAGGAACTGTAGTAGAAAAACGGACAAGTTTGAAAGAAAATGTACACATAAAATAGTATTAACATAATCAAAGAAGTCTCTCGTTAAAACAAAGACATGTCACTACATGATAGCCTTATTTATTTTATATTTAACACGTATGATTTTGGCTACACCTCCACTGTGTATCTTATATTATCATATTAATTATAATAGTTATGTAAAAGCAGATGCCCGGTGATTGCCCGGGAAAGGAGCAAGGACGACTTAGACTGCGATGAGAGGATTGTGTTAAGAGAGCTTTGGAGGGATTGTGAGAGGAGTGGAATGCGAGTGGAAGATAAAGGGGAGTGGAGAGGTTGGAGGAGAAAGCAGTGCATGCATAGTGAGGGGAACAAAAAACGAAACAGAAATCACAAATCGAGGATAGACAAGGAAACGAGAGAACAACAACAACAATAACAACAACAAATACATACATACATACATACATAAGTACGTACGTACGTACGTACGTACATACATACATACATACATACATACATACATACATACATACATACATACATACATACAT
>CM034533.1:24820233-24946012 GCA_020002185.1 Paraescarpia echinospica | reverse complement strand
CACACACGCACGCACGCACGCACACACGCACGTACATACATACATACACACACACACAGACACACACACACAAACACACACACACATACACACACATACATACATACATACATACATACACACATACATACATACGTACAAATATATGTACATTTGTACGTATGTGCGCCTCTTTTCCCCATAGTGTGTGTGTGTGTGTGTGTGCGTGCGTGCGTGCGTGCGTGCGTGCGCGTGTGTGTGATCGTGTGTATATGCATGAGTGTATGTGTGTATGTATGTGTATGTATGTGTATGTATGTGTATGTATGTGTATGTATGTGTATGTATGTGTATGTATGTGTATGTATGTGTATGTATGTCTGTGTATGTGTGTGTATGTGTATGTATGTGTGTGTATGTATGTGTATGTATGTGTATGTATGTGTATGTATGTGTATGTATGTGTATGTATGTGTATGTATGTGTATGTATGTATGTGTATGTATGTATGTGTATGCATGTATGCATGTATGCATGTATGCACGTATGTACGTACGCATGCATCCACGTCTATAAGTATGTACGTTTCTAAGTATGTATGTGCTGTTGGATATTTAGGGTCTGGGCCCAAAAAATGGCTCATTTTAATAATGTGTATACGTTCACTAATTAAACATTAAATACATTATTGGAAAATTAGAGTGTAAAATTGTCAGGAATGTAACCTTTTAGCGGGATATTTAAAAAATATATCATTTTGAAATTGCAGTAAACAAAAATATCAACAGCAAACTACACAAACATATTTATTACTGTAAGATTATTAGAGAAACATTTGCTAGCTTTTGGGTAATGTGGCACCACATGTGACCAAGATATGTGACTCTGTACACGTATATGCTCATGGTCTACAAGTAAAGAAAATTAAGCTCCTGTTGGATTCAAGGTTCTAAACAGAACGCAAAAAGAATTTGTTTTCACCTTATTGATGTTTGCCAATTGTATGTACTGATGTTTTCTTGTACTATTTGTTCCTCATATACTTATATTTGAAACTAAAAGGTCTGTATTCCCATTACCCCCCACATTTGTCAGGAGGGTAACATTGCTGAAAGCTAAGACTGCCAGATTTAGACACACTGCTTTAGAATTACTTGTTGATCTGTTCAGTCATTGTAGCTCCTATGTGTATTACATGAATGGGATAAAGCATGATAATATGTATTCATTAAGGTGGTAGCTGACCTAACAGTGTTGTCAAGAGTGTAACGTTTTAGTGGAATCCTAAGTCTTTGTATTAATTAGACAGCAGCATTGCTTGGCATTGGTGCATTTTTTACGTAAATTATCACTTTGCCACAATAATACAATGAAAATGAACAGCTTGAGAACTGCGTGGGAGGAATTTGACAACTTTAAGTTTAGATGTTCAACATTAACTATAAATAGAATGCTTATATAAATCAGAAAATTGAAAAAATTATCTTCTATTACACAAATAACCAATAGAAAATAGCCTAATTTGTGGTAGGCACATTTTAAGACAATTACAGCATGTTAGATTTCAATCGCATTTAATTTTAAGAAACATAATGTCACGAGCGTAACGGATTTGGTGCCAATATATGATGTCATTTCAAATGCTCAATGTGTCAAGTTGTACAACTGGTTCGAAACTGTTTATGGAAGTTTCCTTGTTACCAGGGAGTGTTCCACACTAGCTAAGATGTTCCATATTTATTATTATATTGATTAGATACTTGAAAAAATCATGTTCTATTACATAAAAAAAAATTGGAACCAATAGAAATTGGCTTCATTTGTGGCAGGCACATTTTAAAACACTTCATTTGTGAAATACTCAAGCATTTGGTTTGTTGCATCATGGAAAGCAATCACAGTTTGTCTTATTTCAATTACATTTAATTTTAAAACTGGACAAATATAATGTCAGGAGTGTAACGGATTTGGTGCCAATATACTATTTCAATTGAAATGTTCAATATGTCAAGACAAGTTGTACACCTGGTTTGAAATTGTTTGTAGAAGAGTCTCCTTGTTACCAGGGAGTCCATACTAGTTAAGATGTTCAATATTGATTATAATATTGATCAGATACTTGAAAAATGATCTACTGTTTCACAAATGATGTGTTTGAACCGATAGAAAATGGCTTAATTTGTGGTAGGCACCTTTCAAATACACATGATTTGTACCATACTCAACCATTTAGTATGTTGCATAATCGAAAAAAAATCACAGTTTGTTTGATTTCAATCATATTTAATTTAAAAAAGACAAGTATAATGTCAGTAGTGTAACAAATTTGGTACCCATGTCAAATAAAATGCTTAATGAGTCAAAACAAATTGTCCGACTGGTTTGGAATTGTTATAGATGTGCTACGGTGGTAAATGTTGTGTATGAAACAATTAAAATGTTACATGCTGATGTCAATTTTTTTTATTTTTATATAAATTATATATTTAATAAATATACGTTTTGACCCCATAAAAATCAGATAATTTGATAATTATTACATTCATACGCCCAACAGTGGTTACAAACATAAGTATTAAGTGTATTTGATCATGGGAGAACAAACAGAAGGAGCTTAATTTGATTACATGGATTTGTATAAGAGGTAATCAATATTTCTTAAAAGTGAGATTTTTGTTGTGTCATTGCCAATAAAACCTTGAGAAAAACAACGAACAACTCATAACAATGTATGAAAAACGTCGGCCATAAAACGGCCATAAAAAGCTACAACGTATCACGAAGACATTTACACGTTGGCCACTCGTTGGGTGAAGAGTTCCCGGCGCGAATGTGTCAGTCGACGGGTGCACTACTTTTTTATGTGCGCGTCAATCTATCTCGTCTTACTGCGGACCAGCGATGTGGCCCGACTGTAGACAATGGCGGACTGTCAGCGGTTCGAGAACGCCGCTTGCTTCCGGACAGAGAGTAATTAATCAACTGCCGCAGTTGACGGACCACCGGAGTCGACCACTCGAAAAGTCGTCTCGCTTCGCTTGACGGTCACTTCCACGTCTTTGTTCGCGCTCCATCGGATGTGACAACTTCGTTAGGTAACCCGATCGACGCAGGGACCGTTTATAAAATAATACGACTTAATTGAAAACGGCAGCACTCGTCGTTGTGGAGTAATAATGATGTTATATGTTCTGAATCATATTACACTATCGATACATTTTATTACACAATATGTAAGCGTATTTTCCTTGTCTGATTGTATTGGATATATTTAATGTGGTAATTACAGTTACATTTCAATTTCGCTTTAGTTATCTATAGATAACGAATGTCCAATGATTGGTCGTATTTAATGTAATAAAATGTGAATGTATGTTAGTACAGGCATCTTCATTATAGTGTCAAGAGAATGTATATATATATATATATATGCCAAGATTTAAATATCGTCAATTGATAATCGACTCCCATTTTGATTATTCAAAACATGTTATAAAGCTATTTCTTATATACAAATGCGGCGTTAATGGGCATATACGAACTAGTGTCGGTAGGCACTCGCAAGCCTGCATGCGCCGTTAAATGCGTATACATAATCGATAATTATATCGATAAAAGGCTAAACTGTGCTATTTTGTTCGTTCGTGGTAACAGACCAACACCGATATTTGTATTACTATAAAAAAACGAAAACGAACCTGCTACTTTTTATTATAAAATATCGAAGTTGTAAACGGTATTTTTAAATAGTACTTGCTTGGTGGGAGGTCAAAAACATTCGGTGGGTGGGCCACATTTTCGTTTTTGATGTTACCCGGTTCTCATAGAAACAGCCGGAGTTTCGTAATGTGTGTTATGTCATTTTTACGATTGTCACTGCGACCGCGCCCAAGCAAGGCGGCGTAGGTCACGTGAATGAAACGACAGTCGTGTTCCTGACATAATGATCTATGGCCAGGTTGACACAGAACAGGCAATGTCGCTAATATTATTACCACACAAATTTGCATTGACAACGTTAAATGAACGGATACTTTATTTGAGAGAAGTTGACTACAGAATTGTTGGCAGGTTGCCAGTGGTTGCTGAGTTTGGTGGGAAATAGCTGAGCCAGTTGCAGTTATCTTTGCTGGTTCAGCCTACGTAATCCATGATATATTATATATAGTAAATCAATACTTAGCAGTTGTATAAATATATTACATTGATTTCATCAAAGGCCGGCGTGTCGTAACGGGGGCAATTTCGTTCACCCTACGTTGTCTGTCGTTTGGTAGAACCGTAGATCCCTTCTATCCGGAGTCTATTTAAGGGGAAGTAAACATTTCCACGCAGGAAATTGAAAAAACGTTTGTTGTGGACTCACTGAGCTGGGATCTAATTTTTTTATCTCCCATTGGCGTTAACGTCTGAAAATGGACTCTGCCAACTAATAGTCGTAGAAGAAATATATCATTAATTAATATTCAAACAATATGTCAGAATAACCGTTTGCTGATGGAGTATAATGGAGCTTATAGAGGACCGATCGATCACGAGAACTTAGCTTCTGAGCCTAACGAAAGTTGCCATTTATAAAACTGGCGCATCGTTGTTGCGAGGAAGCACAGCATTGTTTTTTAAACTTTAAAGTGACATATTATTATTTTCTTCGCAAGTATGTAATTTTTTATAAAATTTCAACAGTCATTAGTGAATACCTCCCGTGCACTGGGGGCAGTCATGATTATCTTTCTAAAGCAACAGTTTACTGCATGTATCAATTATTTATAAACATACTACGACAAAGTCAAACTTATCAAACGGACACGTGTTGAACAATATGCGGCCTATTTTCTTGGTATGGGGTCCTCTGTTACATGGGCCGTTTTAATCATGTCAAACTGAGACAATTGTAATAACAGTGTGGGGTAATTAATTCAAGGTAATTTCTTTTTGGGACTTACAAATAAGTGCAGTTTTCATAATGATGTAAACCAATTCGATCATGGCTATGCATATTAATTATCAACAGTTGCAAGTTTGTGTCATTTTGTAGACACTGGGCCATCTACATCAGGCTCGTTTCACTCTGGGACAGTTTCGCTAGGGGTTGGTTTGGGTGGGACCGTCAATGATAGGATAATTCAGGTTTAGGGGGTTAGAGGGCGTCTAGATTGGTGTAGTTTTTGTGTAAGATTGATCCTTTGGGGACCGTTCTGATTCCACACCAAAGGTTCAGTTTCATCTCAATTCCATTCTCATTGGAATACTATTTTAATGTGTAAACCAGAGGTGACATGCAAAGAAATATTCCAAGCGTGCTGTGAGTTACGTTTGGTTTAGACAGGACGGATAATTAGTGTTTCCTCGTGGACCGTTTGAGACGTTATTGTACAAACAGCATGCTCTATGCAATAACTGGGAACTAATTAAGTTTGCAGACGTAATGCGGTCATCTGGTGCTAGTGACCTTTCGAAAAAAGTGACAGGGCTTTTTTATTAAGTGTCGATATCCCAATATTAATTACTCAGTTGTTTTGCGGTTCCCCTTTGACATTTACGGCTGAGCTAGAGGATCTAAGTGAGAAAGAAATTTATTTTAAAGTTTGTAGATCTTCTAATTTACACATGTAACTGAAAGACTGCTAAAATAATTCTAAGGCGTATAGAATAAGAAGTATACATTTGAGATTTGCATTCCGTTGTAATCGTGTTCGAACAATCGGGGTTGACCTGCAGCTTTGTAGACTATTTGCATTAAATACTCCGCCACCATTTCGTAAGATTCCAGCAACATACCATTCTCAAGGATGTACCATTTTATATAATAATTATGTGGTCTTGCGTGTACTTTTTACTTAGGTAGAGTATAATTTGCATAAACAAATTGTATAATAACAGAATACCGATTGCTTGATTAAAAACTGATTCACAAAATCCACAGTTTCTCATGCATTATATGCAAATGAAACGTCGCCACGCAGGAACGTAGGGAAGTCCTTAGATATTGTATCAGCTTGCAAATCGTACCTCTTTGATTTCAGATAGCTGATGAAGCTTACTTCATTTTGGACATTTGGTGGAAAACACTATGGTGTCTCAGACTCCACGTGAAAAGCGGTAAGTAATTTCATGTTTTATGGTCACTGCTATAATAATACTGAAATGAACAAGCTGTGATTTAGAACTATAATACATTAGTTTGAAATGTAAGTAAGTTATTTTTTTAATACTGCAGCCACAGCTGGAGAAACAAATGGCAGCCTCAACTAACTGTGATTCGTCATTTTTAATGATGGATCATCATGTAACCTCGGTAGCACGTGTGGATATTGTACTGCTCTGTGTCGTACATATTGTACCAGTGGGACGATTTATAAACCATGTTGTACAATAGATACACTTACTTATCTGAAATGTTGTTATTATTTTGGTGTTGCTGTCTTGGCGGCGTTCAAGCATGAAATTTGTGTTTGCATAAACTGATGGGTGTAAACTGTTTCAGGCAATATGGACGATGGAGTGAAGAGGCGATGGAAAGGACGTTAACATATTTCATAAACGGAGAGCAGGGGTTGAGTGAGACTTGCAGACTCTTTGGTATCCCTAAGCCTATATTTAAGAGACACCTTGAGTCACAAAACAAATTCGCAGATGGTATGAAAAAAAGTTTTGGCAGACATTGTACACTTACATATGACACTGAAAGATAATGTGTGCAAAATGTGCTGCTTTTGCAAGCTCATCTCTTCGGCATTACATGCAAATACTCAGAGTCACTTGCATTCCGGGTAGCAGAGTGGAATGAAATTTCCCGTATACTCAACAAAGAGAATGAAACGGTTTGGAAAGCATGGTTTTCGGGTTTTCTAAAAAGACACCCAGAACTGAAGCTACAACAACCGGAAGCGACTTCTCAGGCTCTCAACAAAGAAGATGTCCACCACTTCTTTGACATTTTAGAGAGAACAGTCGAGGCTCATCACATTGATGCTACAAAGTCGACGAAGCAGTATTGAGCACAGTGCACAAACCTCCAAAAGTAATAGCCAAGAAAGGTGCCAAACAAGTGGATGAGATAACAAGTGGAGAGCGAGGTGTAAACATCACAGACGTATGCTGCTTCAATGCTGCTGGAACCTACCTAACCTTCATGATACTGTTCTTGCGAACGGCTTTCCGCCAGGAAGCCTCGTCCTTTGCAACGAGTCGGGATAGATGGATGGATGGATGGATGGATGGATGGATGGATGGATGGATGGATGGATGGATGGATAGGGAGTTTTTCGTGAGGTGGCTCCAACATTTCGTTCCCTGTGCAAACCCACCGCTGAGAAGCTGGTGATTCCGATACTAGACGATCACAATGCGTATAACAAAAATGTTGAAGCAATATAAATTGCAAGACATCATCACATCATCATTATTTCATTGCCACCCCACTGCACGCATAGGATGCAGCCCTTGGATGTGGCTTTCTTCAGACTTCTCAAAACATACTACAACCAAGCAGCTGAATAATGGTTGCGGACAAATCCTGGGAGAAAAATTAGCACATACAATGAGTGCGGACTGTTCTGCGAGGCTTATATGAAAGCAGCGACCATGACGACAGCAGCAAATGTATTCAAGAGATGTGGAATCTGACTTACTGTCTCTCCCCAAACCCGGTGCCGCCTGTGCCACTCCCTTCAACAGACCGCAGTTCATCGCCCTCGCCACCGCCAACACGACCTGAAAGACCCAGATCATTCCCTCCTGTGCCGCCCAGGCCATCTTATGCCCAACCTCCATTACCTCAACGTTCTTCAAGGCCTTGTGTGAATCCAGATTTGCTAATGCCTTCGAGGTCTAAGACGGAAAGGCCAACCCAACCAAGATCAGGAAGTGATGATGGTCTATGTGCTCACTTGGATTCTGTACGAAGAACGTCCGTCAAGGTTATTCACACTAACCCAGAAGGCAGATGTTTCTTCAGAAGTGTAACAATTTCCCAGGACTAGCAGCTGCAGAACACTGCGAGAAACCGAAATAAACTTCCTTTGGACACCATACTCAAAATCAGAGAGGATGCATTTGCTGCTACACCTAGGGCAGAGGTCATTGAGTACATATGTACTCACTTCCACTCATACTCTGCCCTGCTCTGCCTCGAAGTGATCAACGCTGACCTACAGCAGGGCGCAAGACATTACCAGTCAATGGCAGAAAGGCTGTGAGCGATGTCCAGTCCCAAAACAAGTCCAGGCGAGATGGAGGTGTTTGCCATGTCCAAGGTCCTCAAGAAGCCCATGGTAGTTGTGGGCGACACCTTCCGCAGCATCATCATGTACGGGATGGGGGATTTTGCCGAAGAGAGTCCTGTCTACGTCAGGTACACAGCGAGAGTGCAAGACGTTGGCCATTATGACTGCATTGTGGTCAGTATTTAATAATAATTACTTTTATAAATATGTGAGAGACGGGTGACCTGGAGCGTGTGCTCTATCTTTTCTAGTCAGCCCCATTCTCCCCTCTCCAACACCCCCTACAAAAATAGTACTGATATTTGTTCTACAAAATAAAATGAGTGTTCACAGAAGCTATAGCTGGAAACACGAAACCAAGTAACAGGCTTATTCCCTTTAAAACAAATGTAATCCCAAAGTATCACTGATTGCTCTGCTGTATGACTTAGTGGACATCCTTTCATTTCAGATCAGAAAGGGCAGCTTACTACTGCTCCGACCAGAGAGGGCAACCTTCTACCTCATCCGACCAGAGAGGACAAGTGTCTACCTCCTCCGACCAGAGAGGACAGCCTTCTGCCTCATCCGACCTCCGACCTCCGACCAGAGAGGACAGCCTTCTGCCTGCTCCGAATAGATAGGACAACATTATACCTTCTCCGACTAGAGAGGACAGCTTTCTACCTCCTCCGACCAGAGAGGACAGCTTTCTACCTCCTCGGATCAGAGAGGACAGTCTTGTACCTCCACTGACCGGGCCGGACAGCCTTCTACCTCCTCCGAACAGACCGGACAGCCTTCTCCCTCCTCCGACCAGAGAGGACAGCCTTCTACCTCCTCCGACCAGACAGGACAGCTTTCTACCTCCTGCGACCAGAGAGGACAACTTTCTACCTCCCCCAACCAGAGAGGCCAGCCTTCGATCTCCTCCGACCAGACAGGACAGCCTTCTACCTCCTCTGACCAGAGAGGACAACCTTCTATATCCTCCGACCAGACAGGGCAGCCTTCTACCTCTTCTGTCCAGACAGGACAGCCTTCTACCTTTTCCGACCAGACAGGACTGCCTTCTGCCTGCTCCGACCAGAGAGGACAATTTTCTACCTCTTCCGCCCAGACAGGACAGCCTTCTTCCTCCTCCGACCAGAATAGGCAGACTTCCACCTCTTCAGAGCAAAGTGGGCAGCATTTCACCCCTCACAAGACTGGGCAGCCTTCCTTTACTTCTTACAATAATAGACAGCCTTCTACTCTCACTGACCAAATTGGACTGCCTTCCTCTTTAGCCCACAACAGTCGGCAGCATCCTATCTATACGCAGATGATTGTGACTTCCAATCAACCAGATGAGTGTCAATTGCAGAAATAGCTCCTCTGCCGATCAGGCAACCCAGTCTCCTGAAAAGGATGTTAAAAAAAACTGAAGCTTAATCATAATCACATGCCCATACAAGATATCCCACGACAAGGCAAAGAAGAAGACGAACGTCAATAATGAAGCCAAGGAAAAGAAAAAGACGGTGCATTCCTTTAATCGAAAACACAGCAAAAAACAATACCAATGTAGCAAAATGTGCTTTAAAAATGCAATGTGGATGGCAACAGCGAAAATGCTTGGTTTTGCTTCGTATGTGAAGAAACCTGTAAAGAGGATATGGTACAGTGCCAGGTGTGCAGTAGATGGGTTCACTATCTCTCTCTCTCTGTAGGAACTCCCGAGGCACAGTTTGTTTGTAATCTGTGCAAACAATGAGTCTTGACTAAACAGAAGCCAAACTCATTTTCACTTTTTGTTAACAATTAAAAGCATAATTATAAAAGTATGAAACTGCCTTTTTATTGTTTTTTTAAAACGCTCCAATATGAAATCACAGGTTTCAATATTGAACCAGGTGGTGCAGTATTGGAAAGCATCTTGTACAATACTGATGATAGGGTTATGATGTTTTACAATATTTAGATTGTTTGCTATGTCTCCAAAACATATGCATATACAATCATATAGTTTTTCGTGACGATACTTTGATACATTTGCCTTCAATCAAATTGTCCTTCCTTGTTTTATCGTGAATTATAGCCATTTCTTGTTAGGGGGTACAATATCTAAGGACTTACTCTATGCAATGTGTTTACGTTAATTACCCTGCGTGAAGTTGGGTTATGTCTATATTTAAAGGCAAGAAAATTAATCCGAAAATATCCTCCGCTTTGAAGAAATCTAACCAACGACACCAAGCGTACGGTGAATGATTCCAATTTGCACATTAGTCCATATATAGTTAATTGGTTTCACATTTCACCGAATACACTGGTAAGATAGCTCAACTAGTCCGAGTTATGTTTGCGCTGGTCACGACTTTTTCCGTCAGACGACGCATATCGGCATCGCAGTTGGGAAATGAATACCAGCAGATGTCGCTATATATATATCACACAGAAGCGCATCATAAAAGTTCTATTTCGAACAACATGTTATTTTTACAATTCGATACCCGAGCAAATAAATCCACATCAAACAATTCGACACCGGACAATACGACACCTGACAAATTAGATCATCGACAAACTACATCCGCAAAACTCAAAACAAAATAGTTGACATTCCACAGTAATTCTACAGCGAACAGCGTTATACTTTAAACACACAAAACACTTTTCGTTGATGCAACAAACACAATCACGAAAACGTTAGTAGTCAAGTACATACACAGTTTTGATTATATCAGTCGCTATAAAGAACATTTACTAGTATATATAATTCACACGATTACATAATTTAGATAGACACGTAATTTAAAAGACCATCATATGTTAAAGTATTATTTGTCATAACTGCGGTGGCTCCTATGATAGCGACAATATGTCTTAATCGGAGCCACTGACCCCCTATTTGTTATAAAAGTAAAATGTGTTTTTCTGTTAATTAATTACTATACTGGTTTCAAAAAATTGTAAATACACACATTATTATGTATATATCTATTTTATTTGTGTAAATGCATATACCCGATACGTTTATTGTGTCAATATTTATTATATTTTGGGGTTAAAAAATAAACTTCTTGTTCTTGTTAATTTAACAACGGATTCAGTTTAATGATGGATTTACTTTATGAGCTCATTGTCTTAGTGTATCGGCGTAGCGTATCAGCGTGGCGTATCAGCGTAGCGTATCAGCGTTGCATATCAGCCTTGCGTATCAGCCTAGTGTATCAGCGTAGTATATCAGCGTAGTGTACCAGCATCTCACAACGCCGAGTTCAACTAGCAGGGACACTTCTATCAATCGTTTCCAGTAACCAGGTAATTTTGCTAAAGGATATTTCGCCAACGGACACTTCCCCAACAGACACTTCCCCAACGGACACTTCCCTAACAGACACTTCCCCAACGGACACTTCGTCAAAGGACATTTTGTGAACCAAAATGTATTTTCATCTGTATTTTGTGTACATGAGACAGTTCATTGAACTAATTGTGAATGTCTTTGTATAATTAATAACAGTATTAGTTGGAGAGGCTGTATTTAGTTGTGGTAGTATAACGATTACTTTATGTACCCGCTATGTATAATAAATTGACTAATATGCAACGTGTAGTGATCTGAGTGACTTTCTATCAGTATCAATACGTTCAACTTCGTACTTTTACACATGTTTATTGTTCATCACGTTGTACAATAGCAATGCACTAATCACGTATTAAGATAATTATTTCAATTAATTATTAAAACGTACGTAAAATAAAACATTAAATACATGATTATTGGCAAAGGTGCATTCTTTCATTGATTGATGAAATATCAGTTAGCAAAATGTCCGTTGACGAAGTATCCGTTGGCGAAACATCCCGGATTCCATATTCGCTGCCTCCCACGTCGAGATGATTTCCCGGAGGAAACGGACAACGTCCGGAAGAGTGACTAGACCCGCAGCACACACGCCTGTGTAGAGTGACTAGATACTGATCCCACTGCTACTAAACTGGGAAGGAATCTAACATTTAAAACAACACGAGAAGTAGCACCAATACGATTACATCTGCGCTTCAACAACTTAACTGTACCCCTGCCCTCTTCTGTACCCCTGCCCTCTTCTGTACCCCTGCCCTCTTCCAATCTCGTATCCACCAACGGTGCAACCCAAACTCATTTTTAATCAGATTAATTTCACGCGTTTAGAATAAGGTGCGGTGATCTTATTGTCAATACAAAGGGACGTACACATAGGCTGTTCTATTTCCCACTTAGCTAATTATCTCCTGAGTACCAAATTGGCGATTAATCGCACGATATCAACACGTATATTAATTCGAACGGCGGCTTCGGGTATCGTTGCGCAGTGCCAACGTCGCTGCGTCTACTAAATAGAGTGTTACAACTGCGATTACGATCTCCACGCTAATGGTACGTAGCGATCTGGTTACAGGAAACATCGTAGCCCGCCCCGGTGTTGCTGTTTCGTTGACAACCATGGTGGCACTTGATCGTAAATACTACGCCTGCGTCGTCCACTAATAGCGCCATTCACAGTTCGTTTGGAAAACAATCGGCTGTCTTCAGTAACCAAACCTCAGGTGTCGGTGTTGAATATCTGTGAACATTTCGTCTGGTGTCATATCAAAGGCGCCTTTCGACACCTCGCGCGATATTCTGGTATTTGGCTTCGCGACACGAAAAACAGTTGGCAAACAATGACACCACTCGTCGGCCAGTTTATATTTCAAACGCGAAGGTGTGAGCCAGTACGGCGATACTTATATGTCTATATTCGGCTCGGCAGAGGAAATGCGTTGCCATAAACCGCCTCTGTCGATCCAGGCACAGTCGGTAAACAACAGCATTTGGTTCAATTAATTACGCAACCATTACAATTCGTATAAAGTGTATTAATACCGTGATATACGAATTGATTGAATGACGAGCCGTTCTATAAGTCACCCAATTGTTCGTCGTTTATTCTTCAATCAAGTTCTTAGCAAATCAAGTAGCTCGTCTGTAAATTGGACGAACTAAATTGCATCGTTGATCAATCGTGTAATGTATTAGGCTTTGTAATTTTTGTGGCATCAGATTACAATTGATTGATGGATTACTAAGGCGCCCGAAAACCTGACGAATTAATGTCGTCCTTCTTTTTAGATGTGTTTGCGTGTCAATATGATATCAGGAATCCAGAACAACGTCGTGTTATTTACGTCATTGTTCAACGGAAATTTCCTTCAAATCCCGGACATAATCCCATACGACCAAATCCCGCAGACCGTAAGCTACGAGTACAAAATCCCACAGGACAGAGTCATACAATGCTACAAGTGGGCAAACTTCAGAATATACTACTTCCAATATATTTGTGAGATTTTTTTAGGGAGTACGTCCAGATTAACAATTCCTCCAATTCGTCCGCTGATTTTTCGGCCAAGGCAGTTTGTCAACGAACTTGTGAGTTTCAACATCCAGGACACATGGTAATTAAGCATAGCTAAATTTGATTATTAAAATGAATATTCCTAAGACATTCTATCACAATCACGCCCATTTGACTGCCATAATCTGGCACGTGTTATTGGTGTAAGACTAATTTAGTCGCTCCATGCATAGGAGTCACCTTAGTGGACTGATAATTTTTTGTTTGACTATTTCCGCATAAATCAATTTATTACATTTCAGTTAGTTATATGTGACTTCCATTTAAGCTTCATTGTGCTATAACATTTACGTGTATCTGCATACGTTTATTATAGCGTTTTCTATTACACCGCATATATATATTGTGTTATATGTATGACTTTGTGTTTCTTGTTGGTTAATAATAAAAAAATGCATAATTTGTACTTTGTTGATCTGATCGACATCGGTTATAACCACACGTCTAAACGCCTTTGCAATGTGTGTATGAGTGCCTATTTATATGTATACTTGTAATTGCCGTAGAAGATTACTTAAACTTGTTTAAGCAAGTTTGTTCTATTGGTTGTCTCCATAATGTATGTGTAGCTGGATCGTGTCGTTAGTCTTGATTATGTATGCAAGTCTAACAGTTTGTATCAGTGCATAACGAATTAACGATTGATCGATAACATTTTATAATATTTTTTTTCGACATCACGTATCTTTGTAAGCTGTATGTGGCCACCTTTTCTTGTCCTGATCTATTTTTAGTCTGGGGTATGCTGTCGATATGTGGTCAATTATATTTCATGCACTTTTTAGACGGCTTACCCGTTCAAACGGGAATCAACTGTCGGTTTACATTAGTTCTCCATAACACAGTCACATGTTAAATATATGTTTTCAAATGTTAATGATAAAAGAATAAAGGCAGTCAAACGTGTCTATGATGTGTAATCATGTTTTCATATAGGTTTTTGTATTTAGGCTATTTCAAGTTATACTATAAATAGAACGAATGGTATTTAATTTTGTGTTTTTTCGTGTGAATACTGTGACATTTTGTTATGACTTCCTAAATTTGTTATAGCGACATTGTAATATTAAAATAATTTCGTTTTGGATGCAATATCATATATACCAACACTAAATACTCCATAAGATTTGATTTAGTTAATTGAACACTGTATTCGCGAGGTATATGACTTGAGTTGCACGTTTCGAGTTTCCCTGCACACTTCTGACTCAATCAATGTAGTTGTAACATGATCTGATTAATGTAATTTTTTAATTCTAGTTGTTTCCAGCGCGCGACAACGTTCCATTAACTGACGGGTCCGTGTTCGTTGCTGTTAGAATGTTATGGTTTTATGAGGTCGCACTCAACTAGTCAACCTTTTCGTAATATTATCGCCAAACCGCTTTTTCCAATGTCACTGCCAGGACGTTGGTCGTCCTCAGTCGTTCTTTTATGTCCCAATTTGAGAATGGTACCTTGGCGTGATATATATTAAACGAAACGGAATTGATCGGATCGTATCACAATTGTATTTGAATGTACATTTGAATGTTGAACATATGAATGCGCAATCAAACGTTGCTGTGACATTGTCAATGCATTTGTATCTGAACGTGACCAGCAAAACGTTTGATTTTTCAGATGTAAAATCATAAGCGTTTCCATTGCAGACGTAACGTTTTATGTCATTGTGGTTATATTCTGTACCTGGCATAGTTTTATATTATTCCCTCAAAAAAGGGGTTTTGAAATAGTCAATAGTTATGAAGATATAATTGTCTTTCAAACTTAAGGAGATTTATTAGCGAGTATGAAGTAGCTTCATGAAATACGGAGTGTATATTAGATGTAAGACATTCTTCGTTGTTCTGACAATGAACGTTACATTATTTGAAGTAATTATGTATTTATTATTACGCCAGTTAGCGCTATGTTTAAGGATATTGGTGCTATGGAATTCATGTTATTGTTAATTGTTCTTGTTATTATTATTATTATTATTTAAATGCCAGCAGAGCGAATACGGTTAATACAATTACGTAGATAAACATGTTTACTACGTTATTTAGCTACAAAATTAATAATAATTTAACAATTTATCCGTGGAGTGATGCCGACTGACCGATCCTCCTTTGCGAAGTGTGAAAATCTAATATTTAATTTGACCTCTGAAGATCGTTTCGTGTATTTTCACAACATTGTGCTTGGAGACGTACAATTCACTGCATGAACAGGCGTGTGGAACCTACAGGAACGAGTTCATCCCACCATGCAGTGTGTATAGTTTTGGCGACGAAGCTTGAAAGAGATGTTAAAATCACGGCAACAATACGGGAACCCCCGTCGTGCCGCGTCCGTGACTCGGGTTACCACCAACAACAAAGAGAAAGCCATCCGTCTAGCGCCCAGATCGTCAAGCGGTTAAACAAACATCCTTTGGCGGACCGACGTGAAAAGTCGGTGTGTTGAGGCTGTCGGAGATAGTTCAAGTCACTGATGATGACATTATACGCGTCATTGAACGAACAAGACAAGAACGAGTTGTTGTTGGTAAAGTCGACTTTCGCTGTTAAGCGGGGGGGGGGGTGAGATTATGATGTATAACTAAAATCTTGCGCAAAAATCAGCTGTTGCGTGACAATGATAGCGATTTGTTCTCTGCGTGTGATCCCCTTGTGGAGTACGAAACGACCTGCAAAAGATTTACATTTTGAAAACAAAACTTCACATTAATGCTGTCTGTGAGTTTTTACTATTGGCCCTTAAGATTATTACTGGCCTTTTATAGTATTACAATAAAACGATATTTAAAACGGAATCATGGTGCTGTCGAGTTGTGAACCGATTTACTAAGCATTTACACTGCAGTCAGTTTCTGCCTGTCTAAGGCTACGGCTAAGTGAATTTTAATAAATACAAATAGTTCTCACTCTCTTAACAGGCCTGTAAGTCTCAATTTAGTGATCGGAATTGGCCCCGGTTCAACGTTTTCTAATTAAATAAACTAGTCTTTACTGTCAAAATTGAGACTCTACTATCCTTGCGAATGTAATTTGGTTTTTGACTTAAGCCTTAGGCTTTGCCTTAACTTTTGGCTTAACATTCCTTACTATTTATTATAACGATGATATATAATTATTTATAATAAATTATTATGTATTAACTATTGCAATCAGCATTTCTACGTTGACATTTTTATCTCTGTCATTTTATTAATATCCTTTAACCAACGTCTTGTGTACACTAGTTTATAGTTGTTCTGACTATACTGTTAACACAGACTGTGCATGCAATTTGGATAATATAATTATTGCTTTTATTTCCTTATTATTTAGTTATATTTGGCTTCACACTAGAATACATAATTCTATTTCAATTTTACATAGCTTCCCATGTATTCGTGTTTAGCTATAATAGAAATTTACTGCCAATCCCCGCTCTACGCCAACATTGAAATTAGCATTAATTAAATTATTACTAGCAGGAGATGAAAGTCTGAATCCTGGGCCAGCTCTTAGACGAAACATTCGGGTGGCCACTACAAACGTTCGATCTGTTCGAGATAAGACAGTCTCACTTTGTGATTTAATAATTTCAAAGAAAATATACATCCTTGCTTGAAATGAGACCTGGCTCAGACCACATGATACAGCTGCATGCGTTGCTGACGTTTCTCCTTCTGGTTACACCTTTCACCATCGACCACGTTTTGTCGGACGTGGTGGCGGTGTTGGCTTTCTAGTATCACAGCAGTTCAAAGTTAAATTACATTCCAACCCTAAATACTCCAGTTTTTAGTACATTTGTGCCGAAATTTCATATTCTTCTTTGTCCGCATATTTTGTTTGTACCTAACGCCCTCCAGGACACCCAGCAAATTTCTTTGAATACCTTCAGGATCTGTTGGAAAATCTGGCAACAATTCATTCAGAATTTTACATTCTTGGTGATTTTAATCTTCATTTGGATATATACCTTCTATAATTACGTTTGATGATATTCTTGCATTCTTTGATTTGAAACAACATGTTACCTTTTCGACACATAGGTTTGACCTCTTGATAACGCGTTCAACTTGTAATAATATCCAAACACCTACTGTTGTAGATGGGTTATCAGACCACCATACTGTCATTGCTAATGTTAACGTTTCTATTACCCCATTAGAGTCGAAACACAATGTGTCTTACAGAGCCATTCACAGGATTGACATTACAGCTTTAATGGCTGATATCCTTAAATCCGACCTTATCACAGATTCAAAAGAACATTTATTAGATTTATATAAACAGTACTGTCAAGTACTCAATGCATTACTTAACCAACAGGCACCTATTAAATCCAAATGTGTGTCAGAAAGGCCACCGGCTCCATGGATAACTTCCGAAATTTATTTTATTATCTAAAAGGCGTAGTCGTTATTTAGAGCGTGTATGGCGCAAATCACGCTCGTCTTTAGACAGGTCGCATTATTCTAACCAATGTCATCTCTGTAACAGACAAATGGCCAAAGCTAAATCAGATTATTATACATATATGGTCATAAATAAATCTGATAACCCGCGTCAGTTTTGGAACTGCATCAATAACATTAGACGGCCTGCTCCATCGCTACCTGATCATGTATCAATTAAGTCTCTACGTGACTCGTTCTCTAGTCACTTTAAGAATAAAATCAGTATTATTCGTTCTGCTTTCCCATGTCATACTTTAAGAAGTCATCTCTGCCTAAACAAGACCTAAACATTTATAGACATATTTCTAACCTCATCTTTATTTCCAAAATACTAGAAAACACATTATTTCCAAAATACTAGAAACAGTTGTAGCAAGTCGCCTAAGGTCTCACATTAGCCCACATGTCTTAACTAATGTGTCACAATCAGCATATAGACAGTTTTATTCAACAGAGACTGCCCTCTTAAAGGTTCACAATGACATTAACTTGAATATTAATAATGGTAAAGTGACTGAACTTAACTTACTAGATCTCTCTGCCGCTTTTGACACGACTGATCACAACATTCTCATTGAACTTATTAAAGTGGTACGGCATATCTGGCACAGCTCTACGCTGGTTTTCGTCATACTTAACTGCTCGATACCAAACTATAAAGATTGGGAACTGCTTTTCGGCTGCAGTGCCAACTTTATTTGGTGTTCCCCATGGTTCTGTACTTTTAGGTCTTTGCTTTTTACTATCTATTTACGCCACGCCACTAAGCTCTGTTATACAAAAACATAACTTGGATCATCATCATTATGCTGATGATACTCAGATCTACATTTCGTTGGCTACCCCGGATACAAATCGGGGTAGCCAAACTTAGTGATTGCCTCCAAGATATCTTCCACTGGATGACTGACAGCAAATTGAAATTAAATGCAAATAAAACTGACTTGATCATTACTGATACTCCAATCCAGAGTAGTAAACTTGATGAGTTTTCCCTAAGCGTATTTTGAATCAGCGTATCATGCCAGCGACCTCGGTGCGGAATCTAGGAGTGGTCTTTGATAGTAACTTCAATTTCCGACAACACACATGCATCTCAAACGCTAACGTGTCGCTGCTGTTTTTATCAAATTCGTGATCTTCGCCGTATTCGCCGGTATATGTCATTTTCTGTTGCTAAAACTATTGCAACAGCGCTTGTTAGCAGCAGACTTGACTATTGCATTTCCCTCCTTTATAATATCGTTAGCAAGGATTTTACAAAACTTCAGCGTGTCCAAAATTGTCTGGCAAGAGTAGTTATACGATCTCCTCGTTTTTTCGCCCTGTACCACTTTTGAAGACTTTGCATTGGCTTACTGTACGATATCGTATAATATTTAAGATCCGTATCATTACATGTCAGGCACTGTCCAGTAAGCAACCATCTTATTTGCATTCACTGCTTACTCCTGTAAGAAAACCTATCAAGCTTCGATCATCTAGTTCTGACCTACTTTTTGTTCCTAGAATCAACACAAACATTGGAACTAGGGTTTTTTTGTTCCTAGAATCAACACAAACATTGGAACTAGGTTTTTTTTATGTTGCTGTACCAACTCTTTGGAATATGCTCCCTCTTAGTGTTAGAACAGTCGAAAATATTACAAAATTCCGTCGTCATTTAAAAACTTACCTTTACAACCTTGCTTATCAACAATAGCCCCCAGCGCCTTGACCCTCTATTGACAACTGGTATATTGCTTATGGATTTTGAGATTTACCAATCCTTTTGTCATGATGGGCCTCTGAGCTTGGTTTCCAAGGATTTGGGCGCAATATAATTTATCTTATTATTATTATTATCACATGTCTTATTTCATCACTACATTATGTATTGTGTTTTATAGCAAGATCGTGGCAATAGTATATTAATGCAGTTCTTTATGTGTACATATATATATATATATATATATATATATATGTATATATATATATATATATATGTGTGTGTATGTGTGTATGTATATATATATATATATATATGTATATATATATATATATATATATATATATGTGTGTGTGTGTGTGTGTATGTATGTCTATATATATATATATAGACATACATACACACACACATATTATATATATATATACATATATGTCTATATATATATATATACATATAGACATACATACACACACACATATTATATATATATATATTGACAGATTACGATGTCAACAATACTATTACATTGTAAATGGGGAAAAAACATTGTCGAAATGTCCATAAAACAATCGTTTAATTAAGTAACCGAGGGAAGGTGTCATACATATATTTCGTTTAATGAAATTCGTCTTGTTAAGTCGTCTATTCGTTTAGGACACGCATGCAGCACCGTCTTCAAAGATGGTTGCGCCGTCGTTTGCGATGACAAATCGTCGACTGTCGTCTCTCTTGTCTACACTAAATGTCCCTACAATTGTCACTTGTCGAGCGGGTGGCATTTGGAAGGCAGCTGCGGTCGGCGAATGCAATCAGCGTTTAATGAGCAGGTCCCCGCGTCATACACGAATCGGCGTCTTTGTCTTGGCGACTGCGAAAGAAAATCCCGGTAGGCGGACGGGTTTTTGTCAAAGAAGCGATCGCTCGTCCGGGATGTATTGCCCATTTCGCTTTCAGCCGCTCGCGTGTGTATATTTGCTTCGTGTGACAACGACGATTTGTCTTCCTCCGAAGTTAAATGCGACTTTTTCGCGACAGCCTTCGTCCAGGTAGCTTCACTGCGTTCCTGACGTCGGCTGAAACTCTATCCGATCCTACGGTCTATAGTTGTTATTGCTGTTAATAGGCAACACCAAACGATGACTAATAGACGACATGCTCGTATATCTTTCGTACGATAAATTAGGCTAATTAAAACATAGCTTTGATCGCGATGACTTCCGTTTCGAGGGGATACGAACTAACGTAAGATGTTGTAATGTATACCCCCAATGAGTATATCAACTATAAATGAATTAGTCCATGTCGTTAAAGCGTATTTGCCAAGCTGACATTTCGTGCAGCGTAACGTTAATATTGTTCGTCTAAATGAGTGTTCTTTGATAACGAATATCCTCATGTTAAACTATAGTTGCTCAAACAATACTTTTTTTAATTTGAGGACGATTTTGAACAACGCAATATTCATTGTAATATATTTAGTGAGCTTTTTATTATCATTATCATAATTTCACTTCATGCAAATCTTAATGGCTTTACATAAAACGTGAATCGTCAAACTGATTGTTAAGACATATTTGTAAATGGAAACTCAACTACAGTCGTGGTTTACGATCGTATAAAAAGGGCATTGAAAATCCCATGGAAACGTCTAAAATTTTCGTTGATTCATTATTTAAATCTATAAATACTCCGGCTTATAACAAATGCATGTCAACGCAATCAAATGCAAACATCTTGTTACTGTGTCCAACTTCAAATGCACAGCAATATCACATCTCGTACTGGTCACTAGATGCCTCATGTTGCCTATGGTCAAGATGTCCACTACGAATTTGTTTGACAACATCATAATTTTCCACCATCTTCACGTCCTCATCTTAATTGCGATCGTTTTAGATTGATTCTAAAATGACGGGGGAATTACAGGATCATTAACGTTATAATTAAATAACAAATATAAAAATATTTGGAATAAAGGCAAATCCATCTTGTGTTCGATTATATGAGGTTTGTCTATGCACAATAAAAATAACGGAACATATGATTAATGTGAGTAGTATCTGATAAAATGTTCATATAATTGTGTATACATGTAAGTGAATTTCAGTTTTTGTTTCAATAGATTCTTAAAGTCACATAATTTTAACTGTTGAAATAACCATATTTTTCTGAATTCGTAATCATCGTCATCATCTCTGTGCAGCCGTAGTGTCCCGTGTTTGGGCGAAGGCCTCAGCATGTCGTTTCCAAATCTGCCCGTCTTCCTCTGCCAGATGGTCCCCTTCCAGTACTCGTCTAGTTCGTCTCTCCACCGTCTCGCCGGTCTTCCTCTAGATCGTTTCCTTTCGTAAGGTCTCCATGTTATGATACGCGATGTCCATCGGTTAGCTCGTAATCTGCTGATGTGCACTGCCCAGGTCCACTTCTGTCTTCTGATTTGTTCTATGACGTCTACGACTCTTGTCTTATCTCTTACCCAACTTTGTTTTTCTCTTCCGATATGTGATGTTTAACATAATTCTTTCCATCTTTGTTTGTGCGGCTGCTAGCTTGTTCTTTGCCTGGATGGTGAGTGCCCATGTTTCCGCGCCGTATGTCATCGCTGGAAGTACGCATGAGGTGTAGACTTGTCTCTTCAAGCAGGTTCCAAAGTTACCCTTGAATATGTCAATCAGATGTCAGAATATAGTGTTAATTCGTAATACTTATTGAATAGTATGTGTTACATTTTTACTTTGTGTTTACTAGATAGCTGTTATGTGTTTATATTAATTAATACAACTTTTCGGCGTACAGACGGGAGCCGTCATTTGGCGGCAGTCACGCAGCGAGTGAGAACTCGGAGGGGGACAGGGGGCGGGGCTCTTTAGCGGGCCACTATTACTGCTTTGTGCTCGCGAGTGGCGTCACTCCATTATCGCCGTCTTTATCGGGGGTGACTTCGAGCGACTCCGTTAGATGTCGGCTGGCTGATTTTGGAAGACCATTAACGACGCCGTCGTATTGTCAAGTCGTTGCCTCTATGGGAAATTGTACGAAACAACTACGAGAACTTACGCCCACACGTTTACACAGATGTCTGTTATCAGCGAAAGTTATTTGGGTGGGGCTGCACAGACGCATGTTAACAGTTGTCCCGGGTAATTACGTTTAAAGTATTTTTATTTGCAAGTTGGTCGATTTAACGCGCTAAAATTGTATATAGACAGATGTTAGTTATTACAGAAACTGGGGTTTTAGTGATTCAGGAGCAATGCTTGATTCACCCAATAAGTGTGTATACCTGGCCAGCAAACAAAGGTTGTTGATTGGCGTTGAAACAAAAGTTGGGATAAAATATCCTCTCCATCGGCATGGCAGGCAGGCAGGCATGGCAGGCAGGCAGGCAGGCAGGCAGGCAGGCAGGCAGGCAGGCAGGCAGGCAGGCAGGCAGGCAGGCAGGCAGGCAGGCAGGCAGGCAGGCAGGCAGGCAGGCAGGCAGGCAGGCAGGCAGGCAGGCAGGCAGGCAGGCAGGCAGGCAGGCAGGCAGGCAGGCAGGCAGGCAGGCAGGCAGGCAGGCAGGCAGGCAGGCAGGCAGGCAGGCAGGCAGGCAGGCAGGCAGGCAGGCAGGCAGGCTGGCAGGCAGGCAGGCTGGCAGGCAGGCAGGCTGGCAGGCAGACAGGCAGGCAGGCAGGCAGGCAGGCAGGCAGGCAGGCAGGCAGGCAGGCAGGCAGGCAGGCAGGCAGGCGGGCAGGCGGGCAGGCAGGCAGGCAGGCAGGCAGGCAGGCAGGCAGGCAGGCAGGCAGGCAGGCAGGCAGGCAGGCAGGCAGGCAGGCAGGCAGGCAGGCAGGCAGGCAGGCAGGCAGGCAGGCAGGCAGGGAGGCAGGCAGGCAGGCAGGGAGGCAGGCAGGCAGGCAGGCAGGCAGGCAGGCAGGCAGGCAGGCAGGCAGGCAGGCAGGCAGGCAGGCAGGCAGGCAGGCAGGCAGGCAGGCAGGCAGGCAGGCAGGCAGGCAGGCAGACAGGCAGGCAGGCAGGCAGGCAGACAGGCAGACAGACAGATATACATCCAGGTAGATAGGCAGACAGTAGAGAGAAGACATGCCGAGAGGTAGAGATACAGACAGGGGCAAAGAGTGAGGCAGAGATTGGCAGATAAACATTCAGCCACCAGGCAGGCAGGCAGGCAGGCAGGCAGGCAGGCAGGCAGGCAGGCAGGCAGGCAGGCAGGCAGGCAGGCAGGCAGGCAGGCAGGCAGGCAGGCAGGCAGGCAGGCAGGCAGGCAGGCAGGCAGGCAGGCAGGCAGGCAGGCAGGCAGGCAGGCAGGCAGGCAGGCAGGCAGGCAGGCAGGCAGGCAGGCAGGCAGGCAGGCAGGCAGGCAGGCAGGCAGGCAGGCAGGCAGGCAGGCAGGCAGGTAGGCAGACAGACAGACAGACGGACAGACGGATAGACCGGCCGATCGGCAGATCGGCAGACGGACAGATCGGCAGACCGACACAACGAACAACAGTGCAACAGACAGATGTCATTACAGCGCGGCCGAAAAACGAATCACAGAGAATGCACAAACAATCAGACAGCAAGAAATCCTTAATCGTATTTCCTTTGTGAATACATAAATGCATATAGCAATTCGTGTCTGTTCGCTGCCCTGAATAAAGTCGTGCCTTAGCAGCAGATCCGCTCCTACCTGCACCGGGTGAGTGGTGTTGAGCGACCGCCCGCGGCAAAGCGAATACCGGGCTCATTGAAAGAAATCACTCTCTTCACCCGCTCTCTCTTCAAAAACTGCCCTCGCCGCGCGCGCACCTTTGATCTTTGATGATTTCTAATTGATATCATCCCACCCTGCCTTTGAAGTCGACCGCAGACTCGTTCGCTGTGTTGATTAAATTCATTAACCGCGCTCGACAATCGTTTGTTTGTTTAATGGGCGGCGTGATTCATTTCAGCGCCGTCGCCACTGCCGATCCCCGGCCGAAGGCGCGACTCCGGGAGCATGCTTCATGCTTCATGTTGTTACGTACGTGATGCCGTAAACAATTGTGTTTCCACCCGGATGAATAGCAGCATTGTGTGTGTATATAAATACAACCTATTGTGACTGTTGCCCGTTACAGTTAGTGCAAAAATTGACAATGCGATAATCACCGCGACCGTTGCTAAGTTAGTGTAGTGCGCCACCAAAGTTCGACAGTCGGTCTCGAGTCTAATTTTAACAATATAGAGGTAATTTATAATTACATACTATTTGCCTAACCGTAGCAATATATGTAAAATATATGATTATTTTTAATTAGTTCTCAAGGCTATCATAAGTTATTTTAGTACGATAAACGTTTAACATTTTGGCAGCTGTCTTTTCAACGGCAGGTGTATGTATACGACCCATACTTGTTTTATTGCGTTCTTACGACCCGGACCACAGTGACCCGGACATGGGTTTGTAGTTATAATTCGATCTTACAGTTTAAAACTACAGCTGCATACTATACTTGCTGAAATTCAATGACTACTTTGGTGACAACAACGTGACTGGCACAGAACGAATACGACAATCGTATAGGAACATTGACACACAATGTACCTGATAAATGTGGCAATAAATATATATTGTTTTCAAGTTATAGCAATTCGATAAGAGTCACACTTTCGCGTCAACAATCTCATTCATTAAACAATAAAGGTGTTGATCCTCAAACAGTTAGTGCAAATAATACTTCGATAAAAAATAACTGTCGTATAGGTAATCAGAGACTTTTACCACGTTTAAAGAACGCACGCACTCTAATTCCTGCAAGCGTCAAACGCATGTACATAAACAGAGTGCGATATGGTTGCGCCATTGTGGTCTGGTCTTTGTGTTTTTGTATACACACGGAAAATGGTGTGAACGTCCCTGGTCGGCCGGACGTGGAGCCTTTATAAAGCAGGAAGACAATCACCTTGACGTGACATAGGCGGCACATGCGGCAATCGACACCCGACACAATCCCGGCAGTCATACCGTGTCACAACATAATAGGTTATGTAACCGACCGACCGACCGACCGACCGACCGACACATTGACCCTTCCTTCCTTTCTTCCTCCCTTCCTTCCTTCTTTCCTCCCTTCCTTCCTCCCTTCCTACCTCCCTTCCTTCCTTCCTTCCTTCCTTCCTTCCTTCCTTCCTTCCTTCCTACCTCCCTTCCTCCCTTCCTTCCTCCCTTCTTTCCTCCCTTCCTTCCTTCCTTCCTCCCTTCCTTCCTCCCTTCCTTCCTCCCTCCCTCCCTTCCTTCCTTCCTTCCTTCATTCCTTTCTTCTTTCCTTCCTTCCTTCCTTCCTTCATTCCTTCCTTCATTCCTTTCTTCCTTCCTTCCTTCCTTCCTTCCTTCCTTCCTTCATTCCTTTCTTCCTTCTTTCCTTCCTTCCTCCCTTCCTTCCTTCATTCCTTTCTTCCTTCATTCTTTCCTCCCTTTCTTCCTCCCTTCCTTTCTCCCTTCCTTTCTCCCTTCCTTCCTTCCTTCATTCCTTTCTTCCCTACTTCTTTCCTCCCTTTCTTCCTCCCTTCCTTCCTCCCTTCCTTCCTCCCTTTCTTCCTTCCTTCCTCCCTTTCTTCCTTCCTTCCTTCCTTCCTTCCTCCCTTCCTTCCTCCCTTCCTTTCTCCCTTCCTTCCTTCCTTCATTCCTTTCTTCCTTCCTTCTTTCCTCCCTTTCTTCCTCCCTTCCTTTCTCCCTTCCTTCCTTCATTCCTTTCTTCCTCCCTTCCTTTCTTCCTTCCTTCCTTCCTCCCTTTCTTCCTCCCTTCCTTTCTCCCTTCCTTCCTTCCTTCATTCATTCCTTCATTCATTCCTTTCTTCCTTCCTTCTTTCCTCCCTTTCTTCCTTCCTCCCTTCCTTCTTTCATTCTTTCCTTCCTTCCTCCCTTCCGTGCGTACTCCCTTCCGTCCTTCCTTCATCCCTTCCCTCCTCCCTTCCTTTCTCCCTTCCTTCATCACTTCCTTCCTCCCTTCCTCCCTTCCTTCCTTCCATCCTTCCTTCCTTCCTCCCTTCCTTCCTTCCTTCCTCCCTTCCTCCCTCCCTCCCTCCCTCCCTTCCTTCCTCCCTTCCTTCCTTCATTCCTTTCTTCCCTCCTTTCTTCCCTCCTTCTTTCCTCCCTTTCTTCCTCCCTTCCTTCCTCCCTTCCTTCCTCCCTTCCTTCCTTCCTTCCTTCCTTCCTTCCTTCCTCCCTTCATTTCTCCCTTCCTTCCTTCCTTCCTTCATTCCTTCCTTCTTTCCTCCCTTTCTTCCTCCCTTCCTTTCTCCCTTCCTTCCTTCATTCCTTTCTTCCTTCCTTCTTTCCTCCCTTCCTTTCTTCCTTCATTCCTTTCTTCCTTCCTTCCTTCCTCCCTTTCTTCCTCCCTTCCTTTCTCCCTTCCTTCCTTCCTTCATTCGTTCCTTTCTTCCTTCCTTCTTTCCTCCCTTTCTTCCTTCCTCCCTTCCTTCCTTCTTTCCTTCTTTCCTTCCTTCCTCCCTTCCGTGCGTCCTCCCTTCCGTCCTTCCTTCATCACTTCCTTCCTCCCTTCCTTCCTTCCTTCCTTCCTTCCTTCCTTCCTCCCTTCCTTCCTTCCTTCCTTCCTTCCTCCCTCCCTCCCTCCCTCCCTTCCTTCCTTCCTTCCTCCCTCCCTCCCTTCCTTCCTTCCTCCCTCCCGTTCTTCCTTCCTTCATTCCTTTCTTTCTTCCGCCGTTCCTTCCTTCATACCTTCCTCCCTCCCTCCCTCCCTCCCTCCCTCCCTCCCTTCCTTCCTCCCTCCCTCCCTCCCTCCCTCCCTCCCTCCCTCCCTCCCTTCCTTCCTTCCTACCTTCCTTCCCACTTCTTCCAGCCTTCATCCCGTCGTTCCTGTCTTCTTTCTGTCCTTGTTCCTCGTTCCCTTCGCTACTTCATTTCTTCTTTCCTCGACTCATGCCACGTTGTAATCATTAACGACTATGTATATTACAACTAGTTACTATTGTGAAAGGTGACATTTCGTTAACTGTGTATAGTGGAACCTCTGTATCAGTGTCATATTTAGGTCTTGGTCAAAGTGACCGACATAGCGAGATGACCGCATTAACGTGAGTAATATCCTTTGGGACTGTTAAAAGGGTGACCTTAATCGTGAGGTGGTTGTTTTACAGAGGTGACAAAATTTACCATAAAAAGAGATTCGACTATATTTTACTGTTTGAATGTTATGTATTTTACGTAGCTTGTTCTGGGATGTTTTAAGACCCTGTCTGGTATCCATCCGAATAAGAGCATTATGTCGCCAATTTAAGTAAAATGCATGATATGTCATTCCGCATGAGTAGATTACTATAAATATCGCGGCTACTTTTCTAACTCATAACTTGACAGTATACTTATAATAAAATATGCTTGGGCAGCATTTCATGCGCTGGACAAAGTTACGAGATCTCCCATTTGTAGACACGAAAATTAAATATCTTCAGGACCGATCCTCGCATACGGTGGCGAATCAGGGACCACGACACGATTTTTTCTTTCTTTCTTTTTGTTACAATGTGTGTTTTGTTATTACATGTGAACGTGTGTTGAATATTTTTCATGTAAATTTAGTTCATATTTTCTTTTCAATGCCTTTGGGACAAATACATTATGCTTATCCTTTAGTACCCGCAAACGGCAGACGATTGAGTTGAGTAGATGCAGAAACGAAAATACACATCTGTGTGGCACAAAACTATTATACCAACTGACCACTAGAATCATAGGTATTGCTGGCCTGTACATATCTATGTCCAAAGTTAGCACTAACACGCTCACTCGGTGGCGCCACTGTAAACAACTAATGCCTTCTGCGAGCTGCGTCTGGGTTATTTATCGGCCCGCTGCATGTGTTCCGGGCACCAATCAAATGTCGTTATTAGTTTGTTATTAGTGTGTTTCTTGTGCAGTGTTTAGTTCTTGTGCGATTAATATGATTACTTTATGTCACGGTTTGATTGGTCGTTTTCATGTTAAGCCTAAACGTATATTATATGCTATAGTACGCCGCATTGCTGTTGTTGGTGTTGCTGCTGCTGCTGTTGCTGTTGCTGCTGCTGCTGCTGCCGTTGCTGCTGCTAGATGTTGCAGTAAATGCTGATGCGACTTCTGCTGCAAATACTAATGCTACTGTAGCATCTGCTGTTATCACAACCACTACCGCTACTGTAGCATCTGCTGTTATCACTACCAATACCGCTACTGTAGCATCTGCTGTTATCACTACCACTACCGCTACTGTAGCATCTGCTGTTGTCACTACCACTACCGCTACTGTAGCATCTGCTGTTGTCACTACCACAACCGCTACTGTAGCATCTGCTGTTATCGCTACCAATACCGCTACTGTAGCATCTGCTGTTGTCACTACCACTACCGCTACTGTAGCATCTGCTGTTATCGCTACCACTACCGCTACTGTAGCATCTGCTGTTATCACTACCACTACCGCTACTGTAGCATCTGCTGTTATCACTACCACTACCGCTACTGTAGCATCTGCTGTTATCACTACCACTACCGCTACTGTAGCATCTGCTGTTGTCACTACCACTACCGCTACTGTAGCATCTGCTGTTATCGCTACCACTACCGCTACTGTAGCATCTGCTGTTGTCACTACCACTACCGCTACTGTAGCATCTGCTGTTATCGCTACCACTACCGCTACTATAGCATCTGCTGTTATCACTACCACTACCGCTACTGTAGCATATGCTGTTATCACACCCACTGCTGCTAGTGTTATTGCAAAAAGACCTTTTGTGGCAATTTCTAAAAACGATCATAAACGCAAAAAAACAAAAACAAAGGAAAAGCATAGTTTACAGAGAACTAAATTCAAGCCATACGTGAAGCAATTAACCGCTATATCGTCACACATTTACCTAGGCGACGTGAACACGAAGCGCCTCCCGGTCATTTGCTGACGTTCTGTCAGTATCTGGCAGGCTTCCATTTGTTGCCGTTGGATCCTGACAGATATACCGTCTTGACACATTCCTGTTGAATACTGGTTGCTCTCAAAGAGTACGTTCTTATGCGGTGCTTTAAAACGGCAACGACATTGGACGTGAAAATCAATACGCGCATATGACGACAATTACAAAGCTTCATCACTCGTACTATTTTAACGATAAGTATTCTTACATTGCTACTCCTTTTATCTCTTCATTCTACTAGCTGATCAATGCACCAAATATACAAAAGGGCTGCCACACATGTAAAGGTGTCGAATATTCTATCGTATATTTCTATTTTGTTGACATTTTAGATCTTAGAATTGTACGCGGGAATGTTTGAACTAACAAATGTCATGCCGTCGTTGTAATGCATTACACATAACTATGATTGTGAAACCCGTTTCTGGATCAGTCAATTATACGCACCCACACATGCACGCACGCTGCACACACTGCGCACACGGCGCGCACGCACGCACGCACGCACACACACACACACACACACACACACACACACACACATTGGAACACAAACAGACGATACAAGTCCATGCTCACGAAAGCGACAACAAACCGAACCACGTTGTTCCGATGAGGTAACACCTTGCGACGGAGACCCCGACACCTCGTAGTCGCCAAACGGCGTCGGAGGCGGCGGGATGAAAGGGCCCGTCGCCGGGTAACGCGGTGCGATATGACGTCGCACGCCCCGCCAGGCGGCGCTACGTGCAGCGGAATCCCCTCAGCGCGCATCGCGGCGCAATCTAAATGGAAATTCTCGCGCGCCATCGATATGATAATTCGTAGCGTCTCGCCCCTGTAATCTAAATCACTTAGTCACGCGCCGTCGCGCACACTTTCTTGGATCCGTCCGCCGGTGCGCAGTGATTCCCGCCGCGCGAGCGTCGGCGAACAATGGCCGCCGACAAAACCCTCGTCGCCGTATCGGCGACGCGATCGCGCGCGCGGCGGTCTTTAATTAAATTATTAAAGGGGCACGGACGCTTGCCCTCTGTCTCAGCCGACCCCGTGACTCCGGCCGACGATTTTCGGCTATTATCGTCACGTCCTGACGGCGTAGATTACGTCGCTCCGTCGGATCGCGGTTTCTATGGAGTCGGGTGGCGACATCAAAGGTGCTGCCGCAAAGATCATTCTAATATAGATATCAAAGACGAGTACCGCACAAGCGCAATGCGTGTACCGGCGGAGAAAGTGCTAGCTGTTTGCCGCGGGCTTCAATCCAGGGACCCGATATATTTGATGTTTGTCTCTGCCTGCCGTGCACTTGTGGTGCGCTCAATCATCGATTATACCGAAACTCGGTCGGTACGTGATTTAAAATCTTGTACTTGTGTGCGATGCAGACAGTCACATTTATTAACTGACAACCGATTTTAGTAATTTTTGTAAGATGGAAAAGTAAGGTTTTGATTGATAAGGATATACAGTTAACTACTGTGTACTTTTCTCTGTGCAACAAGAACAAAATAATATTGTTATATTTAAACACAAGTGCATGTTTAATTAAATTAGTATTAAAGTGGCAAAAAAGGCACTTAGACTGTGTGTATTTTTTATTACTTGCATTCAATATTTTCCTTTGGACTAATGTCAGAAACAAATGTTTAATTGTACTCTAGATCGGACAAGCGATAGGTAACGATTGTCTTTGGCCAGGGGGCAGTTATACTTCTATGTCGAACCAATCCTCCCATTTTAGAAAGATCCTATTCCAATAATTATACAGTAGAATCTGTTTTGGGCGACCACCTTTCTTGGGCGTCCACATCATAGGCATGGATTGTTTCTAACAATATTGTTCAGCTGTACCTGTCGTGAGCGGCTAATGCCCACATAAACTGGTCACAAAACGGCTATTTTTACCTGCTGTGAGTGACCATAACACACCGACAGCCGAAATTCGATCGTTACAGACCTCTAAATAACCGACTGCACAATACAAATTATCGCTGTGTCCTAGTCATTTGGGTAATGGAAACAATATGCTACAATTCCAATACCACGCATCCCATTGGGAAGCACCCTTTTCGGTAAGCACCTATTGGCTAACGCGTTCAACATCCTGTATATACGTTCACACGGTGAGAAGAAACAGCAGACAGGTTCAGGACGCGGCAAAATCTGCCAAAGAACTCGGCGGTAACAATTCATTCCTGGTACGCCACTCATCCAAACTATCAATAATGGTGATAACACAAGTTCACACCGACCGAATAGCGTAATAACTACTAATTAAAATAGAACGGAATATTGATTAAACATGCCATGTATTGTAGTGCTAGTGCCGTTTAGCCAGTCAAAGTAGTATATTATAAATATTCTCATTGTGCACTCGCAACCTGCCATTGGCTATCACCTGTCTTGAATGATCGCTTTTGCTGTACAGACGAGGTGGTCGCCTAAGGCAGGTTCTACTGTCGTTTGCATGTACATGTATGGAGTTGTGCGCATGTGTGTTGTACAATCGGACGTTCGTGACAGTGGACGCTTCACATGTTTCGCATAGTTTCACAGTTGCATTAAACAGTGACATCACGGACGTAATTGCAACGTGCGTCAGCGATATACTGTTTGCGTGGCGCGCGCATGCGTGTCAGTCACTTTCAATTACCTCCTTGCTCGGACCTCTCGACTGACGCTCCCATCCTTCGCCGGAGATAATAAACACAATATAATATCGCCCCTTCTGTCTGGATGCCGCCCCCTCGTTGCGGGCCCCGGACCACACACGAGAGACGGAGAACACGCCGCTTTGATGACGTGTAACGCGACTGGGCGAGCCACAGTGGTGGCCGTATGTAATTGGCGTGTAAATATTACGGCTGGAGACAACCCGTGATTATGTGTTTGCCTTACGAGTTGCTTTCAACTGCCACCCAGCGGGCCTCGCTCCAGTTTCCGAGTGTCTCGCTGCGTGAGAACCGTCGCGAATTGACACCCGAGTCTCGTAAAGCGGCACGACTTTTGGAAGACGTAATTTGAAGGCGATAGCCGAACGAGCGACTAACAGTGTCAATAAACCGGACGATTAAACATCGGGAAACCGTTCAGCGACATAAGCGATTATGATAATGTTATTTGTTGGGTAAATGATATGATACAGGCCCTTTCGTGCAGGTACAATTAGGGGTGTTCAGTCACAAGAAACTCTTTGAAGTTGCCGCTCGTCAGAGAGAATTGTGTGGGTGTCGTGGTTACCTTGGTTTGCAATGTTGTGTTCTTAGTAAGCCCGGTAGGTTCGGTTTAATTTGCAGTTGCTGAATAACACGATACAACATACGGCACGTTACACCACACCGCATATATATATATACACACACACACACACACACACACACACACACACACACACACACACACACACACACACACACACACACACACACACACACACACACACACATATGTATATATATATATACATATATATATACATAGTGCCGTTTTGGATGTCGTTGCATCGTATTGTATTAGTATATTGCTACGTACTACATTCCATCATAGTGTGGGGTGAAGTGATGTGTGGGGCTGCGTGGTGTTATGCGGTGTGGTGTAACGTGCCGTGTTTGTTATTGTGTTACGTAACACAATAACATATAAGCAATACAATAAACCACAGCCACAGCACATCACAATATCACAAAACGTCACAGTACATCACATCACAATACATTACACGGCACACCACGTCGCACTACACCACAGTACATCACATCATACAAAAATAAATCACACCACAAACATACCACGCACATTTAATAACAACTGACACACACGCACATGGGCACGCAGATAGATTTTGGAAATCTTCGCATGAAAATTGTTTCCCAACTAAGCGTGATATCGTACGGAATAATTCGACCCTCAGCGAGATGGAGATTCGGCATGACCACTGTAGAATGACGCAGACACTAATTTAAGGCAGACGAATGATGTCCGCTGTAGAGTACATGACACGACTAGATAGCCCTTCGCTATAACAACCTCCCGAGTGCTGTATATATATAGTGTTGTTTTCTTTACATGTTCTTGCGCGCACGCATAGTGACAGACCAATTCGCCCATGTGTGATATTATAAATGGACCACCGTGGTCTGTAAAGCCGGTGGTCCTTCAACACAGTTGAATGTGGACCACTGTGAACGGAATTGATGTGGTTAGTAAGGTAGCATTTTTAGAACTGAATGTTCTGTTATTGCAATAACGAAAGACGAAACTGCAAAAATGTGTACACATCGAATAAAGACATATCAGTATTATTTACGACTGTCAACGGTTTTGGTAATTTTGTTGGCACAATTTTGCCTGCCAGAATATTATATTTCTTATTTCCAAACGCAATTAAACCACTTCTAAACTGTCTAAAACGCAATAGTTATAGTCTCATGTCGGATTACATTATTATGCACTATAAACTTGTCTGCGTCATAAATTGGCCAATCATTGTAATCAGGCATTTTCATTTAAAGAGTAGACGATGTTTTCACGCAATCAATGACGATTGCTTTCAATAAGCAACAGTTGACAATAAACATAACTTATTGTACACATCAAATAGTCCAAGTTGTCAGATGTAGAAGGATGTCCAATTACGCAGTGTGCTTAATTTGTCAAAACTGATCATTTCATGGGCGTGGAAGGTAATTTAATTTCCTACCAAACCGTATAATCAAGCTAACTCTTCGTCAATTGTTACGTTATATATACTAATCTCCCCGCATTGCTGCTGGTGGTTTATAAATATCGACTGTTCCTTTGATTCGCCTAATTTTATTACCGTTTGTCCGACGTGATTTCTGGCGAGGATTAAAAGTGACTCAAGTCGCGACAGCTGATTTACCTTGGCCGTTAATGTTTGTCTGTGTAGCAGATTTAATGATCTTGTAATACACGCGATAATGTATCTAGGAGTGCCTCGTAGAAATAGCCTTCTTTGTTTTGTTGACGTGATGTAAACGCAATCATCATCGATTAGATCAGAATATATTAAGCAATATATCAAAGCGTATATGTTTTAATGTAATCGTTATTCTGTAGTGTTATTGTTGTGTCCGTCGCTGCGACCTTTAAATAGCGTATGGTATAACATAGTAAATGAACCTCCGCGCGTGCGCAGGCGCATGCGTGCGTTTGTGCACATATGCACGAAGTGTTATAAACTGACGCTCCTTGATGCATTGTTTTCTATGTACTAACAACAACACTTAACACGATACTAAACACTTAACACGATACTAAACACGTGCAACTACAACAAAATCTCTTTGTGCTTCTCATGGTTGTTTTACAATAGTAATAACACTAATAATTGTTATCATATAGCTGTTAAAAAACGTGATATCGTGGTATATACTGTATCAAGCATAGGTGCAAGGGAGAAATCGACCTTTTCCACGGCCGACCAACTGAGATTCATTACGACTGAATGTGGAATACCCGATCAAAATGAATGATTACATAATGGATACGGGTACATTTTCCATTTTACACCGGGATCTATTAACAACTACACCAGCGCTATTTTCGCTTTAGCAACTGACTTGCTACGCTCGCGTATTTTTTTCGTTAAGTAAATACAATTAACTAGGCGTATACACCTGTGCCAACCACATGTGGCGCATACACATGTATCACTTCCACGAAGACAAATACTTCAATACGACGAAACAATTAATAGTTTACGTTAAGGTGTAGGATTTCAGGCGCCAGTAATTAAGTTAACATATTGGTCAATGAAATCCGAGTAGGAGCCATACAAACGACAGTCAGCTACCTGGGTGCATTCAAGGAGATGTGTCGTGAACTCAAGTGCATCGTGCAAATGTTTGCTTCAATATACGTACGTTAGCAATCGTCCCTACTAATGAGCCGATTAATGGATGACTGGGTCAGACGTATTCTACCCGTGGCTGGCCTTAACAAGCCACATTTGAACCAAACTACTCCCACTGGTAAACAATTAGACGCTAAACTGTTTTGTAGTATTGAACTTTCACTGTTCGCCAAAGGCATATTTCCAGTTCATATTTCTATAGTCAAACGTTCAGCGAATGTAGGGCCTGCAAATGTATAATGCAAAGCATGTATACTGTCCGATTAATATTTTTTCGTGCATTTGTTATCACAAGAATTATTCGAGCAAATGTACTTCGATGTGTATTAACCAATGCTTTATTTAAGTGGGCCTACTATGGCGTCTGTTTGAGAATTACAAATTAATTTACGCACGCTATGCTTCTATGAACGTTTATGATAGGCCATTAAAAAAATTAGGAAACGTCAAACAGGATTCATATAGGCCAGCCACAACCAGAAAGTAAACGTTAGAAAATCTATAGTAACAACAGGAACGACCGAGGAGGAAATGCACTGGACGTCAGCGGATAAAATATCTGTAAACTTGATTGGGAAGGAACACCATAGTGCTTTTGCAAAACACCTACAACGGTGGGGTTTGGAGGACCGTGATTGCCAACGCTTGCGACAGACACGGCGCCTAGAAGAAGATACAGTAGGTACCTTATAGTTGTAGTCAACCGTTAATTTTATAGTTTTTCCAGTCACAATACATATTAACAAAATACAATCGGTAAAGCCATGCATACACATTTAATTGTGCAGCACGCCGTATAGATCAAACATTTGAAGCATGTTTCATTCCAAGCTATCAAATAACAACCGATAAGTTGTTGCGTGCATTGCATGATGTGTAGCAAGTTGATCTTGTGGCCTCTTTAATTATTTGATTGACAGGCGAATGTGGCTTGACGATATATTACAAGTCCCATTTTACGTTCGCGATCAGTCCATGCGTTCGCATTTATATTCAAAAGTACACAACACAAACATACAAAAATATAATATACAATGTTTTTTTAGAAACTGACTTTCTTGGTGATAGACTGATAAAGTATTGATTTATTGTTTCATTGAAGAGCGTACAGTCTATGATTATTTATTTCCATAAACAAGAAATAGCAGTATATATTTTGTTAACTCCAAAATAACATATTACAGAAATTAGGCAATGTTATAGGAATGTTAACATAATTTTCCCAATTAACCAAGTGCAGTTCTAAATGTGTTATAATTACTCCTTAAACGTAAGCTGGACTTGGTGACAGTCTAAACATGCTTGCATGTATTCTATCTCGATGGTCAGCTGTAGTGTTTGTTTAATATACCATATAATAATAATAATAATAATAATAGTAATAATAATAATAAGAAATACATCAGGTGACAGGTATGTGACACATACCTTAAAAGGGCGGATACGCGTAGATAAAAAGTGTTGGACTCTCGATAAGTCAAAAGGCTTCCTTATCCACCTGCCATCTAGAGTTAATTTTCTGGATGGCAATCTTGTTAAATCTTGACAGAGAGATTAATGAATCGCTGTGGTATGCTTGTTCAATAAAACTGTTGTATATAAATAAATGAAATATTACTATTTCTAAAGCGTCCTCTTCAGCCTAAATGTGGTTAGTTTGGTGTTTTCCAAGTTCATTAACACGAGACATACATGTTATATGTAAAAATACTACAGTATAATTTTATAATATGCAAAATATTTTGTCTAAAAACTGTAAACAATATTATATAACAAAATATATCTAAGATATGCATACATAAAATATCTCTGAGGTATCCTATCCAATTTGTAAACTATCTAAGCATAAGTATGCGCTTTCTCTAAAAATACAACTTCAAAACTATCGTTAAAATGTCAAAAATCATTTTAAAGAACTCACCACAATTGTCTGACTAAACAAGTGTGTCTTTAGTTGTATCTTGAAGGCAACAGCCGATGTCTATATATATATATATATATATATATATATATATATATATGTCCGTCTCACCCCCTAGGGTAGCATTTGACACCCATGGAATTTTCTTGTCAAGCACCCATTGTTGACGACTTCAGGCAAACAACAATGACCTGCGTCCGTCAACACTTGACTTCGACCGCACCTGACAACGGTCCTACTCATCGTCTTTAATTATTACATCTCGCGAGTACGTGGGAACGTAGCTGACTGGGAGCCCCCGCATTCAGGAGCTGTGTCTGGGATGTACATAGCGGCAGGCCGGCGGAAATGACGCGGTAATTTCGGGTTCCATGACGGCGCAGAGGTGTTGCGCTGTGATGTGGTCGCGGCCGGGCGCTAATTTGTAGTCGAGTCGTCGGCTGAATGCAACAATCTCAAACGGCGAGTCTATCTAGTCGCAGCATCCAAGTGGCTCGTCTTCATGCGGGCGACGGATGTTAGAGACGTCGTTAAGAGCAAACAACGCATTAAGTACGCTATAGAGGTGCTGAGACGGACATATATATATATATATATATATATATATATATATATATATAACCTGGCGTATGGCAGGTGGGATATAGTACCTGATGTGGGATAGCAAGGGGGAAAGTTCTATCCCCCAGTTGCACCCTGTCTAGATCTTAATGAATGTGGTGTTCTATTACACATTGAACTTTCCCACGCTCGCACATTACAGCTTACGACGTTTTCTATTGTACTGATTTTTTTCTGATGTACACTGAACTAAAAAAATATTTATTAGATTGTTTTTATGTAATGTAATTCCTCTAATGTATATTCAACTTTATACATATGGTATTGCATACTCAACTTTATACATATGGTATTGCATACTCAACTTTATACATATGGTATTGCATACTCAACTTCATTATAGATATGCCATAACGTACATATGTCATAGCGCACAACATTTCCATTGTATAACTTCATTATACATATGTCATAACATAGAACATTTCCGTACCCAACTTCATTAAACATACAATAAATTATGTTATTGCGTACAACGTGTTCCAACTTTACCACGCATGCATTTGTTGCTACGTGCCGTGCACACTCGTATTCACTACACTGTCGTGTACAAAGTATTCCATTGTATGCCTAACCTCAGTACATATGTTTCCGCGTAAGGGGCTTTGTACAGATCAACACTGGCGTATCGCCATACTGTCGCCTCCGTTCTGTTCGGCATTCTGTTCATTTCCTTTAATATATTCGTATCTTAAAGGCAGTAAACCTCCCGACACGCTATCTGATAAACCTGTCAAAATGCCGACATAGTTAACATAGCAAGGGATCTACGGTACGACATCGGAAGGGAAGTTCAGATAAATAATGAACATGAAACGAATATTACGCGACAAAGACGATAATACTATTGATAATGGAAATAATTTCGGCGACGACAACGGTGTACAGCAACAGCATTTGAAGATTATTTTAGTTATACGTTTTATGTTATATAAACTAAGCTACTATATATGCTCAGAATGTACTAATTATTACATATATATTTGAGAATATTGATGTCTATATGTCGCGTCATATGCGTGACGTGTCCATTTGAGATAAGGTTATGTTGCTGTCGCCAAAGGTTGTACGCCTGTCAGAATGTCAATGGTCGACGTCGTTGCATTAGGGGCTGCTGATGCAAGGATAAAAGACGGTATCCAAATCGACAGGCATACCTGCCATGTTGGAAACAATATTACAACAAGTAAACTGAATAATCAGCAACGCTGTGGGAATGTTTCAACGGTGAATCGTTTTATCTGGGATTTGTTCACGAATATTGATCTACAATTGCACGAATGCGCATTGACAGACGCATGCTCGCTGGTTGAATGTAGTGGAACCTTAGCATTCACACAAAGACTAATGGACACAAAGACACATATACAAAAGACACACAGACATGCACATAGACACTGAGACATAAAACACACAAACACAAAGACAGGCAGACAAAGTGAACAACATATATATACACAAAGATACTTATATACACTGACATGTAGACACAAAGACAGTTGTATAAAAAGACGCACATATACAAACACACAGACACAAAGATACACGCACGCACGCACGCACGCACGCATGCACGACCTCATCCACACAGTTGTAAGTCTATTTCCGTTGTTCTGGTTTGGAGGTCAACCTGCTTATTATATCGAGAACGTCCTTGTCTGCAATTATAGACTGCCATCCATGATTAACTTATCCTTGTCTATAATAAAAGTTCTTTGCTCGAAGAAAGAACATAAGTACGCCGTTGTTCAAACCCAGCCACGTAGCTTGAAGAGGGAAGCGAACTCCCAGGAGCCGATTTTGACATTGCAAAATCAACACGGGGCTTGACATAGATCCGCATTTTGATGGTTGGTTGCGTGCGTGGGGTTTCGTGTGGACCCTAAAGCATGTCGAGCCAGAAATAGTTCAACTGCTGTTTGAAAATTGTTATCCAAGCTATACCTTAAATAGCGTATGTGCGTGAGTTTGTGTGTGTGTATGTGTGTGTGTGTGTGTGTGTGTGTGTGTGTGTGTGTGTGTGTGTGTGTGTGTGTGTGTGTGTGTGTGTGTGTGTGTGTGTGTGTGTGTGTGTGTGTTTCTGTCAGTGTGTGTGAATAAATTAAGTGAAAACTAGCACAAATGTTATCTACACGTCATGTCACAGTTACGATCATATACACCAAAAAACAAATCAAATAACTATAACATTACCGTTGACATGGGCACGTGACCGGGGGCACATCGGGTAATGCATTTAAACATATGGCTTTGATGTAGATACTTAGCCAAATTAGCCAAAGGAAACGTTCAGATGTCCGGTTATCACAAAAGACCGATAACATGCTAAACAAATTATCTGCAAATTATCGACTAACGGCGATCTGGTTAATCGTATCTGAACGGAAACCCCAGTAACTTTATCACCGATTTCGCCGTGATACAACTGATGCGGCGTGACGAGTTGACAGCTAGGAACTAAGGCCGTTAGTTAAGGTCGGTTATCTATACAATCATTTAACAAGGCGGCGCTTTGAAGTCAGAAGATAATGAAATATGAAAAGACAGGCCTGAAAACAATGATAATTACAGAGATGATGGATTTTTGAACATGCGGTCGTTGCTCGTTTGTTTGTTTATGTTTGACTGTGCGTGTGTGTATGTGTGTGTGTTGTGTGTGTGTGCGTGTGCGTGTGCGTGTGCGCGCGTGCATGTGTGTGTGTGTGTGTGTGCGTGTGTGTGTGTGTGCACATGGTAGTCCATATTTCGTGTGAAGATTTGTGCATGCATACGAGGGTATATCCAAAGTAATCAACACTCATATGTTTTATTTTCCACACACGCTAATTCAAACGCACGCACACACAAATGAACACGCACACGCACCCACACGAACACGCACGCGCACACACACACACACACTCACTCAATCACTCTCTCACTCACTCACTCACTCACTCACTCACTCACTCACTCACTCACTCGCTCGCTCGCTCACTCGCTCACTCACTCACTCACTGACACGCACACACCGTTTTACGAATAACTCTACGGTTGATAGTTAATGTGTTCAGTCAATGTCGTCACACGTGTTCTTTCATTACACAAATGTCGCCGGGCCGTGTCTTGACCAATGTCGCAAAGGTTTAATCGTCAGTAGCCGCTTTTATTCAAATGCACCTCTCGATATGTAGACTGCGTGCTTTCTCTTTAAAACCAACCATAATTGAAGCAACGACATGTCCGGTCGACGTAAACCAGCATTTCGTTACACGTTTGCGGTGTAACGAGCACCTCTATAGCGTACTTAATGCGATGTTTGCTCTTAACGACGTCTCTAACATCCGTCGCCCGCATGAAGACTAGCCACTTGGATGCTGCGACTAGATAGACTCGCCGTTTGAGATTGTTGCATTCAGCCGACGACTCGACTACAAATTAGCACCCGGCCGCGACCACATCACAGCGCAACACCTCTGCGCCGTCATGGAACCCGAAATTACCGCGTCATTTCCGCCGGCCTGCCGCTATGTACATCCCAGACACAGCTCCTGAATGCGGGGGCTCCCAGTCAGCTACGTTCCCACGTACTCGCGAGATGTAATAATTAAAGACGATGAGTAGGACCGTTGTCAGGTGCGGTCGAAGTCAAGTGTTGACGGACGCAGGTCATTGTTGTTTGCCTGAAGTCGTCAACAATGGGTGCTTGACAAGAAAATTCCATGGGTGTCAAATGCTACCCTAGGGGGTGAGACGGACAAGGGTGAGGACGGACACTAGTGGACACCTGTGGAAGGATATGTGCTCGGTGTGGTGTCTTCTTTCCAGTCGCGCTGTTTGATTGTGTGCTGGTGATCTCTTCGTTCATGCAGTTGTTCTTTACCTACCACCTCACACCGAGGAGGTGTAGTTGTTCGTTACCTACCACCTCACACCGAGGAGGTGTATTGTTGGTTACCTACCATCTCACACCGAGGAGGTGTAGTTGTTCGTTACCTACCACCTCACACCGAGGAGGTGTAGTTGTTGATAGGAATAACTAGAAGAACGGAACACAATGTCATACACGTATGCACGCACACACGAACGCACGCGCGCACGCACGCACACACACGCACACACAAACATGCATACGCGCGCACGCGCACACACGCGCATGCACACACGCAAATAAGAAATCAAACAACCAACAAGAAACAGTATTGAAACAGCAGCTAAAATGGTAATGTCTTTATTAATGTTTCATACACACCTACGTGCGGGGACCCGAAAGCGCACTTTATAATTAAACTCACTTGTCATTCGCTCTCAGATGTTACCTTTTCCCACAATACTATATTATGTCAAAGTATAGCTAACTTTGCACAGACATATCTCTTTGTATGTCTCCCTATACTATTTCCTATCAATACACAGCTACAGTTTTGATATCAAAGGCAATGATTTCTCTACTACGACCGTCGCCTCTACCTTCGACAAGTCGACCAATACATGCAGACGATGTGTAATTACGTCTTCAAGAAGCGAGAGAGCGCTCCATGCTGGCGTATCTTTGTCGAGAACGTCTAATGCTACACGCCTTCGTCACTTAATGCAATACGGGCCCATACACGTTCCAGCGATGCCACTGTATCATTTAAATATTATTAAGTCGATCGAGGCGGAACCCCCGCTGACGTCTGGGTAGAAGATAACAGACCTGTCAAATATGGGAATCCACTGACCCGTTCATGCATACTGAACGGTCGCTGAACAGTTTGCCATAAGACACGTAGGGTAGAAAGCAACTGCGTCCAACACAAGATCACTAACATCAGTTTGAGCTGACAATATATACATTTTTCACATCGAAAACATGGTTTTCTTATTAAATAATTTACGACGGACTGTGGTAATGCATTGCATAACACAAAAGAAATTACTCACTTCGCACGAATTGTTTACAGTAATTATGACTGCAAGGTTAGCATCTAAATCGTGTTAAAGACATTTACAAAAAAATTGCTAAAATAATGACAAACTGTAGTTTTCGTATGTTTGTTATCAAACGGTACTAAGACGTGCACAGCAATGCAACGTTTGAAAGAAGTTGCATGACAACAAAACATACATATTCTAGAAAAAAAAGTAATGTGATGTCTGGCGATTTTGTGGTGTAGGAAATAACTTTGGTTTTCGTGAGTTTGTTCCATATATTATGTGCTGAGATTGGTAGGTGCATGAACAAAATAGAGAACATAAACTATCTTTTTACTTCCCGTACGATACGGATTTCGTTTGCAGTTTTACTGATAACATGCATTTACTCTTAATCCTTTTGCGTGATGTACCTATTCTGCAAAAGTAACTTAGCAAATTAAACAAGTTAAATTTAATATGGGAGTATTTAATGAAGAAATGTTATATATATATATATATATACATATTTATATTATATATATATATATATATATATATATATATATATATGTATGTGCAAACTACATTATCAACATAACATTAAGAAATTAACTTAATTCATATTACTGAACACATGTCTTAATATATATTTTTAATGTGGATTGTGTGAATATTCCTGTATCATAAAAACGTGTCACCAATGATACGTCAGTTTTATGGCGCAATATGTTACGGGCGTTTAATGCAGTAGGCCGTATAGCCGAGTCATGTCAAGATTAATTATGCGCCAAACGATAGATGCCACAGGATATCTTAATGCAATAACTTATCTTGATCCAATAAGTCAGCGTTGATTGACAGCCACTAACGGCGACGACAGTTAGGATTGCGCGTAGGTTGCAGGGTCGTTGACGTATGGCTTTGGAATCGGGGCATGACTTTTGAGTGCGTGACCTGTGGTATGTAATCGCTTATATAACTCTGAACATGACCCAATGTTCCGTATAAATACACTGCAGTTGCAGGAGGGTATTTTATCAATTTGTTTATTGGTTTGTTTGTGTATTTATGTGTTTATATTAACCATTGCACCTATATAAACTGTTGCAATTATTATGCGTTGTGGTGTTAAATTATGGAACTACGTTGTCAAAATGCACCGTCAAAATAGTATATTTTTGATATATACATTGTGACATTTATATATCATCTTAAAAGCTTTCGTACGGTAAAGGAAACGAGATAGCTATCCAGTTAACATGTATTTTACAGTAATAAATTCACTAATATTTTCAACTGTGTTTTTATTACTTTTACGCCAACGGAACGAAATACACATTACGTATGCTATGCAGGACACGTTAGCCATAAGCTGTTATTTATTCTCAGTATAGTAATTGTGATAACTAATATGTGTACTTTTATGTATGATCCTTTATTACAGTCGCTACATGTTAACTCTAAAAAAAGTTTGCGGTTTGTTTTTCAATTCCGTAGTTATCACGTGTTCTTGAACGAACGACATCGCTCCGTCAGTATATTAACCCATTTGAATTATTTCATCTTTGCACTTTGCAGGGATCGGCGTTGTTTGACAACCTTTCTCCGTCTTCTGCTAAGCTGGTTCAAATCCGTAGCGTGAGAACCACTTCAAGGCGGTTCGGTAATTCACCGTCGTCTTTGAATTGGGAGCGTTATAGCGTTTTGCGACACCTGGTAATTATGATATAATTGAATTCATCTGGCGACTCAATCTAACTATTACCGCGCGACCTCGGCAATAATCGAATCAAATTTAGTGACGGCAACGCGACAGCGATGTATAATGATTTCGCACAAACAACGCCACTTCGTTATAAATACGCGACTGCCACGTTTGGCTCTATACGAACAGCAAACGTAGCAGATAGTGTTATAGTGTTTGTGTTACGTTTACGGCCGCCCTTTGTTGTGAAGTATAACTACTGATCGTTGTTATAATAAAAACATATTGTATATAGGCGGCCCTAGAAACTCTATTACTTACTCTAATACGTTAACAATTAATTGTGTGTTCTCGTGAAGCAGAATATTAGAATATAATTTTATCGTAATTAGTTCACGAATACTGACATTTCCGTTTATCGTGCAATGGGATTTATTGTATTAAAACTTGTCGCTATTCGACATTCACAAAGGCAAGTAAAATATATGTTAAAACGTGGGAGAGAGAGTGAGGAGGTTATACAGTAGTGTCCATTTGTCTTAATACAAGTTTTTTCGAATACCAGAGAATACAACACACACAAAAACACTAAAATATTAGCGTCTTAGATATGTAAGAAGTTTAGAACAATATATAAGTGGATTTAACAATGTAATATAACACAACTCTTTAAAAACAACTTAAACTACGTTTTTTGTTTATTTTTTCTATTTACGTAAATTCATATTTGATATGAAAAGTGAATCATAACATAAGCATCGTTAACCTAATCATTTAAAAATAATAACTAATACATACACTTTAGTTTGTGTTATTTATTTATAATTCGTAAAGAAACAATTGTTCTTGATAAAACCAACATTTCAGTGCTTCATTTACCGGTTAATTCTTGGATGTTTGTATTTTGGTCGGCTGTCAAACAATTTGCTTAAACTGCAAATGCCCTTCAAAAGAATCGTTGAAGATAACAGTGACTTCGTCGCATACACGAAGTTGTAAAGTCTGACTAAGCAAAGTAAATACAAACAACACTGCTGCTCTCCAATTACGCATTTGTTTCGTCACCATAATTTCCTGAGAATGGCACACTCAAGCAATTCCTATTGTGACATTATGCTAATACTTCAGTCTCGAATTGGGGTTGTTATAAATTACAGACAGCGGGGTGATGGTGATATTTTGTGGGGATGATATGTAAATATTAATGTACCTAACTATAATATTTTATACTGCCATAATATTTATTTACGAGACGGCTAAATAGTCATAACAACGGGTTATTTTATTAAATTCACAATTGAAGATGAGTTGTGTTGTTAATATGAACATTCTGCATGAGACAGTCTATGATTTACAGCAGGTTACCTTAATTATTGATCGCTATACAACTTGTGTCAACTGAACGTGTACAGTTGACGTTTGTGATGTCAAAACATAATTATTTATACTGACATAATAGTGCATTGTTTATATGAATCCATCACTCACCATAATCATGGTGATGTTGTGTCATACTAGATTCGTGTTTACGTGTGTCTGCCCTCTAGTCAAACGTATGTGTTCTTTTAGCTCTGATCACCTCCAAAATTTTGTTTTAAGTTATACAACGTTTAATAATTTATATTTTGTTCTAGAAGATAACTGCACAATCCGGTGTAATAGTTTCATTATTTTATTGCAGGCGTTAAATTATTGGCGTGTTGCTGAACTACATAGAGTATAGTTAGGTCACACTCGTTACAAAGACGATATCAAACGAGACCAAACATATTGTGAATTCCTTCCTAAATCACGGACTACTGCAGTCATGGAGTAACAAAGCTGGTGTACCATGCTTCACTGTGGCAGTGACATTGACACAGAAAACTATCTGACAAAAACAAGACCCCGACGCCTATTATAGCTTCAAAAAGGTCGATGACGACATTGTCTCTCGAGAAAAACGTCAGCCAAAGAGAGAGAGAGAGAGAGAGAGAGAGAGAGAGAGAGAGAGAGAGAGAGAGAGAGAGAGAGAGAGAGAGAGAAAGAGACAGACAGACAGACATACATACATAGAGAGGGGGGAGAGAGAGAGAGGAGAGAGAGAGGAGAGAGAGGAGAGAGAGAGAGAAGAGAAAGAGAGAGAGAGAGAGAGAGAGAGAGAGAGAGAGAGAGAGAGAGAAGGAAGAGACGACAGACAGACAGCCACATAATAGAGGAGGAGTGGGAGAAAGAGGGAGGGGAGAGGAGAGAGAGAGAGAGAGAGAGAGAGAGAGAGAGAGAGAGAGAGAGAGGAGAGAGAGGAGAGAGAGGAGGGAGAGGAGAGAGGAGGGAGGGAGAGAGAGGAGGGAGAGAGAGGAGAGAGAGAGAGAGAGAGAGAGAGAGAGAGAGAGAGAGAGAGAGAGAGAGAGAGAGAGAGAGAGACAGAGGAGACAGAGAGAGAGAGAGAGAGAGAGAGAGAGAGAGAGAGAGAGAGAGAGAGAGAGAGAGAGAGAGAGAGAGAGAGAGAGAGAGAGAGAGAGAGAGAGAGAGAGAGAGAGAGAGAGAGAGAGAGAGAGAGAGAGAGAGGAGAGAGAGGGAGAGAGAGAGAGAGAGAGAGAGAGAGACATATAATATATATATATATATATATATACATCTATGCTTCTCGATCCTCAAGTACTTAGTCTAACTGCGCAGAAATGTTTATGTTCCCAATCTGTCTATAAAAATGCTCATTCAGAAGAGGATTTCAGATGGGTATAAATTTAACACATATCTTTCACTTGTAGTGTGATATGCCGTCAATATTTTATGACATGTGTAGAAGCAGCCAAATGAAATGTTTTAATGATGATCATCGAATACTTATGTGAGATCATGATGTTCCAACCTCATGATCAAATATATTCCAGTTACACATTCCATGTTTCGCTCAACGGCAAAGACACTTTGCTTGGTTTCCGTCTTCTTTTTCCACTTGTCTGTTTATTAAATGCGAGCTTACATTTGCATTTCAAACAACGTTAACAGTATCTCACCGAGTTCTGTGTGTTTGTCGCCGTTCTGAAAGCGGTTGTGGCTGCGGGGGCCTCGGGGCGGGAACAGTCACGACCTCTCTTGGTTTCAGCCGTTGTGTCGCCAAGTTCTTCCGGGGTGTATGCGGGTGATCTCTGGGCGCAGCAACATCAGCCCTATGAATGGCACCTGTCGGCCTCTGTAAGGCGGCGTAGAGTGAACAGTGGTCGGCGAGACTCGGGGAGAGTCGAATAACGAGGAGGCCGACGGACAGTTACAGGTGGATCAGTGGATAATGAAGATCATTACACGAGGCGACAACCGCCGGGTCGGTGGGCTAATGCATTCTCCAGTAGACGGGCGACCAGGGCCCACGGCGACATGCGGAAAACACGTAAACAGTGGTGTGTGTGGGGGGTGGTGGTGTGTGTGCGTGCGTGCGAGCGAGCGCATGCGAGAGCGTGTGTATGTGTGTGCGTGCGTGTATGTGTTTGTGTGCGTGTGTGTGTGCGTGATTACTTGCGTTTGACCGTGTGTAAGTGTGTGTATTTTTCTGTGAAACAAGGTGATATTTCGGTTGAGCTATCTTGTCAATCGAGCATTTATTTATGTTTGTAGAACAAATTCCTTTCCTAATGTAATTACTGAAATGACTCGCTGACCTATGAGTCGGGAGGTGTTGGCGTTGCGGTGGCGGTAGTGTTGGCGTTGCGGTGGCGGTAGTGATGGCGGTGATAATGTTATTAAAGATGGGATGGATGGATGGTGGTGGAGATCTATGTGTGTGTGTGTTTGTGCGTGCGTGCGTGCGTGCGTGCGTGCGTGCTTATGTTCTTGTAAATATACACATACGCAAATGTACTTGCGATGGTGTGTGCACGCGTGCGTTGGTGTGTGCGTACGTGCTTGCGAGCGTGCGTAAGTAAGTTCTACGTGTAATATTCACCACACGCAGCTGCAGTAAACGATCGCGGAAATAGAATGTGGCGGAGATGAGTAATCGTAAAACTATACAACTATTTTTTAATACCACCATGTGTGCCGAAGATTCTTATCAATCCAGCAACTACATTCAATCTAGGAGAACAAATTCCGTTTCCAACGTGATCACAACTTCCACATCTTCAATAACACGACATAAAAAAAGCTGCTGCGTGCCTACGTTACAAGTGGATCACTCTACATTGTGTAAACGTGTCAGCGAAATAATCACACTACGAATTTCATGTTTTAAATGTGATATTCTTCGTCCAGAGACGTGTTTATCTGCTTATATATATGTATATATATATATATACAGCTGTTTATATAGAGGTGTATATATAATCATATATTAGTTAGTTTTAACTTAACCTATCAATTTTAATGGATATTTTTTTGACAAGTTTAGACTGAATTTTTTTTCTATGTTCGTGGTAGGTTTGATGTGACTGTGTTTTAACACCAATACACATTCCTAATTGACATGTATTTTATCTCGACCATGGCACTAAAGTATCTATATCTGTATAATAAGTTGAAAACAAATTCTTGTTGGTAAACTATTCAGTACTTGCTACAGTCGAGAAGATGTACGAAGGGGACACAACGAATTAAATAGTAAGAACAAATGACACAAATTCAAATTACATACTAATAAAACTGTATATACAAACATCGCTGAGACTTCTGCCAATGCAGCTAGCAGCGTACATGCACATATAATTACAAATTAATTACACTTCTTTCTTATGCTCAATTATATATATATATATATATATATAATATATATATAGAACATATACATATATATATATAATGTTCACACAATACACAGAATGCCACATAGTTGATTAATTGTAAACACATTTCTAACAATATAAAAATAATTGAAAATATTACATATTATAATGTGCTGAGACCGTTTTTGTGTTATACACCCAGGCAGTGTCATCATGGAAGAACTGAAATCTTTGGTTCAAGCAACATATATGCAAATTGTTTATACATAATTATATGTTTATTTATAAACAATTAACTTTATAGTCGTATAAATGCATATATATATATATATATATATATATATATATATGTGTGTGTGTGTATATATATATATATATATATATATGCATACACTAAATAGCATGAGATCGTTTTAAGGCAAATGGCCAACATATATGTACAGATATTCTAACAAACTCACACACACACGCACATCCACACACACGCATGAGCAAATACATCCTCACACAAGACTATCCGTAACCACTTCAGTCAATTCCTTGTGTCGGCGAGGATATCAGACGCAGTTCATTCGTTCACTGTTTGTCAGTATCTCATGCACAACCTTGACATGTCTCGGATATATACAGCAAACTGTCACTATCCTCTGATGCGCGTCCCGTCCAACAATGGAACGGTCTGTCTGCGCGCTGCGGTAAAACTAATAAAACTGTCGGAAAGAGGTCAGTAAAGACCCTGTTTAACTGGAGCACGAATCTTCGCTTCGTTTCGCCGAATCGAGCGTCGAGTGAACGTACAGTCCCTGTGCCATAAGCTCAAGAGCGAGAGGATTCCGCCGGCCCTCGGATTTCTTTAATTTTGCGCGCTTGTTCTGGAACCAGATTTTGACCTGGTAATCGTTGAGATGGAGTTCAGTCGCCAGGCGTCGCCGCCTGTCTTCCGTCAGGTACTTGTTAGCCTCGAACTCGTCTCGCAGGCGATTCAGCTGTTCGTTGGTGAACGCCGTGCGAGGTCGCTTCTCTTCCGGTGACGATTTCGACGATTCGCTGTTGCTGTTGCATCGTTTGAGTTTCCGACATCGCGGTCCTGGAAACCAGAAGGGTCAATTAAAATAAAAAGTTGGCCAAAAAACAACATTATATTAGTCATTAATGTCAATCGACTAAATATCGTTAGAATTTGACGTGATGTTGACGATTTACCATGGTGTTGGTAACTTAACGTGGTCATACTGACGTCAGTTATAATAAGGACTTCTAATAAATGTGAGGATCATAACATATTTCTGCTTATCGTTAGAAGTGTTGTCAAATTCACCCCATGGAGAAGAGCCTGTGTATTATCATTATACTTCTACCCCCTACCATTAGTTAAATATAGGATTTGAAATTCGTTTTTTAATATTATGGTCGTAACCCGTAAAACACGCGTGTAAATATTATGTGTAGTGTTTATTTTATGCGTGACTAAGCTTTTGCCATTTCTATATCGGTACATGCTGACCGCAAGTCAAACCGCAACTCGATTAGTCAGGGTCCATTTAGGCAACGGTTGCACTAATGATGATGAATAAACAGGATATGTAGACAGGCACATACGCGGCTGCTGAAATTAGGCGAGCAAGTTGCGACAACGACGAGATGATTCATTGTGCCGATATCCTATCATATTTTATCCGGTAGTATTCCCACCCACTGTGCACAGACAGAGACATTTCCGAACTGACAAGAATACATAAAGCAATCGCTGAAAACACAGCGTGTGAATTCTGCTCGAAAATAACCATTGTGTGTGTGTGTGTGTGTGTGTGTGTGTGTGTGTGTGTGTGTGTGTGTGTGTGTGTGTGTGTGTGTGTGTGTGTGTGTGTGTGTGTGTGTGTGTGTGTGTGTGTGTGTGTGCGCGCATATCTTCTGATAGTAAAAGAATAAATGAACATATAAAACTTGTATCTAAACAAGTTAAAACTATTATTATGTTTGCCATGATTTTGACATATAATATATGATATGTTGAAGCTGTGGTTATTATATTGATTTTTTTCTGCAACTATTCTCTTTATTTAATTACATTAAATTGTTTCATACCTTACATTTTAAATATAATGGCGCCATCGTAATAAATTGTCTATGTTGTTAACAATGCAGTCGTCACTGTTAATCTAACGTAAACGGAATGTGTTCAATCATTACAACTGATGTTTTCTTAGTTAGTTGTTATTTTCATATGTTGAATTAATTTGTTTGAAAAAGATAAATGTCAATACCGTTAATACGTTTATGTAGTCATATAGCTATATAGCACTGTATTTTTCGGACAACCTATACATTAATCGTCTACTTGTATACATATTCATATCACTGGGCATTATGCATATACCTTAGTGAACTTTAGGTAAATTGTATTTCCATAAACATGATATGCTACACAGTAAGCCGATAATACCAAACAGAAAACGTATTATAAATTATACGCCAACAGGCATGATCAGTCATGACGCCACATTAAATGAGACATAACTTGTACATACAAAGCAGTTTCTGTACTAATAATAAAATTGTCCCAATACCTCCGCCTTATCTTGAAGTAGTAGTAAAATCATATAGCCAGTAGCCATTGAAAAAGGAATTAATAATCAAATATTTATACCTTACTTCATATAGCCAAAGCTTACTATCTTCTTTGTGAGACTCGCGCAGATAGTTGAGAGTGAAAGGCAATTCTGTTTATGGCGTCAAGCGGCAGTGAAGCGATGAAAGAGGCATATACTGCCTCGAGGCGAATCTACGACCGACGCTGTTTGCCGGGTGGGTGGCCGTGCTATACAACGCAGCGATTGAAACCGGTGGACGAGATCTCTAATTATGCCCGGCCCGCGTGTTGCGGGCGGATAGAACGTTTAACGCCGACGGCAAAGCGAGCCCCGGCAGACGCACGCTGACATGCCTGGCTTGAATAGACCGCTTACATTGTATTTGACTGCTCAGTTTTATGCGGTCTGTCGAATAATTGTAGCGAATACAATAACAACTGTATATTTAGGATTCTTATCTGAAAGCAGCGACACGGCAGAATCTGAAATTTATAACTATAATATAATAAGCATTATTGTGTTAATGCCAAGCGGAATCGACATGTACGTTGTACTTGACTGCTACACGTTTTATGCGGTGTGTCGTAATAATTGTTTTGGCAACACTGACATTTGTATATATGTCAATCTTATTTAATATTTGCTATGACAGAAACTGACCTTTACAATTATTAATATTATTATGTCACTTGGGATATCTTAGTTGCATTTGACCGTCTGTTATCTGCTAATAATTGTGACTACACGAACAACTACATATATGTGTGATTCTTATGTTATGCTATGAAAAAAGTAACAGTTATAATAATTATTATTATTAAAAAGTCGCACGGGCCACATACGTTGTATTTATGTGTTAAGTCGTGTGCGGTTTGTCGAAATAAGTATATCGCTATCAATAACTGCGAGTATGTATTCAATTTGTAACTAATATATATTGTGGCAGTGTCTAACATTATACAATTATTATATTTATTCCAAAAGCTCACGAGATATTTTAATTGTATTTGACTGATTTTATATAGTTAAATGCGGACTGTGATGAAAGTCTCATCGTCATCAATATGTATGAATCTTATCTGATATCTGCTTTTGTTGTATGACCGAATCTATCTGAAATGTATAACTTCACTGATAACATTATAATCAATGCCTCACATGAAGTCCTCTCTCCGCGCTACACCGGCGTCCAATGTGTAATGCATTTTATTGCACATTATAATAAAACCATAGCGGATTACTTGAGAAAACAAATCTTTCGTGTGCGAGAAAAGATAATTTAACGCATACAAATGTCCACATACAACCCAATTACGAATTAAAATAACGAATATATCCGATAAATATTACACCAGACCTGACAGTAAATTGGTTCATGTTATGACAGTTAACGTGAATCATTGTCAATAACTAAGTCATAAAGTAATTGATTTGAATTGTCGCTATAAAAACGTAGCACGTTTACGTTATCATCATGCGTAAAATCTATCAGCTAAAGGTTTGTTAAAATTTATATACTGTGAACATATTCTTGCAACTAACTTGGCGGAAATAAAATATAAATTTACATTCAATAACATAGCCAATGTATAGGCATTTATGGAGTCAATATCATTGCTGGAGTGTATTCATATTTTCGTTGCATTACAATTGGTTTGCATGGGTCTCTTTCCAACCAATATAATGTGTTGTATAATACGACTGCAGGGTTTCCGCCAGAAAAAAATAATTTGGGTACGGAGTTAGCCAATTTTAAGACCGCGGAACTGGCAGGCTAAGCCTGCCACGGACGCCTACTTGATGGGCGTTGGGTGTGGGGGCCCTCCCCCAGAAAAAAAATGGATTTCTAGATGCTCCGAGAAGTGATTTCCCGGCATTTGGAGTCGGAAATCCCGCCCGGCTCATGGTGATCAGTTCCATGTTTCGTAGGAGAATGAATAATAAATGTAACAGTGAGCAGGACAATTTTAAACTTGCCAGAATAAATAGTCCGATTCATGATGAAGTATGGTATTTTGTTGTGTTATTTTTCTTTACAAAAAAAACAGTGAATACTCGAAAACATCGCGAAAGATGTACAGCGATGACAGCACGCCGTATTCTTTACACTAAGCCTACCAATATACCGGTACGCCATGTTCTATCCTGGGGTGAAGGCTTAAATCCCGCCGTAAATACCACGTTTAACCAATCACAGAATTGCTAGCATAAACGTGTTGGCACGGGCTCATTCTTCACCTTTAAAAACGTCATATAGTATGAGTTTCATTGCACAGAATATAAAAAAAAAAAAATGTGGATTTATTTTGGGTACGTATGTAATAATAATTATTTTTGGGTACGTAATTTTATCCTTTTACCCTGCTGGCGGAAACACTGCAGTTACGTATATATATATATATATATATATATATATATATATATGTAATGCGTATATATACATATATATTTAATTCGTATATATAATTATATATATATATATACATGTACAAATATATAAGCCCAATAACAAAACGTCATCAGTGATTGCAATGACCATTGTTCGGACATAAATAAATCATATTGCTGATTGATTTGCTTGAAATAATTATCAACCACTTATGAGTTTAAACGCCAGCAACACCGTCGTAAATATCGACTGTTTTTGTTTAGCAAACACCGTTGAGCAAGACAATATTTTTTTATTATAATAAATATATAACTTCAAAACATGTAATTGGAATAGATCATTATACTTGAAGATTTGAGTATGTTTTCGTAATCAAGAAGAACAATTGAGTTCCTAACAGTCTATGGCACATTGGCCCCCACTTGCGTTGGGTGATGCTTCGCGTGGTTATCATGATGAAGCACACACATTTATTAAATATTTACTACATTTATGTAGTTTGGTAAATGTTTTACACGAAATGTGTATCACTAGTTCACTATTGTACAAACTGATTTAATTTCAGTGTCATGAAGCGAAGGAATGTCACACCAAGTAGGAAATATGCAAATACGAATGCTAATATTCTAAGATGTAAACGTGTTATTATTACATATATAACAAGGCGAAGTAGTAACAAAGTTACGCAGGAACGACACAAAACAATACAATGAATTATTTATATCAACTTACGCTAGATCATGGATTACTCTAATATTCTTGTTACCATCAACGTGTTGTTATAGTAGTTATATAATTTATCATTATACACTATAGTTATTGTTTATTCATTATTATAATCAATCAATAATTTATGTCTTGATTTGTAATATAAGTACATTTACAAAGAAGTTAGCATTATGGCACAATGACATCCTTGTTATATTGGTTTAAATACTATCGCTATAATCACAGTTTGTTTGGCGACGTAATCGTATTGCGATAATCACTGATATAACTGCTGCACGAATCGGTTTTCAGTAACCGCGATGTTAACACGGTGAAGCGTTAACATAACTATACTTGATTTCATGACTGGCATAATTTGTAACTATTATACGTACTGGTGTACTAGCGGTGTCCATTAGCCTACTATGATACTACTCAGACTATGAACACCCATTGACTTGACGACACTCCTCTGTCGCCGGCTGTCGCTATACCAAACCTAAGCGTCGCCGCTCGCTATATCGGTCATCAATTGCACGGATAATTCCATAACAATTCGCCGAGTTTGGCGCCGTCGCCGTTTTAGAAAGAAGCCATTACTTTGCAGACGACAACTGCGCGGCTCGACTTTATTTCCAACTAACAGGATCTTGGCAGATGAAAACACGGTAGTTTTTGCGGGTCTTCAAACGGCGATTCCGGCTATGATATATTATGTTTACGTCACCAGTGGATGAGATCACGGGTGCGGGACAAAGCCTGATGAACTGTTGATGTCATGGTGCTTTAAATAGGAACGTTAACAGTTTAAGATATGGGCTGTGCTACCCGTCGTCGACCGAGATACACATCAGTGCAGGATTAACCAAATTAATTACCAATATTGTATGATCATGTTGATGATAAAAAGAGTTTTAATCACAACCATATTAGCATGTCAAATGTCAATATCACAAACTTGTAAGACTATTAACTCCAATTTATCATGCACTAAGAACAATCACTGGTTACTACTATACTAATTTGTATCATAATAGTTCATAGTGTTTGTTAACAAATCGTTATTTATATATTTGTTAGATGCAATAGCATTCTCAGTTTCAATGTTGGTGTTTACGTATAATGTACACACGTATACACTTGACACGTCTTAAAATGGTGAACCCTTACAATTAAAGCAAGATAAACGATAAGGCACGTTGACACATATAAATCACAAATGCTAGTAACATTAATTCCACTTTGTAACATTCATTTAATTTTATAAATGATGCATTGGTTAGCCATGAGAGATATATGGTCAAGTGTCATTCCAAGCAAAGTGTTTATCGGTCTATTGGACTCTGATAATAAATCACTTCACTTGATTTATTTTATATTTCGAAACAATTTAAACACTGGTTATTGTCATCCTTATGTTTGTACAAATAGATCCATTAGGTATTATTTTGTGTGTTGCAACATCTCGAACAATAATTTATGATAATAATGATTTATGTTGTTGAGTCCGGTATTGTTATTGTTATTGTTGCTGTTGTTGTCGCTATAGTGCTGTTGGTTATGGTTATGTCAAGCTATGGTCATCGTGTCCAGACACTTACCGGCCGATGGGCGATCGGAGTACCGTGTGCAGTAGACCCACGCTGGCCACACTAATCCATTACCGTTGGCGGAATCAGAATCTGGGCTTTCGGAGCCGTGTTTCGTAGCGCTCTCAGCAATGTCTGTTTTCTCTCTTTTGGTCTTGTAGCAAGGCTCGCCCACTATAGTGTCCGGTTTGGTTGAATGTCGTCGCACGTTGGCTGTGAAAGCGCTAAGTCGAGGCTCCCCCCGTTCTGTTTCTTTGGCCCCTCGTCGGACACCGAAGCTCGGTTTAAGGATCTCGTGTATGGAGAAATTCGTTAGTCGCAACGGGATAACAAGTGCAGGATCTGCCGGCGCCATTGTCTTCTCTTCGCTTCCTGGATTCATCGACAATGTAGACATATCGGTGGCTGCCTCAGAATGTCGCTAATATCGATTAAGGTGTGCCTCCATTGCTCACGCTACAGAGAATGATCGTTCGCTGAATCTCCGTAAACAGCAAGTCGCGCGCGCGTTTGTGGGCGTGGCTAAGACGCTGGCTAGACGACCAATGAGCGCGCGGCCGACTCTATACAAAAGGTATGAGCCAAGCAGTGGCGACATTCGATCTCTTTTTGCTAATAAATGTCATAATCAAGACATGTATTGTTGGCGCCGTGACGATCTGTTGGTTGGTATACCGCAAGCGCTTGTGGGGTGCACAAACTTTTGTATGTTCAAGCCCGGGTAATACATCCCCCAGAACTGTTTGAAGTGTTTTTAATAGTTTATAGTAAAATCGTCGTTTGCTTGAGCTTCCACTCATCCGTCAACCTGGGAAGGGAATCCCCCCAGGTCGAGGCGTAAATTTGATTCAAGGAAGAACAAATCTCATATTATGTTTGATCATGGTAGATAGTATCGATGGTTGATTCATGATAGATAGTCACATCCGTGATTAAGCAGACAAACCACTACATACTATTAGTGTTATATGTCCTTGTATTCGCTGTTTGTTCGTAGTTTATACTGTTTCATTTAAAATCAGTTTTAAGGTGTCCCCTATACCACACAAATCATGCCTGCTATTTAGCATAGTATATAATCAAGGGTTTCTCTTGTGGATGCAGTAAGGTGCCAACCAAACTTATGAACAACAAATGTACGAATATGTAACTGGAACGTTTTTCCATTTAATTTTAATGATTACAGTTGTGACTTAGTAGTTATTTCAAATGGTTGTCATTTGACTGATTTTAACTCTCAGGACCTTTGGGGTACATTTCAACTTATATGTTAGTCCTGTGTAAAGTCTTAGAATTGGTTAAACATGCCGTAATAAAACATAATGTATGTGTGTGAAATGTCAATGTCGATCTCTGTATATAATCCGACGTGATATTTATAAATCGTATACAAAAATTGAATTATTGACATACATATAATATATATATATATATGTATAATTATATATATATATATATATAAACATTTTATTAACTCTTGAAATAATATCGACACATAATTTATATAAATATTATTTAAACATTATAAACATCGAGCCTGCTATGCATTATCATGTAATGTTTACCCTAATTATATCATACATAATTAACATATAATATATGCACTATCAGCAAGAGCAATTGTTCCTAAGCCGGAATTGTTCACATAAACATTAACTAAATGTTACACTAATAACTGTATGGATATACATATATTAAATAATTGCTTGTATTCATGTATAATTGATCTAGGTCGCGCACCCTCATGAGTGGCCTATCTATTATTGACTCATCGTCGTGTCTGCACAATCATAGTAATTCCTACTTTGAAATTGCTGCAGAAACCGGATGAAGGATGTGGCCAGGATTATATACTACCTAGCTGCTAACGCTGTCACAGACTCGGTCACATGACAATATTTCTTCACGTGTTAATGACGTCACAATTTCTAACTCGGTAGCAATGATTGATATTAATTTATTTCTGTGAGTTTGACGAGTTGTAACGGAATTGTTAAACACGGGCAGGTTTAGGTTTTAAGCATAGTATAGACCGACAGGAGTGGAGAAATGTCGTTTTTTTCTTTTTGTCCAATATATATGAACAAAGATGATTAAATAATAAAGTTAAGTAATATAAAATTATAACCGTTCAATTAAATTTGTTTATGTATATAATGGATACTATTTATCTTTACGCTTCTGTGTTGCGTTTTGTTTACGTAATATACCAGATGTTAAGCGATCAATTTTCTTGATAGATTTTGTATAAACTGCGTGTTGCTGATACGCCTTATAATAAATGGCATTGTCGCATATGACACGTTGTTGTACGTGCATCCGTGAGTGTGCGTTTGTATGTATATCGGCACGTTTAGAAATTCACAAAAACGTACCTTGTTGGCACTGTGTCGTTAATTAAAGTCTGAACTAAATACATGGACCAAGTCATTTTGTGTGAGAAATATGCGGCGGCATGATTCAATCGGAAGAAGCTATTACTTCACATGAGTCACGGAGCCCCTCCAAAGGGCGCACGGTTCGGGAATGCAGTTATCCAACCTATTTTCATAAAGACATGCAAATATTTAAACTGTCAATTTATTATCATAGAATCGCTCACGGAGCTCGCTAACCCGCAGGAGTCGTTCAAATATCGCTAGCGTTTTAGTTATGTTTATATCACGTACGCACGCACGTACGCACGCACAGGACAGCACGCTCGGTGAATTCTGATTACGGTGTCGTGAGACCGTCGCCAAGAAGGAATTAGGAATGGCGACGTGTCAAGTCGCTTGCGATACGTTTGATGTGTGCTGTAGGCTCGACTGAGCATGTCTAGATGCTATCGCTGTTCAAAGACGCCGCTTTTTTCTAAAGGCTGTCGAAGCTGTGGAAGAAAAAACGATATTTTGATCGCGAGCGACAAGTTTTCCTTCGAGGCCGCGATCAGGGAGCCTCGTTGGCAGAGCTCGAGACGACACGCGATATGACGCGGTGTGCTGCCTGTGTGCTCGGATGGTTCCTTTGGGTCGGTGCTTCATAATACGTAATGCACAGGCATTTGACTTTGTATACCTACTTTGAACGTACAGACGACGGAAGTTCATCATAACTGAACAAACACTACGGACCGACAAGCTAAAATAAATACAGCAATCCAAATGGAGTGACACATCAGGATTCATCTTTTTAACAATTTTATTTCAAACGGGAATATACTTTATGAACTTAGCCATATTAGACACTACGATTGGTCGTTTAACTTTTTTCGTTCTCTCGAAATGTTTGATAATCGTCTCTACTGTTATTATAACTGCGTCATACTTTCGCGTTTCGTACACGTGTGCGCGTGTGATTATACGTTTTCTAGACACACACATTGCATTGTCATAATTGTAATTGTAATAATTACAACAATATATAGTAATTATTAATATTATTGATATAGGTATTGATATATATGTGCGGTTATTTAATGTAGGTGCACATAACGAAAGCAGTGCTTGACTTGCGAAACGTCACAAATGTTTGTTCCATTAAAAGCAAATATATCCATACCGACAATGTTACTCGCATCTTCTACGTTGAGTGTGGCTATGTATGTTGTCCATGCTGTTTTAGATCTGTGAACGTGCAACTTGTCGCACGGTGTCGTGAGTTCACACACTAGCGCCACCTGCCATCAACAGGTGCTGTCGCAAACTAACTCGATCCATCATGGAATAAACGGATAGCAGATCCGAGGGAAATACGCTATTTTTAAACACAGTCATGGGTAGCTACTGGTTGTATTTTATGTGTTTCGCATATTTGCTATATACATTTCCTGTTGAATATTACCGAGCTGCTTGGTGATAAAAAACAGTTCGGTTGTTTTATTTTTGTTTTGTTACGGCGTGTTTGCTGATTCATAGGAGTTTGATGGACATTCTGCTATTGTTGGACTATTTGGCAACTTCTCCATTTACGTGCAGTGGCCACATAGCTGTACATTCTGATTTTAGTTTTCTCCGTGGCTTTGGGTGTTAATTAGGCCACATGTAGGTACTAGGTTTCCCTATTCACATCACCAATATGCTATATTTGTAGGACCTGAATGAACTGAATGAATGAATGAATGAATGAATGAATTAAAGTTTATTCAGCAACAGCAACAACATAATACATGCACAGTCTGGTGTGCTGCTGCTGCTGCTGCTGTTGTTGCTGCTGCTGCTGCTGCTGCTGCTGCTGCTGCTGCTGCTGCTGCTGAAAGGACATTGCTGAAATCATAGACTTATATGTTGCTATGCTCATCTCAAACTAAAAAAAACCTGAATAAATACAACACGATTTATAAATAATTTACAAAATAATATTCACAACTCATATATAAACTTGTTGCCATAGTGCTTGTGTTACTAATACGTGGGTTTAACTAAACATCATCTTCAATTAACAATTAACAATTCACAAATATGTAGAAAGTAATGACAACTTTAGTGCTTTTTTAAATTGTGTTAAACTTGGAAGCTGAGTCAATTTATTTGGTAAATTGTTCCACGTTTGTATACCCTTGACGGTGAGTGACAGCAGTCGGACGGTGGTGTTTGTCTTTTTAACACAGAACAGTTTGTCTTGTCTGGTATCACGTATGTTGCAGTTGGTTGAAATAATGCTTGAACACGACTATTTAAACAATGGTTGTTTGCTTTATAAAGTATAATCATAGTCTTATATTTAACTAAATCGTGAAATTTAAGCATGTTTGAGAGATGGAAAAATACAGATGTTTGATCATGGTAATCAAGGTTATAAATAATCCGTATAGCTTTTTTCTGTAACAGAGATAGTTCTCTGAGTCTAGATTGTATTTTTTCTGAGTCTAGATAGTATTTCCCCAGATCTCACAGCAAATGTGACATATATGGTTCAATAAGTGTAAGGCATTTTATTTTTGTCCGCAACATAACATATTTATTCTTCTTCTTCAAGAAACAGAACTTCTACATTGATTTTATATTAACCAATGTATACTTAATATAAGCAAACGATGTTGCAGTTCGCTACAGATGCAGTATCTCGCACAGCGCCACGCTGCTTGTAGTGATTCGCCGGCCATTCGCATGAGGGAGCCACCATACTGTGCAAGGCCCGAGCGTCAATCAAGCTCCGGCTGTTGCAGTTTTAAAGGAAAACAAAAAGGCAACTGTTTAAGTCTATGCATATAAAGTGTTAAAAGGAGGCAATACGTTCCTAGTTTTTCATTTATAAATTAATATAAAGTTCTTAAGACTATAATAACTATGTTGAAGGTTTACTGCCCGCCAAATTGTGATTACTAAACCCATAAGAACGTTCGCAATTTGGAAGGTATGATCCCGAAGCATGATCAAATAGTAAACAAAACATTCAGTTTAAAAACAAGCTTGATTGGCAATACGGCCCAGTCGAGCTGAGTTAACTGCAATACCCTTTGATGTTCAACGATGTCCCATTTTCCCACGTTTTCCTGTTACAAATTACTACGCCCGCTAATTTCGGGTAGAGGAACTGACTGGCTCCCTTTAACATAGGCAGGAGCCTTATTTCCTATCCTCTCAAACGTCCACCCCAACTCTTCCGATTCCCCTCACTCTGCCACGCCTGTTCCCTTTATATAATATGGCACTATTTCATTGAGGTGGAATATCAGTAATTTTACGGCTCTTTCAGGTCACCTTAGGACAGTCCCAAATTGTTACAGTGAAGTATGGGAAGTAAGTCTTGTTAATACAACCATCTCGTAATTCAAGTAACTTTGGCCCACTAGTCGACTTGTTGTGGTGCATTATTGGTGTATCTTTGTAACGTTTATACAGTTAATATCACAGTATCAGTATGTTGTGTGTGTGTGTGTGTGTGTGTGTGTGTGTGTGTGTGTGTGTGTGTGTGTGTGTGTGTGTGTGTGTGTGTGTGTGAGAGAGAGAGAGAGAGAGAGAGAGAGAGAGAGAGAGAGAGAGAGAGAGAGAGAGAGAGAGAGAGATGCACACACACAGATTTGTTTGTTTTATAGTGTCAGTCATTTTGTACCGTGTTGTATTATTTACTGCGAGACGTGCCTGGCGGCTTATTTTGTGTAGCGTGCGTGCATGCGTACAACCCCAAACCCAGAGTAATTAGGAGCGAACATTGTGGCAACATATATGTGTTTATTTCAACATCATACAGTAAACGCATAATGAAAACAACAAGAAATAAACCAGAAAATCGTAGCGTAACAACCACACTTTTTTGGTGCTGCTAAATATAGAAATTGGTGCCTATTTCGCATGTTATGTTTTGCACCTGGCGTCACTATGTGCGATTCCAATCGTTCAAAATGTGTAATATCTATTAATGTGTAAGACCTATTATAACTAAAGAAAACTGTACTTTTTTTGTAAACCGAGACAACATCGTTTACGTATCCAGAGATATACAAACTTTCACATGTCACAAAAAAGTGCTAGTGCATATACCAATAATGTGTCTCATTCAATCGTGCAAAATGTTTTATTGCTATTAGATGAGGATGGTGGAAAGAAGATGATATACAGAATGGCCAGATACAGGGATGAGAACAGTAAGGACGTAAAAGATGGGACGTTGATCAAAGATAGAAATGGAAAGTTAGTGACAGAACAAGAAGCAGTATTGAAGGTCTGGGAAAACTACTTCAAGGAGCTTTTGAACCAGAAAGGAAATAACAATGACTTGTAATTACCATCGTATGTAGAAGGGAAAGTGGAGTTAGCTGATGTTACTGATACAGATATGTAAACTGGGCTAAAAGGGATGAAGAAGGTGAGAGCACCTGGTATCGATAGATGCGCGTTGAGATGGTAATGTTAGCAGGGGAGAGTGGAGTCAGCTGGACAAAGAGGCTGCTGAATACATGTATGAGGCAAGGTAAAGTACCCGAAGAATGGTTGACATGGCTAATTGCCCAATATGGAAGAGGAAGGGAGATGTGCAAGATCCAGGGAAATACAGAGGCATCACACTTCTAAGTGACATTATGAAGCTACTAGAGAGGATCCTGGGTGGGAGGATTCGAAAGAGAGTAGAACAGGTAGTTTAGGAGAAAAGCACCAGGGATTCAGAAAGGGCAGAGGGAAGACGGATGTAATGTTTGCATTAAGACAGCTGGCGGAGAAGAGGTTGGAGATGCAAGGGAGAATAGCAGTGGGTTTGTGGAAGGCCTACGACACAGTCCCAAGAGAGATGGTATTGGCAACAGTGAGATGGATGGGAGTGCCAGAAGCATAAGCCAGGATGGTAGTAGCAATGTATGAAAGAGCAACAGGAAGAGTTGTGGCTGGATCTGGGATGTCTGAAGAGTTTCCAGTTAACATCGGATTGAGGCAAGGAAGTGCCCTAAGCCCATTACTATTTATCATGGTGATGGAACTAATCAGCAGAAAGTTCAGCACGAATAATATTCTTAGAAAGATTGTGTATGCAGATAATCTGGCCATAGTAGCAGAAAGCAAGCAAGAACTACAAGACATTTTAGAGGAATGGAACATGGTGTTCAAGAAACACGGACTGAGAATGAGCCTGGAGAAGACAGAAGTGATTTGGGTTGGACAACAGAAAGAAGAATTGGACATCAGGTTGGATGGAAACGAAATTAAGCAAGTGGACGGCTTTGTATACCTTGGAGGAATGATTACGGCGGATGGGCGTTCAGAGGTGGAGGTGCGACGCCGAATACACGCAGGAGCGAATGCTTGGAGAAATGTAGAGGGAGTCATGATGGACAGAAAAATCTCGAAAAAGCTGAAAGGGAAAGTCTTGAGAGTGTGTGTTTCACTGACATGCCTATATGGTCTGGAGACAGTGGCGCTGACAGAACAACAACAGAAGCTGCAAGTTTGTGAGAACAACTAGGTAAGAAAAATAACAAGAACAAAGAGGGTAGACAGAAGAAGGACGAATGTCCTGAGAAAAGAGGTTGGAATGCAATGTAATGTAACAGGAGGATGAGTGATAAGCCGAATGAAATGGGCAGGCCACTTGGCAAGGATAGATGCCGGAAAAATAGCGAAGAGAGCAGAGGCGCAGGAAAAGGGGACGGCCACAGCCGAGATGGGAGGACTGCGTGAGGAGGAACATGAGAAGATCAGGGGAGGATGAAAGATGGAGGGAGGGAGCGATGGACAGAAAACTATGGAAAGAAAAGACAGAGAGTGGTTCAGCTTTACTGTACCTGACCCTCACCCCTGTACAGCAGGGAACATGGAGGAAAGAAACAACATTTTCCGTTGTGCACAATCCACCTCTGATATTATGTCCGAAAACACAGTATGCCATATATATGGACGGATCTGATTGATTATTTCCATAGGACACATTTAGACATTAGCAAATTTGATATATTCATTCACAAAATGATAACGATTCACACTGAACATTGATGGTTATGTGAGTTCATCAGCGTTATGTCACTGGTGAACAGCTGCCATTGATTTGTATTTATCCTCTATGAACAACGCTAAGGTTATATAATTTAATATATGAAACAGTATCTAAACACACACATCAATGATACGTCAGAAATAGTTAATAACGCCTCATTTAGTAATCATCTGTATATATGCTATATTGATTGTACGTATTAAATTTGACCCGTGCGATCAGACAATCCAGGTCATGGTAGTATCCCCAACACCTGGTAACATGTTTTAAACAGCACATCACACCGTTTACCATTTCCACACAACGGAACATTTTGTAGATCATTATTAATTTTCTACAAGTCATGTTGAATGAGTCACATGTTTAGTTTGATGGCTGACAGTGTTTTGCTCTATGAACGATATCGGTGTGTGAATGTGTTAAATTCGCTATTTGAACAAAATTAGAAAATATTGCAACTTAGCGAATTAACTGGTGATACACAATCTGATAAATGGACAGCTTAGAGATCAAGCACTGTGAAATTTGACCCACGAAATACGACATATAAAATAAATATTATTAATTTGCATGCACGTTAACCGGTCTAAGAACACAATTTAGCAACAGAACACCGAGAGATTTGTACATATAAAATAAAAGGGTGGAGGCAGTGCCCATCGTCCTCAAATGTAATTCTGCCATCACCCTGCCTTTTGAGCATGTTTCAGTCGTCATACAGATTCGTTTTGTTGGGGTATTTTAGCAAACGTACACGGGACAATTGCAGTCGATTAAGCGTGCAACAATTGCCGTGTGTATACTGAACGTTTACTGAACGTGACAACATGCCAAACGAGCTCTATAATTCGAGATACCTTTAACATCACAATTGGGGGCATTTCCCCTATAGGATATGACTTATTTTTCTCATCGATTTCTTCTGATATGCCCTGCGATTCAACAAGCAACGACCTGCAAATTACGTACGCTGGATTAATCGAGTTATTAAAATTTCACAGACATAATGCTACATCGACAACTTTTATTAATTAATTTATTTATTTATCTATATTATCTTTTTACTATATCTTTATTATACATGAAACATAATATGGTTATTTAAGATGAGCAGACGCCAAATGATGAGACATAACGAAGCGAGATCTCGAATAGGCAGCGTGAACAGCCGCGAGAATGGGAGAGACTGTCGGAGGATTGTGATTGGTGGAGACGACTTTTCAGTTGCGCCGGAAGAGAATAAGTGATGTGACCCCACCCAGCAAGTGACTAATACTTATTTACGAAAGAAGAAATGTTTATCACATGGCTTGTTACTAGGTCTTCGTATGGTGTGACTACAATACAATTACATACAAGCCCAATGCGATCTAAATGCTAGACTCTCAAAAGCTAACGTAACCTGCGATCACTGATCATTCCGTCGTAGATGTTTTCAACAGTTACGTAACAATTACGCACACGGACATATTAGAACGTAAAAGCTCAACAATAACTACGTAACAATTCAACACATTGACTTGGTTTCCATGCGCAATTTCAGATTATTTATTTATGCTCCCTCTTAGTGTTAGATCAGTTGAAAATATTACAAAATTCCGTTGTCATTTTAAAACTTATCTTTACAACCTTGCTTATCCACCGTAGCTCCCTAGCGCCTTGACCCATCTGTTGACAACTGGAATACTGCTTATGGATTTTGAGATTGACCAATCCTTTTGTTTTGATGCTCCTCTGAGCTTGGTTTCCAAGGATTTAGGCGCAATAGAAGTTATCTTATTATTATTATTATAGGGACACATATTCATTTCTTCTTTCGGCAGGATTACGATCTAACTTCACGGCGTGGTGTCATGAACGGATAATGTGTGTATTCGCGTGGCAAGGAATTAGTATAAATGATAACCACTGTTGTTAAGATATTTAAAAGGTATTTAACAAAGTTGCCATCAAAGCTTTGAGCATACAAGAGTCCAACAATGTTCTACCTACGTATAACCCGTCCTTGTCAGATGTCTATCGATTCTATTTAGAAATATATTCATACTGCTGGGATTAACACATGCATCATATAATTTATTCCAGTTACTCATTGTCCTTCGTGAGCGTTTTACAAGATGTCACTTGGGTCATGACAAAGTTATTCCTGTTTTGTACACTCCATTCCACGCGCATCACAATCTATTACCATTTCATGCGTTATAATTGTCGACGATTATCATGCGTAACGTAGGTGTAGATAATACTAGATATAGTAATCGTCAGTAGTGGATGACTTAAACATAAGGAGGAATATATGAAACGCCTAGATATTATGCGATCGGGTGTTCATTGTAAAAGCCTGTTATGCAGTTTCATTCGGCAACAAAACCTTGCTTGTTAAACAGCAATATATTATTTCATAATAAAGTTGTATCTAAGAGGTTTGACTACATACACCTTTTGTTTTGCACTTTGTCCAAGGTCAGTATCGAGGAATATCGCAATTTAGCGACTATATATTATTATGTAGATATACCATTTATTACGGACTTTTGTTAACGTTAAAGTGTTGTTCAGAGTGCTTCACCTGCATAACATAGTGGAAACGGGGCAGCATACACGTACAGATCCACAGGTCCATCCTCATGCACGAACACATGCACGCACGCACGAACGCACGTACATCCGCGCTCAAACAGTCTAACAGTGCCTATTGGCGATATTCTAAATTCACCAGTCATTATATTGTGAGTCGTTTAATAGGTGCGTTATATTTCACATAACCAACCAAACTATCCACGATCCTCAACACGTGTGATCAGTTACCAACAATAAATTATATGTACAATTAAGATCATTTCGTCGCGGTAAAAGTGTGAGTATATGTACAAGCGACGTGTACGCGATGCACGTACGGATACCTATTAGTTCTGGCTGGCAACTAGTGGCATCGCAGAAACGTACGATGGTTATTAACAAATATGTACACTATACAAATTACTTAAACATATATACCATTTGATGCAATATACATACGCACACACGCACGCACACGCACGCACACGCACTCACACACACTCTCTTCCACACATGCACAGGCACATGCAAACATTTACTAGATTGCGTATACAACAGCCAACATATCGTAAATAATTAATGAATAATAACATTGTCCTCCATGATCCCTGTATTGCACAATAATCAATAATACACCACGGTGCTTCATGGTAACCGATGATACTTCATGATACTCCATGGTACTCCATGGTACTCCATGGTACTCCATGGTACTCAATGCATAGCTTAATCCATAAACGTTCGCCTGCGGTATGGTCCTTCACAAGTTCGATACACCGGAGTTAGTTGTGCTAATAGGCGTCGACTGTTGTAAATCAATGATAACAAATCGTGGGAACACGACGTTTAGTTCGAGTCCATTTCACACCACACAATTTCCAATCAATTACTTAATAATTATATTCTTCTTTATTCGCATGCATGTATATAACATGTCTATAACACATGTAGTTAACTATACCTGGTGCTTGTGCCAGCGCAACAATTCGGTAGGAAAAAAGACAGACATTTAAATAAAAACTTTACAACTACAACCATTTCCCTGCGCGTGTAGCATTGGTATCAGACAACCGTCTGGTTTAAGTTTCTGTACGGACTTCGCTGTTTGGCCTCTGCGTTATATTTAATTTCTTCCATTCAGCGGAAACGAATTGCTTTGCCCGACAACCCACGAATGAGACAAATAATGCAGCTTGCGCCACGTGGAGCTAAATGTCTGGTCTATGAGCATGGGCTGAGAATCTGTAGAAAGGAAACTGGCGTTCGATGACAATGGGATAAAATGTAGATTGAAGGGGTGATGGGAGAAAGGATGGAGGTGTACAATCTCCGAGAAGCCATACTGGACGGTCTAGCGCAGGGCATCGATAAACACATAAACAAAATAATGACCATGGAATCAATGATGATCATGAACACATAGATTATCAAGAATACAGAGATGATTACGAACGCATTGATGATCGCAAACTCCACAATGTTCACGAACACAATACAGTTCACGGAGTGCATGATGATATATAATATAATGATAATCACGATCATAATGAATCAGACAAAACCAATGATGACCATAAATACAATGATCATCACGTACGGAATGATGATCTTGAACAAAATGATGTCCATGACCATAATGGTCACATGAATACAATACTGATATCAAACACGAACCCACTAATGACCGTGAACACAGCGATGAGCATGAACATATTGGCGACCACGAACACACTAGTGATCATGAACACACTGGTGATCATGAACACAGTCACGCTCATGAACACAATGATGATCATGAACAAGAGTTAGTGATGATAATGAACATAATGATGACCACAAACTCAATAGTAATCTCGAATACAATTACTATGACGAAAACATGACTTAGCGAGCGACGACGACTCCCCGTCGAAGTCCACCCCCCCCCCTCTCGTCCTCAGTTGTTCTGGTTCACAGAACCCCCAGTGCTGTTCTCTGGCTCGACTCGGACGACGAAATGCCGACATAGCAACTTCTCAGAGATGAACTGCTTGTAGCGGATCCGTGTGTTCTTGTTGGCGACCCCGTAGATGATGAAGTTGACGCTGGCGTGCATGTGCGCGAACAGAGACGCGTACAGATGGACGTAGACTGGGAATGTGTCGTTGCGGTCGATGACGAGCACGAAGAGGTAAGGAGACCAGAGGAGGACGAAGGCGAGGAAGATGGCCAACATCATCTTTGCCTGCTTCATCGACTGTCTGAAGGCGGATTGCCCGGACTTGCCCGACTTGCCTGCTGCAGGTTTGGTAGCGGTTTTCATAAGGCTCTCCTTGGCCGCGTGAAGGTGCATGAAGATACGGGTGTAGGCGACCGAGAGGATGATCAGGGGGATGCCGACGCCGCACAGAACGAAGAACAAGGTGTAGTAGTACTGGTAGCTGCGGTCGAAAAGGCACTGCAAGTGGCGGCAGGAACATGTGGTTAATGTGTGTGAGAGTTGGATGAGTCGGTCAGGAAGTAGGGAGAGTGTGAGTGTGCGAGTGTGCGAGTGTGCGAGTGTGCGAGAGTGCGAGAGTGCGAGTGTGCAAGTGTGCGAGTGTGCGAGAGTGCGAGAGTGCGAGTGTGCGAGTGTGCGAGAGTGCGAGAGTGATTGATTGAGTGAGTGAGTGAGTGAGTGAGTGAGTGAGTGAGTGAGTGAGTGAGTGAGTGAGTGAGTGCGTGAGTGTGTGTGTGAGTGCGTGAGAGCGTGAGTGATTGAGAGAGTGTGTGAGTGTGCGGGTGCGTGAGTGCGTGAGTGCGGGAGTGATGCGTGAGTGAGAGAGAGAGAGAGAGAGAGAGAGAGTGAGTGACTGAGTGAGTGAGTGAGTGAATGAGTGAGTGAGTGAGTGAGTGAGTGAGTGAGTGAGTGAGTGAGTGAGTGAGTGAGTGAGTGAGTGAGTGAGTGAGTGAGTGAGTGAGTGAGTGAGTGAGTGAGTGAGTGAGTGAGTGAGTGAGTGAGTGAGTGAGTGAGTGAGTGAGTGAGTGAGTGAGTGAGTGAGTGAGTGAATGATTGAGTGAGATCGAGAGAGAATGGGTGGGTGAGTGAATGAGTGGGTGGGCGAATGGATGAGTGGGTGAGTGATTGAGTGAGTGAGTGAGTGAGTGAGTGAGTCAATGAGTGAGTCAGTGAGAGAGTGTGAGGAATGGGTCTGTGAGGGTGGGAGTCAGTCAAGCAATCAATCAGTCAGTCAGTTAGTCAGTCAATCAGCAAGTCAGTTAGGCAGTTGTATGTATATATGTGTGTATGCACATCGATCTTTTGATCTGCCTTTCTGAGTGTCTCTAGTCCTGTACATGCACACACTCGCGCACACGTAGCTCGCACACACTGACTCACGTACACCCACTCCATTTCCTATCCCAACCTCAGCCCAAATACACACACCGCACCTTCTTGGTTTTCGTGTCGAATGTGTGCCGACTCCAGCCGACGTGACTCGGCATGTCGAGCAGGAAGCCGACGGCCCAGGTGAGGCCACACATGAACACGGCCGTCGTGCGGGTGTAGATCTTGGCGTAGATCTGGTTGTGACACACGAACACGTATCGGTTGATGCCAATACAGCCGATACTGAGGAGGGAGACGACGCACGACGCGATGCAGATGCTGCCAAGAGCAACGCACATCCGGGGCTTGCCGTCGTAGAAATAGGCACCTTTCGACACGCCTGCGCAACAGTACCGGAAGTGTGAGATAACAGAGAAAATTGTAATGCCAATATGCATAAATAAAAATAAAAATACGCACCCTGTACCATGTTAACGGAGGAGAGTGCAAAGGAGAACTAAACGTGATGCGAGATGACTGCTAGAATAGGGAAGGGGAGAGATGGAGAGAGGCGGATATATATATATATATAAATATATATATATATATATATGTATATATATATATATATATATATATAGAGAGAGAGAGAGAGAGAGAGAGAGAGAGGGGGAGAGAGGGAGGGAGCGAAGGAGCGTGGGAGCGAGGGAGCGAGGGAGCGAGGGAGCAAGGTAGCGAGGGAGCGAGGGAGCGAGGGGAGGAATGGAGAGAGAGAGGGGGAGAGAGAGGGACACAAAAAAATTGTATTGATCCAATGTTTGAAGTAAATAAACAGCCCGTACCCATGATGGCGACGGGGTTAATGAGTGCAGTGACAAGCATGTCTGACATGGCGAGGTTGACGATGAATATATCGCCGACCATCTGGTCCTTTTTCTTCGCCGTCAGATTTGTGCCAATCACGAGGATATTTCCCAGAGTTCCCACGAAGGCAAACAGGCCAAGCAGAGTGACGTACGGAAGTGCTATCGCCGGATGTGACGTCATCAGCGCGGGAAGTACTTCAGAGATGTTTGCCACAAACGGGAAGTCCATTGTTCATCAGTGCTGGTATCTCGTCTAGATAACACATAGTGCAGAATTGTATATTCAACATCCGAGAACAGTATTGTGAACTGACACCACCGCGGTAGAATTTTTTTAAATATGAGTGCAATTAGTATTTGCATTTTGTTCAAATTCTTATGTTTGTTTTCGAACGCATGCATCTAGTGTGATTTCAATGACAACACTTACAAAATGCTAAACTAAATTAGCGCACTATCTTTCCAGTTAGGTCAGCTACATGGAAGCATTTAGCACGCTAGATCTACTGCACGAAAGCCATGTATTCATCCATACAATTCTGTAATGATCCTGGTTCATTATTACGAGTACAGTTGATTGGACGTGCCTTGCGGTAATGTGCCTGATCGCAGCCGACATCCTGTGAGCTGGCACACTTAATCAACACAACTTATTAAAATAATGATTTGTGCATCGGTTTCGCACGTAATCGTGGCAACAATTTCCGTTGGCGTCAAATTGATTACAACGACATTACGCGTGAACTTTGAACACGTGTGTGGAATTAGAACAGAAACGTGTTTGCGTTCTGACGGCAAGGTCGCCGAGAGGGAGACCACAGAAACAGAGACATTCAGGAAAAAATATAAATAAAATGGCGGACCAGTGGACGAGTAAACATGAGGGCTGATGATCGAACGGACGAGCGGGTGGAAGGGTTAGTGGACGGGTAGGTGGACGGGCAAGTGGACGGAGGGGCAGGTAGACGGGTAGGTGGATGGGCAGGTGGATGGGCAGGTGGATGGGCAGGTGGATGGGCAGGTGGAAGGGCAGGATTCTACAATATGTTTAATCTGCGTGTACCACCTCGTTAAACAAATTCAAGGAATGGAAAATGGTTAAATGTAACCAAATTGTTGCTCTCGAAATCAACGATAATTCTATCGTATATGGAACGAAACTAACAACTTCTCCCTAACAAGGGGACATCTCATAACGCGTCACGAGGACAACACACCAAACACCAGATGATTAGGGCACATTTGAGACACCCCCTGACATTGTCAAGATGCGAGATGATAACAACGTCGCCTAGGTGCTAAATTAATGCCTTTTTCGTGTTCGGTGTACTCGGAGTCGTGGACATGTCACGCAAAGGCCATATGGAATTGTACGATAATTTGTCAGTAAACAGCCAGAAACAACACACAAACAAGAGACTACAACACGTTCGAACGAACTGTGCGAAATTAACCGAATGCGACTTCATGCTTCACTAATTACAGCACATATGTGCGCATATACACAATAAATTGAATTTGCAATGGGCTTAACGCCTAAAGACAATTATCACCACCAGAGTGACTAAATCACGACGATTTAGTCCTAAGTACTAAGTCGAGAATGACAGCATTGTAATGAAGATACTGTGAATATGTCGTGCGAATAACCACGCATGCGTTACACGTAATAGCGCCGTACCTACCAGTCTGTTATTAACACAAATCATCAGAAACATTACTTTAATATTACAAAAATACACCGACATAATGTCGCCTCATTTTACGCCATCCACATTATCCAGCAACACGGTCGATACGTTCACACAGGTAAGTTCGGGTATTACTTAAACACACGTTTAACCAGCCGCGGTGTCTTATTATGGTTACAGCGTGTTTGTCCGTCAATTTAATTCACTGCAGTCAGCGCACTTGTTCCGGCTAGAACAAACAGCACTTTGCCGATCGATGTCAGATGATATCGGTAAAACGTTTTTGTCTGCATCTTGCATTGTCACTGCGAGCGTCCATCTAAATTGTTCGAGTACGTTATCTACTGCAAGGCCGTCTGACCCATTAACTACTACCCGTTGTCTTCTGTCAATCAGCCATTTTTCTATCCAGTTAATTATATCATCCCCTATGCTACGGGTCATTTGTTTAAGCAGTGTTGTACTTGCAACGCGCATTGCTGTAATCATGACTGCAATATCGATTACTAGCCACATGACCACGGGCAGAACATGTCATCCAATTAATAATATCCAGCGTCGAAGCACATGCATTTCCATGAGAATTCTTTGTTGAGAACTACCGGGTCACCTGGTCTTTAGTATTTAATGGCCAGAAGCAATTAGTAACAAAACACTATGGGAAAGAACCAACCAAGAACCAACCGAACACCAAATCAAAAGAAGAAAGTGAAGTTGCACAGGCCACACGCTCAGGAAACCCTAGCATAACAAGGCAGGCACTGACATGGAACTACCAGGGGGGAAGGGAATGCCAAGAAACACCAGGTGCAGGGAGGTAGAAGCAGACATGACAAAAGCAGGATGGAATTGTAAAGAACTGGAAATGACTGCAGGCAGGCAGGCAGGCAGGCAGGCAGGCAGGCAGGCAGGCAGGCAGGCAGGCAGGCAGGCAGGCAGGCAGGCAGGCAGGCAGGCAGGCAGGCAGGCAGGCAGGCAGGCAGGCAGGCAGGCAGGCAGGCAGGCAGGCAGGCAGGCAGGCAGGCAGGCAGGCAGGCAGGCAGGCAGGCAGGCAGGCAGGCAGGCAGGCAGGCAGGCAGGCAGGCAGGCAGGCAGGCAGGCAGGCAGGCAGGCAGGCAGGCAGGCAGGCAGGCAGGCAGGCAGGCAGGCAGGCAGGCAGGCAGGCAGGCACGCACGCACGCACGCACGCACACACGCACACACGCACGCTCGCACACACGCACGCACGCACGCACGCATGCACGCACATGTTTGTGTATCTGCGTGCGTGTGTTTGCATGGAATATCAAGCGACTGTGACACTTTTGATTTAATAAGATTGCCTAAGATGGCAGGTGGACAAGGAAGCCCTTTGGTTTATCAAGAGTTCAACCCTTGTATCTACATGTATCCCGTCCTTCTGAGGTATGTGTCAATAGTTTTTAAAACATATTCACACTCCTAGCACCCACATAATCAGCAGATAATCTGTTCCGTTAATTTATATTCCTTTGTGAAAATAAGAACTTTCTTATATCTAATATACACTGCTCCTACACTAATGTAACTTCATGTCCTCTAGTCGTTCTATCTTTATTAACTGAGAAAAACATATTTATATCAATATTTTCAAAACCATTCAATATTTTAAACACTTCTATCTGATCTCCTCTCAATCTCCTTGTCTCTAGTGTTGTTAGACCACATTCTTTTAGCCGTTTTTCATAACTAAGATCCCTCAGTTTTGGCATAATTTTAGTCGCTCTCCTCTCTACTCTTTCTAGCATATCTATGTCCGTCTAGCGATATGGCCTCCACGCTTGTATACAATATTCTAAACGAGACCTAACTATTGTTTTGTACAGCGGTATTATTAGTTCTTTTTCCTTAAACGCTATATTTCGCGTAATTAATCCAAGGATTTGATTTCCATTTGAAGCTACAATTCCGCACTACTCTGAAACCTTCATATCAGCACTAATGGTTAACCCTAATGTCATGTGTGGAGGCATTTACATTTCCCAAAATTTAACAACATTTGCCACTTTTCAGACCGTTTGATCAACCTATCAAGATCATCTTGTAAATGCTGTATATATCCATCGCGTTTAATCCTTCTAAACACTTTTGTATCATCCGCAAATTTCAACACCTTGCTTGTTATATCATCGTCCAAATCGTTGATATATATTAAGAATAATATAGGTCCCAGTACTGATCCATGTGGTACCTCACTCAAAACTGATTTCCAGTTTGAAGCCTCCCCATCGACAATTACCCGTTGTCTTTACCATGTCTAATGCCATGGGCCTTTAGCTTAAGCAGTAAGCTTTGATGTGGCACTTTGTTTAACGCTGTTAGAAAATCTAAGTAGATGATATCTACTAGTGATCCCTCCTCTACCCACTTAGTGATATCTTCCAAAAAAAACATTAAATATTTGTTAAGCATGACCTCGCTTTTAGAAACCCATGTTTGTTAAACTCACTGGTCTATGGTTCTCTGACTTGTTTCTCGAACCTTTTTTTAAAATAACGGTATAATGTTTGCTTCTTTCCAATCTAAAGGAACCACTCCCTCTTCTAATGACAAATTGAAAACTGTTGCAAGCGGTATGCTAATTTGTTCTACAATTTCCAATAGTAGGTTGGCCAGAATCCTATCCACTCCAGGTGGTTTATTAACCTTCATAGCCCTTTTTACTTAGCTACCATTTCCGGGGTTACAATTAACTGTCCTAAATAGTCTGATTCTGCCCCCTTGAACTTAGCCTCTGGTATTGGCAGTGAACTGGTATCTTCTCTTATAAACACCGAATAAAAATAGTAATTCAGGTCTTCTGCCATTAAGAATCCTTCTGATATTATATTTCCAAAACTATCTTCCAGAGGACCGACCTTATCCTGAACTTTCTGTTTACTTCAAACATACGAATAAAAACTCTTGCTGTCATGTTTTATATTACATCCTAATTTTTTTCAGAGCTTTTCTTTGAATTCCTAATTTCAACTGTAGTTTGGTTTGGTGCTTCTTTATAAATGTTATAGTCTTAGATGATTCAATATTGTGTTGCACCATCTTTGTTGACTCCTTTTCCCTGAAAACTTAAACTTCCACCATCGTGACTGCAGAGGTGACTATGACGACACTACCTTTGCCCTTTCGTGATGTTGTCGTGCATTGGCATCAATCAAATACATGTGAATAGAATATATAACCACTGTGCAATATCATAATGCAGACCTTTCGAAACATTCTCGTTGTCTTTCTGTCTCTCTGTCTCTCTGTCTCTCTGTCTCTCTGTCTCTCTGTCTCTCTGTCTCTCTGTCTCTCTGTCCCTCTGTCTCTCTGTCTCTCTGTATCTCTGTCTCTCTCTCCCGTTCTTTCTCTGTCTCAGTCTCTCTGTGTGTCTATATTTCTCTTCGTCTCTTTGCCTCTGTGTCTAACTATCTCTCTGTCTTATTTTCTCCCTGTCTGCCTGTGCCTGTCTGTCTGTCTATATGTCTGTATGTCTATCTGTCTATCTGTTTGTCTGTATATCTGTCTGTCTGTCTGTCTGTCTGTCTGTCTGTCTGTCTGTCTGTCTGTCTGTCTGCCTGGCTGCCTGTCTGCCTGTATGCCTGTCTCTCTCCTCCCCTTTTCCCTCTCTCTCTCTCTCTCTCTCTCTCTCTCTCATATTAACAAGACGAAGCGATATATAACACACATTAATACGACAGTTTACATCTAGTACACACCGAACAATGTGTTGTCGTTAAGAAACAGCTTCACATCCTCAGAGCCTCACCCTTCCTTGTTAATGTTAATGTGAAGTATAGACATACTTACCAGCCAGGTGCAGGTGTGTACATGTAGTCACCAATACTAATCGTCGACAACATAGACCAATGCGTACTGACTGGACTACTGCACTAGTTCGTGTTTCCTAATCGCTGCCACACGGATGGTCTGGCTTATTCCTATACAGACACTGACAGTCCTAATACATTCTCATCCTATACGTCTTTGTAATCTCCACCGGCGCCGTTATATCCATCAAATGTTACGTGCTTTCATTATGTAGACCTGTAGAAATAATCCAGTGCAGGCGAGTCCAACGATTAATTGCAAATGGGTCGTGTCATCAACAACAGGCCATATATGTGCCGGGTCTGGTTGTTGCCTTTAATACAGCACTGGTCGTTTAGTACATGTAACAGGTTCACGTGGTACTTCCGTATGACGTATATCTGTTCTCGTGCTTCCATTAAAATGCGTTCTAAAGTACACCTTCGAAAACACTACGGTAGTGTTTAGGTTAAAAACACACAATGTTCAAATTCAAAATAGGTCGATTGTATCGTAAAATCTTGATAAAATATTATCATACAAGCCGGTAGCCGCAGGGGGGGTTACGTGAACCCCATGAACCCCCTTTTTGTGAATCCCTCTTTCTCCAAAAAGTTAAAGCCCCCCTCAAATTCAATCTTTAAGATGTGAAACCCTAATTGTTTATGTTAAGAATATTCCTTGTTTCTCAAAAGCATGAACCCCCTCCTAAAACCTGCTGGATGTTGTTCAAACATTACCCAGCATGCCAGGGATAACAAATACGCAGAAGTCAATTTTACTCTAAAGGTAACATTATACTCCAAATTGTAGTCAGTCAGAGGTGACTGATGCAGACAAAACATACAGAGTTATACAAAAGGATTTATGTGAGTGACTCAATTTGATATGACAATAGATTTGACTGCACAATGACAATGGTTCTCATAAGTATCATGTTAAATGCTAGTGGGTAAAAGGGGTGACAATGGTTTAACACTGACTAAAGAACAAATTCGAGAACAGATACAGTGTATTGGGCCATATAAAAATAATTATTGGCTTATATCGTCAGAACTCTGTTAAAATGTAAATGATGGATGCTGCCTTAGTATGTTGATTGAGCTAACTACCGAGTATCAAAGGGCGATTCTCAGCAATCAACAAATTAAGACGTGTAACGAGTGTATTTCGTACAAGCGACAAACCTGTAGAGAAATTCGTCTAGCTTGACACAAATCAATTTTATTTTAACAATAACAAATAAAATTTAAAGCCACCTATTTTAAAATGCGCGTGCAGGTGAGAAACCGTGAATTATGTAGCTCAGTTGTGGTTGCCGAAATCATGTTGTTGCTGGTTGCATAGTTATATATCTCAGAAAGGGGGCCTAATCTCGGCAAGAAAGTTTGAAGAAGCTTTATTCTCAATTATTACGTTCATTTCGTTTGTTAGCTGCCAAATACAGATAACGTTTCCAGCGGTCAGTGTGACCTAGAGGTTATGTTTCCAGCGGTCAGTGTGACCTAGAGGTTATGTTTCCAGCGGTCAGTGTGACCTAGAGGTTATGTTTCCAGCGGTCAGTGTGACCTAGAGGTTATGTTTCCAGCGGTCAGTGTGGCCTAGAGGTTATGTTTCCAGCGGTCAGTGTGGCCTAGAGGTTATGTTTCCAGCGGTCAGTGTGGCCTAGAGGTTATGTTTCCAGCGGTCAGTGTGACCTAGAGGTTATGTTTCCAGCGGTCAGTGTGACCTAGAGGTTATGTTTCCAGCGGTCAGTGTGACCTAGAGGTTATGTTTCCAGCGGTCAGTGTGGCCTAGAGGTTATGTTTCCAGCGGTCAGTGTGGCCTAGAGGTTATGTTTCCAGCGGTCAGTGTGACCTAGAGGTTATGTTTCCAGCGGTCAGTGTGGCCTAGAGGTTATGTTTCCAGCGGTCAGTGTGACCTAGAGGTTATGTTTCCAGCGGTCAGTGTGACCTAGAGGTTATGTTTCCAGCGGTCAGTGTGACCTAGAGGTTATGTTTCCAGCGGTCTGTGTGGCCTAGAGGTTATGTTTCCAGCGGTCTGTGTGGCCTAGAGGTTATGTTTCCAGCGGTCAGTGTGGCCTAGAGGTTATGTTTCCAGCGGTCAGTGCGACCTAGAGGTTATGTTTCCAGCGGTCAGTGTGGCCTAGAGGTTATGTTTCCAGCGGTCAGTGTGGCCTAGAGGTTATGTTTCCAGCGGTCAGTGTGACCTAGAGGTTATGTTTCCAGCGGTCAGTGTGACCTAGAGGTTATGTTTCCAGCGGTCAGTGTGACCTAGATGTTATGTTTCCAGCGGTCAGTGTGGCCTAGAGGTTATGTTTCCAGCGGTCAGTGTGGCCTAGAGGTTATGTTTCCAGCGGTCAGTGTGACCTAGAGGTTATGTTTCCAGCGGTCAGTGTGACCTAGAGGTTAAGTTTCCAGCGGTCAGTGTGACCTAGAGGTTATGTTTCCAGCGGTCAGTGTGACCTAGAGGTTATGTTTCCAGCGGTCAGTGTGACCTAGAGGTTATGTTTCCAGCGGTCAGTGTGACCTAGAGGTTATGTTTCTAGCGGTCAGTGTGACCTAGAGGTTATGTTTCTAGCGGTCAGTGTGACCTAGAGGTTATGTTTCCAGCGGTCAGTGTGACCTAGAGGTTATGTTTCCAGCGGTCAGTGTGACCTAGAGGTTACGGTACTTTGATACCTTTAATTTTAATTCAAATGCCACAAGAGGAAATGTTTTCTAATCTTCTATTTATGGTACGCATTTTATAAAGGTTTATTAAATTACTAACTGAATTATGTTATTGATAATTATGGACATGTTGCGCTGCAGATCAGTTACATATATAATTTATTAATTGACTGAAAACCACATTGTTAATGTCACCAAATTGTAACACTAAGTGTTTACTCTAACAAAACTTGGACACATCTACACTCCTCGGTGCCTCGTTTATGATATAATGTGTTTATAACATTTTTTTTTCCTCAAAGCTGCAAATATGGTGAAGTGTTTCTAGTAAATAATTCAGTTGTGTTAACAAAATAATATAATTGCCTGTTGGCTTTTATGAATAAAATTGGGGATAACCTATGCTTAATCAGCAACAAAATGGGGCAAATTTTCAAAGACCTCAAATAATGTTATGAAGCCCACTCCACCACTCCCCGAAACAGCCTCGCTAATGGCCTGCTGGTGATGCTAATGTGGTGTTTGAATATAATATGAAACCACACGGTCCACGAACCTCACACCCACTTTATCGTCCTTCCAGCTAAAAACCCGACCATGTGGAGCCCTCTGCATTGTGAAAATATAATCGCACACGAGCGTGTGGCGCCCCCTGGAGTCTGTATTGGGAAAATGTGAACCCTATGTTGTGAAAAGCTGGCTACGGGCCTGTCTTACACTGTGGTTTCAACCAATCATGCCGACAAAATCAAAATGTGTAATACACTTTTTATATTGGATATACTTTATACTCGCATTGTTGGCGGTAACCCCACAGGCTGGCGAGTACGCACACGCACACTCACACTCACAGAATGAAGGATGTATCCCGGAAAGCAGGGCGGTCACGTGAATATCAATACAATGGTGTCAGAGCGGACGACAGAGAGAAAGACAGGTGTGTATGCTGGATAATGGAGGCCATCTTGATAAATAAAAAATAGCTATGACTGTGAACTGTCACGGGAGAATACCCACAATTCAATTTCCGACGAAGACTCCCGATGGTAATCGAACAGTTGGTCAACACGGTTGCTTACGATCATTTTACACAATTTAAATAATAATGAATTTAACTTTAAACTATAACATGAAGACAGGCCAAATGCTTTTAAATAATAATCGTATCCAAATGAGAGCTGTTGCTGATGCAGATGTCACTAACCGCAATTTCCCAGAATTTGACTGACTGCGACCAGTATGGGTTCCGCTATCAATACCACAAATAGGACACGTAAGTACGACTGATTCTGCGAAATTCCTGTTAACAATAACCACACCTGGCTTGAGATGATGATTCCGAGTACTGGATCAAGGGTGGTCTCTATAAGTGGCATGGAACAGAGGTCTCTTTAATTGGTATGAAACACAGAAGGTCTATTTAATTGGTATGAAACCGAGGAGGTGTTAGTAATTAGTATGTAGTCAGCTCGCTGAGTATTGTTCATATGAACCAGTGTACAGCTGTACAGAGAAATGCATAGGCTCTTGTGGTTATGCTGCATTAGTGATGATACACTGCGACAGTGATTGCAGAGAGTAGACCATACTGTGTTAGCAATTATAAAAGACACATTTCTGCGAGTAGAACACACTGTGATCGTGTCATAATGACTTATTCTTACCGCGAAGACATCACGTCCATTTGCGGCCATATCACAACCCTGCTATTACCGCTGCATCGACTTCCATTAAGTGCCGCGCTACATCCAGGACTCAGCACCTCACTGTTAAATGCCTTCATACTTATTGGCACGCATGTATACTTAATACAAGCTACGCTGTCTTCGCTCATCCGACAAGTTAGTCCTTAACCAGACTACTTCTCGCACGAAAAGCAAGCTAACGAGCTTCTCGTGTGTAGTTCCAAAGGCACAGAACCATGATCCAGCGCGTGTGCGACGGGCAGTTCAATCATCGGGAACACTGGCTCAAAGCCGTTATACAAACTAGAATCGCTACGCCGACGATTCTGTCCCTCATATTTTACATAATGTTCTTAATTTGTATACTACCCGGCAAACTTCGTTTAATAACCCCGGAACACTATTCGCAATTTGAGTGTTGCGCCCACAAAACGTTTAAGTAATTCATATTGCACACGGGACATTCAAATAGTAGACGCCCTCTATTGGAACTATCGGGGTGCATTGGTCGTTGACTGTCGTGATATTAATATTTACCAAACGTTAGAAAACACACAGCATCGTTGCATCAACACCTTAACACACTAGCAGATACTCGTTGTTTGGTAAACATGGCGAAGGTCGGAGTAAATGTGAAGGGCAGTTACAAAACTTAACTATCCTTCACGTGACCTGTTGCCTAGCAAAAAGTCAGTCAAGCCACACAAAAATGGGCGCCGAACACGTGGCGCGTTTGGACAATTCTTTGCGGGAGTCTGTTATCTAACAGATGCCATGCTGCAATAGTAATGTAATTCACACATATAACCTTTATGAATTGTGTTGTCACAAACAAACTTAACGACGAAATGTATGAACGCACCACGTATTCGGCGTTCATTTTGGCTCGACACGGACCTTTTGCTAGGCAACACCTAACGTGCTGGATAGATCAATTGTCAACTATCGTCACAGTCGCCTGCCGATTCACGGATTAAGTATGCCTATAGGCCGTAGTGCATCGTCTACTATATTTAGGTTGCCTAGTAATGAAAGGCGAATAAATATTTGATACGACCTCGATATAAGCTTGATAATTAATTATAATTAAAAAAAAAAAATTATGCACTAGTCTCCAGAGTACGACTGTAAATGTGGACTCCCACAAGTAAATTCTCCATGTGTATTGTTTGAGCCAGCCACAGTTGATGAAGTGAGGAAAATAATAATGTCCTCCCCAAATAAGTCATGCGATCTCGATCCATTACCAACCATACTACTAAAAGCATGTCTTGACTCTTTACTTGGTACAATAACAAATATCATAAATTTATCACTGAGTTCGGGTAAATTCCCAGATGATTTTAAACATGCACATGTAAATCCTGTTCTCAAGAAGACTTCTCTGCCAAAAGATGATTTCAAAAATTATAGGCCAATTTAATTCGTAGCAAGCCGTCTAAGGTGTCATATCAGCTCAACTTTTGTATCCAGTGTGCTCCAATCAGCATACAAACAATTTCATTCTACAGAGACTGCTCTCCTAAAAGTACACAATGATGTTATATTAAACATTGATAAAGGCAAAGTAACTGCACCTTGCTTGATCTGTCTGCCGCCTTTGATACCATTGATCACAACACTCTTGTCAAACGTTTATCAATGTGGTATTGCATAACTGGCACAGCTCTGACCTGGTTTTCTTCATATCTAACCAATAGACATCAATGTCTAAAGATAGATAATTAATTTGATCGGTAGGACAATTCTGACCGCGTCCCGCTGGACCATCTCTAGGCGATGCATCCAGCGGTCAATGATGCCATAGAGCACCGCTTTGCGAAACATGTGGAAGTACGCACCACGGCAAGCATTTGACATTTGGGCCGACATTTCTATAGGTCGCTGACAAGGCACACGCCAATATCGCGGACAACCATCTTTAATGGGATTGTCGCGCCGCAAACACTAATGACAGAGTTGACAGTTGGCGACCGTACACTTGACGACCGAAATATGATCGGCTCAGTAATTCCTGGCAATCAGATCCAGTTATTTCACCTTCCCAAACAAGTCATCGCATGCACGGAGGATGGACATTTAGGAAACATTATAGAATACAAATAATTTCGTTCCGCTCTGATAACGCTCTGTTATCTGTTACTGCTATAGATGTAAGTAAATATGACAGAGTCCAGGGTACAGGCCTGAATCAAAAGTGAAGCATAGGAGTAAAATATCCCCACATACAAATTGGCCGCGGATTGAAATATTCCAACATTAAAAGGGTCCAAGGCCGAAACGGTGTTCTGCAACTACCGAAATGGCCCCAGACAGAAATGCCCTAGCGTCGTTGCAGAAAGAGCTTATATTAGAGACAGGGCCATAAACTGTCTATAATAGAATCACAGCCAGCGAACACGAATAACTCATATCTCTCTACCTCTCAGTACAAACTCAAGAACACATAAGATCCCATCTCAGTTTACTATTCGACTCTTGTGACGGCAAATATTTAAAATTAATTAGTTCAGTCGCGATAACTGAACGCTGTTGCTTTCCGCCTTGTTACCTGCTGTGCGGGAAGAGGGTCAGGCACAATATTGCCGAACCACTCGCTGTTTTTTTTTCTTTGCAATGTTTTCTATATATAGCTTCCTCTCTCCATCTTTCATCTTCCCCCGAACTTCTCATCTCCCTCCTCACGCAGTCCTCCCATCTCAGCTATGGCCGTCCCCTTTCCAGTGTCCTTTGTGTTGTTCCGCCTCTTCTTTCTTTGCTGTTTTTCCTGCATCCATCATTGCCAAGTGGCCTGCCCATCTCGTTCGGCATCTCAATAATTCTCTTGTTAGGCTGCATTGCATTTTAACATCTTTTCTAAGGTCGTTCATCCTACCGTCTTGTAATTGTATTATCATATGACACAATGTTAACACTGTACTCATGCACCTGCTTTTGTTCAATCGATAAATGTTTGCATCGAAGAAATAACCCTGGAACTACATAAAGCAGCTTTCTCTTATCTCTTTCACTTCCCCTCTCTCTCTTTCACTTTCACTTTCTCTTTATCTCCTATCCGCGCTGTGTCGTTCCGCTTTTGACAAAATACGCGTCAGCGTAACTACTGTCTTCGTGACTGCCTTCGTGACAGCCCACAGCTGTCATCATGCCGTGCCGGTGATTAAACTAAACACAATCCTCTTGCAGTACTCGTGGCAGCCTCGAACAAAATCGATGATCTAGGCATATTAGCGATCGGCTAATCGATGCATAAGCAACATAGATAGCAGCCACTCATTCATGTAAGCGTCGTGTTGTTTGCCGGAAAGGTCATTGCTGGTAATCGGTTCTTGGCTTCGTTATATTTTTTGTATGAACTTATCCAATGGCCCATTTAGTGTATAGGACAATGGGCCGCGCCCTACTTTAACAAGTGTCTCTTTAATAGGAAAAAAAGGCAGTTGTGCGGGCCAACAAACCTACAATCTAACCATTTGCAACTACATTCAAAAATATTACACGCCCGTGTTTTGCTCAGAATTAATTTTCAAAGTGAGAGATTCTAATGAAATCTCACATTTCCCAACAGCTGATATATTGAGACACGCCCCCGATGCTAGACCAATTAAATGCCTAGAGCTCATTTAACCTTGACGGTGCAGTGACGAGTTGAATGCCCCTGTTCCCTTGACATGCATCTGAATATGCCAGCTAATATGTTGGTTTCTCGTATTCGCTTCGACTCAGAATAGCACTTGTAACCGTTCTTATAATGTCATGAAGTGCGCTACGCGGACATTACATATTTAGTGGTTCGAACGCTAGAACAATTACTGGCGACACAAACCTGAGTGATATTGGCGAACTGGGGAGAACAGGCATTGGTGACATCATGTTTTCTATCACAATGGCGCTACCCGTGCAGTTTAAATTATGTGTCTTCAACAAAGTTATTCCAGTAAACTGCTGACATAATATTCTTTATTGTAGTTGTTAATTGTTAGTTTTTTATTAACTGTTTTAGATGCATAGGCAAAAATATGTTTTTGTTTCCCTTTGAAGATTCTTACGTAACCTACTGTATTTTAGCGTGGGCAATTAATAGCTGACTAAGATTACCCCTCTTAATCCCCTCTCGAGGTCTGAGTTCCGTACATAGCATGGGTGCATGTCATTGTGACATTATTGTTGTTATCGGCGACATCATTGATTATATATATATCGGACACTGTGATCGACACAGTGGACAAGTGATGGACTGCGTATCAGTACTAAATGAAACAATCCTGTCGATTCAACATACCAAGATGACTTTCGTTTACCGTGTTTACTAAAAAAGGGAAACCTTTTATGTGGATGAAACACGTTGAAATATATCAATGTTTAATCGGATGTCTATGTTGCATTTGCGTTATCTTCCGCAATTTCGCTGCGACATTGTGTCTGAAAATGATATGTTTGTGTTCGACACAGAGGACAAGTACTGGATTGTGTATCGTAGATCTGTAGTACGTGCCACCTGAATCGATCATGTTACATGGTTTACTCAAAAAAGGAAACCATTTATGTAACTAAAACACTTTAAAATCTAGATATCCTTAATCGGATGTCTATATTGGATATGCGTTATCTACAGCAATGTCACTGTGACATTATTTCTTACAATTCTATTTGTGCAGGAACATTGCATAATAATGACGATCACTTATTGTTTATGGTCGGCGTGTTTGTATGTTTGGTTGTACCTATATTTTATGTTAGTTATCTGCTGAAATGTTTTTATATAGAGCGGTGTCGAGTTTTGTATAGTGTATTATATGAATGCTCAAAGGGCTTAACACTTTACTCCTATACTATCGAAGGCAAGCTTTGAAAGGGCAACCGCAGGATTCGAACATGGAATCTCTAGACTATTTTGTGAAAACCTTAAAGTCTTATGCGACAAGATTATAATGTATTGATGATGGCAATTTACGTACAGATTTGGCGTGAACGTTGTCAATAATGTATCCAGCTGTATTCATATCGGTGAATATCAACTAAAAAGTATCGATTAAAAGAAGTATGTATAAATGTAAGCTAAGACCACGCTACAAGGCAAGTAGGTAAGTAAGCAAGCAAATATGCATGCAAAATGTGAAGTGCTACTTTAATGTAGAGCATCCATGCACTAATAATTACGGGTGATTTATTGTAACATTTCTTGGCAGTTGATCAGTCGGCAGTCTTGCCTCAAAGCGACGCCGCTATAAAGTCATATCCTGCCGGAAATCGAATTATTGAGTGGTATATATTGCAAGCCAGATTTTGACACGTGTGACGCTTTGGTCCTGTAAGATTCTTTTTCATTATCTTTAGCAGGACGGATATAAACGCATATCCACATACACATATTAAAGGGTGTGGTCACCAAGGATGTGCACACCTTTGACCCGTATATTACTTGACATGATATTTGATGTTGGAAAAATCCTACTTTTGCAGTTAACGTGTACCTTATTGTTTTGATTTACGTGACGACCAAGAAATGTTATCAAACTTAAACAAAGTAAAAAAAGTTAAAAAAAATGGTTTTGCAATAAAGCAAAATTGTGATCCGTTGATACAGTGTTTTTCGTAAATTAATACAAAATGTATCATTATCTATAATCAATAGTTTCATATAAAAAGTACAACCGTGAAACAAACGAAATTTAACTGGACTAGACATTTAGGACACAGACGTGACCCTTCCAGAAACCTGTCGCGGAATATGTCTAACATAGACTGCTGCAAAGTTCTACAATCAACTCTTGCTCAACATAATTCATCCTGGTCTATGAAGATTGTATATCATCGTAGATTCTTGATCTCAGATGTGTCATCGAGGAAATAAGAAAACATCAGAAAACGGCAGCCATTGTCTTCATCGACCCAAAAGATTAATGGAGCCGATAACAATTGATCATAAGTTTTGTTAGTGAAACTAAGTTAGATAATTATTTTCTTTTAAGTGTACATCTGGTGTAGTTTTCGATTAAAAAGGGACATTGAAGTGCACATAGTTAAAAAAAAGCCCAGTTCTTGAGCTTTAGTCTAGGCATTTTATGAAAAAAATGGGTATACCTCAAACTAATTGCAACATAAGGTATTGTTGCTGTATCTTACCCATAATAGGGTCCTTAATCACTAAGGGTAGAAACTAGTAAAATGCACACAAAAAAACATAAAAATATCAACCTTGAACGTTAGAACCATACCATCACCTAGGCTCAGAGAAGAACTAGTGAAGAACATGAAGAAACAGGGAATTGAAGTAATTGGTATTCAAGAGCACCGTATAGTGCATGACGAACCAGTACGATACGAGGTTTTATGGTAAAAATTGAATCACTACCACAGCCTGGAGAAATGCGACTACCAGAGCAGCAGACGGAGGAGTAGGCATTCTGCTCAACTCAAGGGGCATGGGGGCCCTAGAGAACATTACAACACACAGTAAACGAATACTGATTGCCAACTTCAGCCGCCAAAACTAATAATCCTCATATTTTGAGAACTGCGTCACATGCAGCCCTCATCTTGTGCTCAAAATATAGATTTTCCGGGGTACCGATTTCAAGTAATTTACAATGACCTTGTCCGACATTTACATTTGCCATGTTTTAATTTGGCGACCATCGACCCCGATGTCCCTATATCTTATGAACTACGCCACCTAGTGCCATACTGTTGGTGTCTAAATAAAGATGTGTGGACAGCGATTTCAATTATTCAAATATTTTGACACTTTGGAACTGCTACATCGGTGACTTGTCTCCCATAACGATATCACGCTCGCTTGGATCGAGAGTGTGTCAATGTCTTCCGTTTTTCAATGCGTTCACCGGATGCGACAATGTCTTTAAAATAAAAATGCCTACCCGGAAGCCACTGACATATTCTGTATCATATCAGATGCACAATCGCTTCAGGATATGGAGACTGTAATGTCAACCATCCAGGGGTTCACCATCCGGTTGTACGACCGAATAAGCTGTCAAGTGAATGTGAATGAAACTAGAAGGCAACTGTTCACACTGAAAAGAAGACAGATCAATGACATTCCACCGACACGGGTTTTAGCACACTAAGCATGCCGATCACCAGGGAGGTCACAGTTGGGGGACAACTAATCTATTTCATCCAGTGCCAGACATCCCGTTTCCAGAGGGATGGGGATGGACATACCGAGGAGAGATAGTTGGACACCCTTGTGGACAACATAAATTGCAAGCCTGTCGGGAACTGCTGAAGTGTGGCTGTCTACCTACATTTCGACCAAAAAAACAGCTTTATAATTATTATGTTCTTGGTCTTGGGCGAGCCAGCTCAGTTCGTGCCAGTTCTTCCCTGCCAGCTTCATTTCTTCTTCTATGGTTCTTCTCCAGGTGCCCAATGGTCTGCCTCTTTTCCGTTGTCCAGTTGGTGTCCAATGTAGAGCGACGTGTTGTAGGCTGTTTTTGTCCATGCGAAGAACATGGCCACGCCATCTCCACCTCCTTCGTTTCACTTCATCAACGATGTTGTTGATGTTCGTGTGTTCCAAGATGCTCTTGTCTGTCACATGCTGCTCCCGACCTATTCTCAGGAATCGCCTGAGACATCTTCCTTCAAAACGTCTGTGTCGGCTCTCGATATTCTTATTGATTCTCCGTGTTTCTGACGCGTATAGTAGTACTGAGCGGACGTTTGATTTGTATATTTACACATTCGTGTTGGTGTGCAAGGTAATGGATCTCCAAATGTTGGTGAGTTTGTAGAAGGCTTGTGCTGCCATACCAATCCTGGTGGAGATCTCCTTTTCTATGTTGCTGTCTGCTGAGTTGAAGTTGCCAAGATACTTAAAGTCGTTCCCCTCCTCTAGGACTTTCCCTCTCACAATTGTCTTCCTTGCGCTGCGGGTCTTTATCTTCATGAATTTGTTCTTGGTTGGATGTATCTTGAGATCAACTGTTCTTGCTGACCTGTCTACATTGTCTGTTTTTTCATGGGTGTCTTTTGGAGTGTTTAACAATAGGTGTGATGTAGTTCTTAAGGCATGTAAATAATTGGATTTATCGGCCGCTATTTTCTATAATGGCGGATAGGAATGCAATGAAGTTCAAATGCAAATATTTGAATACATTGAAATCGGTGCCCACACATCTTTATTCTGACACCAACAGTATGTCTATGGGTGGCGTAGTTCAAAAGATGTAGAGGCAATAGTATCGATGGCCGCCATCTTTAAAAATGGCGGATGTGAATGTCGGACAAGGTCACCAATGAAACATTTGAAATTAATACCCCCGAAGACCTATATTTTGATCCCACGATGACGCCTGTATGTAATGCAGTTCTCAAGATATAAGGATTATTACTTTTGACGGCCATTTAAAATGGCCGATTCGTTAACATAATGCAGTTATCTGCCGTACTAAATAGGCCTAGACGGCTCCTGTGGATAGTGACGGTGGTGTTAGTGTGAATCCAGTCATTTCACCTCTCGTTATATAAACGTATGCATGCATATGTTTCTTTAAGTACCACATAATATGTTTCCATTTTGTGTAAATGAACCTATCGAAACTGTGGAGAATTTCTCCTACTTAGGCTCTATAATGTCTAAATACTTTACACTTGACAAAGAATTGAACACAAGACTTGGCAAAGCAGCAACATCCTTTGGAAGACTCATGAATCGTGTCTGATCCAACGAGAGAATAACATTGCACACCAAACTGAACGTGTACCATGCTTGTGTTGTCAGCATTTTATTGTAAGTTCAGAGACATGGACCACGTACCGCAAACAAGAATGGAAACTCAACAGTTTTCATCGTCGTTGCCTGCGAACAGTCCTTGGCGTAAAATGGCAGGATAAAATTAGTAATCTTGAGATCCTGCAGCGCTGCAAGTCAACGCCACTAAGCAACATCCTCAAACACAGACGCCCACGATGGCTTGGACACGTACAGCGTATGCCCAGTGACCGCCTCCCAAAGATCGTCTTCTGTGTGGAGTTGACTGAAGGCAAACGTCCAGTAGGCAAACCCAAATTAAGATTCAAAGATGTGGTCAAGAGAAATCTAAAAAACTACGGCATCGACCCTATACGCTGACAGACTTTTGTTGAGGACAGAGTCATCTGGCGAGCCTGTCTCATTGGTGGTTCAGCAAATGACATCGAAGTATACCAGATAAATCAGGAAACCAAGCGTGCGAGACGTCATGCCAGAAATCCAAGTCAACTTCAACAAGCATTGTTTCTCGAGACTGAAGCTGGCCTCTGCTACTAATATGTTGCAGACATGTTGTCGTCAAATATACAATGAATATTTGGAAATGTGAAATCAGTATTTGTGTTTTTGCAGCATCATACTGAATTGAATGGCCTTGACCTTGCACTAGTGACCTTCACAGAATATTCAAACGAAATATATGCTGTATTTATTGGATTTTGTGATGTGGAAAATATAAGAATCAAACTTTAAATCATGAATCTACCTCACTTAGAACCATGGTTGTGAGCAATGATATGATTTTTGGCACCCTTTTTGTTTTTAGATGTTTTAGAGGTGTTCCTGAGGTAGGACTTCTTAGGACGTTTGTGGTTAAGGACGCCATTCTAATTTTTAAAAAAACCTTTAATTGTAGTTTGAGGTGAAATTGTATCTTTCCTGGACTATTTCCGGATATTTCCATACTTTTAATGCGATTCCGGCCAGTTTTGTGTAGGCTCTTGAAGTTACGTTGCGATCTTTTGTCAGAATTACCAATGTGACGTCAAGCCGCAACGCTCTGCGTGCCTTCTACTATTGCACTGAGTTATACGTAAATCTGCGTCAAGCGTCCTCTTATATTTTATCGATTTCGCGACGTAAGCGGCTAGCAGCTATTCAGAGTGTTTTTATACAATAAAAATAGTGTTAATAAACTACCTCTCGAATGTTTTGATGTGCATTACTGTCAAATGATGTCGCATTTGTGTAGAATTTCTTTAAAACAGTACCATTGGTCTTTAAGAAAGCCATTAACTCGGTAGACAGAAAGAAACCTTTCCTGACTACGTGCGTATTCAGCGTCGCAAAAATATTGTCAAATCCATACAGATCAAATATGAAAATACTTCTGCACTGTGCTTAATCGTGTAGACTGGATCCTTTCAAAAACTCATTAATAATGTTTCACCAAATACCAAACAACCCATTTACACAGACAGGCCTAGTCGATTTCACGGACCAATTAAAGTTCCTTCCGTTTGCTCGACGTATTGTCACCCAATAAATCGGACTATTTTTCGTTCGTGTACACGGGCCTAGAAAACGAGAAGAGCAAAAGTCGGACCTTTAACTGATCTGAGACACATGAGACACACCCAGACCCGGAAGTGTGCTACGGCTAATTACCGAAAACACTAATTAACGGCGCGTGTGACAAATCAATCGGACACTAATGGGATATTGTTTGTTCAGCCTCACGATAATCGCAGTTTCGAGTCACAGTTCCGAAACCTATCGCTCGTCTTACAAGAAAATTACTTCCGCCACGCCCAATCATTTATCAGCTCTTAGCTTGCTTAAGGCTATTTAAGTGATGATGAGTTTATTCGGAGAAAAAAACATATGCACGCACGCGTAAACATACATCCACGCAGTGCCCCGCACGCAGAGAAGTACACAAATACACATTGTATAACAGTTCGCTAGGTGGCGCCACTGTGGTAATTTATTCCCCCCACAATACGTGATCACGACTAAACCACCCACGCCTAATGCTTAACATATTGTGGGAATTTCGTAACCAATCCGTAGGGTTCATAGTATTTACGACATCGTTATTGTGTCATCTTATTGTCATAGTTGAATTTAATTTGAAAAACCTTTATTGTCCATAGAGTGGACATTTACAATTGGGTTCACACTGTAGGACAAGTAAAACATATAAAGCATATAAACATACGGAACCTGTTTTGTAAGTACTGCACGTCATTCCGCTTCAACTACCCACACCGACACGCACACACAGTTGCACATTTAGTGAGCTGATCCATGACTTGAGCATGTATACAATCGCACGTTCAATCTTTAGAATTCAGTATGCTTATGGCTGATGGAACAAAATATCTCTTTTAACAGTTTCGCTTGCAACTGGCATTCTGAGCCTTCGACCAGATGGCCGAGTTTCAAAAGCAGAACTGAGTGGATGGTGAATCTGGACAGCTTTCCTCCTTTATACCTGCAGATAAAGATCACACATGCAACTGCAGTTGTTTGATACCAACAATTTTGCCCGCCTTGTTGACCATCCGAGCCAGCATTACTTTCTTCTTGGCATATAAATTGACATGCGATGACACTAGGAAGAGAGCACACCAACTGCAAATAAAACCTCAGGCTTTAAACTAGGCTTAAATAAACGTTTTCGCCATGCTTACGGAAACAATTTAAGTATAGGTTTTTGTTAAGGTTCAGCTCACACGGGCAGTGTAACATTTCACATGCCTCCAAGCCCCAACCGGTTCCGATGCCTATGTATTTTGGAATACACACACACACACACACACACACACACACACACACACACACACACACACACACACACACACACACACACACACACACACACACACACACACACATATATATATATATATATATATATATATATATATATATATATATATTATATATATATATATATATATATATATATATATATATATATATATATATATATATATATATATATATATATATATTATATATATATATGTTATATATTATATATATATATATATATTATATATTTACTTACGTTACACTTTTACTAAATTCATACATAATAAACAAACACCTTTGGTTTTTGTTGAACAGCTACAAAACATTCTTACATTCATGCGAGACCTCAATGCATCTCATAAACTATCGATAACATTTACCTAAGAGATCACAATTGCTGCGTCATATGTAATAATATTATGCTGAACATTTAATTGTGGGAAATAAATGGAATCAACAGTTATATAGCCGAATGAGTTATAACAACTATTATTGCAGAACAAATCAGAACAGAGCAGGTTTGATGTCAACGGTGCCTCATCAATTCGATTTTTTGCCCGTTTCCTTTCAAGCGTTCACTACGACAAGCCAGCTCATTTGTACAACTTGTTATATTTATGTATAGTTTGTGTAAAATCATCAGATAAACTATTAACTTATTATATATATGTGTCGATTGAAAAAGACATTAGACCAATTTCACTAACTCCAATAGCTGCTAAGGTATTTTAATCAATAATAATGAAATGGGTGGATGACACAATTAAAGGAAAAATTGATGCTAAGCAATTTGGTGGAATTAGTGGAACTTCCACAACAGACGTTCTTGTCGAAATGATACACAAATGGTATGAGGCGACTGATAAATTGGATTCTTATGTCCGTGTTGTAATGCTAGATTTTAGCAAAGCGTTTGACCTTATTAATCATCATTTGTTACTAGAAAAGCTACAGTTGTATGGTTTGCCTTCACATATTATAAGATGGATGGCAACATTTTTACTGTACAGAACTCAACAAGTAAAAATAGGAAATGAATATTCGCATCCTGGTCACCCCAATGGGGGAGTACCACAAGGAACACTGTCTGGACCTAAATGTTTTCTAGTCTACATAAATGATTTAGAAACGCCTGTTCCGTTATATAAATATATAGATGACAGTACATTGTTCGAAGTATGCGACAGAAAGGGTGTATCTGTTATACAAGAATCGGTTGACGTTGCCGCTAGGTGGACAGAACAGAATGATATGAAAATTAATTCAGGAAAATCAAAAGAGATGATCATCTGTTTTGCACAAGACCGCAATTTTCGAAACGCTATCCCGAATATAACGATCGATGGAAAATATTTAGATCAAGTAGACCATGCCAAACTTCTAGGTGTTACAATTTCACAGGATCTGACATGGAATAAGCATGTCGAAAATATTGTGAAAAAGGCCGGGAAACGATTGTACATGTTGTATCAGTTAAAGCGAGTAGGAATTACCCAGAATGATCTGGTCACTATATATGTCAGTGCTGTGAGATCTGTTTTAGAATATGCATGCCCTGTATGGCACACTAACTTGCCACAATATTTATCTGACAGTATTGAAATGATACAAAAAAGAGCATTAAAGTGTATTTTTCCTGCAATAAGTTACGCTGAGATACTTATGTATGTTAAATTGGAGACATTGAAAGCAAGACGGGACTGCCTTTGCCAAAAATATTTCAATAAGATTAAAGTTAGTACACACAGATTAAACTATCTGCTGCCTGACAAAAGGCATACCAAATGTGACATCAGACAGAGTAATGTGTACCCTTTGGCAATAACCCGAACAAACAGATACCGTAACTCCTTTATACCATGGGGATTACACAACTGCCAATAACGAATGAAGGGCAAAAGGATGGTATTTATACTGTATGACATTTCAGTGTATTAATACTGTATGACGTTCCAATGTATGGTTGTATTTTATTGTATATACTGTGAATCCAACTCAGATGAGTTGCTAATAAACTTGTGTTATTATTATTTTTTTTTAATATATAGGATTCATAGTAATAATTCAAACGATTATCAATAAGCTCCATAATAGCTGATAACCACGTATGGCGACCGAAATCCGTTATTTTTATTATTTTAAACAAATATATACGAACATTTACAAGAATGTAAACCGACTGCGGATATTATTGAATCTACTTATTTGCTTCTAAGTTGTCGGATTCACGATGGGCTAATCATGTTGAGGAAGCAGCTTTAAAGACGATGTGTGATGAAAATTTTACCTGCGTGGAGGTATGCATGTGAAATATAAAAACAGAGAATGACATCCACAATAGGCCTGGAAAAAAGGCCAGCAGTGAAGAATGGCATCAGGCGAAGGGCGGTCCCCGGCGAATTGACACATGTCTGAGTTGGAAACCGGAGAAAACAACGTCTGGCAAGTTGAAAACTATATCGGAAAAAGCTAATGTGACGTGCACACGTCAAACGTCTGCGACATGAAACAAAATTATAACATCAAAGAAGCCGCCGACAACAGAGGCGTATGAAATGACGACAACTTGCGTAAGAAACTTACCTATGACTTCTGATGGTGGAAGAATGGCCTTAGGGAGAGTTGATACAAGCGCGTCTGGGTCCGGAGAAAGTAGTGGAGCAATTGATCCTTCCGCAGACAGCGCGACACGAACAAGAATGAATCGATCCGCCAACCGCTCAGCGCTTCCTTTACAGTTACACAGCACACTTAAATCTCAATTAACATATTTTTGAACATCGTGGAAATTATATGACTCAAAAAGAACATGTTTCAAATATGATACCCCTTAATTTCGAACCAGATCACACAGACACACACACGCACATATACACAAACGCATACACACACGCACACACGCTCGCACACATACAAACACAGACACAGACACAGACACACACACACACACACACACACACACACACACACACACACACACACACACACACACACACACACACACACACACACACACACACACACACACACACACACACACACACACACACACACTCACACATATACATACACGCGTGAGAACATACACATTACACACCATAGGCGGATCCAGGGTGGCCTTGGTGGCATGTGCCCCGTAGACTTTTTCAACGAATTGCCCTCGTGTCCGTGCCTATCCTTCCCCCAGACCCTTTAAAAGATTATGGTTATAATAAGCTGAAGTTAGGCGGACGCGGCGGCAAAAAATTATCATCAGCACCCTTCCCTTTGTTTTGAAACATTAACGCCCTATTCTGTCCTCATCCTAGCACTACTTAATACATTCCATCTGTCTACATTTTAAAGATTTAACGAAAAACAATTCAAACTGTGAAACGTGTTAAGACCTATATTCTTCAATTTGTTTTTGTCGTAATCGTCTCATTGCTGATGTCGCCATTCCACGCTGTTCAAAAACTGTCCCATCAACACTAATTATTGCTAAAAAGTTCCTTTTTAAAGTACTATCTTGTCATGGTGGTGACATAATGAGAGACAGACAGTAAAACCACCACCATCACCACCGCAACCACCGACAGTACCACCACCAACACCATCACCACTATCATCACCACCACCACCACACCCACACAACCACCACAACAATCACCGACAGTAACACCACCACCACACCCACCACCAGCACCACCAGCACCACCAGCACCACCATCTCCACCATCATCACCACTACCATCTCCACCACCACCACCACCACCACCACTACCACTATCACCACCACCAGCACCACCACCACGTCCACCACCACAACCTCCACCATTAACACCACCACATCAACAACCACCATATCAACAACCAAGACCACCACCACCGCTATCATTACCACTACCACCATCACAACCACCATCATTATTACCACCACCAACACCATCACTACCACCACAACCAACACCACTACCACTACCACCACTACAACCATCATCAGCGCCACCACCGACACCACCACCACCACCATTATCACCACCACCACCACAACCACCACCACCACCATCACCACCACAACCGCCACCGACGCCACCATCAATAAAACAACCACCATTACCACCACCAACACAAACACCACCAGCACCACCAACACTACCACCACCTTCAGCAGAACCACCATAACCACCACGACCTTCACCACCACCATCACCACCACTACCACAACCACCAATATCACCACCACCACAACCATTACTACCACCACCTTCATCTCCACAACCACCACCACCACCACCACCACAACCACAACAAAAACCACAACCTCCACAACAACCACAACAACCACAACCACCACAACCACCACAACCACCAACAACACCACCACCAATACCAACACCACCACCATCAACACCACCACCACCATCATCACCACCATCGTCATCACCGCCGCCACCATCACCATCATCACCACCATCGTCATCACCGCCGCCACCACCCCCACCATCACCACCGCCACCACCACCAACAACACAACCATCATCACCACCGCCGTCACCATCTCCACCCCCACCATCACCACCGCCAACAACATTAACACCAGCACCAACACCACCAACACCACCAACACCACCAACAACACCAACAACACCAACAACACCAACACCACCACAACCACCAACAGCGCCACCACCATCATCACCACCACCTTCATGACCACTACCACCACCACCCCCAGTACAACGACAACCACAACCAGCGCCACCATCAACAACACCATCATTACCACCACAGTCAACATCACCACCACCATCACCATCACCATCACCTTCACCACCACTACCACCACCACCAAAACCACAATCACCACCAGCGCCACCACCAACACCACCACTACGATCACCACCACCACCATCTCCAGTACCATAAGCAGCACCAACGTCAACACAAATACCACCACCAGGACAACAACCAACACCACCGCCACCACCACACAACCACTAGGATCATCATCACCACCACCACCATCACCCTCACCACAATGACACCACTACCACCACCACCACCACCTCCTCCACCATCACCACAAACACCACCATCTTCACCACTATCACCACCACCACCACCACCACCACCAACACCACTACGATCACCACTACCATCACCACCACCACAACCACCACAACCACCAAAGCCAACACAACCACAACAACCACCACCACAACTACGATCATCACCGCCACCATCATCACCACTACAATCATCACCACCACCACCGCCACCACCATCTCCTTTACCACAAGCAGCACCAACGCCAACATCAACACCACCACCACCACCACCACCACCACAACCACCACCAGCGCCACCAACACTACCGTCACCATCACCACCACCTCCTCCACCATCACCACCACCTCCACCACCACCTGCACCTCCATCATCACCACCACCACCACCACTACTATCACCAACATCTTCACCAACACCACCGCCGCCATCTCCTTTACCACAAGCAGCACCAACACCATCACAACCACCACCAGCGCCACCACCATACAACCATCACAATGACACCACCACCACTATTACCACCACCACCATCACCACCACTACCATCACCACCACCACCACCACCACAACCAACACCACCACCATCACTACTACCACCGACACCATAACCACAACTACCACCAGCACCAGCACCAACACCACCAACACCACCAACACCACCAACACCACCAACACCACCAACACCACCAACACCACCAACACCACCACCACCACCACCACGTCACCGCCACCACTACCAACACCAACATCAACAACAATAACAACAAATACAACAAATAAACAACACCAAACAACGCCACCATCACCACCATCATCCCCACCACTTCCACAACCACCATCCCCACCACTACCACAACTACCATCAGCGCCACCAACAATACCACCACCACGATCATCACAACCACCACCATCACCATCGCCATTACCACAAACAGCACCAACGCCACCACTACCACACCCACAGCCATCACCAGCGCCACCACCACACAACCACCACCATCATCACTACCACCACTACCACCATCGTCGCCACCATAACGACACCACCACCATCCCCACTACCACCACCACCACCACCACCATCATCATCATCATCACCACAACGACACCACCACCAAAACCACCACCACCACTACCACCATCACAACGACACCACCACCACCACCATCATCATCACCAACATAACCACAACCACAACCACCACCACCACCACCACCACCACCAACACCACCACCACCACCAACACGTTCACCACCATCACCACCAACACCAACAACAATACCAACAACAACAAATAAACAACAACAACAGTTTTACACAGATTTTGGGCTGCGACTTTCATTTGTAACGATTGCAGCGATCCGAAGGCTCGCGTGACGGACTGCGCGACGTGCTGGTCTTGGCAAATAACCCACGCCACCTGGCGATTAACTGGGTACTTCAGTTGCTCTCGCTGGTCGAGGACGAACTATATTTTGCCTGGCAGCAGTTCACCAATATCGCAAATGCTATTTCATCAGGAAAGAAGACTCCAAGAAAGACAGACAAACAGACCGACAGACAGACAGACAGACAAAAGGATATACGGAAGGACGGACGGAGAGACGGCAAGAGAGACAAACGGATATACAGAGAGACAAACGGGCGGACAGACGGACAGACGGACAGACGGACAGACGGACAGACAGACAGACGGATAGATTAATTGACGGATAGATGAATTGACGGATAGACGAACCGGCAGATGGACGGACAGACTGACAGACTGACAGACGGACAGACGGACTGACGGACAGACGAACTGACGGACGGACAGACGGATGGACAGACGTACGAACAGACCCATGGTAGGACGGACGCACGCACGCACACTCGCACTCACACACGCACGCATGCACGGACGGATGTGGATTTACACATGAATACAGGCAGAAGGTCAGTTTGTCACTTTAACTGTTCACCCGCCCGCCCGCCCGCCCGCCCGCCCGTCCGCCCGCCCGCCCGCCCGCCAGCCCGCCCGCCCGTCTACCTGTCTGTCGGGTTATCTGGCTTTGCGAGTTGTATGTCAACCAGTATGAAACAAACAAAAGAAGACAACGTAAATATACGTGTTGTCTGGCAGTAAAAATTCGACAACTAATCATCGCTAACCACAAGAAGGCAACTGCTCTACATCTTTGTTATCGAGCCATTTATATAGAGCGTAATGTAGTAGTTCACTCAACTGTAGAAATATGTACCTGAATATAGACAGTGGTTGCATAAGACCTAATCTTCACGCATGGATTGCTGCATGGCTGAAGTCGCGTTGTTTTTAATAGCTCATAGTTGTTAAATATAACGTGGCCGTTATATAATATGTTGTTCTGCATATAAAATGACAATGATATTCGGGGAATTTATTCAAATTAATTAAATAGCAGTAAGTTTATAAATTTGAGAAAAGTGGTCATTTAAAATACCTGATGTTAATATAGTTTGTGCTAAATGACTTGACTCTACGATGACGATTAGTCATCTGATTTACCTTTTCCGGTTGATTCTACGAACGAAACGATCTGACTTTGTACTTTTGAGGTTCGTGGACTTATGTGGCGACCTGTGTTTTATCGACTATTTTGTGTAACGATAATGTCGAACAAAATGTGCAATGGTAAGTAACGATAAACAACGGACGAGTGAGAAGCAAGAAACGACGCGGAACTATAAAAGTATACATATTTAGACTTACGAAACAGGTGCATATATACAGGTAATGTGTTATACTTATATATAGTATACAAAGACAGTCAAATCAACACCAACGAAACCACTCAAAAACAAGTAATATATAAGCTGAAATTATCAAAAAACACATTCACCGGGCAATAGACAGGTTTGCGTGAATATGGAACTGCCCGACTAGTCTTATATAACGAACCATCCTTTTCATTCAGACAGCGTCTGCTATTACACGGTTGTAACGATGTTATTTCGCCCGGCGAAATTAGGGTCGACAAGTCGCGTGAGTGACACGCACCTATCAAAGTCGTGCGCTTTGCGTTGCGATACAAACACCGCGGTGCCGCTATTATGAAAGGTGATAAGGTGTCGTTCCGAGACGCGTAGATGGAAAAAAGCGTGCACCCGATAAGGCGCAAAGGGGGCCCGCGTCGCCGTATCTTCGGGGCGATCTTGCGCGGCTCCGTTCCGTTACGGTAATGACAGCGTCGGCCCCTTTGATGTGGCGCGCGGCATCGCGGAGTCATTGTTCAAGCTCAGGACCCCCTTTCTCCGGCTTTGTACACTTATGTTTTTTCGCGAATGCAAATTAATAAGCATCGTCGTGGTGGGAGATCTGAGACGTAAACACCATCATTGAAAAATCAATTAGGGCTTATTTTGAGAAATGGTCATGTCACATGCGGATCATATCAACGTAATTGACGGGTGGTCGGCAGAATCGTATCTGATCGGTGGGGTTACCGCCGACCGAGGCAAGGCGAACGATTGTCGGCAAGCATAAGCCTCGTCTGTCGTCTGTCGTCAGTCAGCATGTTGCACGCCTTCTTCCACCCCACCCCTATTATCGCTACCCCGTCTGGTCATTGTTCTGCTAATTACTATACGTCAGCAACTACAGGCTGCAGAACCGCAGTGTTGAGAATTGTTGTTATACCATATCATTATGGGTTTTACCATTGGCAGTAGACCTTACCACTAACTTATTATATAGGTTTGTTTACAGTTTACATATTACAAGTAACACAGGAACTAATTTCATCGATTTATGTAGGGTATATGAGCAATTTAATTATCACCAATTACTATATATATATATATATATATATACATATATAACATTTGAATTTGCCACACCTAATTTATCTACAAAGTTCGTCCCTGTATGTTGACTAACGTTATTATGCATTAATGGTAGAAATTTTGATAAAGCATGAAGATTTCTTCTATAATATGTTTACTGTGACTATTTCGTCATATATGGCATGCATGTATGCACATTACATGTTGGACGGTCGATATATTAATATTTATTGTTATGCAATAAGAATGATGAGATATTTAATTAAAGAACATTGCTCAACCGCCACTTGTAGGTTTAGGCAGAACACGATGTTATCATACCATAAATTATAACAGTAAATATAATGGTAATGTTTCATATTGTGTTAACTGTCGTTCGTTAACTGCAAGAAAAAAGTTAGTGTAAACCCAAACACTATTTCTGATGCAGGAGCCATGCATATAAGGGCGTGGTGACTCGCTGCGCCATATATATATTTCCTGTTTCAAAAAACACACCCACACGCAGTGTGTGCGTTTTTTAAACTCACCTCGTGTGCGTTTTAACAGGTTTAATATGTGTTGAAGACAGCTTGAAATTATCTGTTTATGTAAAATTAGAGCCCATTTGTGGAGGTGATTCTGCCAATAACAAACAGTAAATATAGTGTTCACACATTGACCGTGGGCGTATTGAATTTTCGGTTGGCTGTTTGAAACTATCAAAAAAACCAGGAACGAATTTATTTCTGACAGTTTTAATATAACCGTTTCCCTGGGATAACGAAATCACGACTCCGGATATGGCAAGTGGAAACGACTACCCACTTTCGAGTTATTGCCGCCCCCGACTGATGGCTTGTAACGCTGGTGTCAGTATGTCAGAGGAAATGTGTACAGGATAGATCTTTCCTTCCTCAAAATTGTCGAATTCCAACACGAAACGGTGCAAATCGGCAAATTATGGCGCCGGAAACGCAGCGCGGAATGGGTGACTGCAAACCGGTCAGATACATCGGGCGGCTGCGAGGTGTCTGCTACTTCCGGGGAGCGTGTGCCTAGGCACACACCTCCGCGTCACTTCCGGGAAGTGCGACGTCCGTGCCGGCCTAATTCCCACACTCGCCGCTATATATCGAACGATCGCAGCTTTTGGCCCATTTCCGATTGTCGTGAATATTCGACTTGCGCGGAACAACACATGTTGAACACGTGAACGGAAAGAGACGATGTTGGACTCTCGCAGAGAAGGACGTACGTCATACACCTGCACGTCTTTTCTGATAGAGAAATACATTCGGAAGAGGCTCTGTGTTTGAACCGATGCATCCGAGCGATATGCACAAAGTCAAATAAATAAGAAAATAATAACTGTACAGCAATGAAACCAGAACTAAAATGTTCTGATAAATGTCACCAACATTTATTTTTGATGGGGAAATAAGGCAAAAGAGGCGCTACATAACAAGCTATTCGATCTAGCTAGCCAGGTGGAGATCCGATCACATATCCACGCACGCACGCACGCACGCACATATACACGCGCGCACACACGCGCGCACGCATCAACACATATAGAGACATGCGCACGTACACGCTTACACGGGATAAAATAATGTGTGACAGTTTGATCAAATGTTGCCGAACACTTGCTTGTTGTATTACAAATGCATACAACTTCCTTAAATTAGTGTACTAGATTTTTTCACGACTGGTCTTTGTCATCATATCATTTACACTTGAGATGGTCATATTATATGGCGCCCAAAACACAAATGGATCTTTTCTTTATGGGCAGTGGATCCTGTACTGTCAATGACACGTTATTCCCAACCGGCTACCCGTTACATCTGCTATCCGGATGTAGCATAGCACGTGCCGAACACCAAAGATATCTGCAAAAATCGGTTTCTTCTTAAAATCACTGGAACATCATTTATATAATTCGATGTTCGAGACTGTTGGTATTTATTTGTTTTATATGGAAGCATAACTCGAATAACTTGAACATGTGACTAAACAATGTCCCATCCCCTATTGCAGGAAGCCAGTATTTAGAGAAACTTGTAAAATGATGGACGTTGATATGTAGTGTAACACTTGTCCAAAACGTCAATTCGGCCTGTCCGAAATTATGTTTTCTTGCACTAGACAAATATGCTCACCGTCGTTTGGAAAGCAACACAAATTGGATTTCATCGCCAGTACGTTCTTCAAAGCCGTCGCTATTTGTACGGACTAACGCAATGACACCATTGCGTATCGATTACGTTTCCGGTTCCCGTTTCGGCTACCCTTTAACACAGCATTGACACTCGCGCTTTGCCCCTAAACACCAAGCGTTGACAGATCGGGACGAGATATGCGTCTAAATTACCGAAAGTGTTGCGTTTAGGTGGGAGCGTTTGTCTCACAGGCGCCGACGTCGATAATTTATAACTACTCCGTCGATTAACGCGGCGTAATAATGTCCAGTAGCGAGTCACAGTCGAATAGCGTCAGGCGGCTGTGTTGTTTACTACGATAACTATTAGGTTACTAGTAGCTACTGGAAATATAATCCACAAATGGCCAGGTCTTTGTTTTGAATATGCTACTGATTACCTGCGTATAAATAGCCATGCTCGAGACCTCGATGACGACATCGACGATATTTCTGTTGCAATGTAGATATATAAATGTTTGTTGCAAACGTCAATGAGCTGGATTAAAAGTGTTCACGTTTACTAACCAAGCAGTGCGTTGGATTTGTTTGGATTCATTCTCATAAGCCAGGGATGGTAGTTGACTACAGTATCCACGGCAGTTATCCCAAGCCATGTACGCGGGATCAGATATACTTCGCCCGACTAGTTGTTCTCGTTCTGTGGTTCCAGAAACAAGGTCAACTTCAAAAGCAATTCCCTGAAATACATGTCATTACTTGTACGACCAGCGACGAGGTAGAAAGTCGTATAGATAATTCTACGTATTGTTTTGTCTTGTCAAGTCCAAATTTCAGGGAATATTTGTACTGGTGTCGTCAACACGTCCAGAGCTCGCACGTATGCTTTAAGTTGGTATGGGTCAAATGTACAATGAGACAAATAAAAATATGATTCTGAATAAGTTGGTCCGACTGAACCAACATTATTATTGTTTTGGGGTATAAACAGCAGAATCCTGTCCGACGAAATTTTCTGGGGAAAAAACACGAAACCTGATGATTTGGGAATTTGTTCTGCAACTCGGCACCAGGATGTTGACTAATACGGACAATTTCCATAAAATTCCTGCACGATTTCACCCACGGCGGGACGCCGTGACACTATCGGTTCTTGAAAGTGTCGCCACTGTGCAAAGTAAATAGACGTTTGACCTTGGACACAATCAAAACACGATCAACAACGAATGACAGTCGAGAGCGCGATTGTCACATCTTCATTACATGAGCGTGATTCACGCGTGGCCGAGTCTACAGCGACTCGCTTTCAGTCGTGCGTGACGTTTCGGCGTTTCACCAGTTTGATCTTTACACCACATTGAATTACACTGTAATTCCGCCCGCGAGCCTGACATACGTCTGGCGCCAGATACACCGTTCTTGTCGTCTGCTCTGCTGTTTGCCCAGAGTCGCGTTTCCTCACGCCTTGAACTAACGCAAACAACGCCCGGAAAAGACAAGTTTTAAATGTAGTTATCATATTTCATTTATTTAAATCTGTACGTAGTTTGATATTAAAGGGTCGTTTTTATATAGTGCGATACCCAATCCTTAGGATTTCTCAAAGCGTCATACGGTGTTCTTCTTTTATTACTTTTAAAATAAATTTGTTTATTTATATGCAACATAAATTTTCGTTATTAATAATATTTGTCATCATCATTACATCAACACCGCTGTCATCATTGTCTTCATTGTCATCACTACCAAACACATCATCGTGAACACAACGTCCAAATCGACTGTCAGTATGAATGGTCATAACTGTCGCTATTGTGATATTCTCATAAACATTATACAAATAAAATAACAATACAATAATGTATCACCATTAACTTCATAACTTATTATCATTATCATATAATTATGATTTAGCATCGTTAACATTGTCGTTATGATTTTACTCATATTAGTTATCGTATGCGTTATTATATACCTCTCGGTGGAATAACAACCCGTTTAATATATTATATGCATTAACGCAGTATCGATGTCGTAATATATTTGATACACGCGAATAATAAAGCATTGGGCACTACTAGTCACTAGGTAGATGCGCTGAACAAGATCATTGTTAGCTAATGCATTGGGGAAAAGCACCATGCATTTAAATTTGGCAAGATACCATTCGTCAGATACACTGAATAAAGTAAAATTCGGCAGATGTACTGAAGTAATTGAACAAAACAAGATTATATGATGCAATGAACAGTTCAACATTAGGCAGATGCCCTGAACAAATCAACAATATAGGTAGATACACCGAACAAGACAACGTTAGAGATATGCACCGAATAATACAACATTAGATAGATGCACTAAACAATACAACATTAGATAGATGCACTAAACAATACAACATTATGTAGCTGCAATGAACATAACAACATTAGGCAGTTGCACTGAACAAGACAACATTAGGCAAATGCAAGACAGCATTAGGCATGGAAGAACATAACATTAGACAGAGGCACTGAACAAGATACCTTTAGATAGATGCATTGAACATGACAACATTAGGCAGATGCACAAAACAAGATAATTTTAGACAGGTGCACTGAACAAGACAACATTAGTCAGATGCATTGAACAATACACCACTATAGAGTAGACTCTATACAGATGCAGTAAAAAATACAACATTTGTCAGATACTCTGATCAAGATACCTTTATACAGATGCACTGAACTAAACAATCGTGAGCAGATGCAAACAGCGAATGTTCCTTAACAGAAGAGTGTAATGAAGCGATCACCGTCATTTCTGCCACACCCACATATCTGAAGACTCATTCACATTCCAAGCCTACGAAACATTCCTCCAATTACCATCTCAAACACCTTCATCAAAGCGTGTCGTCTAATTAGCCACACATTAGGTGATTAGCCGACACGGGTCGTTGAGTTGGCGGTTACGACACAATTACGGTAATTAATCCTAGTGACACGGATCGTTGGAACGGTGGTTACGGTAGAATTACGATAATTAATCTAAGCGCAGAAGCAAATAATTGTGTTGAATAAAAATCTCTTACATTCACCAAACACTTTGGACATTTTTTTTGCGATTAGATGATTTCGTTTCCGGCTAAGGATGGCGTTTGGGTAAATATATATGAGACCAGTTTCCGATGCACATCAATCCGCCCCTTCAATTAGGCCAAATATAAATATGTGCACTATTCTTGTACGCGTTGTTGAATAAACAATACGGGTTCCTACTTGGTATGTCGCAGTTAACAGCAACATATTATGTTAATTTAGTATAACTAATATTAGTTTATAAAATGGCTTCTCGACAGCAACTATAAAACGTTTTAGATGTGGGTCCTCTCCCTGTTTGTTTCTATATTCACATCAGTATAGATCGAACATCATCTTTTATCTTTGTACTATTAACATTATAGTTTGACATGAAAGTATTGTAAGTATAATTTGAAATGTTTGATGGAACAAATACAAGTTCTTCCTTTTTTCTTAAATTCTGTAAGCCACTTCGCACAGGGAGAAGGCGGAGAAAAGTGAGATAGAATACAGACCAGTATCTATTATAGATAATATTGATGCACCAAATCACGTCGTATAGAGTGAGTGTATCAGCTCTAGGTGTTGGATTGTAGAGAAGTAATTTGCAAGGAAAGCAACTTTAGCACATTGGTTAGCTCAAACATCAATCAATTACTAGTATAATAAATTACACAAAAACATATTTAAGGAATGTCATGTTAGGACATATGTCCTAAAAGTGTACAGTTGAGGCAGTTGATTAAATGTTGTCTTTTGTATATCAAAACGTGAATTAAAAAAATCGCCGTCAGTCCAAAAGTTGTTCTTGAATTTTTTACTTTGGGTGATCTGACTTGATCCAGATTGCTAAACAAATATTAATACGGAAACACCAGATGTGTTTTTCTAATATTAAATGCGAACATTTACTAGTTATATACTTACAACTGGTTGTTTATTATGTTTGTTTTGTATACTTAATTGTATATTGTTAATATATGTATACATAATACAATTATTAAATAACAATACTCTGTAAAGTTACTAACTTCCATTCTACATCACAATATAACATTTACTGGAAGTATTAAGCCATTAACAATAGCATAGCTATAAGTGGACATGATGTTGCTGCTGCAACATTCTAAATAAGTGAACTTAAAATAAAAAATATTTCAAATAAAAAAAAGCTATAACTTTTAAATATGAAGATTGTCTAAGACAGTAAATAAATTGATCTAACTTTGTAATTGTAATTTTACAATACACATCCACTTGCAAATAATTTGCATACATGACTTGGCGATAAAATATAAGTTAGCCTTTGCAATTAAACAATCACAACGCATGGAGTCGATTTGTTAAATACGCGAGTGGGGAAAGACTAGCAAAGAGAGGACGGAAAACAGAAGAGGAGACAAACGGAGAAGAGAAAATCACTAAGAAAAGAAAAGCACACACGCGCACACACGCGCACACACGCGCACACACGCGCACACACGCGCACACACGCGCACACACGCGCACACACGCGCACACGCGCGCGCACACGCGCGCACACACGCACACACGCGCACACGCGCACACGCGCACACGCGCACACGCGCACACGCGCACACGCGCACACGCGCACACGCGCACACGCGCACACGCGCACACGCGCACACGCGCACACACGCCCACACACACGCGCACACACGCGCACACACGCGCACACACGCGCACACACGCGCACACACGCACACGCACACGCACACGCACACACGCATACGCACGCACACAAGCACGCACACACAAATAATCTAAAACCCAGACAGTATAACACGCACTGTACGTTTTCACTGTCAGTCCACAAAAAACATACTTAGTAGCCACTGATCTTCTTGTGTGCACGTATATACTTGATGACCGCTGATGCTCTTGTATGTTTTCTGAACGATTACACTTCTGGGACACGCCAAGTCTACTGAAGAAGACATTTTTGTTGCGCCGGGATCACCGGAGTACAACAGACGGACATCAAAGAGGAGCCTCTTATTGCGTCGGCCTGTAGCGTCCTGTATCCATGTCAGAGACGTCGGGGACGCGGCGGGGAGCCACCAGGGACTTCACCTGTCCCTAAGGTGTGTCAACAAACCGGGAGACAGGGGAGACTCCCGACAAGGAGCGGGCTATGGAGAGGGGAGGATCCCGCGGTGACAACGCGTGTGGCGATAGCGCGGAGATGTTGGCGGGGCTGGGAGGCGCGACGGGAGGGAAGAGGGAGCGCGGGGAAGATGAAAGAACGGGGATCGTTTCATGTAAGAGGGATACACCCGAGAACACGTGATAAGGACAAGGGGCAACCACCTCGTGTGGTGTGATGTGGTGTGGTATAGTTTAGCGTAAAGTATTGTTGCGTAGTGTATAGTGCGGTGTATTGTGTTTTGTGTGTTGTAATGTAATGTAATGTAATGTAATGTAATGTAATGTAATGTAATGTAGTGTAGTGTAGTGTAATGTAATGTAATGTAATGTAATGTAATGTAACGTAACGTAGCATAACATAACGTAACATAACGTAGCATAATGTAATGCACTGTAATATAACATAATGTAACGCAACGTAGCATAACGCCATGTAATGTAATGCTATGTAATGCTATGTAATGCTATGTAATGCTATGTAATGCTACGTAATGCTATGTAATGTTATGTAATGCTACGTAATGCTATGTAATGCTATGTAATCCTATGTAATGCTATGTAATGCTATGTAATGCAATGTAACGTACCGTCACGTAATGTAATGCAAAGCAATGCAATGTAATGTGATACAATGTTGTGTAGTGTAGTGTAGTGTAGTGTAGTGTAGTGTAGTGTAGTGTGTATATATAATATAGTGTAACGTAACGTAACGTAACGTGACGTAACGTAACGTAACGTAACGTAATGTAGTGTAATGTAATGTTTTGTCTGATGCTAAATGCAATGTTACAAAATCACTCGTATAGGCCGTTTTTATTCTTACACAAACCTCCTTCTTGCTTACATTAACGTACACTATCATCGCTACTTTGTATCTTAACACCTGTCTTTAAGAATGTTACTTAACAATCGTAGATACACGTTTCGCATGGACCTATCTGGTGATAATATGACATCCCTGGTTCACACTATGTCGTGTTGAATATGCATGCACGCTCCATTTATTATTCTCTACCTCGTACACATAGTATTATGACAAACGTTAATTATGGCCACGTATGTCATAATAAATTTAAAAAAAATTCCGCACAGACAGTATATTCTAAATTGCCCGACGAGCTACTTCCACTCGGCATATTCGATCACAGAGTAAACATTCAGACCCGGTGAATACAACCTTTGATGTTGTGTTGCTTCTGTCTTTCGGAACCGGATTCCCAGGTATGTGTGGTTTGTGTGGAGAGGGCATAGCGGCAAATACACACAGTAACAGGATCTATGGTCGTGTTTTGACCCGGGGATTCGTCTACGCTTGAATGAAGGCGCCACCTGGAGATACTTATTTTGCAGCTGAAAACAGAACAGCGAATGTTTGGGAAACTTACTCACTTAGACAGTTGGCAGCGAAGTGAGAGTACATTAACATTCTTGGAACGTTAAATTTGATATTTGCAAAATATGTATTAGAGAAAAATATATATAAGAAGATATTTTGAGGTTATATTTTATGATCGTATGTTATTATATTGTTATTACGTCGCAGTAATTAAGATAGCAATATCTGTTCTTTTACATAATAGGACACATTTAGCAGCGTCTCATTTAAACCAAACCAAGAAAGAAAATTGTCATTTTAGCTAGCGACAGGACGCGCTTACGCTCGTGTGTGTGTGTGTGTTTGTGTGTGTATGTGTGTGTGTGTGCGCGCGTTTGCGTGTGTGCGTGCGTGCGTGCGTGTGTGCGTGTGAGCGTGTGTGTGTGCGTGTGTGTGTCGTATGTATCTAGGTGTGCACGAGCGGTGCATGTGTGTATGTATGAGCATGCGTAGGTGTGCGTGAGCGTTTGCGTGCGGCCGTGCGTGCGTGCTTATGAGAATACCCATTATATTTATGTGTAGTTTGCTTGCGAACTATGTTAGTCATTCCTATGACTATGCTCCAGTTTCGATGCTTTTTTAATGTCAGTCTTCATATACGACTGACATTCGTCAGTTCGTAATACAAACGTAGGAACTTGATGTTACAAAGTAGAGTATATATATTATAAATTAACATAATTGCAATTACAAGGTAATGCAAAACACAGCATCGAAATACACAACTTATTATACAAATCATGTCGTCTGAATTATAGCTGACGCCGTCACACTTAGATATGTACATTTTGGATTCGTGTTGTATTGATCCTTACAGCTTGATTCTATTTTGTACACCTATCTTGACTGAACACACATCTTTGTATACGCACACGCGAGTAGTAGGTACAAAATTAGACACACATATACACATACCTTGTTTAAATTGTACTATTGTAATTGCATTACGCCATTACAGGTACGTGGAAGTTATGCCTATATGACAAACGGTGTATAAAACTGTACATCTTGAGGTAAACATGATCAGAGTGACACTAATTAGCCTCGTTCAATGTGAACGCAATAGGCAATACGAACATGACGCTGTAATTTAATGTAGCAATTGTTCAACTGGCGGCGTGACTGGCGTGAATATTTAAGAGCGTTTTTAAAGTTTAAGTTTATGTACTTTGTTACGTAATGTGCGCATTGTTAGTAACGTTTGTACAATAGTATTAATGTTCTTATTTCGTCACAAAATATGTAAAAATATATTTGTAAACGTATAATAAACGCGATTTAATCTATTCAGTCGATCAGTGGCTCAATTGCTTTAGACGTGAGTCAGTATAATTATTATGTTCGTTATTTGCAAATATAATACACGATAGTTTCCATAGCAATCTGACTTCGACAGTTCGTAACTTTCCATAATATGAGCCTATACCACGTGCCATATATGTTACATATCATATACACATTCAAACATGCACTGGTGTACATATGCATTTGTATATGTTAATCGTCATGCCCTTTAACATACATCGGCAAAACCTGACACTTTTCTGTCTCGTACAGAAAACGCTGTGTACATGACTTGTGGCTTTGCACACCTTATACAAATGTGCTTCGCGCTAATAGCCATATAAACCAACTCCTATGCATACGTAATGCCCGTGATTGGTGTGGTACATACGAGTCTATATATTTTTATGCATAATATAATTTATCCATGAATCTTCTCCCTTCTCTCTCTCTCTCGCTCTCTCTCTCTCTCTCTCTCTCTCTCTCCCTTTCTCCCTCTATCCCTCTCTCCCTCTCCCTCTCCCTCTCCCTCTCCCTCTCCCTCTCCGTCTCCGCCTCCGTCTCCGTCTCCGTCTCCGTCTCCGTCTCCGTCTCCGTCTCCGTCTCCGTCTCCGTCTCCGTCTCCGTCTCCCTCTCCCTCTCCCTCTCCTCTCCCTCTCCCTCTCCCTCTCCCTCTCCCTCTCCCTCCCTCTCCCTCTCCCTCTCCCTCTCCCTCTCTCTCTCCCTCTCCCTCTCCCTCTCCCTCTCTCCTCCATTTCCTCTCTCTCTTTATTCTAAGCATCACATTATAAACTTCATCAAACTGTTGTTGTTGACAAACAGTCTGGCATTCATACCGCACCGGTACGCATGCCAACTGGCTCATCGGTACGCGTGCCAACTCGAATCGTTGTACATTTTGTCACCTAGCAGCGCACGGACACTGCACCAGTCTCTGCCGTATTCTGCGTGACGTATGCAGTTCTTGTAAACATCTACATCAAACGCCGACACACACATTTAATTGTACGCGGTCTTCCTCTATCGTACACCTCTTCTTGTGCAGTCTTTCACACCACGTGATTCCTTCCGAGCTGGGCCCTGTTGCACACTCTAGAAGTTTTGACCAGATTTTCTCATGTGTTCTTCATTATACACGTCTCCATACGCATCACACGTATAAATTTCACATAGCCCCCGAACTCGCATGGTTGTACAAGCCCTCGGCGGTTAGTTTGAGTGCGAGATTGTTCTGTCGGCCGCTCGCTTTCTTCAGTTTAGCGCGCTTGTTCTGGAACCAAATCTTTATCTGTGACTCGTTGAGTGCGAGCTGCGTCGCCAGTGTGCGCCTGTCGGCCTCGTTCAGATAGCGGTTGCTGTCGAACGCCGCCTGGAGGCGCGCCAGTTGCTCGCTCGAGAAGGCCGTGCGCAGGCGCTTCGCGTCGGATGCCTTCTTTTCTCGGCGCATCTTCCGGGAGCGTGGACCTGCGCAGTAACAAGAAACAACGTCGTTAGTTTTTAAATAAAAAATAGCCAATTGTAGTAGAAGAAGAAGGGGAAGGAGACGAAAACGAAGAAGAAGAAGATAAAGAAGAAGATAATGAAAAGAAGAAGAAGAAGACGAAAGACAAAGAAGCAGAAGAAGACAACGAAAGTAGAAGACGAAGAAGAAGACGAAGTAGAAGAAGAAGAAAGTAGAAGAGAAGAAGTTGACTTGTTACAGAGCAATCAGTTAATACAAAATAATAATTATTATGTATCTATATTACATTTCAATAGTTAGGTGTTCCATTGAGGCCTATGCTAAGACCTGGGAGATCGCTGGAAACGAATACAGGCCTGCCTTATGGGAAATCGTTTTATTTTTATTTTACATAATAAATTATATTACCTTTATGTTGTATTTATATTTTAATGTATGTCTATATTACGTCTAGTGTTCCATGGTAAACTATTCTAGTGCGTAGATGATTTCATGTACACTAAGACTAAGTTGGATAAGAGAAACCCAATATCATTGTTGTTTTTAATAACAGGCATAAATGTCATACGGTAATTTCCACCAGTCACTGTACGATGAAGATAAATATAGTCGCGATAACAGTGACAACGTTTTGCTAATTTGACGACAAATACGAGCCAACGGATGATTGAGACAACTGTCCAGGCAGCAGGTGGCGTGGCGGGACAGCTGTACGTCAGCACCGCGGAAGGGAGATTGACTCAAGCTGACCGTACACGCGGATAAACTATTAAATTTTGTCTACTCTGTTCGAGTCTCTGTGCGCGTACGCTAGCTGTGTTTCGTGTAATAAACTGCGTCTCAGCATAAGCTGACGTCACAAACCTATTACGTGCGTTTGACGTAAGTAGTTGTCACGTCTTTGCATGCTACACGAAATGTTAATAGCGTTGATAAAGCCTGAACATGTATTTTCTTGTTTTTGGTCGTTCTTCTTCTTCTTCTACTTCTTATTCGTCTTCTAACATATTCCTCTTTTTCTTCTTCCTTTCCAGCACTTTACACTTTCGAATAGTTTTCGTCTTCTTCGTCTTCGATACGTCGAAACGCCATTGACGTCAGCGGTAAGTAGAATTATTACTATAATTTTTCTAAGCTGATGCGACATCTATCAATATCAATGTCTGATAGCCTCTGTCACAGATGTTGCCTGGCAAGACCAGAAATGTGGTGATATGACTGCACAGCCACCTAGGACAGATTCCCCGTGTGCCGACCGAGGTGCGTACACGGGGAATTAAATTACTTTTAATCTTTTGTTGGTCACCCCGATACATAATTGCCAGATGTGACAGAGTGTCGTACAATGTAGTCGTAGACGTAGGCACGGCCTTCTGATGACGTTTCGTAACGTTTTCGCTGTTCACTCTCACCTTTCCTTCATTCAAATTGCCACACAATGATCTCGTTAATTAACAGTTATGTTTGCCGGAATGTGACACTTTGTGAGGCTTCATTCAACGGCCTTTTTAGTACATTAATTGATGTCAAGAGGACCTTTTCATGGATTATAATGTGTTACATTTGCAGTATATGTGATGGCATCTGCTGTATTACAACGACACGCGTGTGTCTTTGTTAGGTCTCGACTATTCGCAGTTCATGAAAAATTATATGTAGTACGTATATTAAAAACAAGAACAGAGAATGGTAATTATAACATAATATAACACACGCGCGACACAATATACACTTTTGCAACAAATACGATAGGTCACACCGTATCGATCGGAGTGACTTGTATTTTATACTGTAATACTAAGTAGTTGCTGGTGTTGTTATTGTTATCAGCTATGGGTGTTACAGGCGACATCATTATGGTTTTCATTGTCGTCGCTCAGATCTTTAGTAACGCTAACAGTGATGTTAATCATAATCATCTTTAACCTCACTTGCGTGGCAACACAATCATTTCACAAGCATTATAAATAATGTCTTTGTGGTTATGGGTCTTCGTGGAGTCATGACAATTGCAGCCAGTCTTAATAACGCATTGTCAATATTTGTTATAGCTGACGTGCACACACACACGCACACACACACACACACACACACACACACACACACACACACACACACACACACACACACACACACACACACACACACACACACACACACACACACACACACACACACACACACACACACACACACACACACACACACACACACACACACACACACACACACACACACACACACACACACACACACACACACACACACACATACACACACACACACACACACACAGGGGACATCTCACGCATGCGTACGCACGGACACGTGAATTTCTGACCCATGCATCCCCGCACGTGCAAATTGGAACACGGAACGTGTACACGGAGACGCATGCGTGCACACAATTAGCACACAAGCTACACGAACAATTGACCTGTTCAGAGATGTTTAGCAATAATTTTTTGTTTGCACTGTGATTGGATTGCTGGTTGATTTAAGTTAATCGTATGTGCCATGTGGCTTGTGCAGTATCAAGTCCACTTTGACTATAATTTATAGGCATCACAGTTGTTCTTCTCACTGTCTGCTAAAATTGAATTTCGCGCAATGGAATTGAACGCAATTTTACCCAGGTTACTTTGCGTAGAGCCGAAATGAACCGATGTCCGAACAGATCGGTTGTCATTTGGCTATCTGCATAAATAAGGAGATCTAGAAACTTAATACCAAACTTCTGACACGCTTAAATCTTCTAGCGCAGTCGTATTATAAAATGTCAAAGCCAAAAGGGAACCGTGAAACTGCGTAATTAATTTTTGGAGCTCGACACTTAATTAAATGGTCGAGCGTCACTTTTTTCGAAAGGTCACTAGCATCTAATCACCACATTATTACGTCTGCAAATTTAATTAGTTCTCCTCTATTGCATAGTAAATGTTGCCTGCTTGTGTAATAACGTCTCGGGTGGCCCACGAGGAAACACTGATTGACCGTCCTGTGTAAACCGAACGTAACACCAAGACCAAGACAGGTCAATAAGAGTAGAACGAATCACTCACCGGCTGAAGGTCTATCGGAGTAGCGGGTACAGTAGACCCAGGCAGGCCACATGAACTCGGCGGCGGCGCCACCCCCCTTCTCGATCGTGCATGGCGACGACGATAACGTTGACGACGATGATGATTCGCTGCAGTCGGACTCTGAATTGTCTCGCCGGCGGCGCTTTTTGCACGTCAGATCGATAGGTGGCGCTAGCATCGTGTAGTCAACATCGCGTTTTATTGTCGTTGCTGCGTACGTTGTTGTTGTTGACGTTATTGTTGACGTGGGCGAGATTCTGGCTGTGTTCGACGTTACGTCTCTTGTCCGACAGCTGAATTCGGGTTTCAGAATGTCCGCGATGAGAAATGAAGTGAATCCCCCGAACGTCCTACAGCGGTCATTCCGAGTATCCTGCTTGTAGCGTAACCCTTCAGACGGATCACACGATGTCTGCTTCATCGGTTCTTCCATAGAAATATCTCCTTTCGTTTCTGGGGCCATGGTTCCCCGTCTACCCTCAGAGGTGAACACGCAATCTAGGAGGTGAAAGTTCGTGACGGTGCCGTCGGTATTTGACGCAAGAACCGCAGAGTTAAATGGTAGTTCGACTCCGGCGAGTGCCCCTTTAAAGCGAGCGTCAAGCCGTAGTGGGCGTGACTTGTCGCGTGACGTCTCAACAACCGGTCGACCAATGAGCGTCGACGCCGCGGCCGTGTGTTGTTCCTGGGCCGGGTCGCTGTCGCTCGCTGTCGCTCGCTGTGTCTAATCGGACCATCGGCTAAGGACGAAGACAAATTATCGTCGCCATACGAGTGCGTCCTTCTGGCAGTCTCGCACACGTGTGAGAATCGTCAGCGGATTATAACCAGCTCCACTCCGAATCAGCGGGCGGCGCTCTTGAAGGCGTTGCCGATTTGAGACGGTTAACGGTCAAAGAACCCACGGTCTATTTACAACTGCAAAAAAATTCGACGCCCACACACTTCACAATTGAACCCGGTTGGTTTTCTTTGTATCGAAGACATCTACTTTAAGGGTGTCTCCTCGATTCATTGTTTGTACGTCTCAATTTAAACTCATTTTTCAAAAACGCAAAATTTCTTAGTACCCACTATGATTTTTCGAGCTTGTTTTTGTTACTGTTTTTCTGATGAAATCCCCAAACGAATCTTATCGACGTATTTTATGTTTCACCAAACATCAATTCAAACAATAATCTAAATTAAAATCTTAACGTGTAAGTGCGATGCGATTGTGCACGTGTTTCTGTTTTGATATTGTTCGCGTTATTTGCTCTCGCGAAAACAACGTCACCAATATATTCAGTGGTTTGAAAGCTAAATGCATATAATTGACTTTTGACAAATTACAACATGTAATGACCAAATGCAAATAATTCGACCAGCTAACAAAATAAGCACTTTTTCATTAAACAGAATGCGAATATTAACATACACTATTTTCACACTACACACCTTGACATCAACCAACCGGATTCACAGTGGACTAAACCATTATTAACTATTATACCACGTTTTTGTTAACAGGTAAATTTGGTAGATACGATACGAGCCAAATATTGGGGATACATAAAAATGTAATGTTTGCTTATGGTATACGTTAAGTACAGTTTTATCGTACAGATGATTACCGATTGACGTTATAATGATTGTAGTATGCGATCTGCCACAGGGAACTGGGTGTTAAGTTGCAAAATTGTGGAACAAAGTTTTGTTTATGTTTAAATTCCAGTGATTGTAAACTATACAATGATATTTCATTTGTTGAAATATTTCCAGTAGTGTTTGAATCATTGTTAAAGGGAAGTGCATTTAAAAAAAGTGAAATGTTGAGGAAAATAGGTTTGAAAATTAGTCTATGCGTAAAATCAATGCCCCGTGCAACCACACATTTAGTGTTTTATTAGGTTTTTGATTATTTGTAGAGGAAAATAAACCGGACATTGAAAGATGATATTAGAAGATATGCATTTCTGCTAAAGTCACAAAATTGACGGGACAGCTATTTACGGCTCGCATAGAGTATAGACCTGTGTGACGTAATGAATCTCACCGCACTAACATGTGTTCGTCTCGTTCATTTTGGATTTTAACTGCTGCTATGAAATAATACATACAGTACCTATTCTGTAAAGTTTTACATATAATTATATAGATGTGGAATACTTCCAGGTAAATACCCGAATACTGGAGCTTTTTAGTATGAATTCGAATAATTTTGTGTGTGTATAGGACCAAGTTAAAAACGATTATATCCCGTTGATGTCACTGGAAAGCAGATATCTCTTTGTTGTGCAGTTTCACTGGCACCTGCTAGAAAATAGAAACCATGGATGGTGCATCGAGACTGATTTTATGTTGGAAGCTCAACTATTGTAATAAATACCAAACACGATAATTAAAAAAGTAAACGTAAATGTAATTATTATATAACGCGGTATATATTTCTCAGGACTGCCGAATGCACTGTACACTTTACTCCCTGGCAAACCTATTCAATCAAACATCATCTACACTTCTATGGGAACCATTCAACCACGCTGCAGTTACTGCGCGAAGACATTCCGTACACAAATATCCACCACTGTCTGTTGTCATTCACACGGCTGAGCGAACCGGAGCACCGTAGAGTGAACGAACTTGCCCAAGGTTCGACACGGCAGCCCAAGGATTTGAACCCGGAATATCTCGATCATGAGTTCGACGCTCTATTCAATACGCGTTCCATATTTGTGTTTTGCGTTTTAATACAGCTTTTTAACATTCGTCAATAAATCACTTTAGATAGTTGTTTTGCTACCGTTGTTGGGTCCATTTTGCTACCAGTTGAGCTGCGACAAAGGGGCGAAAGTGGAATGTAGAATCGACACGGGTGGCGCATTAACATCATCAGTGTCCACTCAGTTGCGATGGTGACCAGTGCTCAGAAAGGTGTCGTGTTACGCGCATGCAATGATTGCGGTGATGTCCCCTCTCACCAATTGACATCGACCGTTTAATTACGCTGTTAAAGTCACCTTTTCCAATTTGTCGCGGCAGTTTTCCGAGCGGGCGCTTGTAGCCGGGGGACAGTCAATTCACGACGCCGTCATTTGTCACGCGAACGTGACAGTTGCCGACCGAGCGACAAGAATTGTGACGCTCGCTAGACACTGGGACGCATGTGTTCGATTTAAATTAAGTTTTAATAATCTCGAGTGTCGGCCTGACAATGCGATGGAACGTTGGGTGGGTGGGTTGGGCACCTGGGGTGCCGAGGGATATTGGTCATTTATTGATGACGTTGCCGCCGAAGGGTAGGACGCGCGCCGTTAGCGTTGTCCGGTGTTTGGGCCGTGTCTACGTTAAGCTGTTGTCCAGACGTTATATCGAGTGAAAACGTGGAGTCGGTTGACGGTGAATGACCGCTCTGACAATGCCTTCATTACTGTCTGCAAACATCCCGTGGTTTAATGTTTCGTTGACAGACACGTTAGCAGGAGCAAGGGGGAACTATCTTTACCGTTTAATTTTAATTCGTTTTAAATTCATTTTATTGGTTCGCATTTAATGCTTTAAATTATATTAATATATACATATAATAATTATATGTATATAAATTATATATATATAATTATTATATGTATATATAATATGGCCTTTATTTGTTTAACTTGAAAAGTTTCGTTACGCGAATTAAATTGATATTTCATATTGAAACTATAACTATAAATATGATAAATTAAAACTGTCAAATTGTATTTATAAATCGTGGTTCTCTGTTACAGATGTGCAGTCAGTATTATATAGGTTTAATAGATTTAGCCTTTACAACGTAACATGATTTAAAAAACGACTGTGCACATTTAATTTATGGTAATATAATTTCCAGCCACCAAGTACAAAGAAGTCAACTTTGCTAAATATATGAATGTCCATTTACCTTTACAAGGTTTTTTAACATGGTTACTGGATAAAAAATGGAAATGGAAAGTAGGCCAATGGAATGCGGACTTTCTGCGAATTTGGGAGAACTAAAACACTGTATACGAAAACTGTATAGATCCATGACAACTTAGAAGAAAATAACATCTTACGAATGTCAAACGGTTACACTGGGCTGGTGGGTTTCAGAGGTGGGCTGGGAAAGACTCTAATTACTATGGAGATGTACTGGCGAAATGACGTCAAACCATAAATTAATAAATTAAATGTCGCACTCCAAACCGGTGCGGCAAGTTCAAAACAACGCCCTCGAAGACATCAAGTAGGGTTTACAAGTTCATATTTCGAAATTGCATCCACCTACATAGCTTTCCATTTAACGCCGATGATAAGTAACAGTCAAATGAAAAGAAACATGTTTAGGTAGATAAGTGGGGAAAACGCGCAGTTTCATAAGTATATTTTTTTATGCGATTCATGCAACCAACGAATACCCGGTAGAAAGTATTCGTAGTTTGGTTTCAGAGAACTCTACGCCGTTTTTGTTTACATTGTGCACACAGTGAAAGTTTATCTCGGTCAGGTTCGTACATATTGAGATGACGTTTTGTAGATAGTAGTAAGAACACGCACACGCACGCACGCACGCACATACGCACACACGCACACACGCACACGCACACGCGCGCGCGCACACACACACACACATACATACATATATATATATATATATATATATTATATATATATATATATATATATATATTAGAGAGCGGATGTATGACCACTTAAATAGTAGGCCTTTGTTTTTGTATGTAGCAAATATGTCCAAGGAATATGAGTAGATATCCCATAATTTAGTAGAATAGATTAGGCATTTGAGTACACGCTTCTTACTGCAAATAAGGTCCAATCTAGGCTTAGACAGAATGATTTATGTCCTGATTGCCACATATCACTATTAACACAGCTGTGTTGCCGGAGATTCCTTTGACCAGATCGCCGGCCAAAGTGGTACAGTATACCTGAAAGCTAGCCCCCACTTGCACCGGCTGAAAAGGGCAATTTAGATCTGAAGATAATGGGAATCAGTGGATGATTGTCAAGAATTACTTTTGCAGATAATGGCACGCTGCTGTATAATGTTCTCTGCAAAGTGGTGTGGCTCGTTTCAACACGTTCCAGGGCTGACATAATGTCGGTGTGACTACTGGTAACAAATGTCCAAGTCGAATGCCATGATTTACATGTGGATCTTACAGCTAAATGTGTGCCTTTCAGCTATCATTTTAGTAAATCTACCACAGAACGTTATACTGGTCTACATCAATGTAAATGGTAGATACATTCTTACCTAAGTGACAACCATATAGAAAGTTGCACATTTCGCTAATTAAAACTACGAAATGACATCATTGCTGTCATAAGTAACAATAATGTAATTTCAGTTCAGTTAAATAACATTTTGTTTTACCAAAAATAGTAGTATCGCACACACACCCACACACACACACACACACACACACACACACACACACACACACACACACACACACACACACACACACACACACACACACACACACACACACACACACACACACAAACACACACACAAACACACACACACTTAAAAAATACTTAGGCCCTATATGGTAACATTTTGATGAGGAAAGGGCAACATTTAATGTAGAAATGTATTACTTATTAAACACTCTGCCCAAAAGATCGACGTATATACTATGTACAAGTATAACTGTTAATTGATATATTAATAGCAAACCCACAACTACTAATATTATTTTAACAAGATTCGACAAATCTGGACAAGGAAGCCTTTTAGTTTATCGAGAGTGCAACCCTTTTTATTTACGTGAATATTCTGTGGTATGTCTCGATTTTATGTTTAAACATATTCACGCTACTAGCACCCATACAATGAGCAGATAATCTGTTTAATTTATTTACAGTCGTTTGTGAAAATGAGAACTTTCTTATATATAATCTACACTATTCATTTACTAAAGAAAAGTCATGTCTTCTAGTCCTTCTATCTTTCTTAACTGAGAAAACAATATTTCTATCAATATTTTCATAGCCATTCAATATTTTAAATATTTCTATTTGATCTCCTCTCAATCTCCTGGTCTCTAGTGTTGTTAAACTACATTCTTTTAGGCGTATTTCGTAACTAAGATACCTCAGTTTTTGGATAATTTTAGTCCCACTCCTCTGTACTCTTTCTAGCCTATCTATGTCCTTCTTGCAATACGACCTCCACGCTTGTATACAATATTCTAAATGAGGCCTAACTATTGTTTAGTACAACGGTAGTATTAGTTCTTTTTCTTATACGCTATATTTCGCCTAATAAATCAAAATATTTGATTTCCGTTTGAAGCTGCAATTCCGCACTGCTCTGAAACCTTCATATGAGCACTAATGGTTAACCCTAAGTCCTTTTCTTTTACAGTAGTACTTAGTACAGTACCCGCCATTGTATATTGTACATCTCATCTTCGTTCCCACGTCCTGTGTGGAGGCATTTACATGTCCCAAAATTGAACAACATTTGCCATTTTCAGACCATTTGATCAACCTGTCAAGATTATCTTTTAAATGTTGTCTGTCTCCATCACGTTTAATCTTTCTAAACACTTTTGTATCATCAGCAAATTTCAACATCTTGCTTGTTATGTCATCGTCCAAATCGTTGATATATATTAAGAATAGTATAGGTCCCAGTACTGATCCCTGTGGTATCCCACTCAAAACTGATTTCCAGTTTGAAGCCTCCCCATCAACTACTATCCGCTGTTTTCTTTCAATCAACCATTTTTCTATCCAGTTAATTATACCATTTCGTATGTCATGGACCTTTAGATTAAGCAGTAATCTTTGATGTGGCATTTTGTCGAAAGCTTTCGGAAAATCTAAGTAGATGATATCTACTGGTGAACCCTCGTCTACCCTCTTAGTTATATCTTCCAAAACATAACATATTTGTTAAGCATGACCTCGCTTTTACAAACCGATGTTGAGATGGGTTTATCAAGTTATGTTTAACAAGATAATCCACCATGTGATCTTTAATTGGTCTTTCACACAATTTGCAAATCACCAATCTTAAGCTCACTGGTCTATAGTTCTCTGATTTGTTTCTCGAATATAGTAGGTTGGGCGGAATCCCATCCATTCCAGGTGATTTATTATCCTTCATTGCCCTTATTTTCTTAGCTGCCATTTCCGTTTTATTATCTGTCCTAAATAGTCTGATTCTGCCTCTTTGAACTTAGCCTCTGGTACTGGCAATGAACTAATATCTTCCCCGGTAAACACTAAAATACTCATTCAGGTCTTCTGCCATTAAGAATCCTTCTGATATTATATTTCCAGCACTATCTTCTAGAGGACCGACCTTATCCTGAACTTTCTGTTTGCTCCGAACAGATGCATAACAACTCTTGCTGTTGTGTTTTATATTGCAAGCTAATTTTTATTCGTAGTTTCTCTTTGAATTTGTTATTTCAATTGTAGCTTGGTTAAGCGCGTCTTTACAAATGTTGTAGTCTTCATCATTTACCGTGCGTCTATATGACTTACACATCATTTGTCTGTACTTAATTTTTTCTAATGGCTTCTTTCGATAAGTGTTAATTAATAAAAACCGGATATAAGTTATTATAAACAAACACTGAAATAATGTGTAAGTCGAAATATCATGTGTTGCGTCACGATTTAATTAAGAGACTGCGAATCTGGCGAGTTATACATATATACAACATTATAATATTATAATAATAATTATTATTAAAGCTGTATCTCGTGGCAGCGGCGTTTTATGATGGATTAACCGGTGTCACATTATCATCTAATTTTACTACAGCATAATATTAATACAACAAATGTATAAATGTCAAATAAAATGTAATTCCTTCATTTATTCTCAACAATCCTTATCTCGCTCATACACGAGAGAACGTGTTGCATTTCACCACAACAATAAAGCCGTCTTCGTGTTCCTGAAATATGCGCGCTATACTTCCACAGTGCTACACCGATGCTCCGTCTCAGCAACTGGGAATTACCTGAGGAAAGGATGATTAAGAAAGGAAAGGATATGGATTCATAAAGTACATAATATATGTATGTCCTTATGTAAGTAGACATATACCGTTGTTGTAAGCAAGTTGGAAGTTACGATTTGACGGCCAGATGGGCTTAACTAGGCACGAACAGCAAAGACTACATACATAGCATGGCGCGCGGCAGCCGCAAGTGTTTCCAATCACGTCGTCTTCGCCGACGAAGGATTCGCATTAGTGCCAAGTGAATATGGCGAAAACTCCCATTTCACGCGTCGTGAAGTTCGGAAAGCGAGCATCTTCCAATTAAGCGTGCGCACGATTCTTGAGTGATTGTGCCAAACGGATCTTATATTCCATTAATGCAAGACGCATGCGGGACGATGGTTTCCTGCGCAATTGAATGTTGACACACGCAGACAGGCGCATTAATATACATTTAACCAATTTATATCGATAATAATGTGTTTCTAAGTTTATATACATAATATATGTTAACGCATGTTCAAGACTCCTACATGCACATGGCTTCATGCACGGCCTGTTTATTGAAGGCGCATAATTGGAACGTTAGGCCCTTTACAAAATAAGTTACAACGAACATAATATATCGGGTTGGCTAAAGTGCCACGATGGCGTAAAACGGGCTGTACAAGTGAACGCATGCGCAACAAACAGTGCATTTATTCATTATGGGTTTCTTTCATATTTATGTCATATTTTCATATTCAAATGCACCGGACGGCTCTATTGCGATACACGAGTTAAGGACAATGGCATGCTATTGTCACACGCTCTTTCGAACCCCGTAATTTCATCGTCTTATCTCTTTGCGGTCTTTACCGACGTTTCATCTCGGGTAAATAATCAATGTATCGGCCAATATGGAAACTTTACGTCACTGATTTATTTCCATGGCAATCGAACCTGCCATCGGGAAACGTCGGCTCTGGATCCCGCGCAATAAATGCCAACTGCCGATAGACGAAGACGTTGGAACGAGATAATAAAAGTTCTCAAAGCGGTCATTATATAGTCGGAAGATATATCGGTTTCTCGGCCCGCTGTCAGTGACACAGGCGATAAAGATTACAAACGTATATCGGCGAGCATTGCCAGAACAAGATGAATAAACTAGTTACCGGCATGCACGCCTGTGTGGCCCCAGGGATGTG